>CM040398.1:6963894-8178894 GCA_022702515.1 Ilyophis sp. 1 JC-2022 | reverse complement strand
TGTGCGTGCGTGTGTGTGCGTGCGTGCGTCCGTATGTGTGTCTATGTGCATGCACAAGCATGTGTGTACGTATGTCTGTGTGTTCTAGCCAAGAGTAAATTTTTTGTGAAATGCAATGGTCATGACAAAATCATTACAGTTATGAAACTGTTAACAAAAAAATCAGTGAAGCATCGTTGCAGTTAATGGATTGAAAGCTTTTTGTCAGACGGCTCGATACAGGCTAATGTCTACGCTCTGGTTTTGGATGATGCGTTTCACATGGCAGTAGTGCACGCTCGCCTAAATCATTACATAATCAGCAGTTTGGTTCCAGAACACATTCCAGAACCTCGTACCCCGTGAGAGGTTTGTACAAAGAGTGATGTAACTGACGGGTCACCACCAGCGTTAAATATGGAGAGGACATTTCCTGCTGAACAGAAGGAGCTTTACCTTCCAAACTTTATGCCCATTCTAAGCAGATTTAGCATGAGAGGAGGAAATTAATGCAAATGAATACCCCCCTAATTCTTTGGGTTTGTCATCCCTAATGCCAACTTAAAGCTCCGTTTCCACAGTGCAAAAATGCAACGGCAGCAACAACACGTTTATGTTTGTTTATGTTGCCTTGAGCTCAGCGCAGTCGACAAAAATGCCAGCGGCTCATAGAATTGGATTCTCATCCCAAGCGTGTTCATGTAGCGTTGCACAGAAGAACGGGCGGTGTGTAGTGTGTTGAGAGGAACGGGCGGTGTGTAGTGTGTTGAGAGGAACGGGCGGTGTGTAGTGTGTTGAGAGAAACGGGCGGTGTGTAGTGTGTTGAGAGGAACGGGCGGTGTGTAGTGTGTGGAGAGGAACGGGCAGTGTGTAGTGTGTGGAGAGGAACAGGCGGTGTGTAGTGTGTGGAGAGGAACGGGCAGTGTGTAGTGTGTGGAGAGGAACGGGCGGTGTGTAGTGTGTGGAGAGGAACGGGCAGTGTGTCGTGTGCACTGCATGTTTTCAAGACGTGATTTTGAATATCCTGTACATTGTGCCACACAATAAAACTTATGAACCTGGAACCCTTTGCGATAGTTACACCAAACGAAGCGACAGTCAAACTATTCGCACACATGAAATGGTTGTAGATGCAGCACTAATGTAAAATTCTGAGTGCTATATGGAGAGGTTAGTGGGTCTGCTGTGGGTACGTTTATTGTATACTCATCATATATGGGGTAAATATGACAGTTTGGTCCAGTGCTGCCAAGGTCACCTTCAGTTGTTCTGTATTGTTCTGTATTGTTCCACGTGTGTTAGATTATTTTTGCTGGTAAGAATAATCTTACCATGTTTCCTAATGCAGGCAAGTAGGCTAAAAAGAAGATAGATATTTGGTTAGATATTTTGATATAAGATATTTTGGCTAATATTTTAGTTTACCGTTACAGCCTAATAATTTGGTGGTGGGGCATGGTTGACATGGGAAGATTAAAAGAATAAAAGAATTTCTCAGGGACTGTGAAATGAAAGCAGACCGTATTGGGTGGAGTGCTTTTACATGTGCCCCCAGGACCTGAACATCAGTGCTCAGGGCAGCAGGGTGGTGCAGTGGATAGTACCCCGGGTTGGAGTGGCCTTTCTGTGTGGAGTTTGCATGTTCTCCCCGTGTCTGCGTGGGTTTCCTCTGGCTTCTCCGGTTTCGTCTTACAGTCCAAAAACATTCAGTTTGGCTAACTGGAGGCTCTAAATTGACCATAGATATGAGTGTGTGAGTGAATGGTATATGTGCCCTGCAATGGATTGGCGACCTATCCAGGGTATGTTTCTGCCTCTCGCCCAATGGCCAGGAACAAGCAGGCCAGATAATGGATGGATGGATACACATACTGGGACTTTGTTAGATTGTAACCTCCTGCAGAACTTTCAAAAAAGTAAAAACTCCCCAAAGCTCATTACAGCATAGGTGACATTTCAGAAACCCTAACAAATCCAACAATATGGAGACGAGACTGTGTGGGGGAAAAACAGTCTATGTGCTTCCATTTTCTCCGTCCACAATACTGAATGTGCGATGATGTCATGTTTTGGAGGTTTTCACCGTACTTTTAAAATATTTTCAGCAAAGCAGTGAATGTCAGCAAATCTAGCAATCAACCTTTGGTAGCTGTTTGCGCACAGAAGTGATGCATTTCCATGCTGAGAATTGCAAGCAGAAAAAGAAAGTGCCACTTATCTTTAGCGGAAGCACATGGCTGGAATATAAACCGATATTTTCACACAGTGGCCAGTCTTAAGCAATGTATTAGAAGGAAATAGGCTTTCTATTGGCCAGACCAACTGAAGCAAGGGTTGTGCTGTGACTAAAAACTGCACTGAAGTGTGATGTTTTATTAGGTACAGAATGTTCGGTTTGCAGAAGCGCTAAGACACGTTGGCTTCAGTTCTGTTCTGTTTTCTATTTTAAAGACGTAAGTTTCCCCTCTCAGAGAGCCCAGCTGCTGTGTTTCCTCCTTGTTGAGCAGCTGTACAGCCTGTGAACGCTCTCACGCAGCAGAGGTGATGCAGGCTGAAGTGAGAGTGGCGCTGTGGCGCTCGCGTGCAGCACCCGCGGTCCTCTTTCAGCCTCCTCTTCCGGTGACCGTGCCAGAGATAGGCTCGCTGGCCTTTGACTGACGTTATTACGGCGGGCCGCTGTTCCTCCAGTGATGGTTTGGGGAATTTGGAGTTGTGGGGGTTTTCCCTCAGGATCAGCTGTGTGCTCCAGGCCGCTTTTATGCCGACGGTTTCCCGTTTGCGGACCTTTCGGTTGGCCGGGTGTGTGTGCGCGCACGCGCGTGTCTGCCTGTGTCTGCGCATGTGCATGTGCGTGCAGGCATGCGTATGTGTGCGTACATGTGTGCCTGTGCGTGCGTGTGTGCCTGTGCGTGCAGGCATGCGTATGTGTGCGTACATGTGTGCCTGTGCATGCGTGTGTGCCTGTGGATGTGTGTGCGTGCCTGTGGATGTGCGTGTGTGCATGCGTATGTGTGCGTGCCTGTGGATGTGCATGTGTGTGCGTGTGTGCCTGTGCGTGTGTGCATGCGTGTGTGCGTGCATGTGTGCCTGTGCGTGCAGGCATGCGTATGTGTGCGCGTCCCTGCGTGTGCGTGCGGAGCAATACTGCATTTTGAATGAGATCGGGGTTCTCCCAGAAGGAGGTATTTTTAGAGTCATCTCATTCCGTTCATAATCTCAAGTAACCACGACTCACACCCATCTGCTTCTGAGCCTCATGATTTGATGAATAATGCGCCAGCACTAAACCCGCGCTATGAGGCTGAAACTGTAACAGGTAATACTAAATCTTGTATTTCTTTCTTTTGAGCATACGCATCTGAACATTTTACTGTGTAGACTAGAAACTCTTCTATTGATACTGGTTCTGGTACCAGCTTTTAAATCCTCTTATCCACAGCATCGAACTGCGTCGTCATCACCTGGAGTTGTTGGACAGTCAATTTCTCAGGTTTCCTGAAATTCTGACACTCTCTCTCTCTCTGTCTCTCTCTCTCTCTCTCTCTCTCTCTCTCTCCCCACCTCTCTCCCCCCCCCCCCCCTCTCTCTCTATCTCCACAGATCTGAAGAGGGAGGCCAGCATCTGTCACATGCTCAAACACCCTCACATTGTGGAGCTTCTGGAGACGTACAGCTCAGATGGGATGCTCTACATGGTCTTCGAGTTGTGAGTGTTGCTTTCCTTTTGGCTGCACTGCAGAACAGGACGTCTGGAAGTAGAATGTTTTCAAACCCTCTAAAGCAGGGGTTTTCAACCTTTTCTGATCCAGGGACCCCCATCATAAGTTAAAAAGGCTTATGTTTAATAAAGGTTTTATATTTTGAAATATTTCCCCAAATCTATATATAGGTATGGAATATCAAGTCTGGGCAGGAACACCCTACAGTCCATGGACCCCTGTTGAAAGCTCAGGCTCTACAGAAGAACTGGTGTCTAATGTTGTTATTTGACCCATTAAGTTGAAAGATCACAAATGTGTGATTTGATTCTAATGCTGATGTAACAATCGAATCGAAAGCAACGGAATTCTAGAATACTGAACTCCCAAACAGCCTACTCTTCAAAGGGTTAAGACTGTGATTGCTGTAGTTGCATTAACTCAAGCATTCACTCTGTATTTTTACAAAGCTAACCTGTATAAAAAAACTGCAACTTGAGGTCTTCTTATCATTGCAGTATAATACACTGTAGAAACTTTATATATCACCATTCTTGTCATTCATAGTCCAAGGTTTTTGACTTGTATGGGTGGCCTGCTTTGCTTTAATTGAATAGAATAGAATAACTTTTATTTTCCCGATAGCCACCAGCAACAACAAACAAGACAAAGACAGTGGGGCAGACCCACAACATACTAACAAACATATCAAATAATACAATAATTCATGATTAAAAATAGCCCCCACTGTCCCAAGATGCCAATGTCATCAACCAGTCCAACACACAAACTCCGCCTTCATGACTTTCCTCCATAGGCTACACGACTTTCCTCCATAGGCTACACGACTTTCCTCCATAGGCTACACGACTTTCCTCCATAGGCTACACGACTTTCCTCCATAGGCTACACAACTTTCCTCCATAGGCTACACGACTGTCCTCCATAGGCTACACGACTTTCCTTTATAGGCTACACGACTTTCCTCCATAGGCTACACGACTTTCCTCCATAAGCTACACGACTTTCCTCCATAGGCTACACGACTTTCCTCCATAGGCTACACGACTTTCCTCCATAGGCTACACGACTTTCCTCCATAGGCTACACGACTTTCCTTTATAGGCTACACGACTTTCCTCCATAGGCTACACGACTTTCCTCCATAGGCTACACGACTTTCCTTTATAGGCTACACGACTTTCCTCCATAGGCTACACGACTTTCCTCCATAGGCTACACGACTTTCCTCCATAGGCTACACGACTTTCCTTTATAGGCTACACGACTTTCCTCCATAGGCTACACGCAGTGTCGCGGTCTCTGTCGAAACGGAGCTCAGCCGTTGCAGGAGAGTAGTACCCAATGCAGGAGAGTAGTCCCCAATGCAGGAGAGTAGTCCCCAATGCAGGAGAGTAGTACCCAATGCTGGAGAGTAGTACCCAATGCAGGAGAGTAGTACCCAATGCTGGAGAGTAGTACCCAATGCAGGAGAGTAGTACCCAATGCAGGAGAGTAGTACCCAATGCAGGAGAGTAGTACCCAATGCAGGAGAGTAGTCCCCAATGCAGGAGAGTAGTACCCAATGCAGGAGAGTAGTACCCAATGCAGGAGAGTAGTACCCAATGCAGGAGAGTAGTACCCAATGCAGGAGAGTAGTACCCAATGCAGGAGAGTAGTACCCAATGCAGGAGAGTAGTACCCAATGCAGGAGAGTAGTACCCAATGCAGGAGAGTAGTACCCAATGCAGGAGAGTAGTACCCAATGCAGGAGAGTAGTACCCAATGCAGGAGAGTAGTACCCAATGCAGGAGAGTAGTCCCCAATGCAGGAGAGTAGTCCCCAATGCAGGAGAGTAGTACCCAATGCAGGAGAGTAGTACCCAATGCAGGAGAGTAGTACCCAATGCAGAAGAGTAGTACCCAATGCAGGAGAGTAGTACCCAATGCTGGAGAGTAGTACCCAATGCAGGAGAGTAGTACCCAATGCAGGAGAGTAGTACCCAATGCAGGAGAGTAGTACCCAATGCAGGAGAGTAGTACCCAATGCTGGAGAGTAGTACCCAATGCTGGAGAGTAGTACCCAATGCAGGAGAGTAGTACCCAATGCAGGAGAGTAGTACCCAATGCAGGAGAGTAGTACCCAATGCAGGAGAGTAGTACCCAATGCAGGAGAGTAGTACCCAATGCTGGAGAGTAGTACCCAATGCAGGAGAGTAGTACCCAATGCAGGAGAGTAGTACCCAATGCAGGAGAGTAGTACCCAATGCAGGAGAGTAGTACCCAATGCAGGAGAGTAGTACCCAATGCAGGAGAGTAGTACTCAATGCAGGAGAGTAGTACCCAATGCATGAGAGTAGTACCCAGTGCTGGGAGGCATTTTGACCAGTGTGTCTTCAGGAAGCAGACCTACTGTAATTACTGACCATTTAAAACTTTTAACCTCCTTTATCATCATCGTGTGTATTGTCACCAGATACCGGAAGTATAAGCTTTTCACTGTGCGGAATGGCAATAGCCATAGCAATAGCGGAATAGCCATCTTCTATTATTAATAGCATTGAAACGGTGCCCTTTGGGAAGAATCTCCAGCTTCGCATTCCTCAAAGTTCGCTTTGTCTTTAAAAAAAACAGTTTTCAGGCCACACGTTTTACTGTTTCTTGGATTTTTCAGGCTCAATTTGTTTGAATAAATCTGAAAGTCTGGTTTTATTGAATTGCATACAGCATTTGACTGGATGAGTGCATACTGCATTTGACTGGATGAGTGCATACTGCATTTGACTGAATCTAGGCAAGAGTCTTAACAGGGTGGTTCTGGTGGTTATATGTACTAAAGTCTTTGAGGTTCTTGAGTAAACAGTTATGTGATTGAGACTTTGGGTGGTGTTTTTTGCTCGACGTGCAATTATTTCACAGCAGCCTTTTTCACTCTGTGTACCCGTTATAATGAGTGGAGTATAAATGCTGGTTTCACTCTCCTGTCGTATCGGATATGAGGCTGGCGCCCCCAGTCTGCCCCTCTTTCATTGTAAAAATGGCCGGTAATGTTGTTGTTGTTGATGTTTCCTGTGCACCTGCATTGATTTTGATTTCGTTATTTTCGTTGTTGCGTGTTTTTTCCCCCCCATTATTGTTGTTGCTGTTTTTGTTCTTTGTTTATTCTGGGGAAAATAAGGAAAAACTGAAAACATTTGATCACAAAACAATTATAAAATAAAAAAATCGCCAGCACTTCTGTTTCCTGGAATGCATAAAGTGGAGATGTGGGCCTGGTGCACAATTTAAAGATTTGTCACAGGTCCCGTTGTCAAGGCCCGGCAGTGAAATTGTCTTTGTGTGCTTGTTTATGTACGTGCACTTTGCGTTTGTGTTTGGGTTAGCTCTCTCTCTCTCTCTCTCTCTTGGTCACACGCTGGGATAAATTTAGCCGTGCTCCGTTCATTATTGAAGCGCTGTGGTTTCTTTAAGTTGCGTGCGGACTTGGCGGTAAGCGCGCCGCGCAGCAGATGGGACATTTGGCTGGTGATGCACTGACTCGGATGACAGCTCAATATGAGCCCCAAGGCCTCTGGCTTCATTACTCGTTTTCTCATGAACGGCTTCCAGACTCGGCGTGCCGGTAAGAGGTGGCATAACTCCTCGGCTGTAACGAGACGGGACGCTTAGGTTTTTATGGAGCTCCTGGGGGGGTGGGGGCATCGCTGGGAAAAACGGCTGCTGGGTCCCGCTCTGTCGGTACTCTTCCAGCCGGATCGCTGCGGCGGGGGTACGCTAATTCTTTACAACTTTTTTATCAGTGTGCAGCTGCTTCCTTCTCCCTCGACTTGGCAGCATCTTAAGAGCCGTGCAGTGTGTACCCGGGGAGGGGGGGCACTCCCCCCCCCCCCCCACCCTGTTCGCTGTCGGAAAGGGGCTACGACCCACAGCTGAGGAAGTGACCACAGAAATAACTGCATAAGGCAACTTCGACCAGGCAGAGTCCGGCCTGGAATGTATTTTTTTCCGCTGGCTCCCTTTTCTTCACGCCCCTCCCTTTCGGCTACACCGTTATTGGGAGGGGTGGGGGGCCGGGGGGGGGGGGGGGGTGAGCAGGGAGGACACCGAACTCAGAGGCACAGGTGTAATTATGTGACTGGCGAGGCGAAGGTATCCCAGCAGCCCTCTGGTGCCTTGCGCATAGCGGGACAAGTGTTTTTCATGTAGGCCTACTTGTGGATTATGATTGCTTACATTACAATGAGGGGCCTCTCTCCAGTAGGGTGATATTTTTTGGATCCCTTTAAGGGTTGTTTCTCCTGCCTCGTTTTCCTATTAAACTCTATGGAAAAATAAGTCAGGAGAAACAACCCTTAAAGGGATCCATCCATATCTACTTCATATCTGGCAACAGAGTGATGGTTTTGGCTCGTTTGATACCTCAGACCCTTGATGACTTACAGCCATTTAGCCAACCATGTGTTCCATACTATTCCTGTTTAATGTGCATCTTAATCTAGTCCCACCCCCCAATTCTCGTGGCGACCCATTCAAATGCGGAGAGGTTGTAGTACCTGAAAATAAGATATCAAGAGTCTTTTGATGTTGTTGGGTCACAGACATCAGGAAGCCATGACATGCAAAGGATATGCGACCAAATATTAAATACAATGACTTTATTTAAGTTTATGTTAATTTCCCCAATTATTTTAGGTGCCCTAAAATGAGATCGTACGATGTGTAAAATGGTTACATTTGCTACATGGTTCACCTGATATCAATGTAAAAGCCCTCAAATCAAAGCTGAAAGTCTGCACGTTAACCTTATAATCAGGGTTCCATTTCAAATCTAATGTGCTGGAGTACAGAGCCAAAACAACAAAAAATGTGTCACTGCTCTAACACTTTTGGAGTGCACTGTGTGTGTGTGTGTGTGTGTGTGTGTGTGTGTGTGTGTGTGTAAAATGTATTCCGCAGCCCAAGAGAATTATGTATTCAATGAATAGCTATCTTGAAATACATTACATATGTAATGTAGTGAGTATATTGAATATTTATTGCATGAATGGTTAGGGTAAGTAGATAATTTTACCCTCCTGCTGTGTGTGAGATGTGTTGAAATGAGTGTCGCCGCTTGGCCTAGAATGACTGAATCTCCACACAGGCCACTCGAGATTTGAACGCAGCCAGAAGCCGCGGTAACCATGGCTCCCCGGCCCCCTTAATTGCATTTACAGTCCCTAAAGAGAGACCGGTGCAGACGGGTAAAAGTTGACACACGGTTCTCATTTTGACTCGAGACGTCTCTTTCCTCTCAGTGGACTTTTGAAATTATAAAAGAAAGAAGGAAAGAAGAAGAAAAAAAATACCAGAGCAGTTTCCGCCAAATTTTCATGTTTCATGAAACGGGGTAAAACAAAAAATTTTAATAAACTTGGATCTTTGAAATCATTGAAAGTCCTTCAGTGCATTTGAGGGACAAAGGAAAATGTGACAGTATTGCGGAAGGGGCTTGTAGATAAACTAATTTGTTACGGGGGAATCTCACTGAGCATATGAATCTAATCTCCGCGCATCGCGTTCCCTGGAGCTGAGCTGTTTAAGCGGTGGGCGCTTTGTGCCAGTGACGGCCTTCTGGGCCCCCATGAATAACACAAGCCACATCAAACACGTTTGCCGTTCCAGTAAATAATCACATCCAGACAGCCAGCCGCATTCTGTCAGGGTCAGATCCACAGAGATGGCACTGCTTTGATTGCAACAGGAAGCGGTGGAGAATCCGGCGAGTAATGTAGACCCCGTTAAAAACCGCAGTGGATTTCGTTGGGGAAGCGTCCGACTTACGGAATGACACGTACTTTCAGGGAACTGACCTTGGGAGCCACCCAGCGTGTCATCAAGCGCATTGGTGTGCTTCCACTGTCCGTTACGGATGTTAACTGCTGTCGAGTTTAAATTAGCTCTTCGGTTCCCCTGAAGTCATATCTTGTGAGCTAGATAGTCCAAGGCTACTCTGGTCCTCAAGGGCCTCAGAACTACCTTTTTTACCCGCTCTCATTAGACTACTGTCTGACTACTGTCTGACTACTGAACAGAGCAAGGATGCTAAATTGGTTCAAGTGAGCCCGTTTCTGGTTGAGTGAGGAGGTTGCGTCTCTCTCTAGAATTAAAGCCTGTAGGTACTGCAGCTCTTCAGGACCTGGATAGAATGGCCCTAAAGAAGACACACGTGGTGTGAGGGATGTTAAGTTAGATATTTCTAACTGTACTATGTTACCAGTCATTGTCTATTGTACTGACATTCTACAGACTGAGAAAACATATATGAATCAATCAAATGTATTATCACCTACGTGGGTCTCAAAACACTCGACAATACAATGAAACAGAATACATAAAATAGCATGTTTGCGTAGACACATGTTGCAAATGCAAATACACAAATGTATCCAAATAGGTGCAAAATACAAATAAAATTAAATAAAAATACTAATACAGAATACCCGTGTGTGAACAGCCTGAAGACTATTGTTGGATTGTGATTGTTTTACACTTGTGTTGTATCATTCTTTCTGAGTCAGGACAACTGCTTTAAAATATGTGAATGGTGAACTCCAGGCACGACTGCCATATATATACACTGACATAAGTGTATATAATGAAATCAATAAATAAAAGATCAGAGCTGCATGGCTTTAACATCCCTGGCCTAACTTCCCTGGATCAGTGTTGCGCATTCATTTCACTTCTGACAGGTCTTGGTTGTCCAGCCACTTATCAGAACATTGGAGGTCGTACAGGGAACTGTGCCAGGATAGCTCTCTTATCTCCGCAAGCGCAGCTGGAAATATATATAGATTTTTCTGAAGTCCCCTCAGAGAGCCTCTGAACCCGCAGAGATTGTGTATTCCTGAGCCCCGCTGCTCACTGTAAACAGTCCACTTCCACTCTGAGATCCCACTTCTGACACCAGTGTACGGATGGCCATGTTACTCACTGGGCAGAGGAAAGGCTAACGGTATAGATTTGTTCTGAAAGTTCACAAGCTTTGGCTCTGTCTTTCCCACGATCCCCGTACTCATCTTTCTCTCCCCCTCCCTTCCTCTATCTTTCGGTCACGCAGTATGGATGGGGCAGACCTTTGCTTTGAGATTGTGAAGAGGGCAGACGCCGGTTTCGTCTACAGCGAAGCAGTAGCCAGGTACGATTACATTTGTTTTATTCTTTTTCTCTCTGAATGAAAAGGTGTGGTCCATTGTCAGCGCATATTGTGTTCTCTTTAATGCAGCATTTAGTGTGCTGCTCCTTTACACTGCTAATAACACAACCACTGCAGGGTAATTGCTCCAAGTTAGTCTCTCCCTCCATTTGATCTGAGCACAAAATTGTGATCTCATGAAGTTTCCAATTTTCTGTTCTCTACGCTTTTTTCACCACCAGAGTAGAGGGCAGAAAGCTCAGAATTGTAAATATTCACTGCGGTTCCATGTCTCTGTGATGTAGACACTGCGGTTCCGTGTCTCTGTGATGTAGACACTGCGGTTCCGTGTCTCTGTGATGTAGACACTGCGGTTCCGTGTCTCTGTGATGTAGACACTGCGGTTCCGTGTCTCTGTGATGTAGACACTGCGGTTCCGTGTCTCTGTGATGTAGACACTGCAGTTGTCTCCACAGTCGATGCACTATCGCTATAGCATGTGAAAAGGGATGTTACAAATTTAGAAACTGCTCAAAATAATAATAATTTGAAATCCTGTAATCTGATTCCAATCTGGTTCCAGCTAATTCTATCTGGCTGGAAAGTGGTTAACTGATGCACCAATAGCATTGCTTTGAGTTGCCGCCTACAACTGGAGCACCACCACGATGACATGGTGATTGGTTAGAAGTAGCAACTGATCAATGGATAAGCACACCCCCTTTTTTCCCATTGAGTATCAACCTGATCAGGCTTGAGGTTATTACTGCCAAGTGAGGCTTCTGCAGTGACATCATGTGATTTCACTTTTGAACCCTCCCACTAGCTGTATTTGTTTTCTAACACAGAGCTCATGGGTATCAGTAACGGACAGGAAGGCTGTTCTTTTGAAATGCAAAGTTTTTAACCATGATTTCAAATAAAGAGGAAATCTCTGATAAAAAATGCAAATGCGATGTCAAGTTTCATAGTACTGAGAAGTGTGTGCAAACATAATCCTTTTAGTTTTATGTTGATTCAAAGGACATTGCTCCAGAGAAGAGCATTTTGTGAGCTGCTGTCGTTTTGCCTCATTAAGCGGTTACTTAAAATTACACTCATTTTCTAGTCTTTTGTTAACACAAGTATTACATCAGAATAGAGGTTATTGGTTCTTAATGTTAGAAATGCTGTCTACTTTATTTTGGTATGTACCATTGTCCTGTCAATTTTCAACAACAAAAAATTCATAGAAGCTGAAGTGAAATGTTGGAGTTTCATTATGTTGTTTTGTACAGTGATCTCATTCTGAGAGAAACCCAGAGCCGCAAAAGAGTAGTTCAGACTAATTTCTGGAAAGTTAATCTTAATGGATCTTCTCCCTACAGTCTTATAAGTGTATGCTCAGCCAATTATAAATCGGAGAAAAAATAGCATATTTGATATTTCTTTTCTTTTTCTATTTCTCCGTGGCGCCTATTTGTACTCAGGAACGAACACGTGGCCTCACTGAAAATTAAACCTTTGCAGTCCTCATCATGTACATCATAAATTATGACAATTCCCATCAATCTAATTAGCTAGGCAATGAATGAACAGGAACTTTCACCTCATTCCTTTTTTTAACAGCATGGAGTGCTAATAATGGACCTGTCTTCCCACGCTGTGGATTTTACACAGGTCAGGCATGGCTCACGGCTGACATTGTCAGGATTGTCAGCATGTCTTAGAAAGGCTTGTGATTCACACTCGAAAATCACACCAGGCTAACGTCCAGCAGAGGGCTCTGTAATTGTAGATTTAATTATATACAATGCTACATGGCTTCCCACAACAAATGCTAAGAGCGGTGGCTATATCATGCATTAAAGGGGTATTCATTTCATATTCATTTATTTTTTCACACTGAAAATTATAAGAATGGACTCGAAATAACCTGAAAATTGGGCTGTGGTTTTATGCACATTAATGGTTTTTATTGCAGTTCTGAGGACTGCTCTTTGTTTTGTTTTTTTGTTTGATTGCACCAAATCTTCCTCTTTTTCCTTTGAAAGGATGAACTGTTCTGGACCTGAACATTTCCCACAGTGCATTGAGACTGACCTTACAACTAGCAAAGTACATTTTGGCTGAGTTCAAACAGTATATTAACCTGATTAAATAAGAATGAAGGTGTTATTACACATGTGAAGGGAGCAGTCGATGCTTTACTGCAGGTGCACATGTCCAAGTGGCATAAGCAAATTGCAAGCTTTAACTATTATGTTTAAAAACTCATCAGGTCTGTTGTATGCCAGTCTAATGCCCAAGTAAAACAGCATCACATCTATTGTATCATTGTACCATCGCCACTTGCACTGGCATAGCCTTTGGATCTACACAGGTGCAGCACTTTAGCACGACACGCGCTTGAAGATACTGTTGGTTTAAATGAGGTGCTCTCTTGCTTCCCCTGTAGCCCAAGGCTTCAAGTGAGCTGGCCTGCAGTCATATTTATTTAACATTTGTTTAACCAGGCGGGTGAATTATGAAAGAAATATTATTTATGATGAAGGCCAGTCTGAGGAGTGCACTCTGGGAAGTAGATTTGACAAAAAAAGAATTCCTTCACCTCTCCTTTCTCTTTCAGCCACTACATGCGGCAGATACTCGAGGCGCTGCGCTATTGCCATGACAATAATGTCATTCATCGGGATGTCAAGGTAGGTCGCTTTGTGAATGTTGGTTCTTTGGTAGTTGCAATGGCATCCGCTGTTAAAACATTGAAGTACTGGAAAATATCAAGAGGAGAGCAAACCATTCAGTCGGTCTTGGCGTGATATTCGTCTCCGTTCCAGAGTAAATCTGCTGCTGCTTTGTTGAGGCTGGTTCTTAAAGGATCCCAGGCTGTATGGACCATCCCCTTTAGGTCTGTTCCAGTATGTGGATCTGAACTGGCAACCCCAAATTGGTGGCGTATAACTGGCTGTAGCATTGCTTGTGGAAAGAGGCGTGTCACTCTGCAGGTCATCAATGTCTTCATGCATGCCTCCGGCCAATGGAGTGCCCAGTTACCCTGACCTTTCGTAATGCTGATGGCTAACCGTAGTCTTGCCATGGTTCACATGTAGACTAATGGCTGTGTTTGTGTGGAGCGATGCTCTTCGTGTGGGTGTGATGTGAGAATTTAACTCGCTTCCCCCCTCGCCTTCTGCTGCCAGAATTAATCTTGAAATGGCTTCTGCGGGAAACCAAATGAATTAACATTAACGCTCGTTATTTTGCCTGATTTAGTGACTTGTGAGTCATCTCTGTAAATTCTGCTTGTTGTTCTGGGCCTTGTCTGTTTCTGGTTTTAATGCCATATTCTGGCCTTAATTACTTACTTACCAACATTTACGCCGTCTGACACTTTAGCAACAATTCTTGATATGTGCATGCATGGCAGATGAAGACTGTTCTTATGTTCCGATATGAAATGTTTTATTGTGATCTAATCTACGAGTGAACCAGTGTTTGTGTATACAGCTCATTAGCTTATTTAGCCAGGGTAATTGGTGGAAACCAAAACCTGCAAACACAGTGGCCCTCTTGGATAGGAATTGGCCACCCCCTTCGTACTTAGCATTAGTACATGGTCATAATGTCACAATTATGTTTTGTATAGGTTTGAGATATATTATTTCTTCGTCTCAGTATTGGCAGTGAAGCCAGAGAAGTTTGCAGTCATCAAGTTGGAATAACACATTTACTTTTGGCTTATTTTAGTTCAGTTACCTTATAGTTACCTTATACTTCCTGTTGCCATTGCTGCAAACCTGAGCCGCTTACTGTTGAAGCTGTCAGTGATATGTGGTCTATTCATGGCCGTGGGCTTGCGGGAATGAAGAGCTTGTACGTTCAGTAAACGGAACAGGAAGTCACAAAGAAAAATATAATATTGTTCTTTTCCACTTAAAGGGATAGTTCACTTTTTTTGGTTTTTTGTTTTAGTTTGTTTCAATTGGTCCAGACAGGTTTTCAGAATGCATATTTCTGTGGGCTAATTTATTATTATTAGTATCTACACTGCTCAAAAACATTAAGGGAACACTTAATCATCACAGTATAACAACAAGTCAATTAAACCAAACCGTTCATGCTGGATGATGTTGCAGGCAGCATAACATTCGCCACGGCGTCTCCAGACTCTTTCACGTCTGTCACATGTGCTCAGTGTGAACCTGCTCTCATCTGTGAAGAGAACGGGGCGCCAATGGCGAACCTGCCAATTCTGGTGTTCTCTGGAAAATGCCAATTGAGCTGCATGGTGCTGGGCTGTGAGCACAGGTCCCACTACAGGACGTCGGGCCCTCATGCCACCCTCATGGAGTCTGTTTCTGACAGTTTGTTCAGAAACATGCACACGAGTAGCCCGCTGGAGGTAATTTTGTAGGGCTCTGGCAGTGCTCCTCCTGTTCCTCCTCGCACAAAGGAGCAGATACCGGTCCTGCCGCTGGGTTGTTGCCCTTCTACGGCCCTGTCCAGCTCTCCTCGTGTAATGGCCCGTCTACCGGTATCTCCACAATCTTGAGACTGCTGGGAGACACAGCAAACCTTCTTGCGACGGCACGTATGGATGTGCCATCCTGGAGGAGCTGGACTACCGGTGCAACCTGAGAAAAATGAAAAAACTAGAGAGAAATCAGTCAGGAAGGATAAGGAGAGAGAAATGGTCTGTGGCCACCACCTGCAAATCCATTTACTTTTTGGGGGTTGTCTTGCTGTTGCCTCTCCTGTCCATCTGTTGTCACCTTCATTTGTACCAAAGCAGGTGAGATTGATTCACAATCGTTTACGCTTCCTAACTGGACAGATCGATATCCCAGAAGTTTAATTGACTTGGTGTTATACTGTGTTGATTAAGTGTTCCCTTAATTTCTTTGAGCAGTGTATCTTTGTAGAACCCCTTTTTTTATGTAAAGTTACATTTTTACTGGATAGACATATTTTACTCTGGTTATTTTTTTTTTTTTGGAACGTGTGTGTTGTATGTTTAGAATGTGCATTTAAAATTTACACCAGTTCTCATTCACAGTCCATCTGAAAGCAGACTTTTCTTGTCAAAATGCATCCAGTGTGTGGTGACATTAATTTCTCTTGTCATTTCTTTTTGAAAATGGCATTAAATCTGTGTTTGAGGCTTTCTATATCGGCACCTTTTCCCTGTTCGCAGTTGACAGTTGAAGTCTCATTATGATACCTTCTTCTGTGCTGTTGGAGGTCTGTGGCATATTCATTGGCCTCTGCCATTTTATTTTATTAAAAGGCCCCTATTATTTTATTTCACTCTAAATGTTTTTATGAAGTGGTTAATACAGTTTCTTACCGAGGATCATTTACACATTCTTGCAATTTAGGTATTTTTCTTTAGTGTGAAGGGCCTCTCATTGTCCCTTTTTTGTATCCTGTTCTTTCCGATTATACAGTAAAGCCAACGTGTATCGCATCTAAAAATGCAGATGCTAGAATTATGTCCATCTTCCTCATTTACTAAAATGTTTAATCTGTAGAAGCCAGGCAGCAGTACGTTTTGTCCACCTTCGCATGGAGTTCCACAAGGGCCAGTTGTAGGCTAAATGGCCAACTACACAAGACAGCTATTTTATATTTGGCCGGCTATTTTTAGACATATATTTATGCTTTGCAAATTAATTTTTAAAGAATTATGTAATCTGAACAATTTGTCCCACAGCCACCAATATCTATTATGTGTTTTCCACCGGTCAATTGTGCCATACTGGACCTGTTCTGTCACGGTACGCCATACTGGACCTGTACTGTCACGGTACGCCTGCTACATATGTGGTACTGGTCAGATGGATGTTGTCATTACGCCAGTGACGCGCAAACACATTCACAATGGAATTTAACTGCAATTTTTAAATCCCCGCTAGCTCACTGATAACTTGTTACTGTAACGTTAACATTATCATTGTTTCATTGTGTTAGCTGAAAAAAAATAAACCAGAAAATATAGCCATAGAGAAATGGGAGCAGGATGTAGTGTAGGCCTTAATTGTGTTATGGTCTGATGGCCATATTCAGAGAGAATTGACGGTGTTGATAAGAAATGAAAAGGTATTCAATGTGTGTCAATAACGCAAAACATTCAACAGAAAGATATAAGCTAAGACGCAACAGGAAAAAGACACTAACTCGGGATCTGCCATGTTTGTTGTTGATGTTGAGTTGACAGTGACGCTCACTGGTCACCGTGGTAGTAACATTGTTGCTATAGCTACATCCAAGCATTGCTTTCTTACACAAAGGAGAACAGCTACTCAACTTTTAAGTGGAAAATGAAAGGGTACTAATTCTGTACTGTACCGTGGCCGTTTAATGTGGACCAGTACGGGTCCAGTACAGTACACTTGACCAGTGGAAAATAGATACAACACCCCTGGCTCTTTTAAAAAATCTGGCTGGCCACTCAAAAGTGTGGCCAGACTGCGGTGTGCCTGTTAATTTTTATTTGAGATGCACACTCTCTTATTGGAGATGTTGATCTTTATTTGAGATGCACACTCTCTTATTGGAGATGTTGATCTTTATTTGAGATGCACACTCTCTTATTGGAGATGTTGATCTTTATTTGAGATGCACACTCTCTTATTGGAGATGTTGATCTTTATTTGAGATGCACACTCTCTTATTGGAGATGTTGATCTTTATTTGAGATGCACACTCTCTTATTGGAGATGTTGATCTTTATTTGAGATGCACACTCTTATTGGAGATGTTGATCTTTATTTGAGATGCACACTCTCTTATTGGAGATGTTGATCTTTATTTGAGATGCACACTCTCTTATTGGAGATGTTGATCTTTATTTGAGATGCACACTCTCTTATTGGAGATGTTGATCTTTATTTGAGATGCACACTCTCTTATTGGAGATGTTGATCTTTATTTGAGATGCACACTCTCTTATTGGAGATGTTGATCTTTATTTGAGATGCACACTCTCTTATTGGAGATGTTGATCTTTATTTGAGATGCACACTCTCTTATTGGAGATGTTGATCTTTATTTGAGATGCACACTCTCTTATTGGAGATGTTGATCTTTATTTGAGATGCACACTCTCTTATTGGAGATGTTGATCTTTATTTGAGATGCACACTCTCTTATTGGAGATGTTGATCTTTATTTGAGATGCACACTCTCTTATTGGAGATGTTGATCTTTATTTGAGATGCACACTCTCTTATTGGAGATGTTGATCTTTATTTGAGATGCACACTCTCTTATTGGAGATGTTGATCTTTATTTGAGATGCACACTCTCTTATTGGAGATGTTGATCTTTATTTGAGATGCACACTCTTATTGCAGATGTTGATCTTTATTTGAGATGCACACTCTCTTATTGGAGATGTTGATCTTTATTTGAGATGCACACTCTTATTGGAGATGTTGATCTTTATTTGAGATGCACACACTCTTATTGGAGATGTTGATCTTTATTTGAGATGCACACTCTCTTATTGGAGATGTTGATCTTTATTTGAGATGCACACTCTCTTATTGGAGATGTTGATCTTTATTTGAGATGCACACTCTCTTATTGGAGATGTTGATCTTTATTTGAGATGCACACTCTCTTATTGGAGATGTTGATCTTTATTTGAGATGCACACTCTCTTATTGGAGATGTTCTTGGTACTTGGCCTGTGGGCAACTGCCTTCAGTTCTGCTTAAGCTCTACGACATGGCCTCTAAATACCCCATTGCTGTGCAAATTGTACATTAATGCGTCCGTGCCTCTGCTGTTCAAATAACTCCTTCCTTTGTCCCGTTGTCCTTTGTTCCTTTCCCATCAAAATTCTCCCATCTGACCGCCTCTTTGGAAATTTCCGTGTGTCCTTGTTTACCTGGCATAAGGGTGTACACGCATAATTCCCGAAAAGACCATTGCAGAAGTTATTTGTGTGTGTGTGTGTATTTTTTTTATGATTATAAATATTGCGGAGTCCATTGTTCTTTTCTCCTGTGCTAGAAAAAGCAGTTCACCTGATGATAGTCCTCATGTACAACATACCTGCACAACATTGTTCCCTTGTGAACCAGCGACTTCATTGCCCCCAAAACCTTTCATACCCTGCATGACCTCCATCATTCGACAGACTTGCATGGCTTTGTGCTGTTTGTCACTCTGCTGGGCATCACCTGAGCAGAGGGTCGATTGTGTGGAGAGACACCGTCCTTGTGCAGGTGGACCCAGCACAGTGTAGATGAGCTTCCTGTTTACAAACAACGGAGACTGGAGAGTGCGACCGAACCAGTACGGACACGGGCGTTTTATCCGCTACCTCTTCTGCATTATTATTTTTAAATTTTATTTTATTTCTGATTTTTTCCCATTTTCTCCCAATTTGGTAGCCAATTGAATCCCTATTCTAATTCAACTCCCCCCATGTAGCAACCGCTAGAGAATCACTGCTGCACAACCCCGTCAGCCGGTAGTAACAGAGGACGCCACGCTCTTATTCAGAGCGCGACTCCCCAAGCTGACCGTGATTCCAACTCGCCCGGGGCCGACAAATGCGCAGCGATTCTCTCCGAGCCCCTCCCCCCACCCGGGAGCAGCCGCCAATTGCCGCTCCCACAGGGCCCCGACCATGCTCGGAACTGGCAGGTCCGGGGCGCGAACCCCGATCCTCGGAGTACAACTGCGCTGACTGAAAGGCGAGGCCCCTCTTCTGCATTATTTTATCGTCATTATGACTTTTGGTGCAATAAAAGATTTGTATGAAGCCAGTTATGTTTTTATTGAAGGGAGAGAAAATCTAAAGTATGACACCAATTACAATTATGACTGAATAAATGGTAATATTTAATCTTGATAAAATGATCATTTCAGGATGTAGTCTAGTAGTCTAAGCTGAAGCACGCTGGATATTGCCGCTGAAGTTGCATAGGTTCTGTGTGATGTTTTTCCCCCATGTCTGTGCACGCATATTCACTGTGACGTCGCAAGAAAAGTCGTCTATAACCAAGGTGGAGGGAAAATGGTGCACAACGCTCTCTGTGCTCCACCACAGTCTGTTATCCACAGGGCCACTCCAGTTATAACGGCAAAGTCAGGATTTGATTCTGGAGCTTTTGGGTCTGTTCCAGAATCAAATCTTGACTTTTAACTGACAGAATAACTGGCAAGGACTAGTACCGGGACTAGTGCTTTAGCTGGATGATCTGGGGCGCCCCAGAACATCAGAATTTCCAACCTTTTCTCACCGACCAACAGTCATGGGCATAGCATTGTGTATGCTATCATTTTACTCCCATGTCAGCATTTGTGTAAGTCCAGAGTGACTTTTTTTTACAGTCCAGCTGGATGTTTCCCAGGTTGGGTACCTCTGTCAATGGTACAACTGCAAGCACTCCTCCAAGGAATTGAGCCTGGAACACCTTTGAGTTACGAGTCCAGTTCCCTAACCGTTATACTGCACTGCTGATATTATGCCCCCTATTCAATTCCCTCCGTATTCTTCTGTCTTAACTGGTCTGTCTAATTTAAGACCGATTATAATGTGTGGAGGGGCGCAAGGTTGTGACTTCTGAACAAGCGTGCTGCCTGTAAGTAGCGCTGGTCTGGTCATCTCGGTCTCCATGACAGTCGCATCGGTGCTCTTGCTTTCAGGTTCGCAAACACCTTCATTGCAGAGCTGATGGTTCTCAGATCACAGAGCTGATGGTTCTCAGATCACAGAGCTGGGGGTTCTCAGATCACGGAGCTGGTGGTTCTCAGATCACGGAGCTGGGGGTTCTCGGATCACGGAGCTGGTGGTTCTCGGATCACGGAGCTGGTGGTTCTCGGATCACGGAGCTGGGGGTTCTCGGATCACGGAGCTGGGGGTTCTCGGATCACGGAGCTGGGGGTTCTCGGATCACGGAGCTGGGGGTTCTCGGATCACGGAGCTGGGGGTTCTCGGATCACGGAGCTGGGGGTTCTCGGATCACGGAGCTGGGGGTTCTCGGATCACGGAGCTGGTGGTTCTCGGATCACGGAGCTGGGGGTTTTTGGATCGGATCAGAGCTGGGGGTTCTCAGATCACAGAGCTGGGGGTATTTAAGCCAGCTCTAGGCTCAAATGTTTTATGTTTCAGTACTACTGAAGTCCTTCTAGCTTTGCCTGCTGTCTTGGTTTTAGATGCAGTCTAATGCACTCTCGAGACCGCCACAAAGCCTTCGATTTTCTAGCAAAGTGTGTCTCGCTTAGCCGCAATTAAAATGGCTGTGTGTCTTACTTCGGAGTCCGTCGCTGCTTTATAGGAACCCCCGTTTTTAAACTACGAGGTCCGAGTTGTGGTCGAGTGTTCTTTTTCAAGCCCAAAGGCTTTGCTTTGAGTCCAGAATGCTTTTTCCAGTACAGTGTTCTTTAAATGTATTTTAAATGTATTTTAAATGCCGTTTTTTAAGGTTTGTAGGTTTGTGGTTTCGTCATTCCTCGCTCTTCCACTTCGTTCCTGTTCTCCTGCTCAACACTTCAAAGCTCTGTAAAAACAATTACAGGGTGTCTATCTACACTTAATCACACAGGTAAACAATGTATAGGGTCTGACTCAGTGTGTGATTGTTGAGGAAGAGGAGGATTGCAGCGCACTGTTTCTCAGAATATATTATAAATAATATAACAAGTACAACTTATCTCCTTGGATAATTGCAGATTCAAGTTTTAAAAACATTAAATGAAAATAAATAAATAAATAAAGTTATTTGAATGGCATGAGTTGACTTTTTTGCTCTGCCTACATTATAGACACCTAAGGAAATGAACCAAGAGCATTTCTGTGCAGCAGTGCACAGTTACTACATAATCAGCTGGCTGTGAGCTTGATGGTTTGGAGGTATACAGCTAATCTTGACTACTGTTGACTCAGGACAGGATAGGAAGTAGAAGAAACGACAGACCACCGCTCGGTTTTCAGTTCTGCCCCTATTATATTCACTTCTGTCTAAATGGAAATGGAAATCACATAAGTAGAAACAAACACGCGCGCACAAACACGCGCACAAACACGCGCACAAACACGTGCACAAACACGCGCACAAACACGCGCACAAACACGCGCACAAACACGTGCACAAACACGCGCACACACACACACACACACACACAAATGTTTGTACACACAATATTGAAATGAACAATGCTGGTAATTCTCGTACACATTCCCTCCGGTTCTGTAATTTGCTGTAAGAGCATCTTGTTAACTCCACAATGCGATGTTTCGTTATTCACACGCAACTCAACTGGGCCTCAGGGTGACCTAAAATATATAAAGCACATTGTCTGTAACCCCCTAAACATAACACCGACCCTCGAGCCAGAGATGGAAGTACTGTTCCTGACCACAGCTAGCTGTCTGCAGCACTGGCGGTGGACGTGTGACACATCGGCGTTTTAGCTTAACCGTGAGAAGCCAAATGCAGAATTATTCAGTCGTTTTGGGAAGGGTGGGTGGTGGAGGAACTTGTGGGTTTTTTTGCAGATACTGTTGTGTAAACCAACACATGCCTATTTGACTCTACTTATTTGACTTGAGTTTGAGAGCTGAAATGTTTGTGAGTTATGGATGTCGGAAGTCACACGTTTTGTCTTAGAATTATACTTTGTTGGGGCTCTGCTGATTTATTGAGAATGACACCAAAATACCGTTAAACTTAGATAAGATCTGCTGTAGGGCTGAGAGGAGGTGGGCATTTGAAGTGCGTTTTAGTTAGGTTAGTTACCTTATCTCTTTGATAACAACAAAGAGTTTGCCCAGGGCAAGTCATCAACTTTATTCATAAGCTTTACTTGTGACGATATTATTTTATAAGAGGAACCCCCCCTCTTTTTTTATTTTTAAAAATTTTATTTTAGAAACCCCATCTTTTTTGGTCCGTACTCTCTTTTTAGTCGTTCAGATTGTACATATTCTTTAAATGTCTAAAAATAAATAATAATAAATTGTTCTTAAACTGGTAGTCCTGTTCACTTGCATGGACGATGGCTTCAGTAAGAATAGGATATAGCTTATCTGCAGCAGCCCGCTTTTATTCCCGTCTTTGAGACTCATTTTAGTCTTTTGAGGCGTGGGTGTCTCATGCAGGTCACGCTCTCTCTTTCTTTGATTCTGCCCTTCACAGGTGCAGCCTTGTTTAAAGCAGGGGGTCTCACCAGTAAAAGGCCAATGTGGGTGCTGGGTTTTTGTTTTAGCCCAGCACTACGACACTACAACTATTTAACTAATCATAGTTCTTGATAAGTAGAACCAGGATGGAGTTCTGTGGAGTCTCAACTACTGAGAACAATTCAAAATATCTAAATGTTTTTTGCCATATATAGGAAATGACCTGGGCTTTCAAATGTATTAACAGATAAGAACAACAGCTAAGAATAACTCTATATTCATACATTTTATGAGCGCTAGCTATGCTGGAATTTTTGTTTTGTTTTTTTGTGGTTAATACCCACGTTCCTGGCCTGACATGCCACTTCTGCTTTACTAGATTTATTTCCAGGAAGGAAGTTATGGTTTAACACCTACCAAGCACTGTTCATACGCATCATCTGAAGTATGTAAACTTTATCCATGCATGTAATCTGAATAGCAGATTATGGCTCCTTTAGTCATTTGATATTCAGGCTACAGTGGTGAGGGGGAAACTCGCCTCAACCTCCACCAATGTGTTGCTCGTGTTGCCATTGAGTTTGCCACGAAGCTTTATCCAACAAACGTATTCTATGCTATTCATATCATTGGGCCAACAATGGCCACCTAGCTAGCTCTGGACTATGAGAAAATATTGTTGTTGAATTCTACCATAGCCAAATTCAGGAATGCTGCACCTAAATGCTGTAGACTTAGGCGATTTTCACAAATGCCTCGCGTATTCAGGTAAAGACGAGCGTTCCGTTCGTGCAGGTGTTGCATAAGCATACGTGTGCATGTAAAGTCCACCCCACCCCACCCTAGTTTCTTCACAATTTGCGCGCACTATGTGTAATAGCGCTTCTGAAATGATTCCGGCACGCCCGATTATTCCTCACATCTTTAACCCTGAGTTGTATTTATACATTTCTACTTGTTGCTCTTTTAAAATTCCTCGTCCATGCACATAACTTGGGAAGGGAGTTAATAATTTACTATGCTGGAATAGAACTTCAGAATCTTCAGAATCAACGTAATCTGGCCAGGTTAATACCGAACTCTGATTTTAAATGTTCTCAATACTATAACTGAGGAGGGCATCTGCTTTTAACCTTATTTAACCCTTGCTTATCACCTGTTTGTGAACCCCGTGAAGAAGATATCTCCATCTCGACAGGCTTTTTCTGGTAAAACAAAGTATACATTAAATATCGCCATCGATTAGAGTGCTGATAGCGTGCGAGGACGACGCAGCCATAGGTGTGTGCTGTAGGAGGAAACGAGACTGTTCTGTGGATTTGGTGTGTGTTTTTACAGCAAGGATTACACACTGCGCTAATTTATCAGTAGTGTCTGAGTGAGAGGGGGCCAAGTAGACTTAGCGCTAGAGGCTGGAGAGAGAGGGGTTGCTGCACGGCCTGGAGAAAGATCCGCAGTGTGACTGCTGAGGCAAGATTTATTTAGGAGATTGATAAACGGGGGGCAGCTGTCGCAACCCGAATTTCCTTTGTGAAAAGGCTGACAAACGGAAGCACTGGCCAGAATGGTAATACGAAGACCTCAGAGTTCCTTGTTTTGATAAGTTCCTTATTGGTTAGCCGATGTGTTTTGCTCAATGCCGAGTGACATGTCACTCAGGTTGTGAAATGAACACCACCAGCCAAATGTTGGTAAAATTTCGATTCTGGATGGTAAGATTTTCTACTCCAGCAGCCTCTTTGGCCGGTAACAAACCAGGTTGTGTTATATTGTAAAAGGTAATGTGGCTGGTAAAATGTCTACGGACCACCACCAGGCATGGCAGAACTGAAGGCGTCTACTCCCCAGCCTGCCGGATTAAGCAGAGCCAGCCTTCACCCCAAAAACTGGCAAGGAAAATAAGCCCAAAAAAAAGGGGGTGACTTTGTGGCATAGCCTGTAAGAGCACCGTCTGCATATTCAATGTGAACCGCGACGTTGGCGGTTTGAATCCGGCCGCGTGACCTGTGCCGCTCGTCTTTCACTTGCTCCCCATTCTTCCTGTCTCTCTCTTAAGAGCAGGGTGTGCTTCAGAACGAGCCAGAGAGCCCAAGCGGCCTGCTTAAGAGCAGGGTGTGCTTCAGAAGGAGCCAGAGAGCCCAAGCGGCCTGCTTAAGAGCAGGGTGTGCTTCAGAAGGAGCCAGAGAGTCCAAGCGGCCTGCTTAAGAGCAGGGTGTGCTTCAGAACGAGCCCGAGAGCCCAAGCGGCCTGCTTAAGAGCAGGGTGTGCTTCAGAACGAGCCCGAGAGCCCAAGCGGCCTGCTTAAGAGCAGGGTGTGCTTCAGAACGAGCCAGAGAGCCCAAGCGGCCTGCTTAAGAGCAGGGTGTGCTTCAGAACGAGCCAGAGAGCCCAAGCGGCCTGCTTAAGAGCAGGGTGTGCTTCAGAACGAGCCAGAGAGCCCAAGCGGCCTGCTTAAGAGCAGGGTGTGCTTCAGAACGAGCCAGAGAGCCCAAGCGGCCTGCTTAAGAGCAGGGTGTGCTTCAGAACGAGCCAGAGAGCCCAAGCAGCCTGCTTAAGGCTGATGGAGGAGCTCCGTCTGCAGAGGAGGACGTCTGCCGCCAGACCAGCGGGAGAAAAGCCCTGATGTGATTCGTCAGTGCTTGAGACAGAGGGGACCCACACTGTCTCTCTCCATCTTAGAGGCAGGTTATGGGCCTCCTCAATGAGATGTCCAGGGCTGTGATGGCTGTTGCTACATAATACCAGTCCGTGGAAACCTTCAGAAGACCCTGGAGGAGCAGCAGCTTCCTGGAGCCGCTGTCCGCGCTGTTCTTGTTCCCGATTGGTCACTGAACAGTGAATGATGGCGGCCGAGCCAAGGAGCTGCTGCTGAAGAAGCTTTGGAACCCTGGCAGGGCCACACTGGAGATCACCAAGCAAGTCTGACTGACTGACTATAACTCCCTCTGAAGAATAAGTAGTAATGAATGGAATGAAGATGCAACTCAAGGACGTTGGACACTGTGAAGTTGGTCGGATACACATACAGTAGATGTTTTTCAAGGGCATATTACTGAATACTCCAATATACAGCACCTCCCGCCCGCACCCTCCTCCCCCCCCCCCCAGGGCACACGGAGAACATCAGGGTGTTTAGACGCAAGGTAGAGGCGTTCAGGTGGCGGAAGACTCGGTCACGTCGCCCCTGGCCAGGTTCTCAGACACAGTAATCATGTTGTTGTTTTCTGTGAATACCTGTTTTTTGAGCTGAGGTGGAAGGAGAAACGGTTACCCTCCAGTTTCTCTGCAATTTTCTGATATTTAATGTTCTTGCAGTATTTACAAGTCTGTTAAGTGGAAAATAAAGAGTGTAAATGTATTGCTGCTGTCAAATGTCTTTCTCAGGAAGATGAATCATTGTGCAGAATCATATTTGAAGATCTAAAGCAAGACACATTTGGCTACTCTGCACAAAAAGACTCTGGCCACAAAAAATATATGATAGCAGTATTAAACTAAACATCTTATTTACGTGATAAATGTGTTTAAGATCATTTTTCCCCAAGGAGTTTTGGAGCACTGCTAGTAGTTCCAAAGTTCTAAAGGCACCAACCATTTTATTCATTTTTTAATTCACTTTTTTCAGTTTAGAAGATCGATAAAGCTACCTTTCACATAAAATGCTTTCGGTGCTATTGTGGGACCTCTAATGCATAGGTACTAAGAAGGAGGCGCACACGAGAGTGTTTCTGCTCCTATTTCGGCATAATCAGACTCGGCGGCAGAATTATTGGGAAGTCTCGATTTTTTTTTAGGGCGGGCACATATTGATTAACATTTTCAAGCAAAATACCAGCTCAGGGGATATTGTGTTTTCACAAACCACAGCCGGGAGTAGGCATGGTACGCATTTGCGTCGGCATAAACGATGTCATAAACATAGCATCACCAAATAGGCTACTATCCTACAATCCAAATCAATGAACTAAGGCTGGGTGTTTGTCATGGAATTTGCAGGTCCCAGGATCCCGCTAATTCTGCCTTGTCTACCTTAACGTAGCCTACAGTGTTATAGGATTCCACATTTTAACCATATTGCCAAATTCTGGGACAATGTACACATGCTGGAATGCGCTGGCTCAAGCATTGCTATGTAGCCTACCAAAACAAACTTTAAAGGAGTAAAAATGAACACACGGGTACCCCCCTTTTTGAGAATGCAACATTTCGATAAGTTAAAGGCAAAAAAACATTATTTACGTGATTGACCGATTTAAGTCATTACGTGCATTTTACTCGTAGGCTATTAGGCAGCTGGTCTGTCAGCGTCCAATCATATTTTACTCCTTATTTTACACTATTTTAAAACTGTTTTTCAAAATTGGATAAAAAGACACGATTTACTTATTTGAAGTATGCCTACTACTACTACTATTAGGCTACTAGTAGGCTTATAATAGTAATTAATAGGGTAATTATTGTTTGTCAGCAGCTGGAGGGGAGGGACAGGCGGGTGGGCACAGAAGTCGTCCAGGGCGGGCCCGGCCCCCAAATGCCCGCCCATAACGCCGGGCCTGGGCATCATGGAATCTTGCACCTAATGCAATCTAGTACACCTACTGTACGAAGTGGTCTACTGTGGTTTTACAATGGATAAATGTGATGGTATGAAAGCGTTTACTTTTAAAATAACATCAATGCATCCTTTCTGTCAAATCTGTCTTGTAATGCAAGTATTGCATTTGGAATAATGTCAGATAGTGTTCCATGCCACATTACATTACATTACATTCATTTAGCAGACGCTTTTATCCAAAGCGACGTACAGTAAGTGCATACAGAAAGGTCATCGAAGTAACTACAGAACAGATAAGAAAGCACATTCTTCCCATACAGTAGCAGCTATCCCTAGTAATGAACACAATGCAGTTCACAGTGAACTGGGTAAATCAGCTCTAATACAATTCGATTCTAAATATTATAAACTTGAATACCTTGAATACACAGTTCAACAAGAACACATGCTAAATGGTATCCTGTCTTCAAAACGGACAAACAAGCGTTGGCTTGAATAGCCGTGAGTTTATCTCATCAGCCTCAGACAACAGCGCTCTGTCCTTCCTGAATATGAGAAAAATGTCACATATTTACATTTGAAAACCAAAAGGCCGAACGATGCCCTGTAAAATGCTGAGGAATTGAGGCTCGTTTGTTCTCTCTGTAGGACATGTCACATTCGGCTAGTGTAGACTGTCGAGCATGCACAAACAAGTACAGGGGATACAGATCTCCATCATAGACACTGAGAAAAATGACAAGCTTTCAAATGAGCGCTACACACGTATCACAGTTTGCCCCGGTTTACCCCACAGAGGAAGAAGTATGACTTGTGGTGCTGTGATTGTTATCTGTCATTCAGGGGGGCTGCTGTTGCAAGAGCTTGCACCATGGGACCACATGTTAGTGCTCCTCGTGTTTTAGGCTTCATGCTTTGTCATGCTGACGGGAGGTTTTGGGAGGCGTGAGGGTCACACTGCTTGATTCTCAAAAAGTAAATGGGGCCCCAAAATGAAATAGCGCTTTGTCGCTATGTTAGCGCAACAGCAGACGCGTCCACCAAACGTGCGTCTGGCTTCTGCCATCGGCGTCGAGGCAGCGAGTCTGCTCCCAGGTAGAGCTCACGTCTCTGCTACTCTAACGCATTGATGATTCACACGCTTGTCCTCGAATGCTGGTGACAGCTGTTCATATTTAGACTGAAGAATCCTTCACCCTACGAGGGAAAAAATGGCCTTTAATAGCAGAGCGCTCTCTATAGTAAATTATTCTCCGTAGACCCATTGCGTGGTAATATCCCAGCCGAGACACTGTTTGCTCTGGTCATCCGGAGGCTGACCTCACTTGAGGGGATAAACACTAATAAATTAGGCTTTTAGGCAGTCTCCCCAACCACTCAAGTTTTCACACTTAATGGGGCAGAACAATTGAGTAAAATGGGTGGAATTAAATGGGTAATCTGCGTCCAGATAGCAAACGCAAAATGTTGTGTTTATTCGGAATGAAACTCACAGTGAACCGTCGTGAAAACATTAAGTAATGCTTCGACGGCTTAACGCCAGGGTGCTTTTGTAGGCGTATGCACTAGTTTAGTAAATTGCCTTAACCACAAACAAAATACAGTCACGCACATTTACATGTCCCCTTCAGTTAAAAATTATCTGTACATGTAATTTAGCAAATTCTTGTTTCCAATTTACACAGCACACAACTGGCATCAGTTTGTTTTAATTCTACAGTTATCAGCGGCAGACTGTAATACACTGGTTGTTCTCTCTCCTCTATTCCTCTCATTTAAAGTATCCAATTTAAACCTCCAGATCATGTTGAGCTATCATTTACACTGAACTTAAACCTCCAGATCATGTTGAGCTATCATTTACACTGAACTTAAACCTCCAGATCATGTTGAGCTATCATTTACACTGAACTTAAACCTCCAGATCATGTTGAGCTATCATTTACACTGAACTTAAACCTCCAGATCATGTTGAGCTATCATTTACACTGAACTTAAACCTCCAGATCATGTTGAGCTATCATTTACACTGAACTTAAACCTCCAGATCATGTTGAGCTATCATTTACACTGAACGCCATTGTGTTTAGTGTTTGTTTTAGTTTGGAAAAAAATGTTCATGAGTTCAATCTGACCCAAGTTTAGATTTTAAGTTTTGCCTCAGCTGTCACAGGTAAGCCCCCCTCTCCCCCCCCTCTCCCCCCCCCTCCCCCCCCCCCCCCCCCCCCAACACACTCCCACACTGCTTACATCACATCTAAAATGAAACATTAAATATTGAGAATTTGTCTTTTACTATTTTATAGGCTGTTTGAATCTTTTACGAACACTAGGATTAGGATTAAGGTGGAGGAGTCCACATTCGCCAGAACACTAGGTTTAGGATTAAGGTGGAGGAGTCCACATTCGCCAGAACACTAGGTTTAGGATTAAGGTGGAGGAGTCCACATTCGCCAGAACACTAGGTTTAGGATTAAGGTGGAGGAGTCCACATTCGCCAGAACACTAGGTTTAGGATTAAGGTGAAGGAGTCCACATTCGCCAGAACACTAGGTTTAGGATTAAGGTGGAGGAGTCCACATTCGCCAGAACACTAGGTTTAGGATTAAGGTGAAGGAGTCCACATTCGCCAGACAGACAGGCACTGTTAGGCTGATTCTGGTCACATTCGCCAGACAGACAGGCACTGTTAGGCTGATTCTGTGTTTTTTGTCAGATGTTTATTTACTTGAAATGTCCGTCGTATCAGCTTGCAGAAACCCAATTTCTTTCCAGTGACTGCAGACAGACTAGACTGTCACTTTGAGAGGCCCTGTCAAGCATTTCTAGTGACTGCATAAGACTAGACTGTCACTTTGAGAGGCCCTGTCAAGCATCCACAGTCATCCAGAGTTCTTGTCCAGGATTAGCAAAGTTTTTTTTGTTGTTTTTTTTGCTTATTTGTATGAGGCTCCTGTTTGTTCTCTAGTGCTGAAGCAATGCTCGGTTGTTGGGGCCACGCAGTTTCACAAATAAGTTTATTGGCAATATGTAATGATATGTAATATGCAATTGTTTGTCATGCGATTTCATTTAAATGAGAAAAATAAATTGGTAATTAAAACATACAAATTATATACATAAAAATAATACAGGGGTGTACATGTTTCTTTAGAGTAAAATAAATGCATGGACAGTTAAAGTAAATAAATAAAAGTACATTCAGATATTTAGAAACACCCAGAATTTTCGATAAACACCATTCAAACAGTTACACCAACCATTCCCCTTCAAACACATACACCAACCATTCCCCTTCAAACACATACACCAACCATTCCCCTTCAAACACATACACCAACCATTCCCCTTAAAACCCGTACTTCAAACACCAACCATTCCCCTTCAGACACAAACACCAACCATTCCCCTTCAAACGCGTACACCAACAAATCCTCTTCAAACACGTACACCAACCAATCCCCTTCAAACACATACACCAACCAATACCCTTCAAACACATACACCAACCAATCCCCTTCAAACACATACACCAACCAATCCCCTTCAAACACATACACCAACCAATCCTCTCCAAACACATACACCAACCATTCCCCTTCAAACGCGTACACCAACAAATCCTCTTCAAACATGTACACCAACCAATCCCCTTCAAACACATACACCAACCAATACCCTTCAAACACGTACACCAACCAATCCCCTTCAAACACGTACACCAACCAATACCCTTCAAACACATACACCAACCAATCCCCTTCAAACACATACACCAACCAATCCTCTTCAAACACGTACACCAACCAATCCCCTTCAAACACATACACCAACCAATCCCCTTCAAACACATACACCAACCAATCCCCTTCAAACACATACACCAACCAATCCCCTTCAAACATATACACCAACCAATCCCCTTCAAACATATACACCAACCAATCCCCTTCAAACATGTACCCTGCTGCACGCAGCCCCTACTGCAGGATGGCTTTGTATTTGTATTTACATTGCATTCATTTAGCAGATGCTTTTATCCAAAGCGACATACAATAAGTGCATACAGAAACGTCATAGAAGTAACGACAGAACAGATAAGACAAAGCACATCCTTCCCATAACGTAGCAGCTATCCCTAGTAATGAATATGAAATGCATGAATATTTACATTCAGAACTGTTATTAAAATAAGCAGTAATGGCTTGCGGCCTTGAGGTAACATACTGAGAACGGTTTACATTTTAACCGGTGTGTGATGGCAGGGAGATTGTAGAATCTGTGTAGACTGGCATTTTAAATCAAAATGTATTTATTTTTGTTTAAATTACACCCAATCTCAGGAGTTGGTTTGAAAAGCCTATACTTCACCCTCAAAATTTAGCGATGTGCAATGACAGGCTGGGGGCAACATACTACTTGAAGGTGTTCTTTTTGTAATGATTTGCCTGATTTTACTCAATTAAATCTGTTTTAGTCTAATTCTCTCATGTGACGAGAAGGAAAAACTCGCTGTCGCAATTATATACAATTAACAGAGGGGATTTCCAGCCGTGAGTATCGGTTATGAAGCTAATTGGAATGCTTCAATAATCAACAGAATTAAATGAATATAGGCTGAGGGCAGTGGTCAGGAAAGTAAGATGGCTGCCTCTTCTGTTTCAAGCCCTGGGCCCTTGATGTGGCTGAATGAAGTCTAAAGTGACCTCTGGTCTCCACCTCTTTATATACCTGAGACTGCGAAGGCCTTGATGACATCAATCTTTCTCTATCTCTGCAAAGATTTTGTGGCCTTAGTGTTGTTTAGTTCTGGGTCTGCTTTGGACCCTGTGGTCTGACTGCTTTGCTTGTTGCCGTTCAGGCTAAAAAAGTTGACCACATGCTTGCGAAAAGTGTTGTCCAACAGGAAGTACGTGATTGGATCCACCGCGCTCCTGAACGCCGCGAGCCAGAGCAAGGCGTTCTTCACCTCCACGAGCCGAGACAGCCGGTGGCAGTGAGCCGTGGCGGGCTGCGGAGGGTCCCAGTGGTGGACCAGGCTGATGAAGGCGGCCTTGAAGATGTGGTGTGGCAGGAGGCAGACAGCCAGGACCAGCTGGATGACCACAATGTTCCGGTACACCTTGCCGTAGACCCGGTGTCGGTCCGGAACCGCAGTGTTGCGCCGGGCCCTGCGGATGTGCCTGTTGACGGAGACATAGGAGGCCAGCACCAGCAAGAAGCAGACGAAGAAGATCGCGGTGGCTATCACGGAGATCAACTGGGAGACGTCCCCCCCGACCTCCACCTCTACGCTATAGCAAGCCTGCCTGCTGCCGTTCTCCGCCCTCTTGGTTTCAATCACCGAATAGAAGGCGACGGCGGGGATTATGAAAGCGAGCACGATGGCCCAGATGGCCAGGCACATGGCCTGCGCGAAACGCACCTCCCGTAGCTTGCGGAAGAAGGCAGTGGGGAGTATCCGGGTGCAGGTGCTGGGCCGTCCTGCGTGGCTGTGCTGTGTGAGGACCGCCAGGCGACTGAGGGCGATCCAAGTGAGGATCAGAATGGCCACGTAGATGTTGATGTGCAGGATTGGCGTCACGCCGCCGACGGCCAGGCGGCAGACCAGCTGGTGGGAGCGCCAAGCGTCGCCCACCGCGAAATAGGCCACGAGCATAGGCATGGTGGAGCACAGCAGCAAGTTGCACACGCTCAAGTTGATCAAGTAGATGTGAGTAGGCGTTTTAGTGGGTATCTTCTCAATGAAGATCCAGAGGGACAGGGCATTCCCCGGGATCCCCGAGACGAACGTGAGGCCGTAGAGGACGGGTAGGACCAGGTGGGTGGCACTGGATGGACACAGGAAGGAGGCTTTCCCAGAGGAATACTCTATCACCTCTGGTGACATGGACATGTTCTCCATGGATCTGCCAAGGAAAAGAGTTTGCAGTAGTGGCTTTCAATACAGGACTCGTGAATCATTATCTACCCATCAGAACCAGCTTGTGGGAAGTGTATAACAGGTTATGAGAGTTTAAGGCATGAACATTCCTGTGTTTCCCCTATGTAGACTCATCTTTGGCACCCATAACCTGTTATAACTGTATATAGTTTAGTGACCATTTTAGCTGCGCTATAGAAGAGAATGGAGAGTGACAAATACCCTATTCTGGAGCAGAGAGCAACTAACGAACATATTTCGCCACCATTTGGACTCATATCATGGCCAGGTAACTACAAAACCCAAAGTTCAGTTGTGCTTTAAATCCCCTGTGGAAACTGCTGTTGTACACTTAAGAAAGTTATGCCGCCTGAATGGCTTGTTAACATCCATCTGTAGTTGTGTGTATTTACAAACAATTGAGGGGATGATGTAACGTGTAGAAGCCCCTATGTAGCAGTGTCTAGACATGAGGTGCTGCAAAAATGATCAATAAATCTAAATTAATAAGGCAGTGATAATTGTTTTATTGAGTTATCCAGGCCTTTTTTGCAACAGACATTTTAATTGTAATTGGAAATTTTAATGTGCCTAATCTAATTTTATTGTAGCTTTTGGAAAGTTATTATAATGTGAAAGACAAGCCTGTTGAGACCTGCAGCTAAATTAATGCTTCTTGTCTTGCGTGTAAAAAAAGGTGGATGTATTTGACTTTTCAAGACAATATTTGAAAGTTTAAATTTTATTTTTGAAATGCAGACGCAGAGTGTTGATGTGCCTCTCGGGTTGGTATCAAATCCAGTACTGAAAGAGGTTGGCAGTCCCACGCAGTGTTGTATAAATGGTGTTAATCGATAGTCGACTCAGTCAGCCAGTTTCAATGGCTGTGTCCGAATGAGAGCCCTATCTACTGCGTCTTGTGTCCTGGTTACTGCATACTGTTTAGTACACAACATGTAGTATGTAAAAAAAATATATATATATCCTCCATACTACTATCACTATACACTACAATATTTAGAGAACAATTTTCACCTAATTAACAAATTTCTCATCCAGTGTACTCTACAAGCATACTCAACAGTATGGAAGGGCGTTGATTCAGAAACGGCCCTCACTGGCCGTTTGGGTGGCCACAGTATGCTGGACAAGCTAAACTTGTGTACTGCAGGGTGAACAGAAGCAGCAGCTTTGACCTCACATTGGTGCTGAGGCAGGACTCTGCATTGCAGAGATAAAGTGCATATCATTGGATGTTCAAAACTAGGAGTAAATGAGGATGGAGGAGGCATTAAAAAATAATGCAGACTAACGATTTATTTGTTTACTTAGTAATATTGCGTGCAACCACTGTCCAGTGATTATTTTTTTGATTGTGTGATGGGTATATCCCAGTCATCAATAGAAGCTATGATAATTTTATCAGTGTGATGTATTAATATGTTCACTGCATGCCTATACCCCGTCACGCAAGAGCATCTACGATGCGCAAAGGCAGGATTTTCCAAAAGGCAAATGCGGTTATTAAAGGCACTGACACTGACACGTTGAAAGCGCATAACCCCACAAACATTTTTTTAGTCGATACCTGGCAACTAGGGGGGCAGGTACAAGAACCAGGTAATTAGAATATCATGCCCTGTACCCACATTTAGAGATAAGCACCTGCGCAACACAAGTTAGAATACGGCGTAGATCAGCTCGCGTTAAATCCGCACAGGAGAGGCACTTAAGCGTATGACTTAAGTTGGCCATCTCTGAATCCGGCCCGAATTGGAAATGAGGGAGCCAATGAAATAATGCTCAAATATAGGCATACAAAAAATTAAGATGTATTTGTAATACGCCGGATCAAGTTTAAATAATCTAGTGCCAAATTTAGTACATTTATTGAAGAAGTTGAGATATTTTCAGCTGTATAGAGGAAGCTCAATGTGCAGTAAGTCTGCCTGATGCCTTGATGCTTGAAGGAAAGCCATATTTGGTTCAAATACAGTATTCATAAAATGCATAATAAGTCACAGTTTCTGTGCTACATAATGGGACATCTCATTTTCCTTCAAGCAGCCAGGTCTTAAACGGTAAGTAATGATTCCATGGTCCTAAGGCCATTTAGGATAACACATTTACTTTTAACGGCCTTCTGCATTTTGTATACAGGGAAATGGTGTTTAATTAATTAATAAAAATTAAGTGCAATTCTCTGTGTTTATGCCAACAGCTGCTTTTGGAGCTACATTGTTGAAATGCAGATCAATTGTTTAAAACCAGGATAAACCATTATGAATTATTATATATTATATTATCATATATACAGTGCCCTCCACTATTATTGGCACCCCTGGTAAAGATGAGTAAAAAGGGTTATAAAAAATTCACCATTTGGTGAATTAGCTTAATGTCACACTGAAAAAATTAGAAAAATTCAAACTTTAATTGAAGTTAATTTACTGTGACGGAAAAAAAATCCCTCATCAAGAAATAATATTTTTTAACAAAACCACGTGCACCACAATTATTGGCACCCCTACATTTATATATAGAATAAAGTAATCATTTTGAATATTTGGTCTCATATCCTTTGCATGCCATGACTTCCTGATGTCTGTGACCCAACAACATCAAAAGACTATATACTATACTATAATGTCTCTGCATTTGAATGGATCTCTATGGGAATTGGGGGTGGGACTAGATTTAGCTGTAAATTATGCTGGAACAGTATGGAACACATGGTTGGTAAAATGGCTGTAAGTCATCTAGGGTCTGAGGTATCAAACGAGCCTCAAACCGTCACTGCTGCCAAATATGCAGTAGATATGGATGGACCACTTTAAGGGTTGTTTCTTATTTTTCTATTGAACTCTATGGAAAAATAAGTCTGGAGAAGAAACCCTTCCAAGTTATCCATCCATATCTACTGTATTTCTGGCAGCAGAGTGATGGTTTAATATACATCAGACTCTTGATGACATAGAGCCATTTAGCCAACCATGTGTTCTATACTGTTCCAGTGTAATTTACATCTAAATCTAGTCCCACACCCCAATTCCATAGAGATCCATTCAAATGCAAAGACGTTATAGTATCACTTGTAAGAGTACCAGAAAATAATATATCAAGAGTATTTTGATGTTGTTGGGTCACAGACATCAATCAGTCATGGCATGCAAAGGATCTGCGGCCAAATATTAAAAATTATTCTAAATTATATTACTTTATTCTATATATAAATGTAGGGGTGCCAATAATTGTGGCGCACATGGTTTTGTTGAAAATAATTATTTCTTGATGAGGGATTTTTTGTTCTCATAATAAATTTACTTCAATTAAAGGTTGGATTTTTCAAATTTTTTAAGTGTCAGATTAAGCTAATTCACCAAATGGAGAATGTTTTATAACCCTTTTTACTCATCTTTACCGGGGGTGCCAATAATAGTGGAGGGCACACACCTCTATAAACACATCTGCCAAAAAGGTTTTCCAGCCTAGATTGCTCCAAGACTACATTTACTCCATTAACATCCTTACATTCACACTGCGCATCTGTATGTTTGGTATAGTATTGGTATAGTATCTTAATTTCAATTACAGTTCTTAATTTCAAGAAAAACATGCAGAAAACTTGCATGTTCTGTTTACAAAACTGGCCACGATTCCTGACATGTATGTACAGTAGGCCGATATGCATTCATACATACATGTACTTATGTGTACATATGCATACAGTATATACAGTTCATGCATACAATCATACATGCATACATACCCATGTAATGAGATTACTTTCACAGCACATACATATTTAGTTCTTATAAAATGTAACTAAGAATGAACACTAAATAATGAACAGTAGTCTTACCCTTGTTTCAGCTGGAAGCTCTGAGCTGTGATAATGTGTGTGTGTGTGTGTATACATGCACGCCTGCTTGAGTACACACACGCGTTCACTGTGTGTGTATGAGTGTGTGGGTGCGCGTGTATGTGCGCCCTCGCCGTGTATTTGGTGGGTTTTCTGATTTATAGGAAGAGGAGGGGCTTAGAATGAGGAAATGGGTGCAGAGGAGAGGGGATTTTTCTCGCTCTCTCTTTGGAGGTCAACTTTGTTTAATTAAAACAAGAAATAAAGAAACAAGACATAAAACTAGACAAAATACATCTAATAGATAGAAGATGCATCACAAAAGGGGGCCAATGATAGACTGGTGAAGACCTTTTTAAATTTTTTTATTTACTGTAGTGATTAGCTGCACCATTTAGCGCCTGAGTGTTTGCTGGTTGATAGCGATTACACTCGCTGTAAGCCGAAATATTCCATCATGGGGGCATTTCAGCCTCTAGTAGTGAGTGAGGTCCCCTTCAGCCAGTTCCACATGTCAATCTCTGTTTGTGCTCGCAAAATCAATAAGTGTGTTGTTTGCACCCATTTTTTAAATACATTTTGGCGTGCTTACAGTACACTCGTGAATGGAATAGACATTGTTGGGCTCGAGGGCAGCCGTTGTGTAGTCAGTCTTTTCAGACCATATGACGGTGTCAGTCCCACTTTTTTGGTTTAGTGGTTTTCTTCTTTTGCATATACTGTGTAAATACTGCAACAGTTTACTTGGTCATATTATCCGCTGTACGGCCATGTATTTCACTGATATTACAGCAATAACTCTCTTCAAGCGTAGTGTTGAAGCACAGTTTTCTCTGCACCGTTGCTCAGTTAGTGAACATAATGTTTCTGTGTGAGGTGCGGTTGGTGCACTCTCGCTTAGATTCAGCTCTCCCGGCTCATAATGTTTCTGTGTGAGGTGCGGTTGGTGCACTCTCGCTTAGATTCAGCTCTCCCGGCTCATAATGTTTCTGTGTGAGGTGCGGTTGGTGCACTCTCGCTTAGATTCAGCTCTCCCGGCTAAAGTGCACTGCTGCGTTGCTGCACTTTGTCATGCACCCTGTCAATGGTTACTTCCTCTCTTTGTGTGCAGTTCCCTGTTCCCACCACAAAAGGGCGCTCTGTCTGTACCTTTAAAGTGATACTGCAGTCAAAAACCCACTTTTCCTGTTGAAACCCGATGTTTTGGGTTCGATTATGATTATACACAATTGTTTATGTCCGAAAATCTCATGTTTAGTCAAAATGTTTTTTTCTGAGTTTTTTGTGTAGGCTTACCTGTGTTGGTTTCCGGGGATTCGTGACGTCACGAGATCTTTAACATAAAAATGGGTGAGGGCTTCTCATGCGTGCTCCGTTAGTTAGTCAGTTCACCAAGACACATCCTTTCACTCCTTGACCGTATGAATATTCATAATATGACTACGCGGCATCATCGTCATATAACCACCACCTACTCACGAGTTCCAGTTCAAATTGAAGCGGTAAAAAAAGCCTTAGAAAAGGCTCTGCAGTTTCTCTTTAAGACAGCGGTTTCCAACCTCGGTCCTGGGGCCCCTCTGTGCATGGGGTTGCAAATGTGGCTGGTACGAAAAGCAGGATACACGGAGGTGCTCCAGGACCGAGTTTGGGAACCACTGATTTAAGATGGTTAACTAATGGTGTATTTGGACTGGTTTCAGCCAGCATTACTGTAGCACTGCTGTGCTGAGCTCGTAGCTATTATAGGATCTTGCTCTCTCCACAGGCCTCAGCGCTGGAAATTAACCAGATATTACAGATGAGGCATATATAGTGTTCACAAGAACCATTAATCTGCACGTTAAATATGGGAAATACTAGGGCCTCCAATGCTGATGTTAAACTACAATCCTTGCTCTTTTTATTGACTAAACTGAACTAAGGATGAGCTCTGACCTCATTAAGAACCAATCCCTGTTTCTGTGATGTTAATCCAAGCCCAGTAAAACAGTAAGCTAATTGTCTCTGCTTATTAACTTCACATAAAAAAAGATAATCAGGCTTTTTAAAATAATCATGATATACTTTTTGGGGAAATTGAAAATTGGAAATTGTCCAAGAGCAGTGGCCCTGAGTCGTTTTGCTGTTGCCTTTGTGACATACAGGTGGATGAGGACCAAGCAGGTGGGCTGCCAAACAGGCGGCCATCTTTATTTCCTGTGCTCCCATTATACCAGCATCGACTCGGGCCATTCACTGAAAAGTGCACATCTTTACATTATAATTACCACCTAACATGTAGCTCCGGTTAGATCTTTAACTTAAAGTAAAAATAACAAACTATTCATAATTCATTAGTTACTAATAAGTAATACTAACTATAAGTAGCCAATAATAATCTAATAAAATTGTACATTTATAAATAAATAAAATTTTCAAATTGATAGATTAAAACCAATGCAAGAGTTGCCTGTTAAAGCAGTAAATATTATAATGGTATTTGCTTTTCAGTGAATGTGTGTCATCATTGTACTCCTATCTTGCTAAAGGCTCTTCTTTTTTTAATGCTTTCCCTTCATTTTCTCCATAATTGTAAATGCCCAACCGTATCATACTGCAACCCACAAGCCAAGCTTGCTCAGACATGAGTCTGAGGAAGAGTATTTGGCCAAGCAGGCCGCTTCAATCCCAGACCATGGGGCGCCATCTTTGCGCTAGGATGGTACCTTAATGAAATGAGCCACCCAACAGCTTGCAAACTAGTCATCATTGGGTTACAGGTCACCATTTTTCCCCTTCATAATACAAAACATACACAGGTAATTACACTGTTTAATTTGGACCTTTATCAAAATATATAATTATACTATATCAGGGATGAGTGGTGAGATGAGATACGTAAGGTAGACAGTTTAATTTGAGTGTTTCCTGTTCAAATACATTTATGCTAATGTATGTGGATATGTGAGTCATTCTGCCTATTGTGTGATTCAGTGGTTTCAAGTAAAAACTAATTCAGCGACATCAAATGTTCCATTATGTCAAAGTTTTATTCCACATCTTACTATATGTACTTCTCATCTGTTACTGAAGCCAATTTCTTGTTTACACAGTTGCAGTTCACAGTGAATTGCACCGTTTATTATAACATCTTCTCAGCCAGTCATTTGCTTTACTTCCACTGTACTTTTTCTCAGAAAGCAAGTACCTTCTAAAGCTGCTTATTCCAACCGTCCAAGGTAGGCAAGTTTATGAATAGGCCCCAGCTGACCTTTGTGTGTTCCTATACGTTTAGTTAATAAGTCATTCCTTCAAAATTTAAATCCATATTATTATTATTGTAGAGCACGACCCCTTAACCGCAGTTGCCTTTGAGGGGCCATGCAGAGGAAATGGCCCAGGCAGGTCAGGTTTGTGCTGACTGTTGAAGGCCTGAGGAGGGATGAGGTTGAGCCCGTAGAGTGGTGATCAGGCTCAAGCTAGGCCGGGGGGTGGAATAGGACACGGAGGTCCTGTGGAACTCGGTGGTGGAGCTGTTGCCGCTGTTGTCCTGCAGGTGGAGGAAGTTGCCCACGAGGGCAAAGGTGGCCTTGCGTACGGAGCCAGACAGCAGGAAGTACATAACCGGGTCCAGGCAGCTGTTGAAGGTGGAGAAGAGCAGCACCACCTCGTTGGTCTTGTCCGCCATCCTCCTCCAGGAGCAGGGCGTCTCGTTAATCTGCGAGTGGACGTAGAAGACTCGGAAGATGTGGTAGGGAACGAAGCAGACGGTGAAGATAAAGAGGACGAAGAAGGACTTCTTAGCCGTCCTGCTGTATTTGTGTGCGTTGGGAAGGTCCGGTTTAGCCCTTGAGGTTGCCAGTAGGTTTCGGGCGATCTTTCCGTAGGAGACGATGAAGCAGACGAACACCAGCCAGAAGACCGCCACCATGAAGAAGTTGAAGTAGGCCTTGCCCTTAGCCCCCAGCCTCTGCTTATATTGGAAACACTTGCCGGGCTCTTCGTTGCCCTCGGAGAGAAAGGTCATGGGGATGGCGGCGGCGATGGAAAGGGCCCAGATCACAGAGCAGGCAAGGATACTCCACCTGCTGTTCTGGATTCTGGACCTGCTTGCAGCCCGCTGGATCTTCACGTAGCGGTCCATGCTGATCAGGCCCAATAAGGTAATGCTGACGTACATGTTCATGTAGAAGACGTTGCCCACCACCTTGCAGAAGGTTGGGCCCAGTGTCCAGTGGTTTTGTTGACTGTGGTAGAGTACGCGGAAGGGCAGGCATGCGACGAGAATCAAGTCAGCCACGGCGGTGTTGATGAGGAAGACACGCACAGAGTTCTTCTTGGTGTGGACATACAGGAAGACGCAGAGAGCAAGGATGTTCCCCACCAGGCCGAATGCAAAGAACACAGAGTAAAAGAACATCAGGGGGATTCTGAGGGTGTTTTCATCCATCCTGCACGTCTGGTTGTCATCTGCTACCGATTTGTGGTCTTGAGTAGTGGCCAGTGAGGTGTTTAGCGTGACGGTATAGGACTCACTGAAAATGCTTGTGGAGTAGAGGCTCGTCATTTTGTGCGTTGCGTCTGTTGCTTCTTGCAAATTATGGAGATCTTCAGTCCTTCTAGAAGAACATAAGAACGAACATAAACATGTTGTAACTCTTCACTTTAATTGGCAATTAAAAGCTAAACGGAAAGATAAAACTACATTATGAAACATCTCCACCTCCTGCTTTTTATATACCTAAATACGTTCTTGAGCAAGGCTATTAGATTATTAGATTCATAACCCTAACCCCCCCATGCACTTGTGATTGGAGGCCTGTTCTGTAATGCAAAGACTCATTCTGGAGTCTGATTCAGTACAAAACTGTTTGTGGTCAGTCTAGACTTGGGTCAGGTTTTCTAATCGGCTATTTATTCATCACATTCCTGCATATCTGTGCATTTGAAAATCTCTTTTTTTTCTCACTGTAAAGCTAAAGCACATGTCACACTATATCAGTAACAGTCCAGTATAGGTTTTCATAATTTACCAGCATCTTCAAGCTGTCCACACGCACATGCAAGCACGCACACACACACACACACACACACACACACGCACACGCACACGCAAGCACTCACAGTGAAATAACTCACCCCCAGAATTCTTTCCATCTGAGAGCGCTTTTCAACGACTCAGCCTAGAATTGAGTGTTCAGGTAGTTTGAATACCCTTTATATATTTGCAATGCCAACACTGCAGTTTTTCACTTATAGCGATAAACCAACGTGGCCTAAGCAATGCCTTTCATTCCCTGTAGTCCAAATGGCTTCTTGCTCCAGGTTTGCGTCTGTGTGTCAGTGAGGAGATTTGTGGACGATATGTGGTTCCTCTTTCCCCAGTTCTCAGCACAGCTGTGTAGAGCTTTCAGCTGCAGGCGCAAGATGATAAAAAAGTGCAGACGAGGCGTTAGAAGGAGGAAGGAAAAGTGGTGACCACATTTATAAAACCACACGACGATGCGCGAACACTGTCGCAAAGGTGCCTCGGTTTCCAAAACAGACGCTCACATTAGTAATGGCCGAAAGTTTGCAGAGCAAAGTTTTACAAAAATGGAAATGCAGAAATAAATTGCAGTAAGCAACTACACAAAAACAACTGGGAATGTGAGCTCCTTAGAGCTGTAGTTGAAGACCCCTACTCTGCAATGTTGTTACAGGATGAATATATACATATTCGTGAGATCAGCATGCCAGAGTGAATATACTCACAGTCAAGCCGGAAAGTCTGCACACCCCTTTCACTCAAACATCTACACACAATAAATAGCCAATAATGACGAAGTGAAAACAGGTTTTTAGAAAATATGCAATTTTATTTTACTGACAAAAATAGGTTATTTAGGGGTTACATATCTGTACACACCCTTGGCCTAATACTTGGTTGCTGCACCTTTGGCAGCGATTACAGCTTCAAGGTGTCTTGGGAAAGAAGCTACGAGCTTGGCACACTTGTTTCTGGACATTTTTGCCCATTCCTCTTGGCATATCCTTGCAAGCTCCATCAGGTTGGATGGGGAGCGTCGGTACACAGCCATTTTCAGCTCTTTCCACAGATGTTCAATTGGATTCAGGTCTGGGCTCTGGCTGGGCCACTCAAGGACATGCACAGACTTTCTCTGAAGCCACTCCTTTGTTCTCTTGGCTGTGTGCTTTGGGTCGTTGTCATGTTGGAAGGTAAACCTTCACCCCAGTCTGAGGTCTTCTTCAAGGATCTCTGTGTACTTAGCTGCATTCATCTTTCCCTCTATCACACGGGTGTCAAACTCATTCCATCGAGGGCCGAGTGTATGCAAGTTTTTGTTCTAACCATGCTCTACACCAGCTGATTCTAATTAGTGCACCTCTTTGGTTGAAGAGCTGAGCTAATTAGTGAAATCAGCTGGTGTAGGGCACAGTTGGAACAAAAACCTGCATACACTCGGCCCTCGGTGGAATGAGTTTGACATCCCTGCTCTATCAGGACTAGTCCCCACATCATGATACTGCCACCGCCATGCTTCACTGTAGGAATGGTATTAGCCAGGTGATGAGCGCTGCCTGATTTCCTCCAGACGTGACGCTTCGTATTCAGGCCAAAAAGTTCAATTTTGGTTTCATCATACCAGAGAATCTTGATTCTCATGGTTTGAGAGTCCTCTAGGTGTCTTTTGGCAAACTCCAATGTGGTGTGCCTTTTACTAAGGAGGGGCTTCCGTCTGGCCACTCTACCATAAAGGCCTGATTGGTGGAGTGCTGCCTGCCTGGATGGTTGATCTTCTGAAAGGTTCTCCCATCTCCACAAGGATACGCTGGAGCTCTGTCAGAGTGACCCTCGGGTTCCTGCTCACCTCCCTGGCCAAGGCCCGTCTTCCCAGATTTCTCAGTTTGGCCGGGCGGCCAGGTCTAGGAAGATTCTTGGTGGTTCCAAACTTCTTCCATTTACGAATGATGGTGGCCACTGTGCTCTTTGGGACCTGTAAAGCTGCAGAGATTTTTCTGTACCCTTCTCCAGATCTATGCCTTGACACAATCCTGTTTCTGAGGTCTGCAGATAATTCTTTTGACCCCATGGCTTGGAGTTTGCTCTGACATGCACTGTCAACTGTGGGACCTTATAGTGGGACCAAGCTTCTAGTTCATAATTGTATGGTTACTTATTGGCTTATTGGTTCCATATTATTGTTATCATCAATATTGTGTGGTTACCCCCACCAAAAAAAAAAACAATCATACTGACTGCGCCTGGTACTTGAAATCGTATTTACCTTTTTAGGGTTGTTTTAACGCACTTGTTCCTAGTTCGTAAATGCGCTCTGGATAAGAGCATCTGCTAAATGACTATAATGCAATGCAATGTAATGTTATGTAATGTTATATAGGTAGGTGTTGGCGATCCCCAATCATGTCCAATCAATTTAATTTATCACAGGTGGACTCCCAATTAAGTTGTAGAAACATCTCGAGCAGTATCAGTGGAAACAAAATGCACCTCAGCTCACTTTTGGGTGTCATATCAAAGGGTGTGCACACTTGTGTACATATGATATTTAACATTTTGATTTTTAATAAATTAGCACAAATGTCTAAAAACCTGTTTTCACTTTGTCATTATGGGCTATTTTGTGTAGAATTTTGAGACAAAAAATGAACTCAATCTATTGTAGAATATGTCTGTAACGTAATAAAACGTGGAGAAGGTGAAAGGGGTGTGCAGACTTTCCGGCTTGACTGTATATTAGTGGGGCCAATATGCTGGAGTGTGGTTTGGTTCACTCTGTGGGTCTTGAGTAATGAGCACTAACAGAACCTCTGTCTCTCTTTACTCTTACCACCTCCCTCCCTCTCTCTGTTTTTCTTTCTCTCTCTCTCTCTTTCTGTCTCTCTCTTTCTGTCTCTCTCTGTCACTCTCCTTCTCCCCCCCCCCCCCCCTCCCTTTTTCTCTCTCAGCCTCACTGTGTGCTTCTGGCCTCTAAAGAAAACTCTGCCCCTGTGAAGCTGGGGGGGTTTGGCGTGGCTATCCAGCTGGGAGAGTCGGGTCTTGTGGCTGGAGGTATGCAAAGCGTGCTGGGAACTCTGGTAGTGCTTTAACACACATTCCATCCCACCGTTTGCAGGAAAAATGTGTTTCCAAAACAGGCCCCCACATTACTAATGGTCAAGTTACAATACAGTGCAACTGTGTACTTTATTTTATTTTTATTTTGTCCATAATTAAAAATATTATTATTCTGTTCCCTTCTAACATTTAACTAACTAAAAAGTCTCACTATCCCCCACTTCCTCCTTTTGTTTGCTAGAAATCCCGAAGTGACATTTTTATTTCTGTGTGCATTTATTTATTTATTAATTTGCTTTGGTGTGATTTAGAGTGCCGGAGGGAGCATATGTGTTTGCTTGCGCTTGCGTGCCTGCTAATGTGGAGATTAACTTTGTGTGCACGCTCCTCACGCGCGTTTACTTTCCTCAATGCGCTCCCCCTGCAGGTCGAGTGGGGACACCGCACTTCATGGCCCCGGAGGTGGTGAAGAGGGAGCCTTACGGCAAGCCGGTGGACGTGTGGGGCTGCGGAGTCATCCTCTTCGTCTTACTCAGCGGCTGCCTGCCCTTCTACGGCACCAAGGAGAGGCTGTTCGAGGCCATAATTAAGGGGAAATACAAGGTAGTAGTATATTTACACAACGCCTCCCCTGAACCATGGGCTGCTAAAGCACTGTCTGTTTTTCACTCTTACTCTCTCCCCTCTGAGGACATCCAGGCATGTCTTTTATGGGCAGCCTGAAATATATTACACGCCTCTGCAGCCTTTTGGTAAAAAAAAAAAAAAGTGCGGCTCAGGGTTCCAGTGGCCGTACACCCCTCTCAAAACGCGGGGGCGTCTCTCTGTCTTTGCCCTAAGATGAACCCGCGCCAGTGGAGCCACATCTCGGAGAGCGCCAAAGACCTGGTGCGCCGTATGCTGATGCTCGATCCCGCTGAGAGGATCACTGTGTACGAGGCCCTGAATCACCCCTGGCTGAAGGTACGAGCGGGCCGCTCTGGGGTTGCGGGTTCGAAGCTCAAATGGGACACTGCTAGGGATTCGAGAAATATGGAAATTCTGGGCCAGTGCCGATAATTCATGTTTTTCTCACCATATTGCTGAATGCCTTAAATGTAAAATGTACAAAGAAAGGATGTCGATAGAAGCTGCCCCGTCTTAAATTGTAGCATAAACGCAAACTGCAGCCAAGTTTCCACATTCCTGGAAGACGTTGGCTTATAGAGGAAAGATGTAACCAATTTTATTTGTAAAACAAGATATTTCATCTTACTTGCTTTTAAGAAAAGTTACTTAGCAGAATCTAGAGAGCTGCTCATAAATTTGAAATAAATCCCCCAAACACTATCCTCCAGGGAAGAGCAGATCTTGCACATGTTCCTGTATTGAGGGTTGTGTTAGGCGGATGTGTGTATTCTGTCTTGTGTAGGAGAGAGACCGCTACGCCTACAAGATCCACCTGCCGGAGACAGTGGAACAGCTGAGGAAGTTTAATGCAAGGAGGAAGCTCAAGGTGAGCAATGCGTTGGCCCCACAGGTTATTACACCATGTTGTTAATAGGAGAGCCTCATAGCCTTCCAGATCCTGGGTTTTCAACAGCTGGTCTTTGAAGCAACAGTAGGGGTCCCTGTCCAGACTTCTTATGCAATGGGTATATATAGATTTGGGATAATACATCAAAATATTTAAAAAGTTTTAAATATAACCATTTTTAGCTTGTGATGGGGGTCCACTGGATGCCTTCCAGTCTGGGTGGGGGGGGTCCTGGAATTGGAAAAGGTTGAAAACTTCTGTTCTAGATAAATGTTCACTTGCAGTCGGCCTCAACCCTTATCACAGCGGTTAGGTCTGGCTAACATGGATCTCATGCAAGGAGAATACTTTTCTCCCAAGAGATTCCGCTTCTGACTCTCTGTATGCATCTCTTTACTGGCTGACTCTCTGTATGCATCTCTTTACTGGCTGACTCTCTGTATGCGTCTCTTTACTGGCTGACTCTCTGTACGCGTCTCTTTACTGGCTGACTCTGTACGCGTCTCTTTACTGGCTGACTCTCTGTATGCATCTCTTTACTGGCTGACTCTCTGTACGCATCTCTTTACTGGCTGACTCTCTGTATGCATCTCTTTACTGGCTGACTCTCTGTACGCGTCTCTTTACTGGCTGACTCTCTGTACGCATCTCTTTACTGGCTGACTCTCTGTATGCGTCTCTTTACTGGCTGACTCTCTGTATGCATCTCTTTACTGGCTGACTCTCCTGTACGCGTCTCTTTACTGGCTGACTCTCTGTACGCATCTCTTTACTGGCTGACTCTGTACGCATCTCTTTACTGGCTGACTCTGTACGCATCTCTTTACTGGCTGACTCTCTGTATGCGTCTCTTTACTGGCTGACTCTCTGTATGCATCTCTTTACTGGCTGACTCTCTGTATGCATCTCTTTACTGGCTGACTCTCCTGCATTTTGTTCTGGGGTGTTGGGAAGGACGAATCAGGGTCCAAGCCCATGTGTACTGGAGAGCGGGCTCCACTAACCTGTGCTGATTGGCTCAGAGTTTGCCGTGCTCATGCCAGTCTCGTATGACTGGGTTGAGGGATTCCCTGTTTTGTTTTGTTTTTTCCTCTTCTGAAGAGTCAAGTTCTTCAGGATCGGCCAGCCAATAAAATGGAGTCTCAACATAGCCTAAGAGAAGAGGGGGTGAATAGACTGTGGTGTTTTCGTTTCTTTTCTTCAGGGGGCTGTGCTCGCTGCTGTGTCCAGCCACAAGTTCAACTCCTTTTACGGAGACCCACCCGAGGAGCTCCCCGACTTCTCTGAAGACCCGACCTCCTCAGGTAAGCGCAGAACCCGTGTCTGCTTCTACAGCTGTCACCACCCTGGTATTGTGAAAGAAAGGATGAGAAGAGGTAGGAAATGTCTCTTTTTGTTTTGCAACACTTGTAGTGGCTCAGACTTCCACATACTCGGGTTCAAGGGGAATCATCAGTAAATGTTTTATTATAGCTCCGTGCACAAAAACAGAAGTGCTCTAGACCTATTGAGCAAGTCCTCCTCTGTCTGAAGAAAAAATTCTCACTTCCTGTTTCCACTCTAAGCAGTACGGGGGGCGCTCATCCTATTGCTGATTGATGATATGACCTCTGACCTGTCGGTGCTGTGTTCTGTGGCTGGCTTTACCTGTCTTAATGGGCCGATTTAATGTTTGTATAAAATGTCACAATCAGATCCAGGTTTATAAGGACCGTAATAATTGCTGCGTTTCTGCACACTATCCCTCCGAAAGAATACACCAGCACTGCTGCACTCTGGTCGGGGGTAATCCAGCAGGTTTTCCGGCCGTATGTTAGAGCAAAGCGGATACAATCAGTGCAGGTATTGCTTGTATTACATGATTGCGTGTCTGACTGGACCAAGTGCAGGCACTGTGTTAAACCAGAACCCGTGTTGAGTAATTCTGGATTGCATCACATCCACCTCCGGGACAGGAAGTTCCCTAAAAAAAGCTCTCCGTGCGCTCTGTTTATCTGTTGCCAGTGTCGTTTATTTATCCACGGATTTCATCGATTGATACGTGGTCAAGCACACGCTGTCGTCCTGAGGGTTATTTTATTTTAATTTATTTTCGTTGTTTGTTGTTATTGAAGAGGAAGTCATCTTTGGGAGCGAAGTAGCTGATGACATCATTGTCAGTTATATCATTAAATCTAACCTTGGCAAGAGGAATGCCATTGGGAAAAATTTATTTTTTAATTAGGTTTTACTGCAGTGAACACATTTGTTTTATGTGAGAGTAATGCCTCATTTTTAGCATGTTTTCTTAATGGATTTACTGAAGCTTTTCTGGTCTTGGTGCGTATTAAATCTCTATTATGTGCAATGTTTGTTGTTTGTCCAAACGCTGCACTCTTCCTAGGACTTCTCGCTGCAGAAAGTAGGTATTAACTGTGTGCCATTTCTTAAACTCCTCCCCCATTCATATCAACCAGTCACAACATTTAACATTGCCTTCGTGTGCTCTGTGATGTCACACTCCAATGAAACCAATGGCAACGGTGGAGTGTTGTAGTTCTTTCCGGTTGAGGTGTGCCTCTCCAAAGGCCTGTAGTATGCGTGGTGTGTCGTCACCACTCAGACAAGTTCACAAATCGTAGTCAGCGGGTGAAAAATCTACCACAGCGCTGTGTACCCACGGGGCAGAACAGACAGTAGATTGGGCGTGTGCGTTCAGTACTGGCGAAGAAAAGACACGCAAGCATTCAGAGGACACGGATGCAGTCATCCTGTGGTTTACGCCATCCAGTGATCGCCTCAGCCATCATCATCCCTGCTGTTCTCATCCCCGCTGCGAAGTGGTCACATCGCCGGGTCATACAGTGTACCATCAAGTGCTTCTTGTGTCTGTGGCTACGGTTACACTTGTCACTTCAGTGCGACTTCTATGCGACTTCTGGCATCCGATATCGCACAGATCTGGACGCGCACAAATCGGATTTTGTCCGCATTGGGATCGGATCTGCCAAACCACTTGGCAAGGTGGCCACTTTGAGATCGGAATTGCTTGTAGTCTGGACGTAATCAGACTTCTCAAAACGCATTAACCGGAAAAAACGTCTTTAAACACGCCCATATATAGGCTCGGAGATGAGTCGTACGCTGCACAGAACTGCTCTGTTGTACGCTGAAGGTAAAGACGAGGTTGTAGCTGTTCACAAATGTGATTGAATGTCTGCTTTCGCATGCGGAAATTGAGAACCCAGTCAGAATCCGTGAAATGCACAATATGGTTCCACCAGTGCTGGCTACGTTTGCGAACCCATACCCTCCTCTCGACTGAAAGAGCTGTTGCACCCTGAAGCACAATGCTCGCATTAATAGCACACCTCCGCTGCTGCCTCCTGATCAGTGCACGCCTTGTGCAGGCCCTACCTCCACTACACAATCTGAACAAAATGAAAAGTAGCACAACCTCATGAACACCGAACGCCATTTTTCAGGAAGTGTATGGCTAGTATTTAAATATTGCGAGGAGGAATTAATTCCGAATTTGCGATCTGATCACAGGAGATCGCATTGAAATATGGACGCAACTCAATCTGACCTGGTGTGATCGGATGTTGGAATTCCCGATTCCAGAAGTCACATGAAGTGACCGTAGCCGTCGACATCCACGAATGTGAAGAGACTCCATGACATTGGGACAGATGTGATATTGCATCAACCCGGGCTACAATGCACATCCCTTTCCAATGATACCGTACAAACTGAAGTGATTCATTGCCTGTCTTTGTTTAACGGTCTTTCCTTTACTTTATTAACTATCTGATCCCCTTGTCTTTTCACTCGTGTAGTCTTGTTGCTGTTTCATAACCTGGAAGGCACTGTTAAAATACTTCAACTCATTTATTCTAAAAGTCATTCTCACCCTCGCCAGACGAACGATTAGAAACACTGGGCATGTTTATTTTACCCTAAAATATCAATAAAAAACTGAGAGGGTGAATTCCCACATCTGCTCTTTGGCTTGGCCTTTAAGCTGTTGTAGTTTAGTTCTTCCGCTTGTGACTGTATATAAGTATATGAGAAAGATGCTGACTCTGCATAATGCTTGAAGACTACCAGCTCTATTCAGCTAATATTTTGTCTATTGTACTTTCACATGATGCCAACAATGTATGTGTCTTTGTGCGTCTGTATTTGTGTCTGTCCGCGTGTGTTTGTGTTTGTGTCTGCCCGCGTGTGTGTGTGTGTGTGTGTGTGTGTGCGTGCGTGTGCGTGTGTGTGCGTGCGTGTGTGTGTCCGGGCACAGGGGCGGTGTCACAGGTGCTGGACAGTCTGGAGGAGATCCACGCTCTGACTGACTGCAGTGAGAAGGACCTAGACTTCCTGCACAGTGTATTCCAGGACCAGCACCTTCACACCCTGCTGGATGTGAGTGGAAACGCAGCAGGCATATATACAAATACACATGCAAATACGCACACATGCACATGCACACCCATACACGCGCACACACACACACATGCCCATACACGCGCACGTGCCCATACACGCGCACACACACACACATGCCCATACACATGCACGTGCACAGACGCACACACACACATGCCCATACACGCGCACGTGCACATACGCACACCCATACACACGCACGTGCACAGACGCACACACACACAGACCCATACACACGCACGTGCACAGACACTACGTCTCTTCCTGTAATTTATTGACTGTATTTACTCATTACAAAGCACACTCTTTTCAGCCATGGTAATGGAAGCACTCCCCTGTTGTGGAGCACAGAGTGAGTATATCTGACGCAGAGAGAGACTTTTACGCACGTGTCTGTCCTGTGTGTCCCCTGTTCTGCCACAGCTGTACGACAAGATCAACACGAAGTCGTCCCCGCAGATAAGAAACCCCCCGAGCGACGCAGTACAGAGAGCCAAAGAGGTGAGTCTGTCACTTTACCCCACTTTCAGCTCCCCGTCTTATGAGAGTCCTGGTCTGGTCACCCCGACTCTTCACACTGCCAACAGTCACATTGTCACCTTCGACTCTTCGGGGGCTCAGGCCCGGATCTCTGTCAAGCTGCTTTGTGAAAAGCACCATATAAATAAAATGTTATTGAATTTAATTGAAATTTCATTTTGACAAAGAGTATTTAGTCTGGAACTGGGCCTAGTGCAATGTAAAGCAGATGCTATTCAACCAATGTTCCTGTAACCATGGGGTTTTTTTTTCCTGCACGGATACAGAGACTGCATTTTCACTTAACTCAGGAAAGAAAGCACCAGTTTATTCTGGAGCCAAGCTCAGCCACTGCAGTGAGTCTTGTGTGGACTAGTGCACATGCTTAACACACACACTGCTTGCATTTTAAATGTACCCCAGCGATTAAAAAATGTTCCATGGATTTGACAGGGGAAATCTTTGGTCCATTCCATTAAAAATCATTGGGACGACTCTTGATGGTGTCGGTTAGATCCGTAGCGGGTAACCGCGTGTGAAGCTGGTGATGAGGAAAGGGCCGTTTTCATTTCTTCTATTGAGTTCCGGAACATTGCCTACAGCGGCGGCGCTCCAGCGTGTTCGTTAAAATCTTGAGAATTTACGATGACGGGGGCGGGCTACTTAGCGCGCCGAGGCTCCTCGTTTTCCCGTCGGTAACAGCGATGGCGGAAATGTTCTGTGGTCTTGAGAGAAAGGGGTAAAGGCTGTGCTTTTCTCACGCTGCGCTGCACTGCTGTTATTCCCATGATGCAGTTGTGATGGTGTTTATGCCGTTGCTTTGACCTGCTCTGTTTTCTCTCTGTTCTGAACTCAACTGTGTGACTATGGCAGCTTTTAGCCGGTGACCACTTTCTTATAATTCACTATCTTAACAGCAGCAACGGCAAACGTCTCATGGCAGAATTCAGGTCTTGGGGAATACAGTTCCGGGCACTATAATTGGCACCTCTGGTAAAGACGAGTAAAAAAGGGTTATAAAAAATTCACCGTTTGGTGAATTAGCTTAATCTCACACTGAAAAAATGAGAAAAATCCAACCTTTAATTTAAGTAAATTTATTAGGAGAAAAAAAAATCCCTCATCAAGAAATAATTATTTTTAACAAAACCATGTGCGCCACAATTATTGGCATCCCTGCATAACTTGAAGGGTTTCTTTTCCTGACTTATTTTTCAATAAAGTTCAATAGGAAACGAATTACAGCCAATTCACCAACAATGTGTCCTATACTGTTCCAGTGTAATTTACAGCTAAATATAGTCCCACCCCCCAATTCCCAAAGAGATCCATTCAAATGCAGAGACGTTATAGTGTCGCTTGTAAGAGTACCAGAAAATAAGATATCAAGAGTTTTTTGATCTTGTTGGGTCACAGACATCAGCAAATCATGGCATGCAAAGGATATGCGACCAAATATTAAAAATGATTACTTTATTCTATATATAAATTCAGGGGTGCCAATAATTGTGGCACATGTGGTTTTGTTAAAAAAAAAAAATTTTAGATGAGGGATTTTTTTTTCTCATAATAAATTTACTTCAATTAAAGGTTGGATTTTTCAATTTTTTTCCGTGTGAGATAAAGCTTATTCACCAAACGATTAATTTTTTTATAACCCTTTTCACTCATCTTTACCAGGGGTGCCAATAATAGTGGCCGGAAATGTATATGCCGAACCATTAACAAGACACTGGCAAACATGTGCCCGAACACTGTTGTCCGTATACTCGATACAAACGCCATGTTCTTTGTTTTATGTCACTCCACGCCACTAGGGGGGTGTGGTATGATTACGAGGCAGCTATTACCAGAGCTGGCTATTACGTATGGGGCCTACCCTACATCAAAACACAGAACAAGGATAAAACTGACAGTGGACAGTGCGGTCCTCGCCTCAGTACATGAAAATGACACACACACTACCACTAGGTGACACTTCTGAGACGGAAGGGAATTTTCCGTCGAAACATGAAATCAAAAAAAAAAAATTATATATATATTATTACTTGTCTGATATAGAAGAAATCAAATTTTAATTAAGGATAACCCCAATTGCAGACTTGGTTTCCTGCGGGTACTCCGGTTTCCTCCCACAGTCAAAGACATGAATTTTAGGGAAGTTGGAGACTACATTTCCCGTAAGTGAGTGTGTGTGTGTGTGTGTGTGTGTGTGTGTGTGTGTGTGTGTGTGTGACCTGCAATGGATTGGGGGTAATACCAGGGGGTATTCCTACCTCATGCCTATTGCATGCTGGGATAGGCTCCAGCCCCCCAATGACCGTTCCCAAGAATAAGCGGGTTAGATAATGGTGCACGGATGGACCAGGACCAGGTTCTGAGGGGTTCTCCTGGGCCCAGCTGAGACTGGCCTTTTGCTGTTGTGGGTCAAGAATTCTCAGACCCAAGTATGATTTGCTGTGCAAAGCCTATCCGTGCATGACATCAGTTCTGCTCTTATTCAGAACAAATTCTAATAATTTACTGACTGGTTTTTAATATCCACAATAACAACAGAAAACCTAGCTAACACTTAGAGGAATTTCACCGAAAAATTTTGTCATTTCCAGATGTTGGAAGAATACAATTTGGGAATAGACTTTCTGTTCCTCACATAACCCTTACAAAAACATAGGTCGTCCAGCAAGTTTGCGGCAAGCTCATATTTTCACTTTTTTAGTTTGTCTCTGACAAACCTCTGGCAACATTTTGTGGAAAACTTTAGTTGCAGCAAATACGCTACATATTAGCTGCAAGTTTGCAGCAAACTATGCAGTTTTGTAGGGAAGTCGTTACACAAATGTGCTACACTTTTCTCTTTCCAGCTCCATAGCTCCAGGCTCTCCTTTTCACAGCCACCAGCAACACATTGCATTATCTTCCAATTTGTGTTTCTTTTTCACGTTTAATTTCACGTAATGTCTGCCTTTCGAGAGCTTGTGAATGAGTTCCACAGAACTGCATGTGTGAGTCCTTAGTTTGATTTAATTATGTTTTCTGAAGACTGTTTTCACAGTGAGCTGTTTAGTAGTGTGGTTATAAAGACCTCCTATTGGAAAATTCTTTAAATGGCTCTTCAGAGTGTGAAAGCGCTTGTGTTTTCCTCAAGCCGAATTAAAAACACTTTGAAATGACGTCTCGGGTGGAAATATCATATGTGTTTAATGAAGGAAGGCAAAAGGGTACGATCGCATAGCATTGGGCTGGCATTGTTTGTGCAAAATCAGGGTGATCTTGCCAATAAATCATTTTTTGACAGTCCTTCAAGATCAGAGTCGTGTGTGTGTGTGTGTGTCACTGACCTTGTAGTTGCCTACCAACCTCTTAACCACAATTAATTAGCACCAGGGACTTGCTTTGCTAGCGAGCTAGCAGTTGATATTTAAGCAATATCACTCGAGAGGGAGTGCTGTTGTGCTGTATATCAGCATGGCTGCAGTTGATTCGGTCGTAGGTACGAGGCCGCAGGCCTGATATTGTTTTTATGCAACAGTTCTCTTTGCCTCTAAACTATTTATCAAGTAAGGATTGAGACAACAGATTATGATTCCACCAACAAATATAGTCCCATCAGTATTCCATTTTTTTTTTTAAATAAGTCAACAATGTATTAGAATTACAATTTAAACAGAGTGATTTGTTACAGTAAAAAGTTCAAACGCTGTTGTACCGTATATCAGCACTCGCAGAATGCCTCTTGTCCAATCAAATTACTCGGAACTAACTGTTGTGTAATTTTTGTTAAAGTGTGTCCCCTTTCAATACCCATTATTTGCTATCATTTGGTAGATTGGTGCACATGGACTACAGTTCAAAGTCAGCCCGTGGAGTTGTCCAGTAAAACTACAAAGGCAGTATATTTTATACCAGTAGCATACTAACAAAGCAAAATCCAGTAAAATGTGTGTTATGGCCAGCAAGCACTCTCCGAGAATTGCGCCGGTCATTGTACTGTATATGTCCAGAGGGCCAGTATATCTACAGCTGTGGTCACTGATATATTGCTCTAATCCATCTCCTTTGGCAGTCCTCAGGGGACTGATTGAGTGTAGAAAAGTTTGTTCAGCAGAGTGCGAAAAGCTGACGTTTTTCTCATCTGTATGCCAACGTATAACCCCTTTTGAAAACCACCACTTCCCCTGTGTTTCTGTCAGAGGTGAACATTTGTGACTTTTGCTTTGATTAGAGCCGTTCAGAGAGGCTCGGCAGTGTAGAATAATTGCTTGATAATGTAGGTTTGATAGTGAGGCACTGCCGTTGTACCCTTGAGCTAAAGGTACTTAAACCTGAACTGCTTCAGTAAACATCCAGCTGTATAAATGGATTGTATGTAAAAAGAACGAGAGCTGTGTATGAGGGCTCTCGATAAGAGCGTCTGCTAAATGCCTGAAGATGTAAAATGTAGTGGAAATGTGTGAGTCTTATATGCACTCTGTAGAGGGCCCGTCCCCCAGTGGATTATGGGATGGGCATTTTAGGCCTCCTGCTGATTGGTTGCTAATTAGAGAGGTCGGTAAACCCGGAACCCTCCCAAATCTGGAACATGGACTGATGTAAAAAAATAAATAAAAATGTTAAAAAAAAATTAAAAGAGCTGTTCTGGGTTTTACTCAGTTGGAGTTATCCGGCTAACTCCGTAATCCTGTTTTGTGATACAGGCCCCTGATGTGGTTAGATAGGTTATAATCTGTCTTTTATATGAGCCCTGTCTTTTATAAAGTTCACACATCTTGCGATTACTGTATCAGGCTGTAGCTCATATGCAAACCATGTTGTTCTGCAACGTGGTGAGTCGAGATGGTTAGGTACTGCTTTCTACTGAAATGACCTGCTTCGCTTTAACTGATAATCACTCTCCAAACCCAATTACTTATAAATATTTTATGGGGGTTTTCTCAATGCCATGTGCCAGCTTAGACTAACCCATCACCTTTCACTGATTTATTTTTTTGATTGGCTGACACGAACAGTTGTGACAGAAGCCCCGTCTCTGTGGGATTGTGATTGTAAAGCGTTAAGTGTGAGCCTGTGAGATCCTCTTGTGGAGACGTCACTGTAACTCACCTGTGTGTCTCCTTGTGCTAAGAAATCCACCAGGGATGACACCAGCGTGGCATTGACACATCTGGAATATGTAAGCCGAAGACTCCAACTGTCCTTCACTTCTTTTCTTTTTTTGTTTTGCTTTCAATCTTTCTAGTAATTGGGCAGAGCCGGGAGAGGTGTGCAGATCTCGCCAGCTTGTGTGTTATTTCTCATGGTTGTGTCATCTATAGCCCTGCGGTGATAGGACGTGCGTCAGTCAGCGCTGCTCTCTCTCTCTCTCCCCATCGCACTGAGGGAAGGGGGTTGGTTAATAAACGATAGAGGACTAACGACAGCAGGCCCGCTGATTAATGTGTGCTGGTTAATGAGCAGACGTTTTAAACGCACGCGCGGGTGCTCTGCGCAGCCACGCAGTCGCCAAGTGAGTTCTGACACCGCCTGCAGCAGTGACCGATCCGGCCAACTTGTGGAAAAAGAGAAAGGCTTGTGCAGTGTGCTGATTGGTTGCAGAGGCAGAGGCAGAGGGGAGGGGGGGTTTGGGGGTCCCTCTGTTGTCAGTCACAGAGTCCACGCTGTGTCGGACTCACTTCTTCCACGGCTGTGTGACTGTAAGCGTGTGCTGGAGGACCGAGCTGCGGTGCGATTCTGACCTCCCTCCCTCCCTCTCTCTCTGCAGGTACTGGAAGAAATTTCTTGTTACCCTGAGAACAACGACGCTAAAGAACTGAGGCGCATCCTCACGCAACCCCATTTTATGGTAAGTAAATCGTGTCATGCAGAAACTGATTCGCAGCTCTGGGGATTTTCTGCAGTTTTACGGGCCTGAAGTTTTTCAAAACGGCCATCAGGCCCCAGCAAGCGAGTGAGACTAGTTTGCTCTCCTTAAAAATGCATTTGAGTCTGTCACCCTGTAGGACAGCCGAGACAAATATGTATGGCTGTATTTCTTATTATTCATTTGTTTAATTCATCATCAAAGTTATTTGCACTTCGGAGCTTATTTGAACGTGAGTCATGTATTATCAATGGTCTTATTTTCCTTTAGTTTCATTTGAACACATTGCAGGTTGCAGGAGCAAATAAATAGGTTATGTCAGTGTTATATTTTCCGACGAATCAATAAGTTAATAAATTCAAGTATAAATCCCTCTGTCTGTTACTAAGTAACTGTTATCTGTTAAAGATGGCTTCAGCTTCTTTCAGTATCTCTCAGTGGGGATAGATAGATAGACTTACCATACCTGTATATTACCAAATATTTTGTCTTTTCAATTTAATTAATATTTCAGCCGATTCTTACCGTTTTTCCTGTCAGTAAAATCACTGAGTTCCACACTTGCCAACCCTCCCGATTTCCCCAGGAGACTCCTGATATTCATTGCCGTCTTCTGGTGTCCTCCCGATTTCACAATTGTCCCGATTTTCTCCCGTTTTCTGGACAAATTGTACACTGCATGTGTTGTCTCCATGGTTACATGTACACGAAGAGACTTGCGAATGGAATTGGTGAACTTTTTGAAAAGACAGAAATACTCTTGTAAATTTCGAAGTTACTGGAAAGAATTTCCATTTCTCAGTTTCAAAGAACGTGCGTTTTGTAAAATCTGCCATGACGTTAAACGCCCGCCCCCCTTCGATGTCCGTGCCAGCAACCCGCTCAGCTCCCAATTTCTCAGGTCCCAAGGTTGGCAAGTATGCTGAGTTCTAGAAACAGAGATTTGTAGAGGGAACTGTGTGCATATGTGTGTGGGGGAAATATTGGTGGGGGTGGGTGGAGGATTGAACAGGACAGCGAGGAGGACGAGGAGGGTACAGAAGTGAGAGTGAGGTTTAGAGCCTCCAGCTGACACCTGTAGGCCATGATGTCATCCCGAAGGTTGGGTCAGAGGGGGGGCGGGGGATGGGAGGCGGGGTCAGAGGGAGGTAACCTCAGGTACAATCTGCTGAAATCCCAGCCTGCTTCTGGTCCTGCCTCCCTCCCACTCGATATCTGAGGGGGACTGAGCCGGGGGCAGGAAGTCTCAGAACGCACTCCAGTTTTCGCGGATCCTGGTGAGCATGAGAAACTGTCCAAATTTCAGCGCCATTACGGCTCTTAACACTCTAATCCTCCGTCTGCCTGCTGGGACTTCCTTTTGTTCTGAAAGTTATCTTCGTTCTGTTTTGTTTTGCTTTCTGGACTGTGCTGCACGTGAGAGTTCTGCGAATGTGTGCTGGATGCCTCTTGTCTAAATGTTAATATGAATTGTGCGCAGTCTAATGATTCTTACTCTGTTTACAATCCTTATGGAATGTATTGGAAAATGTACATTTTAGGGTATAGTTGACATTTTACAGTTCGGCATGCATGCGCTCACACCATGAAAGCAGTTTGCAAATTGTAATCTGGTTGTAAATTTGAGCGCTTGAGGTTTTCCGAAGCGGCAGCTGCAATAGTGTTTAAATGGCGGGACACGCGGCCGGTAGGCGGGACACGTGGCCGGTAGGTTGACACGTGGCCGGTAGGTTGACACTGATCTCCAGGTAGTGCTGGTGCCTAAGCAAAGTCACGCTGGCGGTATATCCACCTGTGCAAACGGACAGGGTGAGATATGCTGGCTGATGTCCGTGCGTTAGCGTCTGCTGAGTAAACATACGCCGCTAATAATAATGTTCCTGGGGTAGATACGCTGCCGGCGAGGCGGTTCTTGTTGAACTTTCATATGTAGACTTACGGCCGGCGTTTCCTTCCATCCGCTTATAGCCCTCTTAGTCTCTGACCTAGAAGGTATTTTTGTAAGGCAGAGCGCGGTCGCTGTTAGTCGCTTACGGTTACGGTCCCCCTCCCCGACCGCCTATGCGCTGCGATTAATTGGCGAGTCCGTTTGACCGCCACAAACCTCTGCTCCTTTCTGAACCATGGCGAGAGGGGTGGCGTGGGGTGCTTTACGCGTGTTTACGGTTTGGAAAATGCACATGGCCCTGTGTTTCTGCTCACGCCTGCGTTCCACAAAGAGGATTATTATAAGCTACACAGAGCTGCTTAGAACTCCCTCTCTCTCTCTCTTTGCTGTATCTCTCTCCCTCTCTCGCTCCCCCACTCTCACACTCTCTCTCGCTCCCCCACTCTCACACTCTTTCTCGCTCCCCCACTCTCACACTCTCTCGCTCCCCCACTCTCACTCTCTCTCGCTCCCCCACTCTCACACACTCTCTCGCTCCCCCACTCTCACACTCTCTCTCGCTCCCCCACTCTCACACACTCTCTCGCTCCCCCACTCTCACACACTCTCTCGCTCCCCCACTCTCACACACTCTCTCTCGCTCCCCCACTCTCACACACTCTCTCTCGCTCCCCCACTCTCACACTCTCTCTCGCTCCCCCACTCTCACACTCTCTCTCGCTCCCCCACTCTCACACACTCTCTCGCTCCCCCACTCTCACACACTCTCTCTCGCTCCCCCACTCTCTCTCTCTCTCTCTTGCTCCCTGCCGCAGTCTCTTTCTCTTACTCTCACTCACTCTCTCAATTCAATTCAAAATGCTTTATTGGCATGACATATTGCAATACATTTTGCCAAAGCTCGCAAACATGTTACAATGTACAAAAAAAAAAGAATACACCATAATGTGTCCTGAAATATGGACAACAAATAGAAACATGACACATGCATGCATATACATAAAGTAACAACGATAAGATGACAAATAATAATTAATTAAAAGCAATTTACAATATTAAATAATAATTAATCACTCACTCTCTCTCCCTCACTCTCTCTCACACACACACACACACACACACACACTCTCTCTCTTGCTCACACTCTCACTCACTTTCTGCCTCAGTCTCTCTCTCTCTCTCTCTCTCTTTCGCTCTCTCATTCTCTCTCCACTTTGAAGGCCAGCCCCTGGGCCGGTTCATTAGAGCAGGGGTTTTCAAAGTGGGGGCCGCCAGGGGGCGCCAATTGGAAGGTAGAAGAAAATGGAAAATGCAAAAAAAATAAACAATTATAATAATAATAAAATTACATTTATAGAAAATACATTTTAATTCAATCCATAAGATTATTGTGCCAGTTTAAAATAAAATATAAATTGTTATAAATCCTTTCATATCGAAATGAGGTTTTTGCCATGCCCTTCTTTCAATCGCAGCCAATAACTAACCGTCTGCCTGTCAGTCAAAGCGTTACGTTGAGCTTCCAACGGCCCGATTATGGAATCAAAATAGGGTCAAAAGTATTGTGTTGTGTATTAAGAAGCTGTATGTTTGATTTTTTTATATTTGCCAGTGTAATTTAAAAGTTTTTTTTAAAGCCATTTCGCAATAGGGGGCCCCAGCCAGAGGCTACGGCTATTTGGGGGTCCTTGGCATGGAAAAGTTTGGGAACCCCTGCATTAGAGCAGTCCTGTTGCCACGATTAACCCGAGTCACATTTCAGGACTCTGTTTTCCATCCTTTTTCTCCTGCTGCCGTAAAGGAAGAGTGTGCTGTAGCGCAGACACCCCCGCACACACACACGCACACACGCACACACACACACACACACACACACACACGCACACACCCCACCTCCCCTGCACTGGAACATCAGAGAGAGGCTTTCCACTCAATTCACCTCAGCTTGTCATTCTTGTCTATTTAACCATGATGGACCAGCAGATGTCTGTGGGTCTTGAGTGTGGAGCAGGAGGATGTGGTCTGTGATGGCCTACATTCAGAGATGTGCGTGTGTGTGTGTGTGTGTGTGTGTGTATCCAGAGGAATGGACCAGCAGATGTCTGTGGGGCTAGAGTGTGGAGCAGCAGGTTGTGGTCTGTGATGGCCTACATTCAGAGATGTGTGTGTATCAGGCCTTATTGCAGACCCATGATGTCGTGGCACACGAGGTGTACAGTGACGATGCGCTGAGGGTAACTCCCCCGCCCACCTCGCCGTACCTGAACGGAGACTCACCCGAGAGCATCAACGGCGACATGGACCTGGAGAACGTCACCCGCGTGCGACTGGTGCAGTTCCAGAAGAACACCGACGAGCCTATGGTACCTCACTCTCTACTCACTGACTCACTCACTCTCTTCTTACTAACTCTCTTTCCACTGACTCACTCATTCACTCAATCACTTACTCACTGACTCACTAACACACTCACCGACTCACTCACTCAATCACTGACTTACTCACTCACTGACTTACTCAATCACTCACTCACTCAATCACTTACTCACTGACGAACGGACTCACTCACGCACTCACTGACTCACTCAATCACTTACTCACTAACTCATTCACTCTCACACTCATTCACTGACTCAGTCACGCAACTGCGCAGCAGCAAATACCTGGTCAGCGGTTCATCGATAGTGTGTGTGTGTGTGTGTGTGTGCGCGCGTGCGCCTATGTGTCTGTTTGTATGCGTGCGCGCGTGCGTGCGTGCGTTTGTGTATGCGTGTGTGTGTCTGTGTATGCGTGTGTATATGCACGTGTGTGTGTGCATGTGCTTGTGTTTGTATGCGTGTGTATGTGCGCATGCGTGCCTGTGTGTATGTGTTTGTATGCGTGTGTACGTGCGTGTGTGTATGCGCGTGTGTTTGTGTGTGTGTATGTGCACGCGTGTGTGTGTATGTGCGCGTATGTACGCGTGTATGTATGTGTGTGCGTGTATGTGCGCGTGCGTATGTGCGTGTGTGTACGTGTGTGTGTGTGCGCGTGTGTGTGCGTGCTCCAGACTAAACCGTGCCTCTCTGCTCTTATTCAGGGCATCACACTGAAAATGAATGAGCTGAATCACTGCATCGTGGCCAGAATAATGCACGGGGGCATGATCCACAGGCAAGGTAACCCCCACCACAGCCCTGTCCCCACGGCTCCCCAAAACAGACCACCACAGCCCTGTCCCCACGTCTCCCCAAAACAGACCACCACAGCCCTGTCCCCACGTCTCCCCAAAACAGACCACCACAGCCCTGTCCCCACGGCTCCCCAAAACAGACCACCACAGCTCTGTCCCAAAACAGACCACCACAGCCCTGTCCCCACGGCTCCCCAAAACAGACCACCACAGCCCTGTCCCCACGGCTCCCCAAAACAGACCACCACAGCCCTGTCCCCACGGCTCCCCAAAACAGACCACCACAGCCCTGTCCCCACGGCTCCCCAAAACAGACCACTTTGCACTGTCACTGTGAAGTTCTCAGGGACGCGACACTGACGTACTGCCATCACCATCGCTTCACATGAGGCGCCAGTTAGTATGTTCAGCACATACATGTGAAACAAGCCACATCCGTGTCAAATGCGCACGTTTAGACATGCAATAAAGGCCATATCCAGGGCTGTCCATCATCTCATAGCTTTTCATTATCTGGTCAATGGGAAAAATATGTGAACGTTTTGCTGAAGGGAATCTCTGGGAATTGGCACCTTGATCTGTAAGATTGCTCAGCGATGTGAAGAGGCGAGCGCTTCGTGTCCATTTGGTCTTCAGTGTTTGCTCGGGTAAAATAAAATAGCATTTGAAGTTCAAATATTTAGGCTATGTTTGGTATTTGACCCAGGCCTAGTGACTCTCACAGTTGGTCCAACTAAGCAATCCCTCAATTTCACTGGCAAACACTGCTCATGTCTTCCAGAGCATATGAATTTATTCTCCATGAAAATGTTTGTGTTAATTGATTATTAATTGGTAGCTACTGACTCTAGAACACCGTGTTATGCTGCTTTGCCTGTGGGGGGGAAATGTGTCGGTATGACACAGTGAGGTCTTCTCTGGCGCCCCCGCCTGGCTGATCTGTTCAGTGCGCTGGCCGGGTCATTAAGCGGTCTGTTCACGACGGCTGCCGTGCGCACAGGATTCTCACACGGTCCGGTTTAACTGTCCGCCAGGAACGCTGCACGTCGGAGACGAAATCCGGGAAATCAATGGGATCAGCGTGGCGAACCAAACCGTGGAGCAGCTGCAGAAGATGCTGGTGAGTGAAGGATCAGTGATCACTGATCAGTAAATCTGCACAGAAAAAACACAAAGGATTTAAAAACATTTATAATAATAATAATAATTCCTTGCATTTATGTACCGATTTTCTCACTCTCAAAGCTCTCTTCAGTGATGATGAGGCCATTTATTTTTGCTATTATTTTTGCGGTTATGAATATGAATACAGCAAAGTCCAGCTGAACATTATTTCATGAAAGAAAGCGATTTCAATGATAATTTTCAAGGTGGAATTTAGCTATGCTGTTAATATAGTTAATAAGTTAAATAAGTTGCCTGCATATTATGTACTTGCTAAATAGAAAAGAGGATAAAATATTACATTGGCTATTTTATTGAAATGAACAATCCATAATTCAGTTCAGTAATGCAAGAATTAACCAGGTTGGCCAAGTCAAAATGGGTCTATTTGATTGGAGATTGTTATTAACATTGTCCGTCCCTTGAATTCTTTGCACTGGTTGAAATCACACTGATTAAAATAGATTTTTTTAAAGAATAGTTCCATTATTTTAATAGATACAAAATGGCAATGAAAAATGGCAGCATTTATTCAGTGCACACTTCCAGCTGTCTGCTCTACTGCTGCTGATTGTGTGTGTGTGTGTGTGTGTGTGTGTGTGTGTGTGTGTGTATGTGGTGTGTGTACGTGTGTACGTGTGTTTTCACAGAGGGAAATGAGAGGAAGTATCACCTTTAAGATCGTACCAAGCTACCGGACACAGTCTTCATCCTGTGAGGTAAGGAGGGTGGGGCCTTCTGTCACTCCTCCTCCTCCTCCTCCTCCTCCCTGCCTTAGAGTTCTGTCTCCGCCCATTTGGCTGTGTTCTTTTTCCTGTGACGCTGTGCCTGAATTCCTCGTCAGAGAGGAAGAGGTGGAACTTCGGGGCTCGAACGTCCACAGTGGAACTTATTAGAAAGATAATAGGCGCTCACAGAATGAATGCAGATCAATGGAGTTATTATTGTTATTATTATTATTAGTTATTATAAAACGGTTCATTAAATGGGTCATTTCCAGACAGGCAAAATGGAAAGTCTCCTTTTTCTTTTTGGATTATGTATGCCTAGGTTGTCAGGACCCCGTACTACTGCTTTACAACCCATTATGATTTTGAAAATCCAACAAAAACCAACTTTAAATCCGGCTAGCACTGGTCAGAGGTCGCACCTCTCTGAGCATAACGTTATGTAATGTTAGCAGCTAAGCTAACTGAAAACACTTCTGCGCGTGCCTGATCACTTACCTTTGTGCGGACAGAAAAACTAATAGGGAAGAGCGCCAGTTCCGTATCTTGTAATCCCATCTAATATTTTTGTTCCTCGTGGTGGATGTTGCGACGATGATGTCACTAACTGTCCGCTGGCGGCTGAGCGGAAAAACTCTTTCTCCTGGGAGCGTCTGTTCTGCTCAAGCCCTGCCCGAGACGCTGCACACCAGATTCACAACCAAGACATGCATTAGCCAGTATATCCACATTGACTTACACAGCTTACATTCTCTACATGCTGGATATTTTACTGAAGAAGTTCAGGTATCTTTGCTCAAGGCTACCATAGCAGTGCCAGAGCTGGGAATTAAAACTACATCCTTGGGAGTCGCAAGCTCAGTTCTCTAACCATTATACTACACTGCCACCACAGATAAACCCCCCCCCCCCCTAATGTTCATGTGCCGCGCCCCCCCACCACCCCTCATTATCAGGCCCCCTCACCCTCAGAATGAAGACACCAGCAGTGCCTCCCTACTGAATTAGAGCTCTTTCAGAGTCTCACCCTCAGCTTCTCTCTTGTCATATAGAGGCTGTCGGTGAGTGCTGGACTCTGTGGCAGGACGTGCACAGGCCTCACACACTGTTCTCAGGTGGCACTTAACCCAGTGCCTCTCACATCCTTTAGATCCCTGCTATTCAAGTCACAGTCCTCAAGGTCCCGGAACTGCTGCTTTTCCACCCTCCCTTTACCTGGGAGTCAGGTGTGAAGACAGTCTGGCCAATCAGTAGCGCTAATTGTTCAGTTAATTACCTGGGAGAAAGAAAACCAGGACCGGATTTGGATTTGAGGTCCAGATTCGAATATCTGTGCTTTAGAATCTAATTTTCTCTGTCATCATGTGGGATTTTCCAAAAAGGCCCAGCGGGTCTTAATAATCAAGCAGATTTTATTTGATCTTATAAGCAGAGGCCCCATTTTGTGGAAAAAGCACTCCCACTACGGTGGACCTAGTGCTTTCGTCATCATTTCAGTGCGCATTTGTGCTTCCTTGATTGTGTACAAGTTTGGGCCGTTTTCACTTCAAGTGTCATTGATTCTGCCCAAATGAACACGGCCGTCCCAGGAGGCAATATGAACTTAAAAACCCAGAAAGCCATAAAACGAGACAATTTGTAGATGTGCCTAGAATACTGGCGCAAAGTTTAGTGATTAAAGAATCTTGGGTTCCACCCTGTGGTGAAGTTTGGAATTGCATCTTGTCCATGTAATCTCAAAGTGCCCATTCTCCATCTGTGTTTGCACATTGGAGGGGGGGGTTCATTTAATATGGCTCCAAATACCTTGCATCTCAGATCCTGGTAATAACAGAGTAATCCCAGGTGTTCTGAGGTAATTACACACACGTTATTACTATAAAGGTTATTTCATTTTATGTTATTAATTTCATTAGGTTTTTGTTTTTCAGCAGCAACCAATAGCTTTTAAAGTATGGAGACCAATCACACTGTGTCTCAATGTGATTGATTTTCTGACCACTGTCTCTCGTTGAATTATACATTATTGTGTTCCCACCCCAGCATCCTGGAGTCGGCCTCTCCCTCTCTCTTTTTCTCCCCCCCTCTTTTTTCCTCTCTCCCTCCCTCCCCCCCCCCCCCTTCCCTCTCTCTCTCTCGTGATGCAGTATGACGTGCACAATGGCTGAACTCTGTCTTATTTCAGAAAGACTCCCCTACCTCCTCCATGCAGTCCCCAGCTAACGGCCACACCAGCATTACCAGCTCCATCTTGGTAAGGACATCAGTACTGCCACTTCCTAACCATAAGCATCCATAGCACTTTCTGTGGTCAGCACTTTTTCTTTATCAAAGCATGTATATATATATATATATTTTTTTTTTACCTGGGGGTCTCGGTGGCGTAGCCTGTAGAGCACTGTCCACATGCCCATCGCAAGCCGCGACGTTGGCGGCTTGAGTCCGGCCTCCCTGTTGCTCTCTCTCTCTCTTGCTTCCCCTTCTTCCCGTCTGTCTACTGCTGTAAAGCAGAAAAGGCCCTAAAAACACATGTTTGTTACCAAGGGACCCTTGTGGAATACAAGTTCGCTTCACCCCTTTACTGAATCTCTTTATTCTATCCTCTGCTTTCTCAATTTCTCCAGCCATACGCAGGGAGTCGAACCACGTCCACATCCTGCGTTTGATTTAATCTTTCCTACACTGTGCTCAGACGCTGCGTGCCTTTACCGAGAAAAGGCTGTTTATTACTCCCCGAGAACATGGGCCCCTAAAAAGCATGCGTTGACGTCGTAGCGTGTTGTGGTACATGAGAGCGAATCCCACGCAATTACCCCCTGGACAAGAAACAGTGCGCTGTACCGAGCATAAAGAGGAGACGTGTGCTTCCTAATGCGGACTAACAGAGCATGAGCGACCAATGGGGTGTGGTCCCTCAGCAGCCGTGTGAGGTCATTGGCCTGTGGGTCATGGGTGGGGCTTATGCAAATGAGGTTCTGGTGCAGGTTGCTTGCTCTTGCACTCCCTCGCTTGCTGCAAAGAGACTGATGGTAAACGGCAACATTGTGTGGTTCTCACGTTCTGAGATTTATACAAGCAGCAACTGCGTGCTGTCTTACATGTTTTAACTGAATCTTTTTTCTTTTTCCACCGGTGGGTTTCGCTCTGCAGGACCTGCCAGCAACTATTCAGCCAAAAGGACGACCGGTGAATAACCCGCCCAGCACCACCACCCCTGCATCGGCCATATTATAGCTTATAGTGCCACCCCTCCATCCTCCTTTCCCCCGACCCGTCTGTTTTTTCCGCTCATTAATCCTTTTTTTATATATAAAGGCAGGCGAGCCTTCGTAATATGTGTATAGCTCGCCTTATTGCTGATGGATTTTGATCATGGTCCCTCCATAGGAATCTTCAGGGAATTTTTTTCTTAAATGTCACGGTATATTTTAGACAGCGCAAGTAGACTTACCTCATAAATCAACTGAACAGTTTTTAACGAAATTATGTTCTTAACACAAGAACCCGTTACAGAAAATGAATGCACACATAGATGTATTTAGTGAATGGCTACTGAACTGGCTTCATCTTTTTTTCTTAGAAAATATTTTGGGTGTAGTTGTTGGTACTCACGATTATTGTGTGGTGTACCATGCGTAAATTTATAATTCAATAATATTGTTTCCCACTGAATTTTTTGGTGAAGGAACATAGTAAATTATTGATTATCTTCTCCAACCCCCACTTCACAGACACGCGTGCACATACACATGCGTGCAAAACCCATTACCCTCTCTCAGCTGCTCTCTCCACAGCGTTAGGGGAGGTTGACATGTGGCTAGTTATACTTACTGAGTCTTTCCCCCACTCTGACTTTAAAGAGGCCAGCTGGGCTGTGCCCTATTTGAGCACCGGCGCGCACACACACACACACACACACTCAGGAAGTGTGCACTCCTCCCGTACCCTCCCTCAGTGTGGAGCAGTACTACAGCACAGGATCCTGGCCAGGTTAGGCCTACTTGTAGGCCTGTGAGTTTAGTGTAATGGCCGTACTGTGGCACGACCAGAGGATTCAAGCTGCAAACCCCCAGAATGTTAAAGGCACAGGCATTGTTTTTTAAAGTGGCTCACTCTCCGTTGGGTCTGGTCTCGCTTGAAAGTGTTAGTTCTCATTCTCCCTTCGTCCCACACGGCTCTGCTCACATTCTGTAAGTGACCAAACCCAAGGTCTGCTGTCTTTTTCTCTGAGATTTACACTCGAGTGTTTATATGACAAACGGGTCACTTTAGTGCACATAATTAAAAGATGGTGAATACTTCTCAGATATATAACTCAGATATATACCTCTAACGCAAGGTCAGTTTTTGATATTACATCTTCTCTACACGTAGTGTTTTTGGCAGAAACTGTACTGAGACGGGGAAGATCGGTGCGATTCTTCGCCCCAGGTCTACAGGTGTAGTGTCTGCACTTCGCCAGCAGATGGCGCCTGTGCTCTATACACAGAGTCAATGTGCAGATGGCACATAATACAAATAATGTGATTTCACACCCTTTGCCAAGCTTTGTCTTTTCCCCACTGTGTCATAACATCCCCACACATCGCTGTAGAGTTAGCGCCTAGCTGAGCCTCATACCGCTTCCTCTGCGTGTGTCCTTGTAAAGCCACCGTACTTTTTTTACTGCATGTTCTGTGTGGTCCTTTCAAATCCTAGATCTCCAGACCTACAATCAAGGATAAAATGTCCCTCAAGGTAAGATTCTCAGTCCCCCTGGTTGTAGATTATCAAGCTCAGCTGCTGTAGACCACATCCTTAGATGAATTTGCCCACTCCTCCGTGTTGTTCTACACCATGTTTTTACACCAGGGGTAGGCAACCCTGGTCCTGGAATGCCGGAGACGGTCCTGGTGTTTGTTCCATCCAAACTTATAACTACGTATCTGGATAAATTTGTTATGAATCCTGGTGACCATGGATGGTGCTGGATGTTCACACCATTCAAAATATTCAGACTTTTAATCGTCCATCAAACTCTTGTGATCAAGCTCAGATGGAACAAAAACCAGAAACGTCACCGGCACTCGAGGACCAGGGTTGCCTAAACCCCTGTTTTACACAGTAACCTCACTGGTCAAAACAGCTGTTACGACACCAGCTTTTAGCAGTTAAAGCTAAATCCCAAATTTGTACGTGTGAAACCATCATGTTTTCTTCCTTCTTACTGCAGAATATTGTACCAAAGATATTCAGGTTGAGTATCTTGGTCAAAGATACAAAAACAGTTCCTGGCGCAGGATATGATCCTGCTTGGCCTGATTTAAAGGTCTAGTTCCCCGAAGCCTGCGCCACACTCATACCTTCACTCTGAAACAATCCCTGTGCCTTGCTGTAGGTTTGCCGTTACCGTGAGTTACAGTTAGGGCTCTGTTCAGGGCTGAATGTCCCTCAAGAGCCCCCCACCCCCCCTCCCCCCCCTCCAACACAATGGAAATTTTCCGCTGGAGTACAGAGCCACATGCCTCTCTCCCCTGCGCAGAAACAGGCTGCTAACATGGCAACGGGTTTCCGAGGTTACCCCACAGTCGCTGACGCTCCAGCTTGGTTGTGCCGAGCTTCATTCAGGAATAACAGTCATTATTCCCATTTTCCTGTCTCTTTAACCTGTGTGTGTCAGTCATCTCACCTGCCCTGTATCTTCAGATCAACACATCAAGGCTCGCGACCCTCAGACAATGCCACCACACCTAAACGGCCGTTAATGGCCTGTTTCTCTGCCTCTATTGCTCTCTCTCTTGCTCTCTCCCCCTCTCTCTCTCTATCTCTCTGTCCCTCCCGCTCCCTCTGTGTCTCATCAAACCCGCAACCAGACAAACTCACGGCCTCTTAAAAGCCAGAGCGTCAGCGCCATCTGTTTTTCTCTCTCTCAGATCTACGTTAGAGCGCAGTTTGAATACGACCCCGCCAAAGATGACCTCATTCCCTGCAAAGAGGCAGGAATTCGCTTCAGGGTGGGCGACATCATCCAGATCATCAGCAAGGACGACCACAACTGGTGGCAGGGCAAGCTGGAGAACACCAAGAACGGAACCGCCGGCCTCATTCCCTCTCCAGAGCTGCAGGAGTGGTGAGTGTGTGTTTGTGTGTGCATGCGTGCGTGAGTGTGCGAGTAACAGAGCGTGCGTATGTGTGCGTGAGTGTGCGAGTCAGAGAGCGTGCGTTTGTGTGCGTGAGTGTGCCAGTGTGTGTGTTTGTGTGTGCACGCGTGCGTGCAAGTGTGTGTCTGAGTGAGTGAATGAGCGAGTGTGTGCGTGTGAGTGAGCGAGTGTGCGAGCGTGGTAATAAACCCCAGGTGTGGGAGGTTTTACGGTACGTGTGACGTTTGGTTGTTCTGTGCTCTTAGGCGCGTGGCCTGTATAGACGTGTGGTTGTTCTGTGCTCTTAGGCGCGTGGCCTGTATAGACGTGTGGTTGTTCTGTGCTCTTAGGCGCGTGGCCTGTATAGACGTGTGGTTGTTCTGTGCTCTTAGGCGCGTGGCCTGTATAGACGTGTGGTTGTTCTGTGCTCTTAGGCGCGTGGCCTGTATAGACGTGTGGTTGTTCTGTGCTCTTAGGCGCGTGGCCTGTATAGACGTGTGGTTGTTCTGTGCTCTTAGGCGCGTGGCCTGTATAGACGTGTGGTTGTTCTGTGCTCTTAGGCGCGTGGCCTGTATAGCCATGGAGAAAACCAAGCAGGAGCAGCAGGCCAGCTGTACCTGGTTTGGGAAGAAGAAGAGACAATGCAAAGATAAATACCTAGCGAAGCACAATGCAGGTAAGGGAAAAGACACAGGTCTCATCTCCTCTCTCCTCCCTTTTCCCCTCCTCTCCCTCTCTCTCCTCTCCTGCCACTGCAGTCCCCAGTGTGATTGGGAGGATGTGATGTCATGTATCTCAGCAGCGAGCTCTGAAGGTTCCCTTAGCTCCTGCAGAGTTGTGGTCCCCACACTGCCACCTACAGGCAGAGAGGGGTTGGAGCACCGCTCTTCCCTGCACTCCCTCTGCTGGCTCGCTGTTGGGGTTTGATGGGATAGCATGAAATCCCAAACCACAGAATGCAGCGCTGCCTCGTTTCCCGTCACACCGATTGGTTCTGAATTCTGATTGGGCCCAGCTGGTTCACCTTCCCGCCAAGCCCAGGACGGATCCGTTTCAGAATTTCGTGCCAACTTCTGCTATTATTCTTAATTATTTAATTAGCTCAATCATATCTTGATCTGACATTTGTATGAGCACCGGCTACAGCCAAAGACTGCAAGTGTATCCTAAAGACTTTACTGCTCAAGTACAGGAGTGAACCAGCATAGTTTATAGAGCCGTCAGAGAAGTAAAGCTAAGGTAATTGGTTGGAACAAAAACCAGCATGCAGATTCACCCTCCAGGACCGGAGTTGTGCACCCTTTCCCGAGACGGCACCACCGACTCCACGATCGCATAATTTCGACGATATACAGTGTCCGTAAACTTTGATGTCATGTTTTTTTGGGGGGGATCTTCCCTAAGAAGGCAGCTATAGCCCTGCCCTTCACCACTGATCGCTGCCCTTATTGGGTTTGGCTGCTGGTCTCCCAGCCGGCCAGTGCAGCGTGGAGCAGCTGTTATTTTAGAGAGCAGGGGCCTCTGAGACAGCAGGGTGTGAACACCCGCCCCACAGGCCCTGCCACCATCTCTAATGTCCCAGGGAACCGTCTCCGCCGTGCGGAATAGCTGGGAGGCACGCCCCTGCTGATGCATGGCACAGCTGTCCCTAGGAGCCGTTACCACGGTGGTGCGTGTCAGGAATCAGCTGATGTCGTGTGAATGACGGAATTAAAGAAGTGGAACTTCAGAGCGGTGGTCGTGCGTACGTTTATGTGTGCGTGTGCGCGGAGCACCTGTGCTTGTATTTCTGTACACGTGCGTGAGTGTGTTATTGTGAGTGGAAACATACACGGTCCGCTAAAGATCACGATCCTGGCGCTCGGGTTACTCTAAAAGGCCGTGAGCGCTGCTGGATGACACCGGGGCTCCCCTGACCCCCTCCTGCTCATGTCACTCGCAGAGTCTGTGGAATGGCGGTGTGCCTATCCCCAGCTTTTATTGCGCTGACGGGCGAGGGAGTGGAGCCCGAGACACTCACGATTGGGTCGCGGGGCTGTGACCGTAACCCCTCAGATATCAGGGCTCTCGCGTTTGGGTCCATAACCGTAACCCCTGAGATATCGGGGTTCTCAGGACGCGAGCAGCACCTGCTGTCCTTGCAGAAACCAGCACGTTTGCGCATGCACACACACACACACCGTCGCAAACACCCAAACACATACACACACAAAAACCACTTTGTTGTGGTGACTGTTGTGAATGTTATTATGTGGGAAACAGCTTCACTAGCGAGCAGATAGGCAGATAGTCTCTAAGTCCACGGCCAGCTCTTTACATGCAGGAAGCAGGGAGGGTGGTCTGTGGTGAAATGAAGCGCAGATGAGCACTAATCCCCCCTGAACTCACCGTTTCCTGTATCTGATTAGAGACACACAAGAGTGGGGGTGGGTCTATTTTGTTGTTTGGAGAATGTTTTGTTTGTGTAAGTACACGCATGCACATTTAAGAGAGAGGGTCACAGTTGCCCCCACACACACACACACACACACACACACAAGGACTCTGGACTCACTCGTGGTACTGTCTGTCTGAGAATCACCTGCAGTACTGTCTGAATAATGAGCCGCCAGCGCCCTGGGATCACTGAGCGTGCAGCGCCCTGGGATCACTGAGCGTGCAGCGCCCTGGGATCACTGAGCGTGCAGCGCCCTGGGATCACTGAGCGTGCAGCGCCCTGGGATCACTGAGCGTGCAGCGCCCTGGGATCACTGAGCATGCAGCGCCCTGGGATCACTGAGCATGCTCGCAAAACACACGATGCACCTCGCCAACTGCGTTGTTCACATTTAAGTAATTTTGTGCCGTGTGGTTTTTCTCTGCCTCAGAGCTTTATTGTGTGTTTTTGGCGTGTTGTCTGACTAATGTAACTGAATGTATTCTCAATGACTCCCCTCCCTTATGCATTTTACACGCTTTCTCCCTCCCAATGGCTTCTCTGCATGTAAGTAACTCTGAGTAACTTTATTTATTTATTTTTTCCTGTAGTCATGTAAGTTTTTATGCTTACATTAAGCAGTTTAATGAACATGGTGTACAGTCTTCTGTTTTGTTTCTGCTGACGTTCCTACGCACGGCGGAGAACGAGCGCCAAACGGAAACAAAAAGCAGAATGTTGTGTGTTTATGCGGTTTTGGTTTTCCCCCTACCCTTTTTTTTTTTTTTGCTAGACTGCCTCATCCCCCCCCCACTACACTACACACACACACACACACACCACACCCACACAAGACACACACAACACGCGTGCACACGTACAACACACACAACGCGCAACGCACACACGCACAACACACCACACACGCACACACACAACGCACACACGCACACACACAACGCACACACGCACGCACACATACACACACACGCGCACAGCACACGCACACAACACACACACACACACACCACGCACACACACACACATACACATACACACGCAACACACAGCGCACACATACACAACACGCACACAACACATGCACACACACACATGCACACAAACATACATACACAACACGCACACACGCAACACACACAACACACACGCACTCACATTAAACTTCCCGTGTTGAGAACGCTCCTGGTCATATAGCACAGGCTGCACAGGCACGGGACAGCAGCACGTGCCCGTCGCCTCTCGTGCAGTAGCCTGGCGCACCCCGTGGGGTGACACACCTTCTCGGGGGTCGTCCCGAAAGTGAACCCCTAACGCCAGGGGGACAGCCCTGCAGCCGTTAAGACCGTTAGAGCTGGGAACGTGAAGCATTTGTGCCTTTGGAGTTCTACAGACAGCTACTCAATCCAGAGGAGTCTCAGCGTAGGCTCCACGGAGCGCACGAGCAGTCTCAGCGTAGGCCCCACGGAGCGCGCGAGCAGTCTCAGCGTAGGCCCCACGGAGCGCGCGAGCAGTCTCAGCGTAGGCCCCACGGAGCGCGAGAGCAGTCTCAGCGTAGGCCCCACGGAGCGCGCGAGCAGTCTCAGCGTAGGGCCCGCGGAGCGCACGAGCAGTCTCAGCGTAGGCTCCACGGAGCGCACGAGCAGTCTCAGCGTAGGCCCCGCGGAGCGCGCGAGCAGTCTCAGCGTAGGCCCCGCGAAGCGCGCGAGCAGTCTCAGCGTAGGCACGCGAGCAGTCGCAGCATAGGCCCCACGGAGCGCGCGAGCAGTCGCAGCGTAGGCCCCACGGTGGCCCCGTGGTGTGTAACAGCACGGGTGTATAAATATAGACCAGGTTAGGCTTCCCACTACACAGATCCATCACAGGCTCGCCAGGAAAACACTGCTTTTAGTGCTCTTTTCTGCAGCTAAGCCCCTTATCTCCATTCTCATACCACACCTTTTTTTTTGGGGGGGGGGGGGGGGGGTGGTGGTGTGTGTTTGTGTTCTTATTTCTTAAACATATATAAGTATATATTTTTTTTTGTTTGTTTAATTTTTTTTATTGTGTTTATGTAGAACCTAGATCATATGAAGTGCCAACAGGCACTAGTCCGTCAGCTCTGTACACAGAAATCCTTTGTTCGTAGTGTACTTCAGCCATTGCACACTGCCTGCTCTTCCTGTTACTTTGTGAGCCTGTCTGTCATTGACCGAGACTCTACTCCCTCTCCATCATAGCCTCCCCTTTCTGTTTCAGTTTTTGATCAACTAGATCTTGTCACGTACGAAGAAGTAGTGAAATTGCCAGCGTTCAAGAGGAAAACACTCGTCCTCTTAGGTAAGGTGAGATTAAAGTGGGGAAAAACCAGGCACGGCCGTACGGCTGTGGAGGATTGTGGGATATGAGCGTACAGCTGTGGGGGATTGTGGGATATGAGCGTACAGCTGTGGGGGATTGTGGGATATGAGCGTACAGCTGTGGGGGATTGTGGGATATGAGCGTACAGCTGTGGGGGATTGTGGGATATGAGCGTACAGCTGTGGGGGATTGTGGGATATGAGCGTATGGCATTGGGGGAAATGGGCGTACGGCTGTGGGGGATTGTGGGATATGAGCGTACAGCTGTGGGGGATTGGGGGGATATGAGCGTACAGCTGTGGGGGATTGGGGGAAATGGGCGTACGGCTGTGGGGGATTGGGGGAAATGGGCGTACGGCTGTGGGGGATTGGGGGGATATGAGCGTACGGCTGTGGGGTATTGTGGGATATGAGCGTACGGCTGTGGGGGATTGGGGGGATATGAGCGTACAGCTGTGGGGGATTGGGGGGATATGAGCGTACAGCTGTGGGGGATTGGGGGAAATGGGCGTACGGCTGTGGGGGATTGTGGGATATGAGCGTACAGCTGTGTGGGGATTGGGGGAAATGGGCGTACGGCTGTGGGGGATTGTGGGATATGAGCGTACGGCTGTGGGGGATTGGGGGGATATGAGCGTACAGCTGTGGGGGATTGGGGGATATGACTGCCTCTCCATTCTGCAGGTGCTCATGGTGTGGGCAGAAGACACATCAAGAACACACTCATCACAAAGCACCCAGACAGATTTGCATACCCCATTCCACGTAAGCTGCGCCTTCCATTTCTCCCCTCTGTAAGAAGCCTCTCATTGTGTGTGTCCACACGTATACACACACACACACACACACACACACACGTGTGCTCTAGCTGTATGTGTGTACACGTGTGTGCTCTCGCTGTATGTGTGTGTGTACACGTGTGTGCTCTCGCTGTATGTATGTCTACACACGTGTGCTCTAGCTGTATGTGTGTACACGTGTGTTCTTGCTGTGTGTACACGTGCTCTCGCTGTATGTGTGTACGTGTGTGCTCTTGCTGTGTGTGCTCTCGCTGTATGTGTGTACGTGTGTGCTCTCACTGTGTGTACACGTCTGTGTTCTTGCTGTATGTGTGTACACGTGTGTGTTCTTGCTGTGTGTGTTCTCACTGTATGTATGTCTACACGTGTGCTCTAGCTGAATGTTCACTTGCGTTTTTGTCACTCCTTCTCGCTAGACACAACCAGACCTCCAAAAAATGAAGAGGAGAATGGAAAGAATTATTACTTTGCATCACATGACCAAATGATGCAGGACATCTCCAACAACGATTACCTGGAGTACGGCAGCCACGAAGACGCCATGTACGGCACACGGCTGGAGACCATTCGCAAGATCCACCAAGAGGGGCTCGTATCCATACTGGACGTAGAGCCACAGGTGCGGCACGTTTCCGCGCTGGCGGCCAATGGGCAGTGATGCAACGACATTCCTGTGGATTGCGACCCATTCCTGATTATCAATCTTATTCCTCAGTGCAGTGGAGTTATCTGTACACTGCGGCTGTCCCTGTAGAGCAGGGATGTCAAACTCATTCCATCGAGGGCCGAGTGTACGCAGGTTTTTGTTCCAACTGTGCCCTACACCAGCTGATTTCACTAATTAGCTCAGCTCTTCAACCAAGGAGGTGCACTAATTAGTGGAATCAGCTGGTGTAGAGCATGGTTAAAACAAAAACTTGCATACACTCGGCCCTCGATGGAATGAGTTTGACACCGCTGCTGTTGAGGGAGGACTGTGGGGTTGTCCCTGTAGAGGGAGGACTGTGGGGTTGTCCCTGTAGAGGGAGGACTGTGGGGTTGTCCCTGTAGAGCAGGGATGTCAAACTCATTCCACCGAGGGCCGAGTGTATGCAGGTTTTTGTTCCAACTGTGCCCTACACCAGCTGATTTCACTAATTAGCTCAGCTCTTCAACCAAGGAGGTGCACTAATTAGTGGAATCAGCTGGTGTAGAGCATGGTTAGAACAAAAACTTGCATACACTCGGCCCTCGATGGAATGAGTTTGACGCCCGTGCTGTAGAGGGTGGATTGTGGGACTGTGGGGTTGTCCCTGTAGAGGGTGGACTGTGGGGTTGTCCCTGTAGAGGGTGGCCATTAATAAGTTCCCTTTTGTCCCAACAGGCCCTAAAGGTTCTGAGGACAGCTGAGTTTGCTCCATACGTCGTCTTCATCGCCGCGCCAACTATAACCCCTGGCATCAATGAGGTATAAAAATAAACATTGCACACACACGTACACTCGGCTATGCATCGGCTTTCCTTTTTCAAAAGCACTGAAACTCTTTTCCTGTCTGTATTAACAGTACAGATGTTCTGACCAAGGTTATTATAGTAAACAAACTAAATTAAAAAAATTTAAACATTTTAGTTAACTGAAATAAAAAATTCTATTACTTTAAACGGAACTAAAACAAAATTTAAATGACCATGAATTCTTCTTAGTTTTAGTTTCTGATCCTCCTCCTGACCGTTGATAGCAGAGAACTTTTTTTGTTTGGATAATCCGGATTTTATCAAATTAAACCATATGCAATCAAAACCAATATCCATTTTTCTCGCCCTCAACCAAACTATTGTCCGTTATTAAAGCTGCAGTGGGCAAGTTTGATGATATACAAGGCAAAAAGACTTCCCCCCTTTTGCTCTCCTCCCTCCCATCTCTCTCCTAAGCCCCTCCCACCAAATGATGCTCCAGTGCACGCACAGAGACAGGCAGACAGGGAGGGGTTTATTCTACCGGGAGGATCTTTTACTTTTTTAGATGGTTGCCCTGATTGGTAGCTAAATAGCTAGCCCTGATTGGTTGGTTTTTGGAAGACTGGCTTAAGATTTTTTGACAGCCTAGTACAGAGCCCAGGACACTCACAGAAACCAGATTTTTTTTCTCTGAACACTTGATTTATTGAAAGCTGCTGGAATGTAATGCGCAAATTTAGTAATTTCGGCAAAATTATATCGAAAAAATCGGTTGAAAAACTAAAACTGAAATTGATTAATAAACTAAAACTATAAACAGACTCTGAAAACAAACAAACTAAATTAGAAAGTGAAGTTAAAAAACTAAATAAACTATAATAACCTTGGTTCTGACCACAATATATTAACCAAATTGAGAGCATAAAGACAGTGTTAGTAGTGCTAGAGAAGAGCTGACTTATAGATCATTCAATTTATAAGTGTAAAAATATGACCTAAAGATGTGTACATAATCTCTACCATCAGCGTTTTAACGTCCTAAAATTGTCCCAGTGACACAAAACGCAAGGTTTTGCGCGCGTGTGTGTGTGTGTGCACACATGCACACGCAAGGTTTTGCGCGCGTGTGTGTGTGTGTGCACACATGCACATGTACGTGCTTGTATGTGTGAGCGATAGTGTATGCATGTACGTACGTGCGTATGCGCTTCTGTTTTGATTTATCTTGCCTTCCCCTCACTGTGCTCAGCTGCCCAGGTGGTGCAGAAAGCTGCCTGTAAGTATGATTGACTGCAGCTCACGGTCCTCAGCGCGCGTGCGCTCTCCAACACAGAGCCCCTCGTTTTCTAGAACATAGAGCCCTGCGTGCTGTGAGCCCATCCTCCCCTGCCTCCCCCTCATCATAGATGTAACCAGTGCTTGGTAGATTCTGAGACCAGTATATAACCTCATTAGACCATATAGTCTGTTTGTGGGCAGATGTCAGGAAGATGGTGGCCATGCACTGATGTACACCCTGAAGGCCCAACACATTCCACCACCCCAAAATCGACTCGTCCCAAAGTAATTTGCGTTTGTTTGTATGACGTTTATACGTGTGTGTGTGCGTGTGTGCGCATTCTAGTTCCCTGAATCATGGACATAATCATGTGTAATTTGAGACTTAATTTTCATGTGTAATAATTTCAGTTTAAACCTGATATCTGTAGCAGGAGTGCTTAGTCCACTCAGTCATGCACATGCCAATTCTCCTCAGTTTAAGAAGATTTCTCACCACACCCACCCTTCACCCCCCCCCCCCCCCCTCCCCAGGACGAGTCCCTGCAGAGGCTGCAGAAGGAGTCGGAGATCCTGCAGAAGACGTACGCACACTACTTCGACCAGACCGTCATCAACAACGAGATCGACGAGACCATCAGGCACCTGGAGGAGGCCATTGACCTGGTGTGCACGACGGGCCAGTGGGTGCCCGTCTCGTGGGTCTACTAGGCCCTGCCCTCCTGTTTCAGCTGCCCTCCTGTTTCAGCAGCCCCCCCATCCTGGCCCCTCCCCCCTTCCCCCCTTCCTTTGCATCTCTGCAGACGTGGTCATTCCTGGAAAGAGCCTAAGTCACTCTGAAACCTCAGTCTACATGAACTGCAGCCAGTCTGCCTTGGGCCCCCCTTACAGAACCTAGCCGTAGTGTTGTATAAAAAAACACATCACTAAATAAATGAATAAATATTGTCCTGTCCGTATAGCTAGGAGGCAACACTTTATAGACTTGTTTGTAAAGAGACAGTATCTGAGAGCGGCCGTTTGTGTGGAAAACGACGGAAACCCGTACTCGCGTAGATAATCGGCCTGTGGCAATTCCCTGCCCTTCCCTGCCCACACTGCAAAACATCCCTATTGCGCCTTCTATTTATTTAATCAAACCGCGATGCAATCACCCTCTCTCTCTCTCAAGCTCTCTCGGTCTCTTTCCCTCTCTCTTTACACATTTCCCCACTTCAGTGTACGATTTCTTGTTGACATTTCTCTGAGTTTTGCACAATGGACAATACCTCCTCCCCTCCTCAGATGCTGTCTCTCTAAACGAATACATAAATGTCTTAGAGATTTGAACGAGGTCTCATGCATGTGGACATTCTCAAGCTTACATGCTGTGAGTCATCTGTGTCCGACGACGGTTACCTACAGCACAGCACATTCCATTCGTTTGGAAGACAAAGAAAAACACAAACCAGGGAAGATAAAACTAATAAAAAAACACCCATGCACTTCCCTTGCATTTTGGGTGACTTTCAAAAACAACCAGTTTTTATCAACCCTTTAGTGAGATGTGTTTGTAAATGGTCTCAGTTGAATTTGTTGTAAGACAAAAAAAACAGGGGGGGGTGGGGTATTGATTCTATTCCAGATTCGCCATTTCAGAAAAGTGTCGTCTGAGAGTATTAATGTTTTAATTAAGTTTAATCAAAGGAGAAGAAAAAAAGATTTTTATTGTGTGTAATTGTTCTGAAAAAGAGGTGCACACTTTGCGAGAGAAGCACCTCGCAAACGAAGAACCAGTTTGTGCATCGAAGAAGCTATGTACATGACAAACCGCTGACTTCAAACTGCCCTGTGTAAATTCTTCTGCAAATGACAACGCAGTTCTTCAGTATGAACAGTTTTTTAAATATATTTCCTTTTATGTGTTCAAACAGTAAAATGCCTTTGATTATTCTGTCTCTTGCATACACCTATTTCCCTGGTTTAATTTGGACTTTAGCAGAGTAATCCAGTGGATATGCTGTTGGACAGCATTCAGTACAATAGATAGATTAACGCAGGTACTCTCCCTCGTTTCACAAAATTTGCTCATTACATTCCAGCAGCTATCAATAAATCAAGCGTTCTGAGAAAAAAAAAATCTGGTTTCTGTGAGTGTCCTGGGCTCTGTACTAGGCTGTCAAAAAATCTCAAGCCGGTCTTACAAAAACCAACCAATCAGGGCAACTATCCAGAAGTAACCGATCCCGGTCTGCCTGTTGTGGTGGGAGGGGCTTAGGAGAGGAGGGAGGAGTGCAAAAGGGGGTCTTTTTGCCTTGTAATTTTTCAATTAATGACAGAAAATGTTGCAGATGGAAACTTCAGGCTAGTTGAATTGGATAAAAATAACTTAATTGGCATGATCTGTTTGAATTACAATAATGCTAACGTTGGTCATTAGCCTAGCGTCGGAAATATACGACGGGGCAATGGGCCAAATGCCCCAAATCAATCTATTTTGCCCCAGAAAGCACAAGGGTGGGGGGAAAAAAATGCCCCTAAAATATTTCCTGTTATATCAAAGAGAGCTAAAACAGCTGTTGGTAAATTCACACGTGATGTAGGCCTACACCTGTTCCTGATAAACAAAATAAAAACCACCAAAATACCTGAAGAAACCATCCTGTTCACCATAGACAGATAGTCTATACACAAACATAAACACAGCAGCGGGACTAACAGCGGTAAAAACATGGATGGAAAAGTACCCGGACAACAATCGACCGACCGGATACGATCCTCCAGCAATTACTGGAGATAAGCCTCACCCAGAATGACCAAGTCTTTTTTAAAGACAGACACACAAGGACAGTCTCCACCCAAAACATACATTCATAGGTTTGATTAAATCCCAATTACTAAAGTTCAAAGAATCTGCACACAAACTACAGTCTTTGAAGAGGCTACCAACACCCTCTTCAATGCATTAAAACCAAGGGGGTATTCCAGATCGTTCCTCAGACAGATTCGGAAAACCTTCTTGGCTACAAAACAACAGGACACTAGAAAAATCATTCCGCTTATCACCACATTCAGCCAAATAGCAAACAAAAAAATTAAACGGAACCTGGCCAGGATTCTGCAAGACACAGACCTGCTCCAAGACTACAAAAGAAACAAAAACCTTAAAAATCATCTGGTAAGCAGTAAATTACCAGAAATCAACATTTTACCCACTCAAGGCCCGATATTTTATAAACGGGCCACTACAGTGAAAAACAACACAACATACCTTATTAAACAAACACTCACAGCTAACACATATAACTGCATATATGTCAAAGTGCACACAGTGACATGAAATATGTAGGAGAAACAGGAAATACAATTAAGACCAGATTGGCACAACTCATATAAAACATGAAAAACATAGTGGCTCATTTCCTACACCATGGACTTGAAGCAGTAGAAATATCAGGCCTGCATTCTAACATTAACTGGACACAGGAGGACAGACGTAGGACAGAAAGACATTGGATTAGAAAACTCAACACCATATTTCCAGGAGGATTACGCTGGTAAAAACTTCAACACAAGAGGGACTGAATTCTTCCGACTTAAAGGCTGCAGTACACTGAATGGCCAGTGCAAACTTTTCTTTCCCAAGGGGCCCTCATAAGGGGTAATACTTTTTCTAAACCTACTCTTTGGCTGCCATTGTTCCTGTTCCTGCTTGCCTTGGCCTGACTGTGAACGTTATCATTACACAATGGACTGCTTCGTGGTAGGTATGGCCCAATAAGCCTAAATGTGCGAGTAGGCTCGTGCTCTGCTTGCGATTCTGAATAAGGAGAATGAGAGGAAACACCCCAGAAAACTGCCAAAAATAGCCAAATGGAATTTAAATTGGATTGTAATTGAGAATAAAGATAAACATCCCTGAATCTTCTGCCAATGTTAAGGTGAGTTATGATGCAAACATACCGAGGGATCAACTAGTTAAATCAACCGACATTCCACGTCCCCCTAAATTTGGGTTTGGTTGCAAATTGCATGTTAAAATCGAAATTTCGCCCATCAATATCTCAGCCGTTTTAGCCCCAATTACCAAGCCACTTGGCAGATCAACTCATCAATATCTCGATATAAAACAAATATGGGAAAGATTGGTTAAGCTGTTTTAATACAATTAAGTACATTAAAAAATTTGCATTTACATTAAGACTTTTTCAAACGTCCTAGCTCAAATTCTACAACTATAATCGCTAAAATTGACATAGCGATATGTCGGGCGTGACATGGACCAATTATTTTGATGGGTGATACGCGATGGGTTGTAAAATTCTGACAGGCAGTCAGATTTCGGCACGGGAGCCATAAAAGCATTAACCGAAGTGTCTTCCAGTAGCTAAATGGTGAACTCATGCAAGCTTTTCATAGACCAGGTCAAATTCTTCAAATGTGACATTGTTGGCACACAACAGAAAACCTGACAGGAAAACAAAATCTTCATCTTTTAATAAAAATGTATATATTTAGCTAGCTGATCAGATGGCTAGATAGGCTATAGTAGCCTAGGCTACCCAAGCTGATCAAAGATCATGCAAACTTGCTAACTATTTAGCTAAGTTTAGGAACTGATTCAGCCTAGCCATATACTGTATTTTATTCCGCAAAGTAGCCTATAGGCTACTGATCTTAACGTTACTGAACTGTCTGGCATGCTAGCTAGATCAGCAAGTTTACAATTAGTAGGCTACTAACTACACTCAGAAAATCTAAGTGCCAATGCGACTGCGAGTGCCAGTGCAAGTGCTTGTGCGGATGAGTGACACATTACATTATAGACATTTAGCAGACGCTCGTATCCAGAGCGACGTGTACATAGTGCATTTCCGATCACACGAGTAAACCTGCGAGTGATCGAGGTCTGACTTCCGGTTGACATATGCTTGCTGATGTTCGAGTCTGGAACTATGCTCTATCCCCCTCACCTCTAATATAGTCTAAAAGTAACACATTAATGTGATTGGAAAAATAAATATTAAGGAAATTAAGAGATTGCTTTGCAGTAAAATCCCACTCGAAACTAAATAAGAAAATGGATACCCGCAGCAACAAACTGAAAAAACTGAAAGCGAGAACAAAGCCACTGCTGATCCGAAGGGCAAAGGAAAAGAGAAAAAGCAGACAACTCGACAAAGTCCTTCGAGAACTTAGACTCCCGAACAAAAATTCAACAATTCCGCATAGAAACAGCGAGACATTTCGAAGAACTGAGGGAGGACCCGTATCGCCAAAAATGAAGACAGGGACGGATGCGTCAGATGAAGGTATTGATACATACGTTACAAAGGCAACGAGAACTACAAAAGAAATGTGAAGAATTAGAGGGCCGAAGTCACAGAGAAAGCATAAGAATCCGTGGGATTAAAGAGGGGAGGGACGGTAAAAATGCTGTTATTTTTATTAGGGGTGTGCAAAACTCATTTTTCATGGTCGAATAATCAGTGGGTGGTATGAGCGAATAATCGATTATTCGGATGTGCCGATAGGATCAGAAATTGACACCTGTCAAGTGCGAAATGCAGTAGATTTTCCTGACGCTGTAAAAGTTAAGCGACTGCACGTCACTGAATGAAGGTGTCAAATAAGCAACAATATTGTTGTTGCAGCCACTATTGTAGGCCTATGAATTTGCCTTAATTTTTCTGATCTTAAATAGTGAATGCTTAACACATTATGGTTTCATCTTGCGGGTTGCGTCGGCTTAACCCTCCTCCCGCTGTCACCCTTCTAGTCTTAGTAAATTTGCTAAAGCCAACTTGGATTTCCAGATTTCTTTAACCCGATCCACGTTGGACCCCTAGTGGTAGACGTATCTGTCACAATTACAGTATTCATGTTTGTCTGAAATTAAAAACTACAGCTTAAAGAAAAGACCGTAAATAAAACACATGCAAGAAGCATTAGGCTATATTAAATAGGCTATTTATTCAATTGTAGGCCTATTGATGAAATTGTGGCAATTCAGGCAACAATTCTGTAATATAAAATATGTAGATCAAGAAAATTACATATTTATATGAAATTTAAAAAAATACAAGTAGGCTATAATGTGCTATAAACACACATCGAGGCTATAATCAAAACACATGAAACCTACCCTTTGCAAGGATTACACTGCTGTTATCTAGTGCGATTTTTGCAGATATTTTTTCATCTTGAGGTTTGTCATATTTGCGAGTTTGCAAGAAAGAAGACGTAGCCTGCACCGGGCCGGACTGTGCTTCTTCTACGATGGTTGTGTTGTGGATGTTTTTGAGATCATCATTGTCGAGGTCGATCTGTGGTAGGACAATTTAATATCACAAATATTGCACTGCACTCGAGTCCCCGATTGTTTTAAATTGGTCCCAGGCTGAGCTTTTTCTAGCTTTTTTCGATACGGACATTTTTGCTGGCTTAGTGGCTAGCTAGGAAAGGCTAATGCGTCCCCAGCGAGAAGTAGTCTCTAAGTCAGGGGTGTCAAACTCCAGTCCTGGAGGGCCGCAGTGTCTACAGGTATTTGTGGTTTCCTTTTAATTAGCACCCAGTTAAAGCTTTGAGAACAAGGTGTTTGGACTTCTTAGCCAATCAGTGACTTAAATTAATCACTTGTGCTGAAACACACCAAGGACCGGAGTTTGACACCCCTGCGTGTTTCTCAATAATAGTTTGACGGAACCACGAACTGAAGTGCATAATGGTTCTGTTCAGTGATTTGCATTTATTTATTAAACAAACTCCGCAACCCTGTGGGTGCATCCCAATACTCAAAAAATGCACCCTCCTTTCCTCCACTACCAGCTCTTCTCCTCCGTGCTCCGGAAACAGATCTTTGTGTTTGAATTTGATGTTGCTGATTACATCTTAATTACGTATTAATGGTTACATATTAATGAATGTCTCAACGCAAATGACAATGTCAGGTACATTGTATACTGTGCCAGCAAATACTTGTACTTGAAACGTTCACAGTTTTGCATACTTCCGGGTAGGAGAGGAGTGAAGAATATTGGGACGCACCCAGAGTTTTTCACACTTAGCTTTCGCGTATCTCCAGCACCTGTGGTCTACACAGTCTAGTGTGCAAACTTTTTATTTTTATATTTATTTATGAAATATGATATAAGAAATATGAATTGCATGTATTTATTCATCCCCAAAATACATTTCACAAGAAATAAAATGTGACTTTTTTGAGTGAATATTAAATAAAGTAATAAATCGAATATTCAAAAAATTTTATTGAGAATCTGATAAAGGAGAAGCTGGATATTATGGAAGATCTACAAATTGCACGAGCACACCGCTCTATGGCTCCAAAAGAGAAGACGGGTAAAAGACAGGTCTTTCATAATTCGGTTTTTAAACTACAACATGGGCCAAAGGGTGCAGCATGGGCGAAGAGAAAAATCTACTCAGACAAAACAAGGATTTACTTCGATCAAGATTATCCGACTAGCGTTCAAAAAGAGGATCAAATACAAACCCAAAAGAAGAAAACTGCATCAACTTCAGATCAAGTCGCATCTAGTAAATCCAGCGAAACTGAAAGTTTTTGGAGAAAACTATATAATTGTCTGAGAATCCCCAAGCAGCGGCGAGAGGACTATGAGAACGCGGCGTTGACCTTCAATTACCGTATGAACCGAACCTGGACGAGTTATTGGGTGCAGAGGGATGGAAGACGGCTGAGGGTCGGGGAAAACGGGATGCTAATATGGTGGGAGAGGTAAACAATATATTTTATTTTTTCCTGTAGACTATAGAAAAGATTTAATGGGTCTTGAGAAGACAGACTTCAAATAACTATTCTTTTTTTTCTTCTTTTTTTTGTTGACAGTCGACCCACGAAAGTCATAATGTTCCATGATTAGAATACATGGAACACCTACGATGGTTTCCTAGGCTAGAAGGCCACAATTGGAGTTCTCTTTTTTTAATTTTCTTTTTTGTTTTTTCTTGTCTATTTTGTTTTGTAGTAGGTCATTGCTGTAAATACAACTGGATTAAAATAGAATGTTAGAATACATGAGTATTCAAAGTGGAAGACTGATTATATTATGAACTACATCTCAGAGGGTAAATGGATAGTCTGAAGGTCATATCTTATAATGTAAATGGATTAAATAATGCTATTAAAAGGACAAAAATATTGCAAGAACTTAAAGAAAAAGGTAAATATTATGTTTCTCCAGGAGACTAGACTATCAGCCTGAGCACGAGAAACTTAAAAAGTTGCATGATGCCTATAGATCCTCTAGGAGGGGGGGGTGGCGATTCTTAAGTCACAGATCCCATTCCAGGTAGAAAGTACAATTACTGACAAGGATGGAAGATACGTGGTGGTGATTGGAAAAATAAATGATACCCACATTACTTTAGTTAATGTGTATAACCCACCGGAGGAAGGTCCAAATATGTTGAGCAAAGTCATTGAAATACTTGCTTTTAAAAGTAAAGGTATAGTAATACTCAGAGGTGATTTAAATCTCATCATGAATTCAAAGCTAGATACACAAAGTACTGGACAACATAGAGCTAATCAAGCAGCTAAAGTCTTGAAAAGAGCATCAATTGGATTAATTTTACTCCAACCATAACAAATGTTATTCTAGACTTGATTACCTTTTTGTGTTAAATGATTTGTTCAGAGTACAAAGCTGTACAATTGATCACATTACATTATCTGACCATGCTACTATTACAATGACTATTGATGTCAGTCAGGAGAAGGGAAGATCGGTCTGGACAATGCCTTACACGATAATGCTTTTAAAACTAAGATACAGCAGGAAATTCAAAATTACTAAGAAATAAATTAAACCAATGAGATTGATCACCCTTTGGGAAGGCGCAAAAGCAGTTATTCGGGGTGAAATTATGTCTTACGCTTCATTTATGAAGAAGAAAAAAAAAAGTAGTGGAATTGGAAAGCAAAATTGAATTATTGAAAATGGAACATAAAGTAACAATGGATCCAACTACTCTAAATGAATTGAAAAACACGTATGGCCTTAGGTAATCTGCTTACTGAACGGGTTGAAAGGTGTTTGATACGTACCAAACAGAGATATTACGACAATGGCCCAAGAGCCCTGAAACTCCTGGCCTATAAACTTAAAACAACAAACCAAATCCTGCATCAAAGCAATCAGGAACAGTCAAATAAATACTACATTTACAAGCTAGAGTGATTTAGCACAGGAATTTGCACACTTATATAGCCTAGGATCGACTACCATCTCTAACCAAGATATTGCAGAACAAATTATAAGTCTCAATTTACCTCAAGTTACAGAGGAACAAAATATAGACCCTTAACACAAGATGATATTCAAAGAGCAGTAAAATAATTGAAGGTAGGGAAATGTCCTCAGGGCCGGCTCTGACCAATTGGCTGCCCTAGGCAGGATTTTATCTGGCGCCCCCTTGCATCACAGTTTATTCACTACCAATAACATGCACTCACACTTGTTTTCACATTTTTCTTTTACTGAAAATAACCCACAAAATCAAACAGTTAACATCAAAACAGTGAACAAGTGACATTATTATTATAGATATTTACAATATATTATCTTTAATATATATATTAAAGAAACCAGTAGCTTACTGCCATAAATAAAGTAAGGTAAAATATAATTACAATTAACTTAGTAAAATAAATAAATACATAATTGCACACAAATAATTGCACACAAACACAAAAGGCACACAAGCACAAGGCTTCGACTTATAACAGACTTAGAAGCCCCCTCATCAAGCTCACTTTACCTACAATCTTACTTTCCTAACCTTTCTTGCAGCAAAGTCATCTATGACATCATCATAAGACAACTGTTTTGAGACCACATGATTTATGCTTAAGATGGAAAGTCCAAAAAAAGCAGTAAACTGCAGTGTAATACTAATATAGCATAATGGGAAAGCTTATTTGGCATTAACATTAATGATATGCACTTTAAAACACTGATGTAACTAACTATATAAACTAACTTTAGAGATTATGAACTGTAACACAACAAACCAAAGGCTTACTACAACAATTAATTATAAAGGAGATGAAAAGGAATAGCATTTTGATTACAGGGTAACCAGATGTCAATAAAAATGTAGCCTACAGTATGACACAGCTAACACCTGCTGAATAGACCTAATTTCCCTGATGATGACTGGTACTACAGTTCTCTTATTTTTATTAGTTGTTATGTAGCCTACTTTTATTTTATGTAGGCTACTGTTATGCACGCATAGTCTATGTATTTTTCAAGATGAGGCGACCATTCTCTTGCCGCTGTCCAGCTAGCTAGCAAGAAGGTGCAGAGTGACTGAGAGTGTTATATTCTGTACATATGTCTGTGTATTATCATCATTGCATTCCCCTCTGTTCGTGGGTTGTCCGAGTCGCATTCGTGTGTTTGTTTACCCTGTCTCGTGTATGCACTGTTTAGGTGACTTCGGGATTTTCCGAGGCTTTCGTTTCTGCTACTTCCTGATTTCTTTTACGTGTAATTGTATTGATTACTAACTCGCGCTAACAATCACTCGGGTGCTTTATTAGTTAAGCGCACTTACTAAACCAATTAACATAAATGTATACTAACAACTAACTGTCTGTCTTATAGTTAGATACTAACAGATAAACCGGAAAGCTTTGGTCTTTTCGACATGTTGATAGCATATAATGCGAGGGTCACGTCAGATAGCCACACTTTACCATTGCCCAGAGAGGGAGCGCAGATAAAGTCTAATTGCCTGGCTGGAGGGGGGCGGGGTGACATGAACTAAGAAATTATTATTTAATAGGCTATGCTATAGAGCTACGCTGGTTGTTGTGGGGTTATTTAATATTTCGAAATAACAGTGTTAACTAGTAGTATTAGTCAAAAATTATTACAAGAAAAAAATATATATTTAAAAGCGAAACTTTTTTTTTTTTTTCCCCATTTGTTGCGCCCCCTCTGGGTGGTGGCGCCCTTAGCATTTGCCTATACTGCCTATGCCAAAAACCGGCTCTGAATGTCCTGGTAGTGACGGATTTACAGGTTAATTCTATAAAAAAATTCAGTGATCAGCTCACCCCAGTCTTGACAGACATTTAATTGGGCACTGGAGCAAGGTATTTGAGCAGAAACATGAAACACATCAATATCTCAGTTAAGGAAGGAAAAAACCCAACAGACTGCCTCATATAGACCTATATCACTCCTTAACATAGATCATAAAATACTCAGTGGAATAATAGCTGACAATTATTCCAAGTATTATTAATACAGATAAAACTGGGTTTATTACAAATAGCAGATAATGTCAGACGCACATTAAACATTATAGAACACGTTAACAAATCAGAAACACAAACATTGCTTCTCACCCTCGATGTAGAAAAAGCCTTTGATCGGGTCCTCTGGCCATATATTTTTGAATCTTGTAAAGGTTTTGGCTTCCATAATATATTTATTAAATAGATAAAAGCTATGTACCAAAAGCCAAAAGCATCCGTTAGTTAATGGAACGCTATCAAAGTTTTGATTTGCGTAGAGGAACTAGGCAAGGGGACCCTCTGTCTCCTTTAATATTTGCTGTAAGTATTGAACCTTTAGGAGAGAGTATACGACAACAAAGAAATTGAGGGTGTAATAATAGCTGATCAGGAACACAGCCCTATATGCTGATGACATTATTCTGTATATTGGAGAAATCCCTCCCAGGGCTAATGAACACAATCAGTATATACGGTAGTACGTCAGGATGCAAACTGAACATACAGAAATCAGAAGCTATGACTCTGGGGGATCCAGTCTCATCAAGATTAAAAAGTCAGTTTAAATGGAAATGGGACCAAGAGAGAATCAAGTATGTAGGCATTGTCGCGCGACCACCTGTCCGCTGGACCCCATCCCGTCAGCAGTCCTCCAGTCAATATCTGCTGAGCTCGTTCCATATCTGTCCACTATTATCAACACCTCCCTAACCTGTGGCCATGTCCCTGCTGTTTTTAAGACTGCCCGTGTATCCCCACTCCTAAAAAAACCTAGCTTAGACCCCTCTGATGTCAGGAACTACCGTCCTGTATCTCTTTTGCCCTTCCTGTCCAAAACTCTGGAACGAGCTGTCCATAACCAACTGTCTGTTTTTCTCCACCAGAACAACCTGCTTGACCCCCATCAGTCCGGCTTCAGAACCGGACATTCCACAGAAACTGCTCTCCTGGCCGTGACTGAGGCGCTCTCCACTGCCAGAGCCACATCCCTCTCCTCTGTCCTGATTCTACTTGACCTGTCTGCAGCGTTCGACACGGTCAACCACAAACTCCTGATTTCCACACTTTCTGAGATGGGCATTTCTGGGACTGCCCTCTCCTGGTTTGTATCGTACCTCACTGATCGATCCTACCAAGTCTCTTGGAAGGGGTCTGTGTCTGCACCCCATCCCCTGTTTACAGGAGTCCCGCAGGGATCTGTATTGGGTCCTCTGCTGTTCTCCATCTATACTAAGTCTCTTGGTTCAGTAATCAATTCACATGGCTTCTCATACCATAGTTATGCTGACGATACTCAACTCTTCCTCTCTTTCCCTCCCTCTACCCAACAGGTGAAGGAGAGGATATCTGCTTGTCTGGCTGACATCTCTGAGTGGATGACTACCCATCACCTGAAGCTCAACCTGGACAAGACAGAGCTCCTCTTCATGCCACACAAAACCTCCCCGCTACTTGACCTCTCCATCACCGTTGACGGGACCATGGTGGCTGCCTCCCGCTCTGCAAAGAACCTTCCTGGACGACCAGCTGAACTTCAAAGACCAGATCAGGGCGACGGCACGGTCCTGCAGGTTCCTCCTGTACAACATCAGGAGGATTCGACCGTACCTGACCACCTATTCCACCCAGCTTTTGGTCCAGACCATGGTCACCTCACGCCTTGACTACTGTAACTCCCTGCTCGCAAGCCTACCGGCCTGCGCCATCCTGCCTCTTCAACTGATTCAGAACGCAGCTGCCCGGCTTGTGTTCAACCTCCCGAAATTTTCACATGTCACCCCCCTGTTGAGGTCACTCCACTGGCTGCCAGTTGCAGCCAGGATCAGGTTCAAAGTTCTGACCCTGGCCTACACTGCAGCCAATAGGACAGGCCCTATCTACCTGCAGGACTTGATTCAGAACTATGTTCCTGCTCGACCGCTTCGCTCATCTACTGCAGGGCGACTTGCACTTCCCCCCCCTCCGTGTAAATGGTACTCGCTCGTCCCGACTGCGGAGCTTTTCCACCCTAGCTCCCCAGTGGTGGAACGAACTTCCCATTCCCCTACGTTCCATGCCAACCCTGCCTACTTTCCGTCGTGGCCTGAAAACGCACCTTTTCAGACTCCACCTGGACTAATACCTAGCTAGGACCTCATGGTTTGTGTTCTTGTTGAACTATGTACTCAGGATAGTCAAGTTTATAATGGTTAGAATAGAATTGTATTAGAGCTGATTTACCCAGTTCACTGTGAACTGCATTGTGTTCATTACTAGGGATAGCTGCTACTGTATGTGAAGAATGTGCTTTCTTATCTGTTCTGTAGTTACTTTGATGACCTTTCTGTATGCACTTACTGTACGTCGCTTTGGATAAAAGCGTCTGCTAAATGAATGTAATGTAATGTAAATAAAAATTGTCCCGTAAAACTTGTTTCACCAGAAGAGGGCGCTGTTGTCTAATAAAGTATTAAACAGGGCAATAAAAGGAAGTAATAATATCTAAGTCTCTTCACATATATTATTATTATTAAAAGGTGATCTGTGCAACTTTGTTATTCAGGAAGTTTGTATCAAACAAGTAGCCCTCCGTACTACTCAGTACCCGTGAAGTAGCTCTCAGTTTCAAAAAGGTTGGTGACCCCTGATCAATATGAATCTGCCCAGTGATTTGCTTGAATCCGGAGATGCTGAAGGTATACTGTAAAATTTAAGGTTTCCCTCCTTCGTCTTATTGTTTTGGCACCCAAAGACGCAACGGAATGATGTCATTTAGCAGCCTTGTTACTGGTTTACACAGCATGATTGACCATCTATTATTGCAAGCCAACTTTACTGAATTTATTGCTAGGTTGCAAACCTTAGATAAAAGTTAGCAACATTTTAAAACGCTCTTTTCGATAACCAACTTGTAACATAACAAGGGTAATTCGAGTTAGACTAACATTAGCCAGCTACTGTCTATGTTATACTGAAAACGATTTGATAACGTTAAAGTAACAAAATCAAAGTTGTCTAGTCGGTGTGTCGACACACAGCTAGCTAGATCTAACTTTATCCCACTCAAACTACATCTTAGCCGTCCTACTAACGTTACTGTATGCATCTACTTTTGGTAACGTGAGCCCTCCTCCGACCGTGTTATGATATTTAATGTTATTTGGACTTATTCTGGTCTATTGGGGTGTTCGAGGTAACTTACATTGATTGAACTTTCTAGCTGTAGCTATACATTTTCTAATGATTGTGTAATCTTCAGTTATGTTTATTCAACGTTCAAGTGGATGTGTAACAATAGTTAATAACTTTGACACCTTCCGGGAAAAAAACCCTGAGAATTAAAAACTAAATTACGTTTTACGTGTTAAGTTTGGCCTGGTCAAAAGACAGAAAACTCAAATGAGCACCACCATGCCAAACTTCAGTTCTCTACACTATCAGGGACATCCAGTACTGAGTTTTTTTATATCTGACTGTTATACAGTTCTGTAGCTATGTTGGTCTACTGTATTTCAAACAACATGCACTCATCACTGGGCAGATTGGTTCAAACCTTCTCAAAGAGCCTAATGCATACTCTTAGAGTATGTGCTGCCACCCATGCCACCGTCGATCATCAACAATTTAACATACTAAATGAATCTACTTTTGTTTCTGCTTCTTTTCTTTCACTTTCATCTTGGCTAAGCAATCGAAATTACAGGTGCAGCTCAAAAAATTAGAATACCGTGAAAAAGTTAAATATTTTTTGTCACTCATTTCAGAAAGTGAAACTCATATATTATATAGATTCATTACACAGTGAAATATTTCAAGCCTTTATTTCTTGTAATTTTGATGATTATGATTACAGCTAATGAAACCCAAAATTCAGTGTCTCAGAAAATTAGAATATTTTTGCTTTAACATTTTTAAAGTATCATATTTAATATTTGGTCGCATATCCTTTGCATGCTGTTACTTCCTGAAGTCTGTGACCAACCAACATCAAAAGACTCAATATTTTATTTTCAGGTACTGTTACAAGCGATACTATAACCTCTCTGCATTTGAACTGATCTCTATGAGAATTGGGGGGTAAGACTAGATTCAGCTGTAAATTACGCTGGTACAGTATGGAACACATGACTGGCGAAATGGCTGTACGTCATCAAGGGTCTAAGGCAGGGATGTCAAACAGGTTTTTGTTCCAACTGTGCCCTACACCAGCTGATTTCACTAATTAGCTCAGCTCTTCAACCAAGGAGGAGCACTAATTAGTGGAATCAGCTGGTGTAGAGCATGGTTAAAACAAACTTGCATACACTCGGCCCTCGATGGAATGAGTTTGACACCCGTGGTCTCAGGTATCAAACGAGCCCCAAACCATCACTCTGCGGCCAGATATGGAGTAGATGTGGATGGATCCCTTTAAGGGTTGTTTCTCCTGACTTTTTTCCCCATAGAGTTCTATAGGAAAATGAGTCAGGAGAAATAACCCTTGCAGTGATCCATCCACATCTACTCCATATCTGGCAACAGAGTGATGGTTTGGGGCTCATTTGATAGCTCAGACCCTTGATGACTTGCAGCCATTTAGCCAGCCATGTGTTCCATACTGTACCAGTGTAATTTACAGCTGAATCTAGTCTCACCCCCCAATTCCCATAGAGATCAGTTCAAATGCAGAGAGGTTATAGTATCGCTTGTAACAGTACCTGAAAATAAGATCGAGAGTCTTTTGATGTTGGTTGGTCACAGACTTCAGGAAGTAACAGCATGCAAAGGATATGCGACCAAATATTAAATATGATACTTTAAAAATATGTTAAAGCAAAATATTCTAATTTTCTGACACTGAATTTTGTGTTTCATTAGCTGTAAGCCATAATCATCAAAATTACAAGAAATAAAGGCTTGAAATATTTCACTATGTGTAATGAATCTATATAATATATGAGTTTCACTTTCTGAAATGAGTGACAATTGAACTTTTTCACGATATTCTAATTTTTTTGAGCTGCACCTGTATACCTAGTGTTAGTCGTATTACAACTTTTTTGTTCTAAGCTAGCATATCTAGCTGTATAGTTACGTCCGTTATAAATGACTGCAAGCTAACCATCATAAACTGTCAACGTTTGATCAGCGGCAAGTTGATAACTTAATTTTAACCGTTAGTCCAAAGCAATAAGTTGGACCGATAGTCCACACCACATGATGAGTTGATAACAATGTTTAAAGCCCATCGTTAACCATGGAGTCTAGTTTTTAGCCAGAACAGAAAAGGGAACCAGCACCACCAGCCTTTTCTTCCGTCGGCTGAATCGCCTACGTTCAGAGCTAACGTTATCCATCTTATTCCTTTTTTCCCCAAGTGTTCACAGGTGGAAACATGCTTTTTCAGGAAAATGCGTTGGCTAACGTTAACTCCCAAGATTGTTAGTTTGCCTTCTTTAGATTGTACAAAATTAAATATTAACATTGGTTATCTAGCGGTTAGCGAATTAATGTTCGTGTGAGATGCAACCAAGACATTAACGTTAGCTACGGTGGCTCGTTAACGTTTGTGGGCTAATGCTACACAGACATGCCCCCGGTTTACAAACACGGGGTATCTGACCCACCTCAGCTCATCTGCGCTTGCAAACTAACGTTAGTCCACCGCCTATACACAATACAATTATAGCACAGTAATGCAATAACAGTTAGCACGCTAAAGTAATGACTGCACATTGCCTGTGTTGGAAAGTTACCGGCCAAACCCTAGATAACGTTAGTAACCAACAGTAACATCACCCATGGACGGATTATCATGACCACGGGCCCTGGACACAAACTCCCCACGCGCCCCTACCTCCACACGCAAAGAGTACACGCGCACTGCACGCGCCCTCCCCAAACACATTAGCACAGGGCAACCCACAACCACACAGCATGTATTACTTTGAAATTATATTTGTTCTTTTGACATTTTTCTTTTTTTTTTTTTTTTTCTTTTATTTATTCGCACAGTAAAAAGCAAGACAATAAAATATATATACAGCAATGGCAACTGTACCATACAAAAGATACTGTGCAGGGAGAGGTAAAAAAGCCGAAGGGGCTTATAGGGAACCTCCACCTAAATAAACAAAAATATGCATTACATAATCAAGGAAGTATAGGTAGGATGTGACTGATGTGTGTGTGTGTGTGTGTGTGATGTGTGCATGTGTGCATATGCGTGTGTGTATGTGTGTGTATGTACAGGAGAGAAAGAGTACAGGTTAAAATACAAAACATTAAATTATAGAAGATACATTATAATACAGGAATTTATAATGCCATTATCAAATGTTCCTTCAAACTTTTTTTGTAATTTTTTAGAGAAGACATATTTGCCAGATGTATGAAATAATTCCATAGTTGCACACCTCTATATTTGATAGAAAATTGACCTCTGGATGTAAGAAATTTGGGAAGATGAAGATGAGAAGTTTGGCGAGTAGAGTATGCGTGGGACAATGAATTTTTTATAAAATAGGTATTAAATTGTACAGGAATGTTTCCTTCACTAGAATGGATTTTATAAATAAAAAGACATATTTGAAAAGTATTTATATTATAGATATTCAGGATCTGGAGCTTAAATTACTGCCATTTTAAGTATGTTTCGTTCTATACATCATGCCATGTACAGCACAGTATATACATATTGAGGAGTCACACAAACCTTAATTTAAATAAAACCACAGTGAAAAATCTCCTACCTAAACCACAGGCTTTCTTCTGGCCTTCTTTGAAGAGAAGTCATTGATCAAGTCGTCAAAGTCCAACTCCCGAGCGATTTCCGATTCAATGGCCATGAGTGACAGCATGTTCAGGCGTCCGTCTCTGCTTATCAATAAGACATAGCTCGCTAGGTGATGTTAAATCCACGAAATGGACAAGTTTGTAATACCAATTAAACCTAAACAGAATTAAACATCACGCCTGTATCAAACAATTCTGAGGAAAGTAACGTTAGGACCACAGTTTAAACATTTGCCTCCCAGTGAACTTTTTTTTACGGTGAAAGGTTTGTGAAATTCCATCTCGCATTCAGGTGACAAACGGCTAAAATTGGTTTTAAGTTTTTTTTGAACCGACATGCACTTTTAACGCATTTTTACACTTGTGTAGCGTACGTGCCTAATCATGTTCATCAGATTTTTGCCAGTTAGTAGCCTGCCTGCCAGCGAAATATGTTATAGCACAGCAAGCAAAATAAATCCAAAATTTCGGCAATATGAATTGAATAGAACTTAACGTGGCTTTTAACGGGGGATTGATTGTGCCTGTGGCTGAATTTTTTTAAGGCATCCCCTGGTAAAAAATAATAATAAACTCGTCGCCTATGATAGAGGGTATGTGTTGTACCTTAGCGGCATCTTTAGCTTCTTTTTCTTTTTTGAGTTTACGCTTTTCCGACCCGCAAAGCGCGCGTTTCTCCACGTTGACCGCAAAATTGACATTTGACCTATAGCCTACTCATTGCGACATTACGTGATTTAATCGGCAAATTTACAAAACATTCAAACAATTTCATAAGCATACTACATTTTCAAAATCACATTTACTCCAATATAAAAACACTTTACACATTTTAAAAAAATAAAATAAAAAAAAGATAATAAATATTAAGGCCAAGGGCCCCCATTGGCTCGGGTGCCCACTTTGCCCAGGCAGTAATCCATCATTGACAGCACCCCGGTGATCAATATCAACCTGTGTCTTGATGACATGAACATAATAACCAGCAAGACCTTTTAATGTTAATTTTTATATCTCAGGCCAGCTCGCTAAAATGGTAACGTTAAACGTCCATTTCTACATTGTTATAGCTAGCTTGCAATTCGCTTAATCGTCAGCAGGGAATCCCACACTCATAATAAGAGCAAGCCAGCGTCATGCTAGGTTAGCTGTCACTTGCACAACTTCGTATTAAAGTAGATTTTAATTTTGGGTCAAAATAGTCCCAGAGTATATTTTCTGTCAAGGATAGCTAGCTAGCCTCCTACTCCATTTGCTTCAAAACAGCAGCTTTACAGTCGAAGTTGTCTTCATTCAATGGAGTGCCTAATTTATATGATGAGCCAGCATAACTTACTTCAGGCCACTTAGGCTACTAAATTGAATAAATATTACACATTTACACCAAACTGCTTTGCTATCTCAGTGTTGATGCAACTAAGATATTCGGTGTCAAACAAGTGTCCTTAATCATCCATTTCAGCTTCTACAATTACAAGTTAATGTTGATTTATTTTGCAATATTGAATATTCTGCCCCAGAATGGTGGCAGCTCATGGTAAGTCTACCTAAATACATTATGACTCAATCAAATTCTCGATTGTAAAATCAATGGTATGTGTACCTCTGGAACCAGATGTTTCAGTTCGCTAGTCGCCAAGTTCTGTAAGCCCTCAGCGTTCTGTTTTAGCGCATTGATTGGATATTTTTAAAACATACTTTTCCTCAGCAAATCATTTTATGGATAGTACACTGCCTGGCCAAAAATAAAGTCGCTGTTGCACCAGTCATGCATACTGCCCACTGTACAAGCCTCTGGAGGCAGTTATGATCTTGGGTTGCTTCAGTTGGTCAGGTCTAGGCTCAGCAACGTTATGCAGCAATAAAATGAAGTCAGCCGAGTACCTGAATGTACTGAATGACCAAGTTATCCTTTCAATGGGCATATTCCAGGATGACAAATCGACAATGCCAAGATTCATCGGCGCCATAACTGCTTCAAAACCACAACAATAGCAACAACTCTTGACAGCTTGGTGGAAAGCACACAAACTCTACCCTAGAACCATGTAAATACACGCCAATATGAAACAAACCAGACATTTTGCACAATAAAAAAAAAACTCCCTACTTGAAAACACAAAAGAATTAAACAACTGCAGCATATAATCCAAAATTATTCTTTTTTAACGCTTGAAGAATTGTCCCAAAGGTATGGCGTTGGGAATTAATAATTTCTTCAATTCCCACAACTCAAATCGGTCATCACACACAAAATAAACGTAACATAACCTACAACCACCATTTATTGTAGAGGAAATTCTAAAAACTACAAACTTTAAAAAAGCACTTAATCATGCAGACTTAACCCTTTCCACCAAAAAATGGGAAAAAGATCTTTGTTTAACTCCCAATTCTGATTTTTGGAACAATATCTGCAAAAACATATTCTCCATGACTAACTATACCAACCTGCAGCTCATCCAATATAAAACATTACATAAAACACACATTACACAGAAAAGAATGCACTAAATGTTTAGAGTGACACTTGCACTCAATGTTTTCTAAATGTTTTCTAAATGTTCCTAATGATTACTTGCATGCAACTCGGCACGGTCCACCTATGCAATATTTTTGGCAAAATATTACCAATCAAATATCACTTCTTTTGGGCTGCCGAATTCCACTTTGTCCCTGTGCCTATCAATCTATCAACAATCACCATCCCAGATCACTATATTAGAACTTTACTTATCGCCAAGAAAACCACTCATGAACGGGAAGATAAAAATAAAAAAAACATCACACAATGGGTCACTCCTCACAGAATATATATCATTACAAAAAATGTTTCCTATTAATAAGCACACTACATTTTGAACAAACCTGGGTCATTCATTAACTTACCACCTTGTTAAATTCACATATCAATCGATCAACCTCACACACCTACTTTATTTTGTATCTTCTCCCTCTATATACAGGTGCAGCTCAAAAAATTAGAATCATGAAAAAGTTCAATATTTTTTGTCACTCATGTCAGAAAGTGACTCATTACATATTCATTACACAGTGAAATATTTCAAGCCTTTATTTCTTGTAATTTTGATGATTATGGCTTACAGCTAATGAAAACCCAAATTCAGTGTCTGAAAATTAGAATATTACATAAGATCAATAAAAAAAGGATATTTTAAACAGAAATGTCAGCCTTCTGAAAAGTATGTTCATTTCTATGCACTCAATACTTGGTTGGGGCTCCTTTTGCATGAATTACTGCATCAATGTGGCGTGGCATGGAGGCGATCAGCCTGTGGCACTGCTGAGGTGTAATAGAAGCCCAGGTTGCTTTGATAGCGGCCTTCAGGTCATCTGCATTGTTGGGTCTGGTGTCTCATCTTCCTCTTGACAATACCCCAACGATTCTCTATGGGGTTCAGGTCAGGCGAGTTTGCTGGCCAATCAAGCACAGTAATACCATGGTCATTGAACCAGCTTTTGGTAGTGTGGGCAGGTGCCAAGTCCTGCTGGAAAATGAAATCAGCATCTCCATAAAGCTTGTCAGCAGAAGGAAGCATGAAGTGCTCTAAAATTTCTTGGTAGATGGCTGCGTTGACTGTGGACTTCAGAAAACACAGTGGACCAACACCAGCAGATGACATAGCACCCCAAAATTGACACGAGGAATGCAACATTTGTAGCCCATGTCCTGGATTCGTCTGTGCGTGGTGGCTCTTGATGCACTGACTCCAGCCTCAGTCCACTCCTTGTGAAGCTCCCCCAAATTCTTGAATGGATTTTGCTTGACAATCCTCTCAAGGCTGCGGTTATCTCGGTTGCTTGTGCACCTTTTCCTACCACATTTTTTCCTTCCACTCAACTTTCTATGAATATGCTTGGATACAGCACTCTGAACAACCAGCTTCTTTAGCAATGACCTTTTGTGGCTTACCCTCCTTGTGGAGGGTGTCAATGACTGTCTTCTGGACATCTGTCAAGTCAGCAGTCTTCACCATGATTGTGTAGCCTACTGAACCAGACAGACCATTTAAAGGCTCAGGAAACCTTTGCAGGTGTTTTGAGTTAATTAGCTGATTAGTGTGACACCATGAGTTTCCAATATTGAACTTTTTCACAATATTCAAATTTTTTTAGCTGCACCTGTATGTATATATATATATATATACTGCTCAAAAACATTAAGGGAACACTTAATCATCACAGTATAACACCAAGTCAATTTAACCAAACCGGTCATGCTGGATGATGTTGCAGCAGCATAACATTTGCCACGGCGTCTCCAGACTCTTGCACGTCGGTCACATGCGCTCAGTGTGAACCTGCTCTCATCTGTGAAGAGAACTTGCCAATTCTGGTGTTCTCTGGCAAATGCCAATTGACGTCGGGCCCTCAGGCCACCCTCATGGAGTCTGTTTCTGAGGTTGGTCAGAAACATGCACAAGTAGCCCGCTGGAGGTCATTTTGTAGGACTCTGGCAGTGCTTCTCCTGTTCCTCCGCACACAAAGGAGCAGATATCGGTCCTGCCGCTGGGTTGTTGCCCTTCTACGGCCCTGTCCAGCTCTCCTTGTGTAATGGCCAGTGTCTCCTCCACGCTCTTGAGACTGTGCTGGGAAACACAGCAAACCTTCTTGCGACGTCACGTATGGATGTGCCATCCTGGAGGAGCTGGACTACCTGTGCAAACAATGGGCTGCAGGTACTGCCTCATGCTACCAGTAGTGACAAGGGCACGAGCAAAATTCAAAACTAGAGAAAAATCAGTCAGGAAGGAAAAGGAGAAATGGTCTGTGGCCACGAGGAATGTTCCTAACGACTAATTTCCCTGACGTTTAAACGGTAGTTTAAACTTAGACTAGTCGACTAGTCTAAAAGTTTTTTAAAAACTTAGAAAAGTTAACATTGAGCACAATTTAATCTAAAAGGTTAAACATTGTCCAAAAAAATATTGCGTATATTATAAGAGCCATTTGAAACCGTTCAATAACCAAATCATATTTTAAATGCCGCTGAAATGCGTGGCACTTTGCGCCTTGCGTTATGAACATTGCACATTATCCTACAAAACATGACAACAGCACACTAAATAAAAGTTAACAAATAACATTTATTGAAAACAATATTCAACCTAACAAAACATTTTTAGGAAACGTGCCCGATTATTACAACGGCATTTTCATTGGGTGAACGCGATCGCATCGCAAATACAGTAAAAAAAAAAAAAAATCGGTCATCAGAAAAACTACCAATAATAGGCCCACAAAAAATAACAATTAGGCCTACTGATCAACGTGCCATTAGATTAGTTTTATTGGGCTATTCAACAACGCGATAGGCCTACTTACTCTTTCCACCTCGCTGGTTTAACTTGCAGGGTGAACTGGCTAATGTTTTTTTTTCTTTTTTTTTTTTCCTTAGTTTAAAAAAAAAAAATTTTTTTAATCCGGCGTTGTTAACATTAGTAACGGATGCTTGTTTTTTTATAAAGCAACATTTGACCAGGAAAACATGACATTTCAGTGCAAATTGTGTCAAGATGTAATTTAAGTGTACATTAATAACATAAGTTTAACCGACTAGTATTTCTGGTGCCGACTAGCGAGGGTAGCAATGTGTAATCGACTAGCCGACTAAACGCGCACATCCCTAGTGGCCACCACATGCAAAACCATTTACTTTTTGGGGGTTGTCTTGCCGTTGCCTCTCCTGTCCATCTGCTAGTCCATAGGACTATTTCCATTTATACATTTATTTTTTTCCCCTCAATAGTCTTTTGCCGGTCTACCTTTGTCAGTCTTCGACTACAAAACCAAAGGGGTCAATCAGTCTTGTCGGTGTCTATATCTGTCCCCCTGGTTATTTATCACCTAGATACAGAGCCCTCCACGATTATTGGCACCCCTGTTAAAGATTAGTAAAAAGGGTTATATAAAATTCACGTGGAATTAACAAAACCACGTGTGCCACAATTACTGGAATCCCTGCATTTATATATAGAATAGGGTTGGCTCGATTGATGATGTCATCGTCCATCGACGATGATTGATTTCCATCGACATGGTTGAGACATCGTGATGTTTAAATAAGTGCACTGTAGTGCACTTTTTAAACATGGAGGCTATCAAAATTAAGTTGGTAATATATTTGTATGTCCCTTGTTAAAAAAAAAAAAAAAGGATTCGTGAATAATTCTCGTTGGCAAACTGGAGCGAGAAACTGCATGCACCCAAAGACCTATTTGACGTCTATTTGCAAAAAAAATTAGCTTAATTAAACACTCATGTAAATGATTAACACATTTTGAGTCGCTAGGCTATGTATCATAAAACTACAGATTAGAATATACCTACAGCAAAGCGAACACGATCTCATTTGAATAACGTTCAACAGCCCGTGCGTAGCGCATGCAATGAGCAGCCATTACTTATGCCTTCGGATTCGACTTCAACGATTTCATCAAATTTACTGTGATTACTGCAAAATAATTACGGCGCTGTTACAATAATATAGCCCAATTATTGGGTGCGATTTCTTAACTTTTTTTCCCATTACAAATACCCCCGGCGCATTGACGTGTTTGAATTGCCGCATTGAGACAATAGGCCTAATATCGAAAATATTAAAACCGATTCATCTTAGAATTACTTGCATAATTTTATACTTATATACTTAGGCTAACATGTCACGGAAACATGACTCTGGTGCATTAGACCTAAATCCGAAGTATTGCCATATTGGCGAAGTTGTGCCTTTCTTCCCGACCAAGACTAAAAAACTTTATTTTTTTCGACTTTTTGATGAATTGTCTGAAACTGCGTTACCATGAAATAATGATTCATATTTAGTTTAGAATAGACAAAACACACGTAAAACGAATAGCCTACCTGATATAAATAATAGGCCTATAAAATAATTAAAATTCGTATTTTATAATAATGTATTCATTAAAACAAACCACAATAGGACCATGTCATCGTCCATCACGATGTTTGGATGTGCACATCGTGATGTCACATTTGAGTAGACATCGCCCGACCCAAATATAGAATAATGTAATCATTTTTTATATTTGGTGGCATATCCTTTGCATGTCATGACTTACTGATGTCTGTGACCCAACAACATCAAAAGGCTCGACATCTTATTTTCTGGTACTCTTACAAGCGATACTATAACCTCTCTGCATTTGAATGGGTCTCTATGGGAATTGGGGGGGGGTGGGTGGGACTAGATTTAGCTGTAAATTATGCTGGAACAGTATGGAACACATGGTTGGTAAAATGGCTGTAAGTCATCAAGGGTCTGAGGTATCAAACCAGCCTCAAACCACCACTCTGCTGCCATATATGCAGTAGATATGGATGGATCACTTGAAGGGTTTCTTCCCTTGACTTATTTTTCCAGAGTTCAATAGAAAAATTTGTCAGAAGAAATAACCCTTACCAACCATGTATTCCATACTGTTCCAGCATAATTTACAGCCAAATCTAGTCCCACCCAATTCCCATAGAGATCCGTTCAAATAGTCACGGCTCCCTGCTCTGTCTGCCAGTGCTGCATGTGTTGGTGCGTTTCTTTATAGGTGCTTGATGGGCGGAGCCAGAGGTTCATTCGGACAATTGGAAGCATGTGTGGCCAGTGCTACCTGAGATGTTAAAATGTGTGACGGAGCTCTCTCCCCACATCCACTCACTTACACTGCTTCACCATACTCTGCACACATCCCCTCACCTACACTGCTTCACCATACTCTGCACACATCCCCTCACCTACACTGCTTCACCATACTCTGCACACATCCCCTCACCTACACTGCTTCACCATACTCTGCACACATCCCCTCACCTACACTGCTTCACCATACTCTGCACACATCCCCCACCTACACTGCTTCACCATACTCTGCACACATCCCCTCACTTACACTGCTTCCCCATACTCTGCACACATCCTCACCTACACTGCTTCCCCATACTCTGCACACATCCCCTCACCTACACTGCTTCACCATACTCTGCACACATACCCTCACCTACACTGCTTCCCCATATTCTGCACACATCCCCCCACCTACACTGCTTCCCCATACTCTGCACACATCCTCACCTACACTGCTTCCCCATACTCTGCACACATCCTCACCTACACTGCTTCCCCATACTCTGCACACATCCCCTCACCTACACTGCTTCACCATACTCTGCACACATCCCCTCACCTACACTGCTTCACCATACTCTGCACACATCCCCTCACCTACACTGCTTCCCCATATTCTGCACACATCCCCCCACCTACACTGCTTCCCCATACTCTGCACACATCCTCACCTACACTGCTTCCCCATACTCTGCACACATCCTCACCTACACTGCTTCCCCATACTCTGCACACATCCTCACCTACACTGCTTCCCCATACTCTGCACACATCCACTCACACTGCTTCACAATACTCTGCACACATCCCCTCACCTACACTGCTTCCCCATACTCTGCACACATCCTCACCTACACTGCTTCCCCATACTCTGCACACATCCACTCACACTGCTTCACAATACTCTGCACACATCCCCTCACCGACACTGCTTCACCATACTCTGCACACATCCACACACTGCTTCACAATACTCTGCACACATCCCCTCACCGACACTGCTTCACCATACTCTGCACACATCCACACACTGCTTCACAATACTCTGCACACATCCCCTCACCGACACTGCTTCCCCATACTCTGCACACATCCACTCACCTACACAGCTTCCCCATACTCTGCACACATCCCCTCACCTACACTGCTTCCCCACTCTGCACACATCCCCTCACTTACACTGCTTCCCCACTCTGCACATATCCCCTCACTTACACTGCTTCACCATACTCTGCACACATCCTCACCTACACTGCTGATGGTACCGACTCACACCCCACATTTTACATGCGTCTGTGTGCATCTCCTTTTAGTCATGGCAAAATGCAGACCTGTCGCTTGTAAGAGTACCCGAAAATAGGACGTCTTTTGATGTTGTTGGATCACAGACATTAGGAAGTCATGGCATGCAAAATATATGCAACCAAATATAAAAAATTATTATTGTTCTCAACTGTCCAAAAATGGGAGGGGGTGGGGGGGAGACTGTACACAAGGTTCTATCATTTCTAAACTGTTAATCCGATATAGATGAATACCCTGAAATTAAAGCTGAAAGTCTGCACTTGAACCATATCGTCATTGTATCATTTCAAACTCAGTGCTAGACTACAGAACCAAAACAAGATAATCAAATGTTATTCGCTTCACACGTTAGTGGTTTTAACATTGTGGCTGATCAGTGTATATGAATACATTTGTTATTCGCTTCACACGTTAGTGGTTTTAACGTTGTGGCTGATCAGTGTATATGAATATATTTGTTTAGTTTGCTTGATTTGGTTTTTGTAGTCATCATACCCTTCCTTTAAGAGGCTCCACCACAGCATCTATGTATATTAGACTTATAAAGTTTACCTCTGAAGAGGGGGGGCCGTGGCAGGATATAAAATCAGAATAATGCTTGTTGGTGAAGTCGGAATTGTCCAGCCACTTCTCCATCAAGAGAACAATGTAGAATTTTAAGGCACAAATAAGTTTCTGGTCGGAACGGAAAAGCTCAGTGGTCCAGCAGCAAGGCGATCTGTCTAGTAGGCAGAGACGGACACAAATTCAGCAAAAAGTGAATGTTCTTCCAAGTCTGGGGCCGTGACCGAATAAAACCCCTGTTGCCTGTCCACTCAGACCCACGCCCTCACCTTGCAAGCAGTGTGCGAAAGAAATCCCGCAAAACTTCCCAAACTAGTGAGGAAGTAGTTTAATATTCGTTTTATTTTTTATTGAGAATATCAATCAGTTAACATGACGATTGTTAGTGTAGATTATGAATGAAGATTTATGTTACATAAGATTATATTACAAAAGCCTTTCAAATTTTATTCTCTTATACCATAGATACACTCCATGTCTTTTACACTCTTACTTCCGGGTTACTTACTGAAATTGTCAGACGAGTTCACCGTTCTGCAGATGAGTGCGCTCCTGAATCCCATCAACAAAACCCCGGAAATAAGGGGTTCACCCTGGTATTTTAAGTACCCCCAATTGTGTGTCACCCACTCAAAAGCTTTTTGACAAAATGGACTCAAATATGCGCCCTCAAAAGGGTGTAGGGGTCCAATTCGGACACAGCCCGGGAGCCATCCATCTACTGCATCCTGTGTACTAGCATACCGTTTACTGCATACTGTTTAGTGACATGCAGTATGCAAAAAATATCCCCCATACTACCATCAGCGAAAACTCAGAAATAAGTACATCATCCGGGGATATTAAGAGTTTTTTGAATTGTCACATACTTAAGTTTTTAAAAACGCATACTCAACTATCGGAATACAGCCCCAATCTCCAAAATGTGTGTATACACGGGCCATAATTCGTGTAAATGTGCGCATATTTTGACAGTTTGTTTTGATAAAGCCCAAATTCACAGGAAAGTGGCGTACGAATATTTTGTGTACATATAAATGAGGCACCCGACTCCTCACAGGTGGCTAACTGCGTGAAACATATGTTCCATATTCGGGGGGGGGGGGGCGGGGGTTTACGCAGCACAGTTAGGCAGCCAACTACAAAGAACAGGGCCCAGGCTTGGATGACAATACAACCACAAGTTCACAAAAAAACACCAGACACCGGAATGAATTTAAAAATGAGATCTATATTTGAGCTGGAACTTTTGTGGGCTGAATTTCAACTTCAACTCAAGCTTTAGTGCAGCAATGCTACCGACGGCCGCTACATTGGTACTTCATTCTACATTTAACACTAGAAAACATGCTTGATTTGTAAAGTATTTGCATTTCAAACTTTTATTTTGGTGAAATGATACAAGAAATGAATGCACAGCAGAGTCTTCTCGTGCAGTGCATAGCTATAAACTAGTACAGAAAGCAAATTCTAAATCTAAGGAGCTCTGGCATTCCTCTTTGAACATTTGGCAAGCAAAAGATCTTTTTCATACCAAAATCATCCTACGGTAGGAGTCCCTCATTTACTCTAGACTTATTGCTATAGCTGGAACTTGCCAAATGCTCCTAAAAGGTCAAACACCAGTCGCAAATGCAACAATAGAGAATAACCACTTTTTTTTTTTTTTTTTTTTTTTTTAAATAGATTGCCATGTGCCAGACATTCACTGAAAACACAAATAAAAAAAACAAGAATCTGGACACTTTGCATTGATATAGTAAATGTGTGTTATTGACAACTTTTTTTTTTTTAATCCAAACCTTGGCATGTTTGTTTTTCCCCCCCATATTTTTAATTTTGACAGCCAATTACATAGTTTATAGAAACCTTCGGCCATAAGGCCAGTAACAGGTATGAATTTTGACTGAGTCCAATATGACTAACATTAAAAAGCTCACACTACCCCGAAATATATAAACTTCACGCATACTGGTGACATTCAACATTCAAGTGCCAGTGTTTTTGTACTGTCTTTTGGTCAAGTTTCTTGAAACGTTCAAAGAATCACTTTTAGGCTTATAAAAATAAATATTTCTCAAAAAATGCTCAATAAATTACACAACTAGCAGCAAAAGTAGAATCTAGAGATCTGTGTGCAAATAGCTAAATTCCCAACTGCTAATCCCCCTGGTCCCAAATAAATCCTGCTTAAATATCAAGAGCCCTTCCCGTTTTGTAAACAAGCTGCGTTATACAATCTCTGCACTGCATTTGGAAGCTTAAGGACACGCACTCAAGACATTTATATAAAACTCTAGATGCGCAATAAAATAATTTTGTAAAACTTGATGGGTACAACATACAAGGGCCTAGACCTAAAATTAAATAGCACCAGTCATCTTAAGTTACCTCAATACTGTCAGTGCATCCGCTTCTATTCAATAATTTGTTGAAAAAATTTCAAGGCACAACACTCGAGCATAAATCTATTGCACTTAAGTTAAATGCCATTTTATACCCCTTCACACAGCATCGCTCTTAAGAACGGAAGCTGATGCTAGATTCCTGGCCAGTGATTTTAGACACATCAAGGCAAATGAACAGCATTGATATCATAGAGGGGGGGGGGAGGAGAACTCTGCCCCCGCCCATCCCCATCTTTGGCCTGATCAAGTGGGACACACGGCCAGTATGCAGTGGAAACCTATGAAACTAAAATGGTGGTGCACCCGACCGCCCTCGCCAACGCCCGTTTTCCCTGTACATTACTGATCTCTGCAATCCGCCCAACTGCTCTAGTCTTTGAATAAAGGAGCCATGCCTCTTCCAAGTAAGCCGAAGGATGTCATCTCTGAATTTTAACGCAGCTTGATAAGAGAAAAACGTACACGTGTTGGTAATAAAGGTAAAGCCTGCTGCGGAATTCATCGGTTTTCTCGCCTTGACCAAAAAACAACACTAGCATGCGTATAAGACCAAAATGGCCACGGCTTTCTGCAGGGCCGCGTCGGCATTGTGGTCCATGTGCAGCCATTCAAAACTTCACTTTCGAACACGGCAGGCTTTTTGTCCTTTTTCAATATAGCATTCGGTTTAGTATGAGAAACATTTAATTGAAAAACAGTTAGGCTTTTCAATTTCCCCGTTAAAACGTTTCAAGTAAGATTTTTTTTTAAAAAGAAAAAAAAAAACTCCGCCCCACCTAAATGGCTAGCTTGTGGTACTTTTTACCAGCTGCCTTAACACTGTCAAGTCAATTCAGAGAAGTGGAGTAACAAATTCCAGCATTGCGTGTCAAAACACTATTGCATTAAGACACAAGCGTTTCATTATTTCTGTGAACATTACAACTGGAATGGCTTTTTAAAGACTACCATCTCCCTAAAGGGTGTCTATCCAGGATAGAGTGAGCAAGAAAGTTTGAACTCCTAGTCCCTTAAAATACAATTGCCACATAAGGAATCAACTTCAATTTAATCGCTTCTGTGATGGATCAAGAAGCCGCTTTAGTTGTAGCCCGCGTAGGGCAGGCTACGTGATATCCCTGTGACAATTAGAATTTCAAATGGAAATAATGACTCACTCAAGTCATATCATCCCAGTGTTTGCCAAGGTTTGATTTAGTACAGTAAGCTTTTTTAATGCCTTACAAAATAATAATAATAATAATAGTTGAGCTCTTGGCCAGGTTTGACCAGGTATGACATTTCAAAAATGAAAATTCCTGTCTAAATTGAAAGGCACAATACATTAAAGAAATGATCCTTAGGGGGTTTTTTTGTTTGGTTTTTTGTTGTTTTTTTAAAGGAAAGAAATGATGCAGTGGGATAACTAGTCCAAGATCCTGTTGGGCGATTGTATGAGCAGCGGTGTTTCGGCTCACGTGTTTTTTTTCCGATGCTCTAATCCTCCTGTCGGCTGCCCGCTGCCACTAGCAGGCTCCCTTTCAGAATGGAGTCAGAGAATCACAGCTGGTAATGAACTGTAAGGTCTTGAAGCTACACAGGGTACAGACTGGCTATGTTACATGTGGGTTCCTTTCAGATTAGTTTGGCGTGGTGACCTCCACTGCACAAGGTTTCTTTTTTGCATTACTCTTCTTTTAGTTTCCCCACCAGTCGACCTGGGAGTAGTTTCCTCCGTAGCCATCGCTGCTGTAACCAAAGTTCCCAAATCCACCTGAGGAGACAGCAGCTGGTCAGAAATGGTGAAATAAGGCAGTCCAAACAAGACATTTTTGCAATTTGGTTGACCAATATTGTTTCACAGAACAACCATAAGTAATGTACATTAACAAATACTGATCTCTTCCCCCCCACCACCTCCAAAGAGAACCCTTACCGCCCCCAAATCCTCAGCTGAACCCACCCACCCCACCACCTCCAAAGAGAACCCTTACCGCCCCCAAATCCTCAGCTGAACCCACCCACACCGCCACCTCCAAAGAGAACCCTTACCGCCCCCAAATCCTCAGCTGAACCCACCCACACCGCCACCTCCAAAGAGAACCCTTACCGCCCCCAAATCCTCAGCTGAACCCACCCACCCCGCCACCTCCAAAGAGAACCCTTACCGCCCCCAAATCCTCAGCTGAACCCACCCATCCCGCCACCTCCAAAGAGAACCCTTACCGCCCCCAAATCCTCGGCCGCCACCCCCATGGCCTCCGGTGCCCCGACCCCCACGGCTGCCAAAGCCGCTGCCGCCGCTGCCGCCGCTGCCGCCGCTGCCACCGGTCTGCCGGTAATCTCTGGCCCCGAAACCGCCAGAGAACCTGAAGAGGGGAGGGGGGAATGATAAAAAACAATGAGTCACTTTCTGTGGACGCATTCAACATAAGTTGCAGACTAGAGAAAAGCAAACTTATTGTAAGCCCACTGGTGCACAACACCAAACAATCATAATTATAATTGCAATTCCACGCAGTAAGGAGAGCGATGTTGCCTCCTCAGACGCCCCCGTTTGAGGACGCCCCAGGAAACAGCCCCTGCAACATGAATGTCTTTTCTCTGTAGCATTTGCCCACATCAGTTTTATTTTTTTTTATACACTCATGTAAATAGCACTTTGAAATAGTTTCCTACAATGAAAAGCGCTTTAGAAATGAAACATTACGCCTGTTTTTACCTCTTGGAGCGTCCCCGGGTGGTGGTCTTGTGCTGGTGTTCGTACGCTAGGCTCTCCAGCCAGGACGGGACCTCCTGCTTGGCCTCAACCAAGATGTCCAAGAGGTCCTTCGTGATGTTGCTGTTCTTGTCATTGAAAAAGGATGTAGCCAAACCTGGTGGACAGACAAACCCCAGTCATTTACCAAAGGTCATTTTAATACCAATAAAAGGTACTACAAAATTCATGGCATGTCAGTCGTCGTAATAAACCACCACTCTTCCAATCCACTTTGAAAATTGAATCGGGAGAATAACCAGAATAAAATTATCAACACCTCTCCAAATGGAGTAATTCATGGAATGTTAAAGTAAACTCATTTTCTGAATGAAATCATTTTGAGTGAAGCAGTTTGGATGCGTTGGCTTTCAACATAGCACCAGGGCATGTGTGTAAGTCTTAAAAACACAAGCATCTACATAAGCAACTCAAATGCTATGGCATTATTGTCCATTTTGCTTCAGGTCCAAGTACAGACTTTCAAAGGAATGTATATAACCCCCCCCCCCCCAAAGTTTACAAAATCCCTTGGCTAGTCCCATAAGGCACAGGTACGCACACATTAAGGCTGATGGACTATAGCAATTTCAGGAGCTTACCAAGATTTCCCACGCGACCAGTACGTCCAATACGATGAACATATTCCTCAATGTCACTGGGCAGGTCAAAGTTGATGACGTGTTTCACATTAGAAATGTCAAGTCCACGGGCAGCCACCTAGTGGACCAATTAACCATCAGTACGTGTAATTTTGGCAACAAAAGCAAAACGTGAAAAAGACGAAAACTACATACCGCTGTAGCGACCAAGATCGGGCACTTTCCAGAGCGGAACTGGTGAAGTGCTTCCTCGCGATCTCTCTGGGAGCGGTCGCCATGGATACTGGTGCAAGCGTAGCCTTCGCGGTAGAGAAAGTCCTCCAGGGCATCTGCGCCCTTCTTGGTTTCCACAAACACCAAGGTGAGCGAGTCTTTGCCTGAGAACATAAGCGCCAGCATTCAGTCTTGATGACATGACAGAGCAGCAGAGACCAGCCAATGTGAGGGAAGAGGAGGGTGCAGGAAATGAGCTCAACAACCTCAAACATAGTGCCTGCATGTGGAACCCAGTGGAATCCACCTTTCCTAAAATAAGGTGCGGAATCCAGAAGAGAATAATGCACGGCTACGTCCATTTTTCCCTGCACTAAACGGATCGCTTAATCTGTTTTAGCCGATCTTGTCCAAGCCTCTGGGGGCATGTCGGGTTGCTGTCAACGGTGAAGTTAATAAAAAAATTTAAATTGACTTTAGTTGGGCACAGTGTTTGTGGTGTTGTTTAATGGCCATCACAAAATAAGGCTGAAGTCGGGCGTGGGGTGGGAGGGGTTCTAAGCGATGAGCATTTCAGACACTTGCAGACGGATGCTAAGACAACGGTTTTTAAAAAGATATAGCACGACTACACATCGACAGATGAAGCACAAGACTACAGACTAAATATTAACATGCACTTGTAAATTCCCTGCTGTGTTACCATAGCGATTCACTTAGAAAAATCGCCAGGCTTCCCATTGAAATCTGTTTTAATCCATAAAGCTACATGGGCTGTGTGTTGGTAGCCATGGATACAAGTCAGGTTTTATTCACTTCAACTGTGGTTTAACCTAGAAGTAATTCACAGCACTAGAGGGATTATTTTGAGCTTTGTGCTAAACATGCAAATATGAAGTCAAAATGGAGCAACACAGCTTGTAATGGTTTATAAAAAGTTTTTAAAAAGTGCACCATTACATATGAATTTGCCAACACAAACATAACTCTCCAATTTTAAATTTTTTACAGTTTAAAAAAAATGAAGTGACCAGTTCTCTAGTTAAAAAAACATGGGTAAATGAACACTCCATACCCTTTTTGTAGACCGCACCACTCAGCCAAATAGACTAAACACACTTAAGAAATTAACAAATTCCTTTTTTGGCAGTTACTATGCAGTACAGTCTATTCTAATGGGGATTAAACAGCTCAACAAAACATTTAGTGGGATAAAATTAAGAGTGGAATGAGGAAGGCATTCTACCACATAAAATAATATCTGATAAACGACCAAACTTACCAGGTTTTTCCGGGTTCTCACCCGCATTTTCCTGAACCTCACTGGGAATGACTGAATAAAACCAAACCTCACCATAAACTTCAAGCATTGACAGATCATTTGTAAGCAGTGAAATCAAAGTTAGAAATTTAACAAACTTAAATAGCAGGTTATAGCGTTAAGGATGTACACAAAATCAGGGAACAAAGCCTCATCCTTACCGGTAGCGTTCAGCAAATCGAGGAGGAAGGAGCGCTTGTCGCCATCTTCAACCCAGACCACTTTCTGAGTGATGTTTTCAGAAGTGGATCCAACACGGCCCACTGCCAAGAAAATGTACTCCTCCAGGAAGTCCCTGGCCAGAACCTGGAAATATTAGGCATTTAGCACTCCTATCCAGAGTGACTTATGCAGCATTTTTATATAGTATCCATTTAAACAGCTGGATATACAGTATACTGAAGAAATACAGGTTAAGTACCAAACCTGCAAGCTCAGTCCGTTGACCATTATACACACTGCCGCCCTCAGTGACAATCACTCACAGGATACAAGCTTTTCTCATTGGCTATGTTTTCACTGGCCAGCAATTCATACCTGGATTTCCTTGGGGAAGGTGGCACTGAACATCATGGTGTAACGGAGACCCTTCGGTGGCATTGTGTCCTGCTCAACGATCCGTCTAATCTGAGGCTCAAACCCCATGTCAAGCATTCTGTCCGCCTCGTCCAGCACCAAATAGCTGTGGAGCAAAAAACAGACCATAATAAGCTTGTGCTCCAAGGGCTCCTACTTTCAGCAGTCTAAAGCTTTAACACTGGCCAAAAAACAATAAAAAATAATAATAAAACACCCGTGTTCAGGACATAAGAAAGAAAGCTCCTTGTAGTAGATTGTAAGCCATGGTTATTCAAATCTGGACCAGGTTCTCTCGTAATTTACTGAACAATTAGTGCTACTTATTGGCCAGACTGTCTTCACACCTGACTCCCAGGTAAAGGGAGGATGGAAAAGCAGCAGTTCTCGGCCCCCCCGAGGACCGTGATTTGAAATGCAAGCATTATTACAGACCTCCCTCACAGGTAAACCCTCTGGTGCTTTCAGAAGCCAAAAGCACCTGCTGCACAGAGGGTGATATTAGGAGGCGTCAGTGGGAGCTCACTCACTTGCAATAGTCCAGGCCGATCTTTCCCCTCTCCATCATGTCCACCAGACGCCCGGGCGTGGCCACCAGCATGTGACACCCCCTCTCCAATTCTCGGATCTGCTGGCCGATATCGGCCCCTCCGTACACCACGCAGGGACGTAATCTGGAGCGGTACGCAAACTGGAAAAGCAGACCAAAACAATGGGCATATGCATTTCAGACACAATGAAACTCCATGCCACCGAGGAGGGGCAATTCTGGCATCGCACAGGAGCCATCGGCAATGCGGGTTCAGGGAATAAGCACCTTCCTGGCTTCTTCGTAGATCTGGAGCGCCAGCTCTCGGGTCGGGGCGAGAATCAGGGAGAGCGGGTACTGCTTACGCCGGCCGTATTTTCCATTATCCTGTGGGAAAAACACGCGTTTGGAGCAGTTAGGAAACCCGGGTGAAATCAAAACACAACAGACAGCCGACAAATCTCCGAGGTGCACGTAGCTTTTTAAAAGGTTTTAACATGAACTGATTTTTGCGAGCTGGTCATTAGTTGCCAGTTTCTCATATCAGGACTGTACAGTGCGACATATGTCGCACGTGCTACGAAAAAATCGGTCTGTGCAATAAATTAATTTACTGCAGTAGCACCCGTCCGATAGCCTGTGCGTGACAAAAAAATATATATTTTGCGTGTGAAGTGAATAGATGCGCCTCGCTATTCTATTTGGTAGTTGTAGTCTATCGTGTGATTAAAAACAATGTCTGCGTAGAGTCCGTACATCAAACACCAAATCCCACAATTCCTAGCGAACAATCCCCTTTTCCTCCTCGAGTCGAGCTACTTATCTATCCGGGACACCGGGATGACGACAAAACGAAGAGGTATTTTCAAGTCTTAAATCAATGTAAAGGAGAAGTGCAAAACCAAACCCCTAAACGAGCCTGAGAGGAATCACCGTCAAATGAAAAGGGCGAAACGAGAGAAGATTTACAGGTACAATCCAGAGTGGAAAAAGGATTTAGCTAGCTAGCTGGCACTCAAATAACAGCAATCAAACAATCTTAACGTTTATTTGGGAACACGAACTGGCTAGCATAACCAGTATGTTCGTATTTTTGTTTTGTCACAAATAACTTGGTCATTACCATTTCTCTTGAACGTTTGTATCACAATATACCTGATGGCCACCTCCATTTAATTAATTAGCATGTTGATGGTGGACAATTGGAGGGAAACCAGAAAATCTTTGTCTTATATAACCATCACATTAACGTGTGTGTGAGAGAGAATAGATGTAGCTAACATTACAGATTAGCCTCTGTTAACTAACTTGACATTTATTCCTTTAGGATAGCTTGATCAGAGTGACTGATCTCCTACATGCTCTATATCGCCATCTGGTGTTCTGAAACTACATAGTATACCTTTAATGGGAAAATGCATATACATTCTCCACAAATAGCTACTAAACACCTTAAGCTCTGAACTCTGGATGTAGAAAGTTGAGTCTGCAGAGTAGAAATGCCACTATGGGGGAGACATTAAGCAGTTTTTATGTACAAAGCAAAATGTGCTTGGCTATGGGGAAATGTATTGTAATAGCACCCCTCTGGTGGTGGGCTCTGGTACATACATGTGACAGACGCACACACAGGGATCAAATTAGTCCCTACACAACTTTGTTGTGGTGGGAGACAGTGGCCAGCAGACATGCTAGATCTGTGACATTTTTTGTTCTCATTAGTGATTTACACATTCTCAATTTAAAATAAAAAAAATATTGTATGATATGAATTTAAACTGACATTTGCACTGCTAATTTGAAGCGTAACATATTGATGTCTTGTATTCAGTTATGCCCCTGCAATTTACCATTATGGGCAAATAAAGAATGTTTGTCTGAAAGCATTTCTTGTTAAGGTTTGGATTTTGTGTGCCCTGTATGCAACATTCATGTCCTTTTTCCAGTCACATACCTGTTTAAGTGATGAACTGCATTACTTATGGTTGTTTTTAGAGACGTTTTATACTCGTGCTACAAGTTTTTGGCCTGTGCTACAAAACTGTCAACCTCTGTAGCATGTGCTATGTGCAAAAATAAATAAATAAATAAGTTAACATACAGCCCTCCATGCCTCATTCTGAGATTTCCACCCCTCTATACCTCAAGATTCTGGCTTTTGCCCACCAAAGTTACATGAATCTTGAAACACCGCCTCAGAGTAACCCAAATCTATGGAGATAATGCATTGCTACATATTGCAAAATGTGTTTGAATTCATTACTTGTCCAACCCAAGCACAAAAGATAAGACATTCAACATGGAGCCTGATTCGGTCTCTGACTCCTCTTCACACGCAGATGAACGTTATGCACACAAAATGCAGAGGTAACAAGTCAATCCAGCAACGAGTTGAGTCTAGTGCTTCCAGTTACGGCTCTTATGAAATGCAATCTCCATATGGGACATGACACCATTTCACCTCTATAGAGGGGGTCAAATGCTGCATTTATAGCCTTTAAAATTAATCCAGTTATACGTTTGGACGGAGCACAAACCAGGATCGTTGCAGGCACTCAACACTAGGGTTGCCTACAGAGTGGTGAAGCACTGGGCAGGAATGAGCAAACACTGGTACAATGCCTGCACACACACACACACACACACACACACACACACACACACACACACACCAAGTACAGGATGTATGTAGCATCAGGCATATTATCATTGGTTTAGACCAGGGTTGGGGAATCTTATCCATAAAGGGCCGGTGTGGGTGCAGGTTTTTGATTTAGCCCAGCACCAAGACACCCGATTCAACCAATTAAGTAATGATGGTCTTCAATCAAAACCCTTGATAAGTAGTGCAGGACTAAGCCAAAAACCCACGCCGGCACTTTTGGGATAAGATTGCCCACCTCTGGTTTAGATTGGCGTTATTGCAGTACCTGGCTGCTGCCTTTGTTGGCCTCTCCAGGCCCGTCGACGTAAATCTGGCTCAACACAGGAAGTAAAAACGCTGCAGTTTTCCCAGAGCCTGAAGACAAAAATAAAAAAAAATGACTGAGCAAGCAGAGTTTACCCATATGATTTACAGATTACATTAGACCCTGATAATCCAATCGAACAGTTCCCCAGGGTCGTCGTCATAACCTCGTCATTTTCAAAGCATGAATTAGACTTAGAAATCACTGAATAGACGTAAATATGGCTTTTTATCAAAATCAGTCGTGATTAGCAGCAGGTAGTTAAAACGTTTTAGAATACCAACCAAGTCAACATCAAAAGATAGTAGGGGGGCGAGGGGAAACGAATAAATGTACTGACCGGTCTGTGCACAGGCCATCAGGTCTCTCTTGGCCTTGATGATGGGAATAGCGTGTTTCTGGACGGGAGTGGGCCGGGTATAGCGGCTCAGATTGATGTTTCCCATGATGATCTCTCCCATGTCAATGTCATGGAACTAAAACAAAGTGTAGCACCGTTTCATGCCTTTCCAAAAATCAAACGTCACACTTCCAAAAAGGCCGTTATTGAAACTTAAAAACTTACGCTGTCTATGTGCGGAGGGCAGTTATTGCCAGTGGCTTCCACAGGAATGTCATCGTATTTCTCAAAGTTAATCCCTGTGTTGCTTGCAGAGAACAGCTCGCTGTGGGGGGGGATAAGATGGGCGATTTTAGCAAAGTTTGGCAGGCCAAGCGGAAACAGATTTAACGTGGACAAGGAATGATACCCACCTTTCCAGACGCTCGTTGGCGGGCAGGGGCTTGGACCAGTCCTCATCTCTGGTGTCATCGGCCCAGCGGCTGTTGCCTCCTCCCTCCCGCGAACCAAAGCCTGGCCGCTCATACCTGTCCAATCACAGGCCACGTACACATTTATATTCCATACGCAGAGCCGGCTGAGGAACAACCACAATCATGACCTTAACCAGACCACAATTCTGCCGACATTCACTCCTGAAACGTCAAGCGACCCCCGGTTACCCCGCAGCCCGAAGGGGAAGTGCGGGCTTCACAGGCAAAATTAGGGACTCTGGTTCACCTGCACGTGCGTCACAGAAACCATACCTTCCTCTGGATCCAGAGCTCCGGTCGTTGAAGAATGAGGATTTCCCCCGATCTGAGCGCCCTCCAAAACTTGTGTAAGCGTCGCGGTTGTCTTTTCCACTGTTCCACCCACCATCTCCAAACCCTAGAGTCAATGTTTAGAACAACATTTTGTGATTGACAAATGACCAAGTTGCATAGGCATGTTAATATTAACCTCCTGCAGTGCACCTTCACAATAGTACTGAAGAGCTGGCGGGTTTCATGCAACTCCAGTTCACACATCAACACATTTGAACTGAAGACAGAGGACCAATCCCCCATCTGCATTTTGCATTGGCTGGGACAGGTTAAAGAAGCCACCGGTTCCGTCGACAGGGTACCCACCACTTCCACCACTTCCACCTCTGTCTGGGCGAGAAGATCCGCGTCCACCGTTCATCCGGTTATCCCTGCCGTCATTGTAACCATTCGCAAAGCCATTGCTGCTTCCACCGTCCCATCCAGTTGAATCTTCATTCAGAAGGACATAGATCATAATCGGCACCAAACACCCCCCGCCCCCCCAAAGTGTGGACCTGTACACATTTTAGATTGAAGCCTAATCTTTGGCCCAAAGACCACACAACAGGCTTTGTGTCAGATGGATATATTTTTATTCATTTTAAACAGTATGGATAAAGCTCACTGTCTGGGGCCCACTTCCTCTGGAAAAATAATTTGATACCAATGGTCATTGAAAGTAAAGAACACTCATTAAACTGCGATATTATTAAACTTTCTGTGTGCATCACTCATGCAAAAGTTTCTAATTGAATTCCTTGTGGAGATATGGGGAGGAAACCACAATCCTATAAACATCTGCAAATTGTTTTTGATGCCATGTAACACCCAGTTCAACACACAGAACGCAACAGATTTACAAGAAAATATTTACACCGTTACATCCGCTATTCAAAACTGATGCACTGGGACAATAAAGCATATCCTTAGAAAAAACCCTCCATCTAAAACCCTCCATCTCTACAGGTTTGACTTCAAACAGATTAGTGGCCAGAGGAGGTCACAATGAGCAGTGTTCATTTCAGAACCATGTGACCGTAATGTTCTGGATAGAAAGGTCAAGATTCTATCGCTCAAGAAGCCATGCCAAACGACTTATTCAATGTAATATCAAGAGAAATAAAAAAGGTAGAAGATATTAAATTCAAAAATAAAAACTTGCCTTTTCATCCATAAGAATCCTTCAAAAGCCCCAGCAAAAGTAGTGGAGCTATATACCACATCACGACCGAGTCAAAATGGGGGGTTGGGGTCGAGGCAAAAGTCATGCCACTATGTGAATAAACATTTACCACAGCGATCAGCCCAGCTGAGCACACTGGCTGCATCATCGCTGGTCACACTGCAGCTGGTACAGGCAGGGGAAGCTGGAGGTGGTACAGTGTTACCAACCAGAGTCTCAACTGCTGGCCAAGAGAGGTTTCCATTCAAATCAGTCACTGCTCACAAACTGCTTTACAATAATTTCTCACTAATACTCCGGAACAGATGAACTCTCAACATATCTATCCACAGCACTCTCCATGCAACCAGAGGTGCCGAAAGGCCTACGATATTAGCAGTTTCAAGCGTTCGATAAGAGGGTTCATCTATAACAGATACTCTAAGTGCAGATGAGGTTAATTTATACAGTAAAACAAAAAGATTTAATTCCCTACAAGCAAATATGTGGACGTAAATGGACAAATATGGCAAGTGACCGCATGTGTTCATTTACAAATAAATGTGATCCGTGCGAGTATAGGCAGACCAGGAGTGGAAATGGTCTCACTTGGTGCCCAAGAGACTCAGGTTAATTTTAAGAGCAAGTGAAGTCCAAGTTGCAGTTTTACAACTGAATACTTTCATTAAAAATAATTAAGCCATTCACATGGTCTTTACACCCAAAATTTTGGTTTTAGTTTAGAAAAAAACTACCAAACAAAAAGTAGTTTCTAATTTCAACTTGTTCAGAGAGGATTGACCCATGGCCAATTACCACAGTTTTACCCATGGACAAGGTACTCGCACAAAATACTGTAGTTATCCTAGATAACAGTCTGACAGGAATATAATGTGCCTTCTGGACTTACAGCATCTCCTAACGCCAGAAAAGCTGGATTATATTTTAAGACACCACTCGATCCAAAGAGCAAAGTGTGAAACTGTCAGCATCAATCTCAAACTGGTTGAAAAGCCATGCATACCAGTGTTTCCCCTACCATAGCCATTTGTGGGCAGGTTAACCTCTAATAATGAGTAGGCCCCCAACAAACCCCCCCACCCCGCTGAAACGTTTCTAGCAGGGAATGCGCAGAACTCGGAAAAAATAGTTCTCTGAACCTGCCGTATTTCCATTTAAGACGACGCTACAGAAATTATAGCAATGACATGCCTTTAAATACAAAGTTGTAAAAGCAACCACAGAGCGGATGTCAAATGCAAATACTGTGATCTCCAGAAAAGCTCAAACAGAAAGGCAGGTACAACCTAAGGAGCAGATAAATATGTTGAGGATAGGCTATCAAAGGCAAAATATTTAATTTATATATTTTCAACAGTAACACTGATGAAGACAGTATTTAGTATAACTGAAATAAATGTAACCTTAAATAATTCAGGCTAATGTAGTTGCATTAAAAAAAATAGTTCACCCATTTTTTTATTTAATTGTTTTACTCACTCCCGAAATAGTATGTTAAGCTGTCCATCTCCCCGTTGTAGCTACATTATTGTAAATCATGAATTGGAGCAATGCTAACAATTAGCATCTTGCCATTGGCTAGAATTGTCCCCAGGCCAACTTGCTGTAAATTAGCCACTGAAATCCACTCAAATATGCTTTTAACAGCTTTGCAAGTGTCGTTGCTGGAAACTAAAATGCACATGATTACAGAGTGCACAAGGACGATATTTTCGCTCAAATTACAGTATATGATGTTGTTTCAGATGCCGGTGTAAATAAGAACATCCGGTAAGAGTCGGTATCATTCCGCGCGAGAACAGTGCCCAGTGTCTCGCGATACAGAAGTAGACGAAGTCAGTGCTAGCGTTTAGTCTGCCTGTAAACAAATGAGAATCGGCTAGCTGGTTTTCTAAGCAAAATGTCCGATTATGAAGATGACTGACTGGGTAGAATTTGTAGTTGAGCCATACTTTGAGCCGGTGTCACGGCCGTACAATTTCTGCCGTGACAACGGAATATTGATTTGGAGTTAGAATTACGGTCCTCGTGCAGATTGATACTAAAAGTTGCTGGATAAAAGTTCCTCTTACCGGGTATTCTTATTTAAAATGTAAACAGACATCTGAAATTTGAGCGAAAATATCGTCCTTGTGCACTCTAATCGTGTGCACTTTCGTTTCCAACGACACTTGTAAAGCTGTTGAACCTATTTAGCTACAACGGCGAGAAGAGGAAAGCTTAACATACTATTTCGGGGGCAAGTAAAACAATATCAACTTTTTCAAAAAGGGTGAACTATCCCTTTAAATTTGAGTGTGCAATACGCTTAAAGCAACTCTTTGTTGCGTTACATTACATAATTAACAATTATACTGCGCACCCCCCACCGTCATCAGCCCATGACCCCGGAAGATAACCATTCCACCCCACCCACTATTAAAAATGTTCTTGGGCAGTTTCTCAACCATGGTCCTGGAGGGCCGCAGGGGATGCTGGTTTTCGTTGTTACTCTGTACTTAATTGGCCGATTTAAGCAGCCAATAACAGTTAATTCACCACACCTGGTTTCTTGGATCTAAATTGGTTGCCGATATTAAGGCAAAAACAAGAACCAGCATACCCTGTGGCCCTTCAGGACCAGGGTTGAGAAACCCTGTTCTAGGGGAAACACTGCATACCCTGCAGTATAACAAAGCCACAGACATCCATGAAAATACACCCAAGATGCCATTTAACTAACAAGTAATTTGGCACAGCATATAATACAGCAAAAAGCCAAAAGCCAACTTCCTGCAACTAGTCATTGCGTGAAAGTGTCCATGTATTAAACCATGATCCAAGTTGCTTGAGGCCATACAAATGCACATAAACCCCAAAATCAGGTACAATGTCACAAAATAACTAGGCAATGCTACCAAACAATATACACGGTCCATCAGAGTTGAGCAGGAATGCACTCAAACATTGCACGAAATAGTTAAATGGCATATTTGCCTCAACTCAGAACAAATGCATTCCACATGTTTTTGGCCTGCAGTTTAAAGAAATCTGCATTATTTATCCTACTCTAGAAGACTCTACTCTCAGAAGAGAAAAGCACAGTATATAGGACACTGAAAATGGAGTCACTCCATTGAGAAACTGACAATTTTACTGGGGAAGGTTGTGTTCTGAAACCGTTTTTATTGGGGTTTGTAAGAAAGGTTCAACTATTTAATAAATGGCACATTACACATTTCAAACTGCTCACCATTCAAAATGTAGAAGTTAGTCCAAACAAGTGCAAGTCAATTTCACTCTAGATTGTACATTCGATGACATTGGCTGTACATCAATTCCGCAATGTACTGCATTAAAGGGGCAACAAATTCCACATTTTACCAGGGTATCAAATTAATCTTTTCACCTACTGCCACGAGTGGCTTGTGGTTTCTAAAAATCACCAGCCATTTTCAACATTTTGCCAGCCACATTACCCTTTACAATAGAACAACCTATTTGGTCACCGGTCAAAGTGGCTACTAGAGTAAAAATTACCAGCCTTTGGCTGGTGTTAAATTCACACCCTGTTACACAGAAATAATCCTTTGAAGGCATTCCACAAGCTCAGTTGCCATGGTGTAAACGGCACACCAGCATCCCCTCCAAAATGCCATCACCGCTAAAGGTCAATGGCCATATGCTCCGAGCTGAAAAAAAAATCTGCGACAGACCTCCGACTGCACATTTCATACAGCACCACAGGCCATTCTCCAGAGATCATTTGATGGGAAGCCGCTGAAGACTTCAGGTGTCCAAAATAACTGTTCCAGAACGTCACTGCTCTGCAATTAAGTCGACACGATCATGCATTACTAAACACAAAGGCCAAGATGAATGCAATCCGCAAAGCAAAAACCAACCATCCAAGTTATCCTGTGAGCAAGCTCATATTAGCACAATTAGTGCACAGCAATTAGAAGCAAGGTTCAGTGAACTCTGCCACAGGGGAGATTAAGAGTGGCTGCTCCCTCTGGTTACATGCAGATAAGCCCAGGTTTACCACATCTTTCTGGCCAGCCGCCCCTGTAGGCCTGATAAAATGAAAGCTCCTGGGAAGGATATCTTGGGTTACCTAAGCGAAAGTATAAGGCCCAACATCAAAACAACTTGGCTTACGAGGGCAAATCAATCAAAATATGAAGTGCAATTGACCCTTTGTAGCCAAATGTGGGAGAAATTATTGACAGGGAAAAACAACCAATCGCAGCAGTCTAATGCGTAGCAACTGTTGCTAGCCTCTACTTCCTCAAACAACGAACACTTTGCATGGTTTATAGACAAATGCCGCGTATACTGTCAGCTAACTTTCGTGGTGGTTAAAAGGTGCGTCTGGGGCACATACATCAGTGATTCTCGCAACAGCTCAATCGCATTTATTACATTCCCTAAACCTAAGTCAATTGGAGAAATGTAAACTGTGGATTCGGTTATTTGGACGACCACACAGGCAGCTGAATTTCAACATAGATATAACGTTACATTAAAGGTTTATGCTATGGTCAACAATATCAGCACACACGTTTGCTCCAAGGTAGCCTAATTAAGGCATGTTAAATTAACAAAAGTTGAGGCATACTTAATGTTAAATAAGCTAGCTAGTTAACTAATTATTACTTAGTGGCTAACGTTAGTTGCGTTAGCTAACGTACTATAAACCGAGATGTAATGTTAACGTACATCATAAGCAGGTACGGATCTAAACTGTCAGCAGGTGGAGCTTCTTTTGTCCTCTAAGATCAGTAACACTTCAATGTTGTTGGCGATAACTTGCACGTCGTGTATTTAATTAGCCCTCCATGGCATATTGCAGACCTTGCTGTCTGCATCGAGCAGAGATTTGCCCTAACGTTAACATTACCTCATTTGATCAAAACTGGTCAAGAATAGCAGACGGAACTGTCACGGCTAACGTAAGCTAGCCAAATAATATTAATTAATAAACAAATAATTCAATTTAAAAAAACTAACGTTAATCAACCTACCCTACTGTAGCCTATACAATATAGCCTAGCTACTATAGTAGGCCAACAGCTACTGCAGCAAGTTTTCGCAGTGACGATCAGTGAAGCCGACAGTGAAGTCTTTCCATTTAACTTGATATCAGTTGGTTCCTTATGGGATGGAACGTTCAAAACGTAAAGCTTGCCTGAGTATACAACAGTAACTAAGGGGGCAGGGCTTAGCAAAGGGTCAATTAAGAAATTAACAGCTCGTTAAAACTCTCGGATCGCAATTGTGGTCGGAACGAAAACCAGCATACACGGGGGGGCCCACAGGACCGAGTTGAGAACCACCGAGTTAAGCCAATGTGAACGAGCAGGCTTTCGTTTTGCAATAGTTTCAGTTGAACGAGACCCCATTTTGCACCACTTCTCAAAGTCTGTAAACACATGAGCAGGCAACACTGTCCATATGGTCATTCTCTGGATTGCATAATGGCATGATCATGTGTATGCTCACTTATGTAAGGTCCTCCCCTTGTTCATTAGCTTTCAATGAGCAATTCCCATCTCCAATCAGTTTGGTTTTTCTTAGTTTATAGAACATAAGTTATTTAATGGCATCTGCGTGCCAGCCTCTCTTGTCCATCCCTCTAAAAAGTGGTGAGATTTTTGTTTTAATAAGTTGACCAAAACAGGATAAAAAGGCATGCAAAATAATGTGTTTTATTTATTAATTTGTCTGGCCTGGAAAGATGGCCAATCTGGATTATGTTTTATGAGAAAATGGACAAGAAACAGAGCATGCGCGGCTTGGACAGACGCCTCATGCTGCCGATTAGCTAAGGCAGACTTGGGAGTATTTCACAAAGATTTTTTCCAGATTTGGGAGGGTTCAGGGTTTTACTCAGTGTAGTTATCCAGGTAACTCGGTAATCTTACTTTGTGAAATACCCTACAGGTTTCATCGATGTTCGTGGGGGGGTGGTCTTAAATAAGGTGTAAATGTCAATTTAACCCTCCCATTATGTTTGGGGTCAATTTGATCCCATTCATTTAAAAACCAGTTAACCTTATTTTTTCATCTTGTATGACTTCCTAATTCAGTAATTCAGATTAAATGGTAAATGTGCAATAAACAAGGCCTGTACCACATTCGTATACAACAGGGTTTTGTGGGGTCATTTTGACTCCAGGTTCTGTAGCGGTATAAAACGTAGGAATTTCCAACCCCCAAATTTGCGGGTGATTCTGGGCACTTTTCCAGACAGGTTTTAGACTTTACAAATTCACAAATGTTTTACCTCAGGCTCTAAAATGTGAAATTTCATGGGGTTTTTTTGTTAATAATTTCAACATAAGGATTAAACATTATGCAATGTATTTTGAACGCCGTTTATTATGATTTATCCATTAGAACAGCGTTCCCCAACCCTGTTCCTGGAGATCTACTGTTCTGTAGGTTTTTACTCAAGCACACTTCATTCCACAGCTAGAGATCTCATTGAACTTCTAAGAAGTAGAAACAGGTGTGCCAAAATAGGGTTGAAATGAAAACCTACAGGATGGTCGATCTCCAGGAACATGGTCGGAGACCACTGCATTAGAACATTCAGAAATTTAAACAAGCAGGAAGCTGTCCGCTGGTTAACGTTAGCAACACCTCTCACAACAGATGCTACCCATTTCAGCTCAGCTGTGCGGCGCTATAAATAACCCGAGAAGCCATCGTGCAGACACACGATGCCCAACAAGCAGTTTGAGGCACGGAGATGTACGAGGTCATCCAATTACTTTTTATTCATTCATTTATTTATTTTTTTCTACTACAGAATTTTATTTTTGGAGAGCATCCCTGAATATTAAATGTTTAGCAAAGATGCTGTGGATTAAAACAAAATGCATCGAGTACACCATGGGCCTGATTTAGAGACCTTTAGCACATGCAACCTTTTGGCATCATTGGTCATGTTCTTGGTTTTGCACAAGCAAAAGGTCTTAGTAAATCAGGCCCCAAGTGTTTCTCATTTACTGAAACCAGAATAGAGCAAAGGTGCACAACTCAAACTCCCAGAGAGCCAATCTGCCCGCTGGTTTTTGTTCCAACCAGTTTGGTTTTCCGACAGCTCTCGAAACTACACTGGTTCGCTCTTGTACCGGCGCACAGTAAAATCTTTCAGATACACTTGCAGTAGCTCCTGTAGCTGGTGTTTAAACAAATGTCAGATCAAGATATGATTGAGCCAATAAGAGAAGTTGGCACAAAATCCTGGCCCGGATCAGCTTTTGCTCCCCTTCCCCCACCCCCGGAATTGAGGTACAAACCAAACGGTAGCTAAAATAATTAGTGCAAATCAAATGGAACCAGACACGTTAGTGAACCATTACACTCCCATGGTCGGCCCAAAAACACACAGCCCGGGTTAATATCCAAGACTCGCAAACAGCCAAACTATGCCCATCCAACACTGAGATATGAGCGAGAGGAACACACAAAGCACCCATCACCACTTCGACAAAGGTTAACCATGTGGTATGCAGTCCATAATGAGCATGTGACCAAACTCCCATTCTCTTCAATATTACCCTTCAGCACAATTCCAGTAATTTCCCCAGATATCAAATTGCAGATGTTTAGGCATTAAATCTCTCGTCTCCACCCAACACCCCAATAAACCTTTGCACGAGATCAGAATAAAACAACCTGCAGTGTTACAGTATGACCATTGCATTATAAAAATGGATCTTTAGTTCTTTCTGAACTGGCACGAACAGCATGTGCTTGGCATATCATGCTTCTACCACTGCAAAGTGTTCCTGTACAAAAATCTGTCAAAACAGACTTACAGCTCATCACTGGTGCCACTGAATAACCGCTCTGTCTACCAGAGGCATAAGCATTTCCTGTTGTGGAAAAAAAAATCAAAGTCAATAAAATTATGAAAAGACCACAACTTCATGATTTCATTATGAACACACTTTTCCTCAAGATTATTATTATTACTTTTTTTTTTTTTTAAAAGGATAAAGATTGCCGTGTGATTTTCTGAAAAGATAAATTCTTCAACCAAAAAAAATAACAGCTCCTCACACCCAAATGATAGTAAGTTTGAGTCTGGAAAGCTAGGCATATCAGAAAACAGGATGAGTCTGAAAATGATCACTGCCTTTTATGACTTTTCCCCAACAACCCATGTGCTGTTGCTATGATACTGTGAGGTACTATTCAATGCCTAGACGGAAATTTGTTTGATAGAAAACTTCATAATTTGATAGAGAACTTTGATAGAGGCTTCGTCATGTAATCTACCCTGCCCTGTAACCATTTGCAATGATACATCTCAAGTAATTACAAGTAGTTACATGCACAGGCATTCTGACTCCTTCATGGAAGCTCAGAACGTGACCTCATTGCCAATGCAGACGTGGCTTCCAGGCCAGAGTTTTTATTACCGTGAGGACGCAACTAAAAACCTTATCTGAAAAACTTCCATAGAAAGAGCTGGTTGTGTAAAGAAAAAGTACATCGACTGAACAGTGAATTTCACCACTTCGAAGTTATAAACTTTATTTTCCATCATTTGGTAAACTGATTTGATTAATAAATAGCATGTACTGATCAAATTGTCATGATAAACTGAACACGGACAATTGCACAACATTTCTCAACACGATTCGCTGCCTTTGTCTGACCGGAGAGACCAGTCCATGAAAATGAGCAGCTCTGTACAAGGGATTTTCTCTGTTCAAGAAGAAAAGCGCTGGCCTGGAGCGAGGCAAGCTTGTGTATGACTGGAGCGAGATTCAGTTTTAGGTTTATAAGACAGAACGCTCAACTGTGCATGTAAGCACTAAACTTATGGCAAAAACAGCCAATTGTTATTGGACTTGAATACACCAAAGTTGTCAATGAACTACACGAATATATGCATTTGTGCAGTGCTGGGTAGTTTTTCCACTGAGCAAAGTAACACTGCAGATATGCCTTCACTCCATGTGCAATAAAGTCTTACATCACTGTTCTAGGTGTCGGATCCCCTTACATTACTGAGCCCACATCTCATCTACAACCACAAATTCTCCCAAAAGGCAGTGAAAACAGGCCAAATATTCAACTATCCCAAATTGGAAAAAAAATCTAGTTTTAAAAGTGTATTTGAGTGGGATTTTTTGTATTTTTATTATTATTATTTTTTTAAATCAAGTAAAGCTACACCCATCAGAAAATTATTATTATTTTTTACATTTTTCATTCAGGGGTGCATTAAACAATGCAAATACACTAATACAAGTTTCACAATTAGACAAGAGCAATGCCACATTTCTCAGTTTGAGCAGTGACAACTGCACCCTTTAGGCTTAGGAATGCAGGTAGAATCACTAGGTCCAAGTCAAAATGGCTGGTTCGCTGCCATTTGCGCAAGTTCAGCCAATGCTTGTAGATCCGATTACACTCACGTTCAGCCATTTTCTACATAGCCAACTAACTGTTGGCATAATATACCCACCCATTGTTAACCTTACAATAACTATAGCTTAATTGAAATTATGCAACCATCACTGCTGTCAGACGATGGTGTCGTCCCAAACATTTACACAGCTGAATGCACCACTTGTTACATTATATCCAAAAAAGTTTTATACTCAACCAAAAAAAATTTGAAAAGAATGAAATGGCCATTGTAATTGATCAATGCTAAGATGTACAGTCTTTTGTGGGTTCAAATGGTTAAAATAATCTTTTTCAAGCAGTTCTACAATGCCATATCCACACCAAGCAGTTTACTTTACATTACTGAATTGTGATGCATGTTCTCAAAAATGTGTGTAAATGGACTAAGCAATAAAAACAACCTAAAAACAAAGTGATTGTTGCAATTTTCAATCACTGACTGTCATACAATGCAGGCAATTTAATAGTGACTCGGCCATACTGAAGACATCTTAGATTGATTAGACTTTGGTTGAAAGATTTAAAAGCTGTGAAAGCAGACAATCCTTTGCTTAATTTCCAATCTGACTCAAGAATCCTCGTGATTTTTAAAGGTGGTGTTAAACATTAAGTAGTAAATTAAATGCATTTTACTACACAATTTACCACATAAAATGCATCTTGCATAACAACTGTGCCAGTTATATATGCTTATAATAAAATACCTAGATGAAAGCAATGCATTTCTTCACTCTGATAACCCCTTACCATTTCTAGAAGCTTCTTTGTTCCGTAAATGAGGTGGAATGTAACGCCCTAGAGGTAGAGAGAGATGTGTAAGTAACAGGAATGAGAGAATACATCTGAACACAGACGCTTTGCCAATGGCCATTAGCACGTACACACTGCTGGTAAATAACATTGAACATTCCTCAAATCAAATTTAGATTAGAGCATTGAAATAAAAATGCACATACACAGCAACACACAAACCTCACTGCAGTGCATGGATATCCTGAAATAAACCCCCCTGCTATGTGATGCATTCAATATCAAACAAATTAACTCCATTACTTTAAATTTAGCCTACATTACTGACATTTAGCAGATGTTCCATTCCAGAGAAATGTACAGACCTCCCCCCCCCCCCCCTCTTTACATCGTTTACACTTAACCAGCTGGAAATTTATTGCAATTCAATGGAAATGGACGCAATTCAAATTAAGTACCATGCTCAATGGTATAACAGCAGTTCCTCACCAGGAAATTGAACCTGCAACCTTCCGATTACAAGACCAGTTCCCAAGCAATCATACAACATCGCCAACTAAGACTAAAACCTGCCGTAGAACTCATTAGTAATGTGAACCAGGAACAGGGCTACTTACTGCCAGTGCCACCTCCACCGTGACCTTCAGCAGAGTTCAAGTCTAGGCCAGCAAGCTGTAATACAAGTTGAATCTGTCATATCACCCATTCAACCAATCAAATTAATCAGTTTGTCACTTTAGGAGGCAATAACATTTCAGTTGTTCCTCATACAGTTCCCATTCCCACACACTGAGGACATGGTGCAGTTAGAAAACTGAGCTTTGAACTCTTAACAGGATTACGACGGACATGAACAGTTACGCAATCTTTTATTGCCATCCTGTGGCGTACACATGAACATTTGTGAAAATCTGGAGCCATACTTGACTAGCAGGGATTATTCGGCTTTTAATTGCATTAAAGGGCTTGGATTAGTGCCAGCCCGCTGCTCGCACCCCAAAGGCAGCGGGTCGAGATGCGTTTCCCGTTCAGAACAGGGGACTTGTCCACGCACTCAGGTCCCGTTCGCAAGCGGAACTGCGGCGGCAATCTTCACACCTACGTGTAAACGTTTTGCTAGGAAACTTGCTATAGAGTTCGACAAAAATGTGACAATAATGATAGGCAAAAAAGGCCATCGCAAAACGGCCCGACAAACGTGGCACCACAGTATGGGTTACAGAGTACGCATTTTTTATTTTCACCGTTTGTGACGACGTTTAAAGAGCTCACGTTAGACAAACGCAAGACGCCATTTTTGTAGCGCTAAAAGCTAACTAGCTAGCTGTGACGTCATGGCCATTCAGTTAGCCATGATGCTAATAAAGAGCCAGCCAGGCTAAACCAACATCCAGTTACAGATAAAACTGTCCCAACGACATAGGCTGGCTTTACACGTACGTTACCCCAAGAGAAAGGTTACTTTAAGTAATTTAACGTTAGTTAACGTCCTGCTTCAGGGCACTGGGAGAGCGTTTAACGCATAACGTTAAGTTAGCGTTGACCGCACAATCCACATTACTGTTAACGTTGGGTAGTTAGTCATCTTGTTAACGTTATATGACGTTAACATGGAAAACTGGACCGTTTAACCAGTTACTGAAAAGTTGACCAGAATATAATAAAAAAATAAAAAATAAAAATAAAAACCTTCGCTACCAATCGTCGGTCAGACACGAGCATTAGCGTGCTAGCAGTTTAGTCAATCGATTAACGTTAGATTAGAAAAATTGCACCAACCTAATGTGCTATTGAAGTCGTAACATACTATAACGTTACTGTGATAACCAGCGAATCGAAACTTATGTTTAAACAACGTTACACAAGCTGGGGGGCATAAGCCCTGTGAAACAATCAGGGCTCAACTAAAATAATGCGAACTCTTTAACAGGAACGTCAACAGTTGACGAGACGGCCTAGCGTTAGCAAGCTAACGTTACCTTACTGTTCGCCACTTTAAAGGCCTGTAACTAACGTATATCATCCATCTTATTACAAGATGCCGGTTCACTTAAAACCAAGCAGTCTAAACCTTAGCAGCCAAGGAATCTACCAATTGTAAATTTGCTTGTTAACCATAATTGATAGTTAATTTAAGTTAGTTTATATCTAGCTAATGTAACGTCAACGTTACACATTTAAGATGCAAATATTTTTTCCTTAACTTCACAAATAAACATACACTGTCCCATCACTTGAGAAGACAAATTAAGAAAGAAAGCAAAAATATGGAGCTTAACGTTACCACCGCTTTGGGAGACAATACAAGAGCCGCCATTGTGGCGATGGTGACTCCTGCACCACAACCACCATTTTAACCAGCCACGGCGATACTTCAACACTGCACTAGCCAGCGAACAATGTACACAACCAGCTTTATATTAACATCGTATATTCTCTAAAAATGTGTGACATTTGTAAGTAATGTAACGTTAGATAACTTAATAACAGGCGCAAACGTAGTCGATACTCACCTGCTGATCTAGACCGTGTGTAGTTTCGACGGCCACATGACTCATAACTAAAGAATAATGAGGATTTATTTCTCCTGAGAAAGACTCTTTGTTTGCTAGCGAACTATATTTGTTATATCCTTCGTTATTTTCCCCCCCTTTGCGTTCTCAGATGTATACGTAATATAAAAATAGCTTATTACAAACAGCGCGTGTACAAACGTGTTCTTGTTTTCGTTCAGTTTCCGAACTAAAGCCCGAGCTTCTAACCGGCACCTTCCGCTGGGTCCGTGCTGTGGAATACGAGTGGGAATCAGATATCGCGAGATTTTTATTGACCGCACAAATCCTGAAACGGAAACATAAAACATCGCGATGTTTTGGCGGAACGCCGCGGAAGCAAATCCGTGAAGTTGCCACAAGATTGAACTAAGTACGTAGGCTACCTTTTTTGTAATTTTAAATCATCTCGTGTCAGAAGAAGCTGTAAAATGAGATGATTCCACTTACATGTGTTGAACCACAAAATTACAGTCCTCCAGACCGAAACATTTACAATTATATTTGAACAAGAAGCATAATAACAACGATTCAGTGTTTGTATGTGATGTGAAAGCTTTTTCGTGCTTTGTTGTAATATGGCCCTATATTTTCAGGAGGGCATTTACACTTGCCTGGATTCAGCAATAATGGTTTTTAATTTTACATTGCAGCTAATGCCAGAGACGTAATGTGCTATATAGTAATGTGATCACAAGCTTGGTGGTTGGGGACAGATTCACAGAAAAAAAACTGACAAGAGTGTAAAAGCTTGTTTATTTGCAAGGAATGTTATTCTTGCATAATATAAAGCTTCATAAAGCTAGCCTGAAGAATTAGGACAAGCTGAGCACACAAATATTTTGAGGTATTTTTTACATTTAACAAACAGGACAAGAATTCAATGCCTATCACCATACTTAGAGTATGCCCATTGAATGTACTAAGTGGCTCAAAAAGGTCTGTGTTTTCCACCACCTCTTCTCAGTCCTTAGGTCTTTTTCATTTAAGTTACCCGGATATGGATTATCTTTGTATGTGATTGTCCAAGCTGTTAAGCATTCGTTTTGTTCTCTTTACAACAGGTTGGAGCACATTTTGTGGTTTGAAGAGGTTTCTTGATGTTCTAAAAGCACTATAAATAAGAACCATTCCAGGTCCTGATGTTTAACACAATTATTAACTAATGTTCTGACCTGAAGCATCACACACATGTGCACACGCATGCATGCAAACACAGATACACACACACACAGTGCAAAATAAAGCTTCTCGTTTCTCTATGCTGAAGGTCATACTCATGGGTTGAAAGCCCTGGAGAGAGGAGATGTCTGCTCACCTGGAGTGGGGGGTTGGGAATAACAAACGAGAATAACAAATTCTGTTTGTTACCTTCTATACACAAGTGGGGTTAAAAGATATATTTTCTGACAGTACATAAAAAAGTACATAAATGAAAAAGCTAAATATAATTTTTTTCATCTGACGATGGATCAAATCCACAGTGGAAGAGATAATCTCAACATTAACAAAACAATGATGACTTCTCCCAAATAAATATTCTATCTGGCCTGCCAATGTAAATGAGATTTTTGGTAAAATGCATACAATGCCTTTTCCATGTACATAACACATAGTTCCAGAGCACTTCTGAATTTATGTTCTGGATAGCCAGCTTCACACAGGTGGGATTTCTCTGGAAAAATATTAAACCAGGTGTGCGCTTGAAACAAGTGTTACTGCGGTTCAGTTTGGAGAGTGTTGTCACACTGTGGGTTCCCCCAGCTCAGGCTGTGCCTGGCAGTGCAGTGGCCTGTCAAGGCTAGCTGTCACTGTGCCCGTGTCTCAAGCCAGGCAAGCAAAGGCTCTTACTGTGACTCCTGTATTTTATGTCCTGAAAAACTGGGAACAATCTTCAGTTAATCCTGCAGTTTTGCTGTGGAACACATAATGGAACTATTATTTCAACTGTTGAAGAAATACAAGACATTGTGGCAATTGTTGGTTATGTCAGTGTCTTTGTATTTTAAACAATCTTTTCAAGTGTATGCATTCTTGTACTGATGCAAGAGACAAAATGCAATAGATGGTGACAGTGGAGTACTGCATTTCCCTCGGATCACTCAAAGTAGTGTTGCACACTTATCATGGAGATTTCTTACTTCTGAGGAAGCCAAGGATGGCTGAGCAAAAAGGATGGCAAAACCCCCTGTAGAATCGGGCCAGATTCCCACGTCCTTCTGAAAGCCCTCCCTCTGTATTTTTTTGTCGACTGTCTTCAAGTTCGACCATATCAAGAGCCTGCAATGGAACTACATTTTCTGCACTCTCCCTGATAAAGGGCAACTTTAACTGCACCTGTTTTTTATGAGTTTCCTAAGTGAGAAATCACTGTGCAGATACCGTGGGAGACATTATACATGCAGTTAGAGTAGACCTTTAAAAAAATGCCTGGACTCAGACAATGGATTCTCCAAAAACTTGGGCATATGTGTGCAGGATCAAGAGAAGCTGAGTTCATTGGCTTTGTGGCGAGTGGGCGCCAGGTTTTGCCAGAACGGAGAGTAGGGAGGGTGAAATTCTCTGCTTCTCCGTCACGCTGCTGTTCGTGCTTCTCAGAATGACGTCTCAGTGGTCCGCAGACGTGGGCCGAACAGCACCAGCTGCATCATCACAGCAGTCTCTGCGAAAATTACACCAACAGCCCCAGGTATTTTTTTGTGTTTTGTTTTGTCCTTTTTTAATTCCAACATTCATGGATTTACAACTCCAGAAGAGGATGCACATGACTATCCTCCATATACAGGTGCAGCTCAAAAAATTAGAATATCGTGAAAAAGTTCTATATTTTTTGTCACTCATTTCAGAAAGTGAAACTCATATATTATATAGATTCATTACACATAAAGTGAAATATTTCAAGCCTTTATTTCTTGTAATTTTGATTATGGCTTACAGCTAATGAAAACCCAAATTCAGTGTCTCCGAAAATTAGAATATCTTGCTTTAACATATTTTTAAAGTATCATATTTAATATTTGGTCGCATATCCTTCGCATGCTGTTACTTCCTGAAGTCTGTGACCCATCAACATCAAAAGACTCTCGCTATCTTATTTTCAGGTGATTACAAGCGATACTATAACCTCTCTGCATTTGAACTGATCTCTATGAGAATTGGGGGGTAAGACTAGATTCAGCAGTAAATTACGCTGGTACAGTATTGTAAAAATTACAGGTGAAATGTCTGTACGTCATCAAAGGTCTAAGGCGTCAAACTCCAGTCCTGGGAGGCCGCAGTCTGTAGGTATTATTTGTGGTTTCCTTTCATCCAGCACCAGTTAAGATTTGAGAGAACAAGTGTGTGGCTTCTTAGCCAATCAGTGACTTAAATTAATCACTTGCTGCTGAAAAAATCAAAAAAAGCAGACACACTGCGGCTCTCTAGGGGACGAGTTTGACACCCCTGGTCTAAGGTATCAAACGAGCCCCAAACCATCACTCTGCGGCCAGATATGGAGTAGATGTGGATGGATCCCTTTAAGGGTGGTTTCTCCTGACTTTTTTCCCCATAGAGTTCTATAGGAAAATTAGTCAGGAGAAATAACCCTTGCAGTGATCTATCCACATCTACTCCATATCTGGCAACAGAGTGATGGTTTGGGGCTCGTTCGATAGCTCAGACCCTTGATGACGTACAGCCATTTAGCCAGCCATGTGTTCCATACTGTACCAGCGTAATTTACAGCTGAATCTAGTCTCACCCCCAAATTCCCATAGAGATCAGTTCAAATGCAGAGAGGTTATAGTATCGCTTGTAACAGTACCTGAAAATAAGATAGTCATTTGATGTTGATTGGTCACAGACTTCAGGAAGTAACAGCATGCAAAGGATATGCGACCAAATATTAAATATGATACTTTAAAAATATGTTAAAGCAAAATATTCTAATTTTCTGAGACACTGAATTTTGGGTTTCATTAGCTGTAAGCCATAATCATCAAAATTACAAGAAATAAAGGCTTGAAATATTTCACTATGTGTAATGAATCTATATAATATATGAGTTTCACTTTCTGAAATGAGTGACAAAAAATATTGAACTTTGGCACGATATTCTAATTTTTTGAGCTGCACCTGTATTATTTGATTAAAATCAGCAGCACGCTAATGCGTCTCTCATACAAACTCACGAAGACTGCTGAGAGCACCGAGTAAAGAATAACTGAGACTGAATATCTCTCTAGTGAACAAGTCTCAGGCCCTTAGCCTTTTATCTCAAGGGGCTGTGCCTGGAAACCAGGATAAAATGTGCTGTTTAGTAGGTAAGCACAGAATGAAATACAGACAGCTGTGCTAAATGTGCACTGTAGTGCTTATCTACATTGAATACATTACTTTAAATTGTGATTATTAGAGAGCACTAACACAGAGAGCTTTGGTTCATGTTTTATTGTATAAGCATCTTGCCAATGAGGAAATCCTTTAGTATGTCCGTGATAATAGGATAGGATTATCCACGTGAAAAGAAGTGTGTATTCCAGACCTTTGGTCCGTCCACACACTGGAACAGTGGTTTAACAGAATGTGCCACCTGTTAAAGAAAGATAAGCCCCTCAAACCCCTGAGCGTAAAAATAAAATAAAAAAAATGGCAGCACTCTAGACAGTGAAATAAAAAGATTCACAATACAACATTACAGTAGTTATTAGGCCTACATGATCACGTCTTAAAAATGTAAAAAAAACGAACAAACAATGAATGAGCAATTTCTGACATTTTATTTTGTACATATGCAAGATCTCACAAGATAATATATATTTACTCAGGGACCTTATCTGCTGACACCTGTTGGTGAATAGTGCAATCGCTTAAATCATCTTCACGTCAAATGACGTCGAACATTTGGGTATGGAAAAGGTGGCTCATCGTTTACGAGGGGGGGGGGGGGGGGATCATCAAAAGAGCCGGTGTGTGTGGTTTTTTTTTTTGTGCCAGCACCAACAACAACACAGCTGACAATAAAAACTAATCATGGGTCATCTCAAATCAAGACCTGATAAGTAGAATCAGGTGTTAGGGGGGGGGCTAAAAAAAAAAAAACACCCGCCCCACCGGCTTTTGCGCGGATGTTCCCCCACCCCTGGTTTACGAGAACAACCTGTTCTTTTTTATATTTTCTTACCACGAGAGGAAAGGCGAGAACGAGCGCAGAACAAATGCGATTCGATGAAGCTCTACCCTATACCTTAAAAAGTATGGTTTTGTCAAAAACGCTTTGATAAATATCTGATTAATCAATGTTCATTTACTTTAGACCTAGGTGATTGGGGCGTTTGCGTAACTACAACATTCTGCTGACATATATTACTTATTATTCATGACTATGTTCAGCCAATCAGCATTAACAAGCCACCGTGACTTTGTCGTATGAGGAAATGAAATCCTGTCATAATTACATTGTCATTATTTGATATCAGTGGATAATGGAAGTAGGTTCACTCAATAGTATTACTGGACAATGACTTTGAAGGTTAATTTTATGGTGATTCACGCTCGCATCCGTCTACTGCCCTCTAGTGACAGCTGTACTGTAATGCAAGTAAAGCAAAGTGGAGGGAGTTTTACAGACTTGGCAGACACAGTTCACCCCAAGTTTGGGTGAATAAGTTTACAAGGGTATTCATAAAAGACACCGTCTCCCACGGGCAACATTATGATAACTGTCATCAAATAATTTAGGCTCATGAAAATAATCTGACACAATACAGTAATGAACTTGCAGATGCAGATGATAATTCATCATAGAACAGACATTGCCTCAACGTGTATGTGACATTTCGTTCCTTAAAAAACAATTGTCACTCAGCAAGCATTAAGGCACTCAAGGCTATGTTATATCATGAATATTGGAACCTCTGGTGCTTTAATGTGGCACAAATCATGTTAACATTCATGATAAATCAACCAACCTCACGTGTGTTATTGTTGAAAATGTCCAGTTTTCTCCAGACAAAGCTCATCAACTAGTTTTGCCTCTACATGGTCCAGTACATGGAGCTCATGGACACCAGAGGGTACCATCATCTGAAGCCTGGAAGTGAAGCCCGGTGACAGGGGCAAGCTGACCCGAGCATCTGGCAGGGATTCTACCCAGTGAACATTTTTGTGGCGAAAGGTCGAGGTGTTTAGGTAAAAACCTGGCTACATTTGGTTGAGTGAATGTTTTCTAGCCAACTAGGGCGTAGTCTATACCCGGGTAAAGCCTGAGCTATATTGGGGTTAACCTAGTCCATTTATGTCAAAACATCACATAAGCTAGATTTCTACCCCTCTTGATGTCCAGGTTCTGGCTTTTTCTCACTGGGTACTATCTCCCGCAACCCAGAAACCAAAAAATCTAAAGTCAAGCTACCATCCAGGTCCAAGAAGACAGATTTCCCCCTGAAACAAAGTCATTGTCTGTAGAGAAAACAAAACCCTTTGCATTTTTGTCATTGTTACAAAGAGAGTAGGGCGTTACCAATGGACCTTCACCTTCAGTACATCCAAGCAGAGACTCGTACTTTCTGCTGCTGGCCATATAAACAGCTTCCCCATCTCCCGTCTACCTCTGGCTGGGATCACTTTAAGGGTTGTTTCTCCTGACTCATTTTCCTATTGAACTCAGTGGAAAAATAAGTCAGGAGAAGAAACCCTTAAAGTGATCCACCCATACAGCAGTGATGGTTTGAGGCGTGTTTGACACATCAGACCCTTGATGACTTACAGCCATATAGCCAACCATGTGTTCCATACTGTTCCAATGTAATTTACATCTAAATCTAGTTCCCCCACCCCCACCCCCATAGAGATCCATTCAAATGCAGAGAGGTTATAGTATCGCTTGTAAGAGTACCTGAAAATAAGATAGTCTTTTGATGTTGTTGGGTCACAGACATCAGGAAGTCATGGAATGCAAAGGATATGCAACCAAATATTAAATATAAGGACTTTATTTATGTTTATGTTAATATGTCCAATTACTTTTTGTAACCTAAACTGGGAGGACTATGTATGAAAAGGGCTACAATTCGTACATGGTTCAACTGATATGGCTGTAAAAAACCCTCAAATTAAAGCTGAAAGTCTGCACTTTAACCTCATAGTCACTGTTCCATTTCAAATCCAATGTTCTGGAGTACAGAAGACAACAAAAATTGTGTCACTGCCCGAAAACTTTCCGTCCCCACTGTAATTCCAGGGCTATTTATTCTGAAGTAACTCCATGCCTTCTAAAGTATCCGACTGTGGTGGCTGTTTGGTGTTAACAACCATGGGTTCTTCTAAACAGTTGTCCAAAGATGTCAGAATGAAGATAGTTCACTTCCACCAACAAGGAGAAGGCAAAAAAAAAACCTCTTAACGTTTCAAACTACCCATTTCCACTGTCAGAAACATGATCAGAAAATGGAAGATAAATGGAACAGTGTAGTCAAGGCAAGATCTGAAAGAACAAGACAAATCTCAGATAGAATGGCCTGAAACTTAATGAGAAATGCTCAGAACCCACACATCATTGCAAAAGAGCAGAGGTCTAGTTGTTCACAGGACAACAATGCAACGTACTTCAAACACCAAAGACCTACATAGCAGAGTTGCCAGAAAGAAGCCTTTCCTACGACCTCAGCACAAAATTAAGCATCTGAAGTATGCGCACACACAAAATAAAAAACCTTAAGAAGCCTATATACCCTTTTGGAACAATGTGCTTTGGACTGACAAAACCAAAATGAAACTTTCTGGCCAAAACCAAATAAGGTATGTTGGGAGAAAAAAAGGTGAAGCATTTGTAGAGAAGAACACCTGCCAACTGCATGGAGATTATGCTTTGGGGTTGTGTGGCAGCTGGGGGCACATTAATTATTGTGCGGGTGGATATCAAGAAATTCTAGAGGCTAATTCTTTGAAGGTCAGTCCATAGTCGAAGAGAGGTTTGGTATTCCATTAAGACAATGATCCGAAGCATACCTCAAAATCAACCATGAAGTACCTCCAGGAAAGATGGATGAAGGTTTTGGAATGGCCACCACAGTCCCCAGACTTGAATATAATTGAAAATCTGTCGAGAGATCTCAAACATACCGTGCCTGCAAGAAGGCTGAAGAATATTTCTGAGCTAGAGGTGTTCTGCCAGGAAGAATGGGGGAAAATTACAAAAGCAAGAATTGAAAGACTCTTGGCTAACTACAGAAAGCATTTGCAAGCTGTTATAGTTCCCCAGGGAAGAGTCAGTACTGAGTGGGTTCCCAAACTTTGCACAGGACCTTTCTCCTTTTTTTTTTTTTAACTGTAAAATTTTTTAATAGAAAGTAATCTTGCTTTAAAATCGGAAGACATGCATCATGTTTAACTTTGTACCATTTCGAGGTCAGGTTAGCATATACAGTTGAAGTCGGAAGTTTACACACTCAGGTTGATGTCATTAAAACTCATTATTAACCACTCCACAGATTTCATGTTAGCAAACTATAGTGTTGGCAAGTCAGTTCGGACGTCTACTTTGTGCACGACAAGTAATTTTTCCAACAATTGTTTACAGATTATTTCACTTTTAATTCACGATATCACAATTCCAGTGGGTCTGAAGTTTACATACACTAAGTTGACTGTGCCTTTAAATTTTTCAATTTTTAATATTTGTTCGCATATCCTTTGCATGCCATGACTTCCTGATGTCTGTGACCCAACAACATCAAAAGACTCTTGATATCTTATTTTCTGATACTCTTACAAGCAATACTATAACCTCTCTGCATTTGAATGGATCTCTATGGGAATTGGTGGGACTAGATTTAGCTGTAAATTACACTGGAACAGTATGGAAACACATGGTTGACAAAATGGCTCTAAGTCATCAAGGGTCTGACATATCAAACAAGCCTTAAACCATCACTCTGCTGCCAGAAATACAGCAGATGATGGATGGATGACTTGAAGGGTTTCTTCTCCTGACTTATTTTTTACATAGAATTCAATAGAAAAATTTGTCAGGAGAAACGACCCTTAAAGTGATCCATCCATATCTACTGCATATCTGGCAGTAGAGTGATGGTTTGAGGCTCTTTGATACCTCAGACCCTTGATGACTTACAGACATTCAGACAACCATGTGTTCCATACTGTTCCAGTGCAATGTACAGCTAAATCTAGTCCCACCCCCCAATTCCATAGAGATCCATGCAAATGCAGAGACATTATAGTATCGCTTCTAAGAGTACCAGAGTACCAGAAAATAAGATATCAAGAGTCTTTTGATGTTCTTGGGTCAGATATCAGGAAGTCATGGCATGCAAAGGATATGCAACCAAATATTTTAAAATATTACTTTATTCTATATATAAATGCAGGGGAGTCAATAATTGTGGCACAAATGGTTTTATTAAAAATAATTATTTCTTGATGAGGAATTTCTTTTTCCATAATACATTTACTTCAATTAAAGGTTGGATTTTTCTAATTTTTTCAGTGTGACAATACAAACGGTGAATTCTTTATAACCAATTTTACTCTTTACCAGGGGTGCCAATAATTGTGGAGGGCACTGTATATAAACACACAGGTGACAAATGTAAAAAAAAAATCAATATAGTGTCTTAAGGTGTTGGGCCACTAGCCGCCAGAACAGCTTCAATGCACCTTGGCGTAGATTGTTGTCTCTGGAACTCTACTGGAGGGATGGAACACTATTCTTCCAAAAGATATTCCCTCATTTGGTGTTTTGATGTTGGTGGTGGAGAGCACCATCAAACACGTCTGTCCAAAATCTCCCACAGGTGTTCAATTGGGTTGAGATCTGGTGACTGCGAAGGCCATAGCATATGACTCACATAATTTTCATACATTTAAGTGGAATTACTGGACAGAGCATTTTTTAAATACTTCCAAGGTGTCCAAGTACGGTGCACACAAATGTTTTGGAAATTGTCGGAACTACATCAGTGTGCTCACAGACAGGCACATTGATGGAGGCAAGTGCTGAATGATTACATTTTACTATTTATTAGGAAAAAAAAGGAATAAAAAAAGATCTTTACCGATTTTCGCTCCATGGTTTAAAATGCCCGATCTCATTGGGGCAACCCCTGCTATCGATTCGGAAGAGTGCAGACAAGCATCTGCTCTCCTCTGAAGCACCTGGTGACAGTCACACTGCTTCCCATCACACTGCAAAGGAAGACGCTTCATACGCAGCTCCACAAGACCTGCGAGTGCACCGTTTGACCAGCAGGGGTCGCTGGTGTACGACGAGAAAAAATGTTCACTTCGGACCCAAACCAATGACATCAGATCCTCTATAATTTGCAGTTATATACATACTCAAATTATCATGCACATGAAATAAAATAACATATAAATTAGATCAATCCATTAATCAAATGACATAAGTCAATGCTTTGACAATAATTTAAACACTCAAGAGCTAATTGAGGTTAAGTGTGCAGAACATTGGTCTATAGAATTAAAATGAAAGAATTCTGATATTTCTATATTAATTTCACTAGATGGGCAGCATCATATTTCAGTTCCTCTCTACCCGTTTTTTCTCACCCACGAGTATCTTGAATTCCTACATAACAGCTGCTTTCACTGCTGATTTAAGTTAATTGTATTTAAAAGTTCACATACCATAATACTCAAATCACTTAATACTTAATCCACGGATATGCAAAATCCAGGGCTAAAAATGCCTTTAAAATAGTTGTCATCTTTGAAATGGTATCCTACAGAAAACCGAATAAAACAGCATTCATGCACACAAATGTAGAATATTTGTGATATTGTTTAATTGTGTGTATTAACGGGTCAGAACAAGTTTACCTGCAATGAAGACACAAGACACACACACCACACACATTCACAGCGACATATACACACACAGCAGTCAGTGTGGCACAACCTGTGGGAAGCTTGTCTTGTCCACCGTGCGATTAAGCCATTTGTAAATCTTCACCCAGGACATGACATCCCTGCAGGGATTATGGAGACATAGGCAGAGAGGCAGTGGAAGAGCATACTGCAAGTGGAATAATTCAAATACTATTTATTTTCATTTTTAAAGTATAATTTTACAGTGTGCTGGGTTTGTACAGTGCTCTAAGGCAGATCAAGGGATTTTATCATCCATGCATTTTTCACAACAAAAAAAAAGCCGTAGAATATTTAAAACAAACAAAAATGTTTGAAGGCAATCCTCTGATCCAAATAACACAAAAAAAACAACCAAAAGAAACAACCAAAGTAAAAATGAAAAGAAAAATAGTAAGACCTTACAGGCTAAAACAATGAAGCATTTTTGTCCCCTGAAGGAAGAATGTGAGGAAAATGGCCTGTAGTGCATTGTGGGTAGAACGCGGGGGAACAGTCTGTACAAAGCCACGGACGCTGAAGCTACGCGCCCCTTGGGCTCTCAAATGGCTGCAGCGAACCTCTCCTCCTGTGGCTCCTGCTCACCCTCCTCTTCTCCCACAATGCTTTGCTCTGGGCAGCAGAATCCTCAGGCTCCCACGGCACTGTGGGAAAATGACGTCTATATAGGCCACTGGTTTTTAGTTTGGCATACTTGTCCGGCTAATCCTCGGCAAATACATGGGTTTTCAAATGATGTCTTCAGCACACTGGGCAAGTCTCTTCTTCCCATGGATTTACTGCTCCTCATCTTCAATAATCCACTATGTTTATTCAGTTTCTTTACGTGCACAAAGTATTTACAATGTACCATAAATAACATATGAGACAGTTACAGTGTGAAGATTCCACTTTCTTTATTCTTGCTAAGGGGCGCAATGCTCTTTTTTTTCACGTTATATTTCTGTGCACAAAATAACCTCACAAAGTGAAAGTTCACATTGCGACTGTAGCTCCAGAAGTCAACGTCACACCACGGCCAAAACAAAATTCGGCAAAAAACAGGGCGCAGAACTCTGTACAGTCAATATCCTCTTTAAAAATAACACAAGGACAAAAATGTTCCTCTTAAATCAAATTCTACTTTGAGAAATTCAGCAAAATAATTTCTATAAAATAAAACGGCAAAATATTTAAATATACGGTGGGCTGATTCTTATCTTTTGCAGGGGGTATTTGGTATTTTTGACAAAATTCCAAGAAAAAAAAAAAACACATTCAAGTTACCAATTAAATACAGTATTTACCCATTTTCCTTTAAATCCTAAAGATTGATGCTGTACTTAGCAAGACCTTTAACAGTTGCAACATGACTAACCAGCAGTTATTTTATGATACAACCCTGCTTTATATTTTTCTAATCCCCAGAATGAAGAGTTCTAAGACCATGCCTGCCCTGGGTGAAAAGAGACTGCAGACCTCTCTCTCCAGTCGTACTCAGTAACAGGAGAGTTAAGAGCTCATCTAGTGACTGATCTAACAAGGAAGCGAAACACAAGCACACCCAGTACAGTAAGTTATGCTCCAGGCACCTGGGCATCTCAAACTGTTGCATATATACTTTTCACTTTCCAAAACTCTTATCGTGTGTTTTACTGTTTTACTGTCCCACCAAAACTGACTGCCAGAACGTTAACTACAAGGGATATGTGTACAACTGAAAAGCCGCTCGTTATGTTGGTTTCTAATGTCGCAATTGAGGTGTGAGAGGAAACAAAAATCAAACGCCCCTCAGGCTAATAAAAAGGCTGTGAAATGGGGAGCACAGCCGTGGTTGGGTTATGATGGTATAACAGGGCTACACTGTTCTGGTGTGAAGCCATGCTAAACGTTCCAGCGTATTAAACTAGAGCTTCAAAAGGACTCCGTTAATACCAGGATGAGAGAAAGGCAATGAGAGGTCTAAAACAATGCAACATCATCACTTTCCACATCAATCAAACGTCATCACGTTAACCCAGCCGACACGAAAAGCAACTCCGAGCTGGAGAGTTGGTTTGGCATGGTTCATGGTTCATGGTTCATGGAGTGCTTGACATGGGTAATGCTTGCCCTCCAAGAACTGAACAAACCCAAACTGCTTAAGGGCACACCAAACCTCAGGGCTGCGCACAGGCCATAAAGCAGAAAGTCTTTCTTTTTTTTTTTTGTCTTCATAAATATAAATTTTTTCCCCCATCCTTTAGTTTTCAGGAACCAGCAAGACTTCCCACCAGCGGACCAGCAGCCCAGCTGAGGGAAGCAAGCAGTGAGACAGTAACTTACTATGTACACCTCTGCCGTTTACACAGGCATGCTTCATTACAACACTATATCCACTGCAGGTGGGTTATATCTCTTGGACAGCAATACTCCACAGGGCAGACAGTGAATAGACTCTCCACTCCAGGTTAAATACAAAGTTGAACTATGGACAGGAAGGTCCCAGAGAGGCGCGGAGCTGTAAGGCCTGGTCTTGCACTTGGATAAGTGTCTCTGTGGGGCGCATGGGAGGAGCCTGCTTTACTCCTTTGTCTGGGGCGAGGAGACCTCCTCCGTGCCCTCCCAGTTCTCTTGTGCTCGTTGGCCGGGGCGCTGGGGATTGTTCATATGTTGTGCTGCGGGTCCCGTGTACGGCTGGCCGTGCGGGTGGTTATTCTGCTGAACACAGGCAGACAGGTGATCAGGAGCGAGGTGATACGCGCACACAGCACTCAGAACGGGCCTTCGCCTTCAGCCACACTACAGGCTCCAGGATTACAAAGGACCCACTCCCTACCCTGTAAGGTATGTAATAGAGCGGCTCAGGGCTCATTAGACGTGTGTGTGAGAGCTGGTGCTTACCTGCTGAAACTCTGTCACTGGGGGGTGGGGGAAGAGGGTGGTGTCTTCAGGGGGCGAGGAATCATTTTCATCAGGAGCTTCCTGGTCTTCTGGCTCCTGGGAGACAAGACAACACCATTATCCAACACTACACTACAACACCCTTATCCAACACTATACTACACAACACCCTTATCCAACACTACACGACAACACCCTTATCCAACACTACAACACCCTTATCCAACACTATACTACACAACACCCTTATCCAACACTACACTACAACACCCTTATCCAACACTATACTACACTACACCCTTATCCAACACTACACTACACCCTTATCCAACACTACACTACAACACCCTTATCCAACACTATACTACACAACACCCTTATCCAACACTATACTACACTACACCCTTATCCAACACTACACCCTTATCCAACACTACACTACAACACCCTTATCCAACACTATACTACACAACACCCTTATCCAACACTACACGACAACACCCTTATCCAACACTACACTACAACACCCTTATCCAACACTACACCCTTATCTAACACTATACTCCACAACACCCTTATCCAACACTATACTACACAACACCCTTATCCAACACTATACTACACTACACCCTTATCCAACACTACACTACACCCTTATCCAACACTACACTACAACACCCTTATCCAACACTACACCCTTATCTAACACTATACTCCACAACACCCTTATCCAACACTATACTACACAACACCCTTATCCAACACTATACTACACTACACCCTTATCCAACACTACACTACACCCTTATCCAACACTACACTACAACACCCTTATCCAACACTATACTACACTACACCCTTATCCAACACTACACTACAACACCCTTATCCAACACTATACTACACAACACCCTTATCCAACACTACACGACAACACCCTTATCCAACACTACACTACAACACCCTTATCCAACACTACAACACCCTTATCCAACACTACACTACAACACCCTTATCCAACACTACACCCTTATCTAACACTATACTCCACAACACCCTTATCCAACACTATACTACACAACACCATTATCCAACACTATACTACACAACACCCTTATCCAACACTACACGACAACACCCTTATCCAACACTACACTACAACACCCTTATCCAACACTACACTACAACACCCTTATCCAACACTACACCCTTATCTAACACTATACTCCACAACACCCTTATCCAACACTATACTACACAACACCCTTATCCAACACTATACTACACAACACCCTTATCCAACACTATACTACACAACACCCTTATCCAACACTATACTACACTACACCCTTATCCAACACTACACCCTTATCCAACACTATACTACACCCTTATCCAACACTACACCCTTATCCAACACTACACTACACCCTTATCCAACACTACACTTGACAACACCTTTATCCAACACTATACTACACAACACCCTTATCCAACACTATACTACACCATTATCCAACACTACACTACAACACCCTTATCCAACACAACACCCTTATCCAACACAACACCCTTATCCAACACTATACAACACCCTTATCCAACAGTATACTACACAACACCATTATCCAACACTATACTACACAACACCCTAATCCAACACTATACTACACAACACCCTAATCCAACACTATACTACACAACACCCTTATCCAACACTACCCTTATCCAACACTATACTACACAACACCCTTATCCAACACTACACTACCCTTATCCAACACTATACTACACAACACCCTAATCCAACACTATCCATCACGAGGACATAGTATGACCAGCAAGTGGACGAACGCACGTACAAACCCACACACGCACAAACACGAGCACGCACACTGAGTCCACAGTCCCAAGCTTCCTGCTGAAATTCTGGTCACTAGCTCTGGATTGTCATAAGGCGTATGATTGGGTCACGACATGTGCATGTGACTTTAGCCAGATAACGAGGGAAGTACATAAAATTTTAACAAGACAAAAGCTGTCTGCCACACCCAGAAAGGCACATGGTACAGACGCAAACAGGACACAGACAAAGTGGAAAACAACAGTGTTCAAACACGTCAAGGGGATAACACCAAGGAAGAGCGTAGATGACTGTAAATATCTGGAAAAACATGCAGGCTTGGAAGAGGCTCTGCAGACCCGGACAGTCGTGTTCGCGGTGGACTGTAGGTCCACATATGGACACGGTACAATTTCTACACCACTGTCGTCGCAATATCAGGCTGAGCCACTGTGACTAAATTAAAAAAGGTGTATGAATTGTGGTGAAAATTTAAATGTTTTAACCTAATGAAATGCTGACATTATTCTATAAACTATGATCAGTGCAATATATAAATAAATAAATAATAAGTGCAATCATTTTCCCTCAAAAACGATGGCATTTTCAATGTGTGGGATAATGGGCTCATTCTGTTCGATAGGATTTTGAAGGTAGAACCTTCTTTGACTAAACACACAGAGATGAAAGAGCAGAGTTAGTTAGAGCTACACCATGCCCTGAGAACTAGGGATGTGCGCATTTAGTCGACTGGTCGAGTAAACGTTGCTACCCTCGCTAGTCGGCACCAGAAATACTAGTCGGTTAAACTTATTATTTTATTAATGTACACATTTAAATTACATATTGACACAATTTGCACCGAAATGTCATGTTTTCCTGGTCAAATGTTGCTTTATAAAAATAAAAAAACAAGCATTTACGTTGAATATTGTTTTCAATAAATGTTATTTGTTAACTTTTATTTAGTGTGCTGTTGTCATGTTTTGTAGGGTAATGTGCAATGTTCATAATGCAAGGCGCAAAGTGCCACACATTTCAGCGGCATTTAAAATACGATTTGGTTATTGAAGAATGTGATTAACGGTTTCAAATGGCTCTTATAATATACGCAATATTTTTTCGGACAATGTTTAACCTTATAGATTAAATTGTGCTCAATTTTGACTGTTTTCTGAGTGTTTTCTTACTTTTAGACTAGTTGACTCGTCTAAATTTAAACTTCCGTTTAAACGTCAGGGAAATGAGTCGTTAGGAACATCCCTACTGTGAACACCAAGAGAACACTGAGATGTGAAACAGCGGAGGCTTTTCTCCGGGGACACTGAGATGTGAAACAGTGGAGGCTTTTCTCCGGGGACACTGAGATGTGAAACAGCGGAGGCTTTTCTCCTGGGACACGAGACTTACAGTGTGCTTCTGCTGTCCCGTCACTTCCCCGGGCAGTAACCGCTGTGGCGAGGACGACTTCCGCGCAGCGTCTTCTTCTGACACCACCTCGTGCTTCGTTAAGTGACACTATTTTTGAAACGGCAGTTATTATTGCATGTAGACAGTGTCAATAAACGATGCAAGTCAAGTACTTTTTTCCCCCTCCTTTTCCTTCCGTTGTTTGAGTCTGCCATCGATTACCAATTAATTAGCTTGCAAACACAGCATATTGATACAGTTCTTTCCCCCCCAATTGACCATTTGCTTTTCCGGCAAATAATTTAAAAAAAAGAAGCATAAAATAAAGGGAAATTATATAAAAACAAGACTGAACACACCAGCTTTCTAAAAACTTGATGTACAAGCAATTTGACAATGTTGAAATAAATTTAAAATAATCATGAATTTTAAAGGGGGGGCTAAAAGCAGCCAGACATTAACGTATTGAAATAAATTTATCGAAAACAAAGCCCTACCTATAGTAAATGATGCTGCAATGTTTTTAATCTTGAATCAACACATGAAAACTAATTTCATACATTTGTCACCTTAAGTGCCATTCTACAGTGAAAACATACATTTTCATACATCACTTAATTCCATAAATCACATATTAAATTAGTTTTTAGATGTAAAGAATCAGTGTATAAACTAATGTCTAAAATACTGGTGATGGACAGCTCTTAAATATAAATATGGACAGAACATGCACATTTGCTAAAAGAAAGAATTATTCAATTCCATCTCATTCTTTAAGTTAATATGGACAATGAATTTAGTGTCCTTAAGAGGTATTTTAAGTAATAAAATAGTTTGCACTACATTCATGTAATAAAATTCTGTAGCAAGCCAGCATTGGCACTTAAAAAAAAAATCTCTCACCAGAAAATAAAAATATAAAAACATCACTGAAGAAAAACGACCATTGCTTCAGTGAAGTTTCTATGCAAATGCTTATTTAGCTTTAATTCCTCTCGCTTCCCATCTCTCAGGCTCTACTTAACGTTACAAAACCAACAGCAAAGACGGTGCTAGTGGGGTATTTGAGTCGATGGTGTTTAGTGTGAAGCCTAACTAGCATTAGCGTTAGCAGTGAGCGTACCTCCTCAGGGCTCAGTTCACAGGCCTTGGCCAGGGTCATCCTGGCACTGTGCGAGCGCTCCAGGAAGTAGCCGTTGGAGGTCTCGTTGCTCTGTACTGGGGGGGACCAGTTGTTGTAGGTGTACTGGGGGTTCCCCGTATAAGGTCTGCGCTCCAGTTCATCCCCCAGCCACTCCACCGCCCACGTCCACTTCCTCTTCAGGTCCCCATTACTCTGTAAAACACGGCGCGAGTGAACCGTTGCGCCCACCGAAAACACGTAGAGGTACCCGCAAGACAAAACACTCTTCTCAAATTATCTACAATACCTGCAAGATCTGGTAGGCGACTGAGCAGTTGCTGAAAAGAGCCACCATACACTTTATACACTGATAGGCCCTCTTCTGATAGTGATTTTTGGATCGCTGGATGGTGTCAAACAGCCCGTCTCTGTCATCAGGGATGCCCTTCAGCACGTTGTGGATCCTGGACAGAGGAGGGCAGTTAAATTAGCTTTAGCCGTTTCTCGTCTCAGTACAGGTCATGTGAAAGGTTTGGTTCTGAACGCCTCGAGGTCCAGAGTCTCACCTGTGTGTCTGCCAGGAGTCCTCGATGAGCAAGATCTGCAGCAGCAGGTCGAGGTACGGCCGCAGCTCGTATGTATACGAGTACGCCACCTGGGGAACCGCAACCAGACCACAGTCACCTGACGTTCTCTCACAAGCACGTTCCACTTCTTTACATTATCGCCCTTATCCAGGACTGCATCCCACCCTACACAGCTTCCTGTGACAGAGGAGTGGACAGCCATAGAGCCCCGGTTCAGGGGTCTCAAGACTGTAATCTCACCCACAGAGTGGACAGCCGTAGAGCCCCGGTTCGGGGGTCTCACCTGCCACAGCAGCTCGCTCAGTACGGTGGAGGAGAACTGGGGGTTCTCCCAGCAGCTGAAGCGCAGGAGCTTGATGGTCTCGTCAGAGTTGCTGCAGTCCTCGATGATCTTCTTGACGTAGCTGGTACGCACAAACAGGATCTCGGCCACCAGCTGCTGGAGGGGCATCATGGGCTGTGGCAGGTTGGAGTCGCCGTACGGGTTTGGAAGAGGTGGATTACCTGAGAAGACGGGACAGAACAGAGGCACTGCTTCACCTTTTCGTCCCACGGGCACGTATGGGACACGTTTGTTTACCGCGGTCGATTGCTTGCACTCCTAAATCTGTAGTCGTTCACTATTCTATCCTCCCATACGTCTTTAACTGTGCCCTCAGTCTCAGGCCACGCCTACACAGCGTGTGTGCTTGGGGACAGCTGATTGGTCAGTCACTGGGTCCTGAGCAAGGATGAAGGTCTTCATTGGGCAACAGCTGTCTTTTAGCGAACACGCGTGCGTCCCTTGTGTTGGAGTAAAGCATCTATGCTTTAACACAGTGACCATCACTCTGAATCAAGCTTTAAAAGAAAGAACTTACCGTTAATCGAAGACTGCATACGCGATGATACATCGCAACAGCGTACCAGCTGAGAGACCACAGCATACAGCTTGCCCAGCTCAGCGTACTGGTACTTTATGGGGGGGCCGGGACCCTCGTCCAGGGCCACCAGCATGAAGGTGGCGGGTACACTTAGCTTCAGGAGCTGGGTCTTCTCTGGGACACCTGAAGCAGAGGGAGGCGGAGCTTAGGCTAAGAGGAGTCGGAGAAGTCCAGGGGGTATTCCACAAAGCAGGATTACCAAGTTCGCTGGATAACTGCACTGAGTAAAACCAAAAACCCTCCCAAATCTGGACCCTGGACTGGAAAAGAACTGTTCCGGGTTTTACTCAGTGCAGTTATCCAGCTAACTCGGTAATACTGCTTCGTGAAATACCCCCCCCCCCCCCAGTTGAGGCACATGTACGGCAGGCGGGTCCTTACCCAGATTGGCGTACATGACGAAGAGGTTGAAGTACTGCTGCAGGTGACGGCCGTGCTCAGACACCTCTCTCCGGAGCAGGTTCAGGACTGCTCTTAACAAGTGGTCACTTAGGCTCAAATTGTCACAGGCCTACAACAGGAGAAACAAGCTTCATTAACATGCTCCAATTACACACTCCTCTCTTCGAAAGACTAAAGTTAACTTTCCCTGGAGACTTAAAGGGCCGAGGGTGTATTGATTTAAAAATAAACAAGGGGGAAATGATTGGCTGGATATACCAGGGTCAGGGGTCAATTCCATTTCACTTCAGTCAATTTAGGAAATTAATTAAAATACAGTTCATGAATAAAAAAAAATGGAATTGATGTTATACTGGAATTTTTCAATTGTATTGAACTTGTATTTTCCTGAACTGACCAAGATAAATTAGTTTTCACACAGAGTTTAGAAAAAATTTAATAAACTAAAATAAAGTCTGAATAATTTTCAAACATGACCTTTCCCATTAAATAAACAAAAAAATAAAACAGACTTAATTAAGACTTAACCGTCCCAATCTGTACATATAAAATTGAAATTTCAGGTTTTAACCTTAGCAGAGATTTTAATAGATAGCTTTTAATCTGTGAAGCCGACTGGCTTAAAATGATCCGACATCACACATTTTCCTCTGAAGCGTTTTGCTCGCAGCACCGTGCCGGCAGTAGCTTAGCAAAAGTCAGTCACAAACCTGATGGGATATCAAATTCCCCATTTAAATGATTCAAACATTTTTTGTGCACATATTTGCAGGTTTGACTGAAAGGTAATAAATTAAACTTGTGTGGTGTGAAACTGCAATTATCGGGATCATCCACCGATTTCATTTGCATGAATTTTTCATCCACGCACCAATTGAGTCACATTAATTTTGGAAAATTTCCCAGGATTCACCCCAACACAGCAGCATTTCAGCTCACTGGTTTTCCTCAGAACATTTTATACTCTTTAAATAATGGGGCGCAAAGATGGGAATGTTCATATTTCATGGAATTCTGGACACTAAATGAGACATTAGTCTGAAAGTGGAAATGAGGGTATTTGTTGATCAATGGCATCCTTATTAAAAACTGCAGTGGCCAATGATTAAATATCGTACGGGTTTGCGCGCGGACGGCACGATGAGCCCGTTTGGGTGTACCTGACTGGAAGGCCCTGGAGAGGCAACAGGTGAAGGGCACGGTCCGTCCTGCAGGGAGAAATGCGCGATGAACACGATGAGCTTGGCGAAGGCACCCCTCACTTCCGCGCTGGGGCACTCCAGCAGGTACTCGGAGAAGCGGTTTGTGTAGGCGAACAGGACGTTGTGTGCAAACCAATAGCGTACATTCTTGCTGTGGCGAAGCAGGATGCACAGTGCGTCATACCTGTGGAGAGACACGCAGTTTCACACAGCGCAGAGACACAGTACGGCGTTTTCACAAGAGCAGAAGTCACCCAGCACTCACCAGTCACTGGCAGGGCCGCGCACAAGTTTCTTTGTGTGGAATCCTGTGCTAAACAGAAATCTCGCAGCAAGCTGGATACTAATCATAGCTATTTCTTCTGCTTCAGGCAAAAGATGATCTTGTCCTAATTGAAGCAGAAATAGACATCATTTAATGGAGTAACTTCTCAGATGCAGATCATTAGCAGATGTAGAAGCTTATTTCAGAAACACAAACAGGGACTATTACTCCAGTGACCTTCTCACTGTCAGGTAAGATTTGGAGAAGAACAAGAACACAATGTTAGGCAATGCTTAATCAGCTTCAAAGTACAGCAAGGACTTTGTGCTTCATTTCACAACTAAGAAAAAGGTGATTAGTTTCCTCCAGGACTGAAATATGCACCCCACTGCTTGGACGCTTGCATGCACGCACACGCATCTTTTCAACACGTCCTTGAGACGTTCAACATTTCATTTGAACCAAGTGGGTTCTTATCAACAGGGAACTCTGAAGTTAATTTTCAAAAACAGTGAGTTGAGGATAGACTTCATTAATAATGCACTGGTGGAGAGATGGAGTTTATAGCAGCACAGATACAGTCTAACGCTGTTCAATCCCCCCTCCACTGTGGAAGAGACACAACAGGCCCAGCATCACCATCAAAAGGGGAAATAATATGGAGGTAGATTTCTATCAAAAATAAACAAGCACAAAAGTATAATCCACAATTGTATTTACCATCCACACACACACACCTCTCAATTTGTGTTCGTAGATATAATCCACAATTGTATTTACCATCCACACACCTCTCAATTTGTGTTTCGTAAAAATAATCCACAAGTATGTGTTTTCCATCCACACACAAACACCTCTCAACTTGTGTTTTGTAAATCATCATTTGGATGAATGCAAAAATTATATTCACAAATGCAAATAACATTTACAGATATGTTTCCAATGTTCACATGTACAAATCAAAAGCTTGGCTTGCGAACTGGCGAATCTACATTTGCCGATCGAAGGACAGTCTTATCTGCTTGGATTTACGGACAGAATTTTGAGACAAATATTCCGCTGTTTTTCACCGTGTCGATTCACACTTGCTTAACTTGCGATTCGTAAGCTAAACTTATTCTTCTTTGGTGCTACATAACACGGCGGTGTGTGTGTCGGCTCATCAGCGCCACTTTTATGACAAGTGGCCAAAATTACACATTATCTTTAAGAAGTGGATTCATGGTAAATTTAATTAAAACAACCGAGTTTTGAGTTAATTTAGGTTGTAAAGTTAACCCCACGCTAATCTTGCGATGGCAAGTTTTTTTAAACAGTCATTGCACAAAACTCCTATCAGATTGCATGTAGCTAGCTAGCTAGATTACATTACACAGGGGTAGGTCCGTACATTGATAAGAACTAGGAAGTACAACACTATGAGCACTCCATGCAATTTGAATTATCATTTAGGTCTTATCTACTAGCTAGCTAGCTGAACAAATAAAAGATTTCATAGGAGACATCGGTATCAGTGAGAATAACTGTCAAATTAATTTAATTGGCTACAATACTTCACATGGTTGAGTTTGTTTTACATAATCTTTTCCATGAGGGGCGAAAGAGTAATGTAGCTACTGTTTACGGACCTACCCCTATGTAATGTAATCTAGCTAGCTACATGCAATCTGATAGTTTTGTGCAATGACTGTTTAAAAAACTTGCCATCGCAAGATTAGCGTGGGGTTAACTTTACAACCTAAATTAACTCAAAACTCGGTTGTTTTAATTAAATTTACCATGAATCCACTTCTTAAAGATAATGTGTAATTTTGGCCACTTGTTATAAAAGTGGCGCTGATGAGCTGACACACACACTGCCGTGTTATGTAGCACCAAAGAAGAAGTTTAGCTTACGAATCGCAAGTTAAGCGAGCGTGAATCGACACGGTGAAAAACAGCGGAATATTTGTCTCAAAATTCTGTCCGTAAATCCAAGCAGATCAAGCGTGTCCTTCGATCGGCAAATGTAGATTCGCAAGCCAAGCTTTTGATTTGTACATGTGAACATTGGAAACATATCTGTAAATGTTATTTGCATTTGTGAATATAATTTTTGCATTCATCCAAATGATGATTTACGAAACACAAGTTAAGAGGTGTGTGTGTGTGGATGGTAAATACAATTGTGGATTATATCTACGAACACAAATTGAGAGAGGTGTGTGTGTGGATGGTAAATACAATTGTGGATTATACTTTTGTGCTTGTTTATTTTTGATAGAAATCTACCTCCATAAAATAACCAAATCAGCTCTTCCTGCAGCAGGAAAATAATACCACAATGACCAATCAGAAAGTACAACAGCTCTACCACATGCAAGACACTTACCCCATACATACACACACCCTTCTAATACAAGTTGACGTAAGTAAATAGCTTCTCTGTCCTGCTGGCTTCATCCATTTTTAAAAATGTATTTAAAAAATAAAAATAAAAAGGATTCATATGCAACATCCTAAAGAAGAATTGCAGTTTTGCATCTAAATCAGTTCAGCATAATGCCTTAGTCGAGACCTCCTGGGCCAATGGAAGGTCCACCTCTCTTCTGCTCAAATTAACTGACCTCACTGACCCAGTTCAACTACTTAGAAATATGGAACCTCTCTAGATGGATTCATTAGTGATCTCGCCTCACCTGGTTTCTCGGCTCTGAACCGGTAGCCAATTTTAAGTTGAAAATAAAAACCAGCAGGCCCTCCAAGGTGAGGGTGGAGAACCCCTGACCTATGAGATTGTATCCATTTCTGTCTGATAAGGTAAGCATTTTCCATCTGCCTAATGTATCTGACTCAGTTGTGTAAATGATAAAACCTATGAAATAATGCAATTCACAAACTCAACCCAGGGGAACATTAACAAAATGGTGTAATGGCAAAAACCAGCAGTGCAAGACTGAAAACAACAAGACAAAACAAAGATGAATACCATGTTATTGAAAGCAATAATTCTGAAAGCAGGCAGGTGCCAGAATGCGTACCTGGAGGGGGGTTTAAATAGACACTGTTACAGGTCAGAAGTTTCTTAATAAACTGGAAATATTCCAGGCTGTACTGCATGCGGTTATGCATGAACTGGACGTTCTGCTTGCGCACACTGCACTCGATGACCGCCGGCATTTTGATGTGGTGCAGCTTGCTGGTAAGCGCCAGCTCCGAGATGTACTTGACCAGCTCGCTGTCCTTGTCCGTTGAGTCCATTCGCTCGTAGAAGAGGATGTAGGCGTTCCACCACCTCTTCTGCCGCCGGTAAGACATGCGCTTCATCATGTGGTCGAACACCTCGCCCATGTACTCCCCGCCGAAGCACTGGTTCTTCATCTCCTCGTCGTCGTCCATCTTGCACTCGGTCACGTCGCCGTCGTCAAACTTGTACCAGCGGTATCGCTCGCCGTCGCCGCCGCCGTTCCTCTGCACGATGTAGGAGTAATAGTGGCCGCCGCTGGCCTGGCCGCTGTGCACCAGCACGCCCGCTAGCCGGTACTTGGAGCTGCCGGGGGCGTCGTCGGCGCACTCTGTTGGCTCGTTCTGGATCACCTGACTCTCTGGGCTGACGTCGTCACCCTCCAACTTGGCCACGCCCGCCACTGTGTACGGCTCCATGTCCAGTTCGCGGGGGAACTCGAAATAGTCGTTAAACTTGATGGCGCACTCTCTCTCCCAGTCGTAGTCGAAGCGCTTCAGCTGGATGGCCAGCACAGGTGGCAGCTTCTTGATGAGGAGGCGCTTCACTGTATCCACCTGCGGGACACAGCATTGATTACACTCAAATCGCTGGAAACTGGACAACATAACTGCCTATAATTGTGAAACAAAATGGAGGTTCCTTTCAGGCAAGAGGTAATGGAGCTCGAAAGTTCAAAATTTTTCAGTTGAATGAATGTACCTTTTTGTTGCACTTTTCACAGTGGTAGGCATTGGCGCCCTCCAGTAGGTCTCCTTTGACATACTGCTCCATCGAGTCCAGGAGGTTCTGATGGTTTCTAATATCTACATTCAGCGTTGTGAAGGACTCTTCACATTCATACCTAAGAAACACAATTTCACATCATCACCACTGCAACCACAGGACACCGGTGAACACACTAAAGATCCTCCTCAGACCATCGTCATCCTCATCTGCAGGCGCCATTCTCACCTGTGAGGGCAGCCCTGACAGATCTTCTGATCGGCGAACGAGCCCCCAAGCACCTTGCTGAGCATGGCGGGGTGCCCAAGGGCCTTCAGGGCCTCGTCCAGACTGTCCACCAGGGAGTTAAAGAACTCCAGAGCATCGTGCTGCTCCCTCAGGTTCACCGGCTCGCCCCACAACCTGCCCAGAGAGACCCCACACTCTTAGCCACTCTACCCATGGCTCACTGCCGTTACCCAGCACAGAGTGTCCGTTTAATTCAACTTAAAAAATTTAAATAATAAAAAATAAAAACAAAACAATCTTTCAGACCTGTCATAAAGGAATGATGCAGGAGATGACGGAATTTACCGGAACTGCTTCCAGAAACCGCGAGGAACGTAGTACTGCAACCTGGAGGCGGCCAGGTGTCCAAAGATGACCTGTAGGTGGCGTAGCACCCCGATGTTGTACTCCTTCCTGTCCTCAGATTTGCTGAGGGCGGCCTTATCCTCAAACGGAGGGTGGTAGCTGAACACCTCGTCCCGAGGATCCACGTTGCTCTGTTGGTGAAAGGCCAGCACTGAATTAGTAAGGCCTTTAGTGTGTGCAAAACATTTTAGGACACGCAAAAACCAATAACACAACCAATGATTGGCGCAAACAAAATGCCATGACCAATCACTGGTCATGTTATTGGTTTGTCATATGCCAAACGGTCTTAGTAAATCAGCCCCTTACTTTCCCTAAACAGCACATCCTGCCACTCTGTACAAATGTGCACAATCTTAAATTGACCTGAAAGAGGAAGGACACCGTTTCTGCCATTACCTGTTCTGCAATAGTACATATCAGTGCCCTTGAGTCTTGGCTGAGCCTAAATGTTGTGCCTAGAGATAGTAGATTTGTTAGTCACTGGATCCTGAGCAGGCAGTGTTCTCATTGGTTAAAGAATTTTAAGGGCCTAAACAGAGACTCCACAGGACAAAGGCCATGGCAGTAAAATATCCTAAGTACCTCGCTGTCCTGCTTCTCGTCTGCGGACATCTCGTCGTCCACGTCGCTCCCCGTGCCCTCGATGGCCAGGATGCCGTTCCTGATGGGCGGGATCATGTAGAGCTGCTGAATGACCGAGTTCATGTAGCAGGTGGCGCCGGCGTTCTTCAGGCCCACAAAGCCTTTCATGGGCCGGGGGCCGACAGGGGGCAAGTACTCCCATTCGGTGAGCGCTTCACAACCTGCGACAGAATAACCCAATCGGTCAACACCGACCGACAGCTCAGCACAGCGTGCAAAAGGCCGCCGACACCGCCGACACCTCCTGCTGCAGCACAGACAGCGACTGCGGGCGGAGTCCGACACGCACGCGGTGCATACCTAAGTAGTACATGTCCGTTAGTGTGTCGACGATCTGCTTGAGGTTCCTCATGCAGCCCACAGCAAGCGCGACCAGCAGCTCGAAGCCGGCGTTGATGGTGGCGGGAGAGCTGCACACTGGGATGGCCTGCTCGGCCGGGAACTCGCCGCTTTTCATGTACTGCAGGTACACGTTGGAGGCGGGGAAGATGAAGTCATCGATCAGCTCCTGGAGAACGAAGGAACGAGAAGGGAACGGTTAAGATTATTATTGTTATTTTTAAGATTATTATAAAATTGTTTGCTTTATTCATTTACGCAGGGCAGCTCGCATAGCTAGAACTGTACAGATGTTACATTTTACACAGGTGTAAATTTTATAAAGTGATTCAGGTGACGTAGGCCCCTCAAGCGTGCGAGTGCACTGCGTCACACTTTGGATTTGAAGGTGAAAGTAAGTTCCCCCCAAAAAATTCCAATCCTTAATCGCTGGAGCAGACTGACAGCTCAGGGCAGTCACCTTGATGAGGTTGGCGCCACCCTTTTCACAGCCGATGTTGTACTTCTTTTCAGGGGTCTGGAAAGCCAGAAGCTCCTTTGTGACCCCGAGGTGTCCCTCGAGAATGGTCTCCTCCACCCCGGTCTCTCCTGTTCTTTTAACTTCATCCTGACAGGGAAACACGGGCTGTAACTTTTTTAATTTTTTTTTTAACAATCTGTTTATTGAGGTTTTTCAATTAAAACAAATATACAATACAATAACATTTGGTAAATATAAGTGACAAATAGTGCAAGTTTAAGTGAACCAAAACAAAAACAAGACAGGACTAGGACAGGACAAATACAGCAAACTAAAAAATAGGACCCCGGATTAAGACTAAAGACATGAAATCAGTCAATAAATAAATCGAGAAATAAAAAAATAAAAATAAATATATATATAAAATAAAATAAGTAAACGAAAAATAAATAAAAAGGGCCGTAACTCTTAAGAACGCATTAAGTAAGCGTGAAATCCACATTGCTTATTTTCTCTTAACGGTGAACATTATGTGGAACTACAGACCACAACCCAGTGAACTGGGTGAAAGAAAGGAAGTGCGAGTCAGCCTACCCTGATTCTTTTCAACCAATCGATCTCATTGTTGAGGAGAACCTCAGCGTTGGGCAGGTTGATGTTGCTGTTATACGCATAGTTCAGTAAGTGCCTTAACAAGGTGAAGTAGTCCCCAGCGTGCTTGGCCCTCTCCTTCGCAGTGCTCTGGGGAAAAAGGAAAGTTTCTCTAATCTGCCCACACTGAGTGGTAAAATATAAACATTTACATTTATCTAGTCATACTCGAGTCTACCACTGCTCCTCCATGGGTGACAGCACCTATAAGATGTGATATTTTGCAGAGCGTGTCAATCATTTCAGATACTTACACCTAAAACTGTGAAGAGCAGGGTGATGAAGAAGAGGAGGGGCCTGTGTCCCATGCAGCACCTGGTGGCCATGAGGAAGAACTGTTCCTGAGCCATCTGACGAACAGACCTATGGGGGACAAGGGCAGGAGTAAGCGAACACAAAACACGACCCCGACACACAGGCTATGAAATCTACTTTTTCACCCACTGGCCAGAGAGGCTTGTGGATTCTAAAAGTCACCAGCCATTTTCAACATTTTACCAGCCACATTACCTTTCACAATATAACACAACCTGGTTGGTTACCAGCCAAAGTGGCTGCTAGAGTAGAAAATCTTGCATTCACACCCTGCATTGTGCCAAACCACCAGACACTGTAACCCAGGCTATAGAAGCTTTATAAAAGCTCAGTCACTCACTTGCTCTGGCAGTGCAACAGTAAATCAATGATGAAGGTTTGCCAGGCCTTTTCTTTACTGAGCGTGTCCAAGGCTGTGGGGATGAGGGCGAAGCACAGGGTCATGACCTCCAGAGCCTCGCAGCACACCTGCTCGTCCTCCGCGTCCGGCTCGTTCCCCGCGTTTGTCTGCGCACCACAACATTTCATCTGCGTTACGCCGCGCTGCGCCAGGCAATCTTTTTAAAAAATGAAACCTGGGCAGCGCTGAGCAGGACAATGTGTACCTGTAACCAGACCTGTGATGGACAGGACACCACTGAAACATGTACAGGGCTTTGTGCTGTGAAGGATTTGCCCGTTTCCTAGAGCCATGCAAACTGTGAAGGACGGAAACTACCTTCTCGTATATCTTGCTGATCTCTTCGTTGGAGCTGAAGACGAGCTGAACAGCGCCACACCCAGACGCCCAGACAATCTTCTGCACCGCCCTGATCACACAAATATCTGGGATGTACTTCGATGCCTGGAAGAAGTTCTGAAAATTAATTGGAGAAACCGTTTAGTGGAGGAAAGTGTTAGCACTCACAGCAGATATTTGATATTAGATTTTTTTAAAAACAAGCTTAATGAAATTAATGAGAATCTCAGCAACGTTGAAACACAAAATATTGGAGCCAATTCCATTGTTAAAGTTGTATCTTCCTAAACTGCCATTCAAACGATCCACATCCCAGTCTTTGTGACTTAGAGGAGATGAGCAACACATTCAGCAGTCTCACAAGTGACAGTCAGGGTGCACTCAAATGGTGTATTGATAACAGGTAGATGTGTCACATAGTATATGTTGCATATCTTGTACAGGGATCGAGGCACTTGAGCCACTGTCCTGTTCTAGAGACTATACAACTCTGCAGACCTTGTGAAGTTCACGCTGGTGTACTGGGACACGCCCACTGCAGGGGGAGGCACGCCCACCGCAGGGGAGAGCCACACTCACCTCATCAGAGATCTGCTGCGCGAGACGGACGGCCACGTTGCGCAGCATACACTCGGACGACGGGTTGGGGATGTTCTGGAGAGCATTCTGGAGAACCAAGGCCTGGTCATGTGTGGCCTGGTTTATCTGGAAAAGACAAAGCCAGTTACGTTTCAACACATTTTTCCTCCCCTTCCAGAATAAAATGTTTTACCGGAATTCGGCTTCAAGAAAACATTTAGAGTAAGGCGAGTCTGGTACAGACAAGCATGAAACATCACACACCCATGACATTTCCAAAACCATGGAGGAAGTGAGGACACCACTAACGTGTCTCACAAGCCCGGAAAGGGGCCGACAGGAAGGCTAAGAGGCAGTGTGAGGAGTCTTTATTTTACGTGTGGCATCATCACTTCAGGCAATACTCCAGACCTGACTGCAGAATCAGAAACGGCATGACATTCATGGGTCAGGGCTGAACATTGAAGAAATATAAATTACACATTTACCGTCTTTCCTTATTATCTATGTAATTCCAAAACTAGCTAAAATATTTTGTTGGCACTCAATACAAATACAATAAAAGGTTAAAAAAAAACAAAGACGCTCAGAATACCACTTGTCATTTCAAATGGCATTTCTCCACTGACAATGGCATTTTCAGCTAGAAAAAGAGTAAATAAGGCTACCATAGCAATAACCTCAAAAAACATAAGACGTTGTTTAAAATTAAAGCTCCACAAGCCTGCATTGATGTCCTTTCATTTGTGCATGCAGACAGGCCAGTCATGTTTCTAATGTCCCCGTGGGCCAGTGTGAACATGCCCTTATTGCCCATCGCTGGCAGCATGGTGTTTGTAGCGCAGTATTAAAAAGGGTTCACCTGAAAGAGGATTGCATGCGCTACCTTCAATCAAAAACAAGTTAAAAAGAAAAAAAAATGGCACGGACGGAGAAGATGGCCCAATCATTTTAACGTCACTTACTGGTGACACAGGGGTTGTTCCCTCCGCGACAGGTTGGCAGGCCTCTGCCACGGCCTTCACGTGGCCAAAGCCGACCGCTGTCAGTAACAGTTTGGCTATTTTTAGAGTGTTGAGATAGGCTCCTCGCCTCGTCTCCATGTCAGCATTGGGCAGGAAGTTATTTCTGGTGAGCATGCTCAGAACAAGGGGCAGGCCACCACTCTTTAAGAAGTTGTACTGGAAGTCACTGGCGTCCTCTCCCAGGGTTCCACTGGCTGGCATGAGCAAGGCATACACCACCTAAAACAGAACACAGGACACAGGTCAGTACAGGGCACAGAGCATCAAAGAGAACAGAGCACAGGACAGAGCACAGGTCAGTATAGAGCACAGGCCATGACACAGCACAGAGCACAGGTCAGGAGAGGTTACAGAGCTACACAAAGAGAAGAGCTACAAACAGAAGAGTATTCACAATGAATGCAGTTCAAAGCGGTAATGACAATAAAAACATTAACAGCAGAAACTTGAAAATGATTGCCAGATAAGTGCCACTGTACAGCCATCCCATCTCATATTTTATAAAAGCAGTGACTAGTGACACGTATGCTGCTGCCTTTTTCATAAAAGCTCTTGAAAAAGGCAATGCGTGGAGTGCTTTAATTCTTGCAAGCAAGCTAACCATGGCACTTTTACAGAAGAAAAAAAAAATTGTGTTTTCAATACATATGTGAGGGCCAGGCTATTTGTTCTGCAAGATTAAACTGAGTGAATATCAATTTGATCACTCCATAGAAAACCATTCATTTTTCAGGAGGGAGCTCTACCCTCAGACTGCCTGCGTGAGCAGTTACTAGCTTGTTGTTGAGGACGCCAGAGAATGTTTGGGGAAATAAATGTGTGCGCAATAAACATGAACTGCCATCTGTCCGTTCCCAGCTTTTATCGAATGACGCACGCACGCACGCACGCACGCACACAAAGGTGAAACAGACACACAGGATAACTCAACCAAGCACTCAGAACGGTACGATCACTGCACTGGACTTAACTCAGTAATAACCAATTGGGTGTGTAGGGGAGGGGGAAACCATTTTTAAAAAATGTTTCAATGATGAAAAAATCTAATACAGGAGGAAGAAAAACACCAACAAATGACCAGCAGAAAGGGAACTTTGTGAGTGACAGCTCAGAGGAGCAGGTGCTCAACCCACCCCTGACACCCTATCATCTACTTATTCCACTTTAGGCTGAAACAGGAAGGGAAACCGCTACATCACAACAATTTAAAACACAGGCCAGGCAACGTCAACACAAGTCAATTGCCATCACATTCAATAGAGAACCATTGAACGCGCAACTACATAAACTGATAAGTACTGAAAGGCGTGGTCATGTTGTTATAGTTGTGAGCCACACAACACAAACCTCAGTCAGATATGTTTAATATCTATAGAGGTGTGGCTACACTGTCATAGCGGAGGGGCACACGGCACACAACACAAACCACAGTCAGATATGTTTCGTATCTATAGATGTGTGGGCACATTGTGTCATAGTTGAGGGCCACACAACACAAACCACAGTCAGATATGTTTAGTATCTATAGAGGTGTGGGCACATTGTGTCATAGTTGAGGGCCACACAACACAAACCTCAGTCAGATATGTTTAGTATCGATAGAGGTGTGGGCACATTGTGTCATAGCTGAGGGCCACACAACACAAACCTCAGTCAGATATGTTTAGTATCGATAGAGGTGTGGCTACACTGTCATAGCGGAGGGGCACACGGCACACAACACAAACCACAGTCAGATATGTTTAGTATCGATAGAGGTGTGGCTACACTGTCATAGCGGAGGGCCACACAACACAAACCACAGTCAGATATGTTTAGTATCTATAGATGTGTGGTCACATTGTGTCATAGTTGAGGGCCACACAACACAAACCACAGTCAGATATGTTTAGTATCTATAGATGTGTGGGCACATTGTGTCATAGTTGAGGGCCACACAACACAAACCACAGTCAGATATGTTTAGTATCTATAGATGTGTGGGCACATTGTGTCATAGCTGAGGGCCACACAACACAAACCACAGTCAGATATGTTTAGTATCTATAGATGTGTGGTCACATTGTGTCATAGCTGAGGGCCACACAACACAAACCAGTCAGATATGTTTAGTATCTATAGAGGTGTGGGCACATTGTGTCATAGCTGAGGGCCACACAACACACACCACAGTCAGATATGTTTAGTATCTATAGAGGTGTGGGCACATTGAGTCATAGCTGAGGGCCACACAACACAAACCTCAGTCAGATAGAGCACTTGGGAGGGCGAGGGGCCAAAAAAGCGTGAGTCCAGAGTGGGGCTGAGGCTGTTTTCTCCAAGCTTGGCATGATCCAGACAGATGGCTCGCAGGTTTTCTATAGTTGTGTTATCTGCAGATAAAAAAAGGAGCATTTAGACTTAAGTAGCCATGTGGTTCATTTACAAGTGTGTCTAGGTTCACAATGAGCAATGAAAATCTACCAAAATCTGCTGCGATGTCTCCATGTGTTGCTTCTAAAAGGCAAAATAACAGGACTAGGCAAGCCCAGCACAGCCTAGACACCTGTATGCAGCCACTGGGGAACATTTCACAAGGCACGGCGGATATTGGTCTAGAGCACGCAGGTTGGCCTGCATACCGGGGCGACAAAATGCATCTGATTCTCAAAGACGTGTGTGGCAGAGTATGTGAGCGGGAGAGGAGGGGAAGTGGACGTAATTTAATTAGAGTGATGAGCACTATAAGGACGTTACCAATCCGCAAGCTCCAGTTCGCCCGGGCTTATATATAGTGATAAAAATGGAGATTACATAATATTTTGTTTTGTTTTGTTTAGATACCACATTAGTTTAATTCATAAAATATGATGTTATTAATCATTTTGTTAGCCTATATGGAGAGTTGACCTATTCACATTTTGTGGACACAGAGAATGCACACATTGACAGCATTCTCACAAGTTATTTTATTTGCTCAAAAACAATATCGCAATCACAATATCCTCTGATCTACTTGGAGTTTGCTTGTCTGCACTCCTCTCTAAAATATAACGTTTACTGAACTGCAGGATCCAGACAGAAAAAATGAATTCCAACAGCAGCTCGACACCCACAAATAGCCTACACACGTTGTCTTTCATGTGGGTGGTTTAGGTCTGATTGGTTGTTTGTAATGAATGATTATTAATGATTTTGCTGCCACCTTTTGACCGTAATTACTCGAAATTCAGGCATTGCGACCCCTGCTTTTAACCCTTTCACGAGTACCATCACAAATATGTGATAATTCCAGAACTGGCCCAAAAGCGTACCATCACAAATATGAGATTAGAATGCATCATTAGAACGTTCAGTTGAGAATGTCGTCACAAGGGTCACTGCCTTCTAAAGTGCAAACACGACTCAATGCAGTGCTGGTCATTTATTGTTGTACTATACTACAAATTATGTGACTATAGTTATCATCAGAGTAGTCATCTAGTTTATTTTATAGCCTACTGTATAGGGTGACCATATATAAAAATTATTGTTATTTTATTTATTTACATTTTTTAAAAACAGGACGTGCGGGCAGACGCTATGCCATTTCGAGTATTATAAATAGTATAGTCTCAGCTTTCTGCCGATGACAATACTATCATTCTACTCCAAATATTAAGCGAGATATACTCATTTATTTATTGTCACCAAACCATGTTGTTGATTTCTTCAAATAAATTAGAAGTAGCGATCCGCCGAGTTCATTCAAGGCTACAGAACGTTCATTCAGACATATATCAGCATTAACAGTTAGCTCACACGTTATCTTGGAAGTTTTTAGGCATGTAAAATTTAGGCATGTCGTTGTTTGTACCTTTGTGCAGAAAACTTGTTGACGTACCATTCGACAAACAGGAGGCTAAATGCTTTGTATTGCTGTTTATTTATTTATTAGTCACTCGACAGGTCGCGTATTTGCCATAGACTGTATAAAAATATGGACAAAGTCACTGTGACGTCATCCATTGCCTTCCCACGGCCTCGTAAAAAGCTAATTGAGTCTCCGGAAGACTTTTTCACCGCCGGTTTGTACAAACTGCGTCTGCTCCGTGGAGCCGAAGAAGACTCAACCTGTCCATCTGATTGGTCCTGAACAAATGTTAATACCCTGTCCAAACGACACGATATTTAAAAAAATCAGCACATGCAGAGGCATTAGATGAAGGAAAGGCACTTATTGCAATTACAATAAATTTCTCTACAGCAAAGAGAAAGCAATGCTGTTTCTAGCCTAAAAGTGATGAACCGACTGATCTTGAAAAGCGAGAGGTTTCACCGTCACAACACTGGACCCAAACGACTGAGTTGTAAATCTGGGAGAGTCTGGCAGCATTGTTTTGTCTCTTCTCCAAGCTAAACCGTGTTGTTCTGACAGTTGCACCGCAGACCACAAATACTTCAATGCCAAACAGATTATACAACTGAAGATCTGCTGAATTGACATTTTTCTCCCCCTTTACAGGAAAAAACATATTGTTGCACAGCAAACGGAAAATGAGATGACGTTTCATGTACGTTTTGACGACGTATGCGTGTACTCACCTGGGGGCATGAGCTTCATAAGGATACGGGCGCCGTCCCGCAGGAGAGGCATGTTCAGATTACAACCCAGGTCCGCCACTTGCCACAGGAAAGAGACGTAGCGGAGGTGCAGCGACATTATCTAGAAAATTAAGAGAACTCTACTGAAATCTACAGGCCCAGCCAACCCAACGTCTCTCTTACTACGACAAACTGCCCAACAAGCGACATAAAAACCCATAAACCCCCTCACCACTCCTGGAAACCCAACTGCACAACAAGCGACATAAAAACCCATAAACCCCCTCACCACTCCTGGAAACCCAACTGCAGAACAAGCGACATAAAAACCCACAAACCCCCTCACCACTCCTGGAAACCCAACTGCAGAACAAGCGACATAAAAACCCATAAACCCCCTCACCACTCCTGGAAACCCAACTGCAGAACAAGCGACATAAAAACCCATAAACCCCCTCACCACTCCTGGAAACCCAACTGCACAACAAGCGACATTAAAACCCATAAACCCCCTCACCACTCCTGGAAGACAACTTTCTACTTCAGGGTTGGGTCCGTCACTGAAGTGGTTTCCATGGTTTCCGGGGGAACCCGTGGAGGAATCTGAGGAGCTGTCGGGGCTTGAAGGCATATTGGAACTGACCTGGGTGAGCTTAGCCGTAATTAACTGTGAAAAGGGAGAAAGGTCTTTTAAACACAAGCAGCTTTGTCCGTAAAATAAATAAATAAATACACTCTTTTTTTGCGGATGGTGACAAACAGTCCAGAGGTATATAGAGAGCAAGGAGAGTACGGCTTCATGAAGCCAATAATGTCATTGTGTGATTTCAATGGCTTTGTGATTTGAAATATTCAGTGTTTTGCTGTAAGATATTTTGGTATGTGCATACCAGCCTGCCAGGTAGTAAGTGAAAAGTTAATCAGTTAATGACTGGCTGTTCAAGACTAATCCACCTCCCACAGGATTCAGGATAACCAGCTTCCCGATCACAATAGATTTCCTCCTACAGCAGACCTGAGCGTAAAGCTTACGGTTTTGTCTTTCAGATTGAGTTGTCCAATCAATTTCCGGTCGTCAGCAGGGTCAACGATTTCTCCTCCGATGAAGAGCTCGATTTTGGTGTGTGTACTGTTGGCCTTTATTCTGGTCAGGATGCAGCGCCGCACAGACCCTATCGTGTCGTTGGTGTGTGACCAGATGTCCAGGTCATCCACCTGACGGCCTTGGTTTGGGAAACGTACGATGAGGGTGATGTGCTTCCCTCGAAACGCTCTGTGGAAAACACCCAGGTTCCAAATGAGGCGTGATCACCATTACATGGAAAGTACCTCATTTTCCCAAAATGAAGGACGTATTTTAGATTGATTAGGTCCAATTCCACTTGTACCTCGACATCGGAAGAATAGTCCTCTCCTCGTGGTAGTCACTATCACACTCGTTGATGTATTCCCTAAGGACGGTCAGCACCCTCACCATACGGATTGCCTCTTGCCTAGCGCAGTTAATGCTATCTTTGTCCCCGTCCAACACGCACAGGGTGTCGTAGGAGGCTTTCAACCGGTCAAAGCAAGACTGGATGAAATCTTCGTGGATCTCTACCTGCAAACGAAACAAATTTAGTACAGTAACTGGAAGCAATGGATTTGTTACAGGAAAAGAACAATGGTGCCCAGGTTTTTTTATTGGACTTTTTTTACAAAGCATGTTTAGTGATAAGGTCTGATATGATGTGTGGTGTTCTATTTCAGTTAGGGAAACAATACAAATCAAAGGCGCAAAAACAAAAACACTATTCCCGCAGTGACGAAAAGCGGCTCACCTGATTGACTTGCAGTTTTGGTCCGAGGTTTGTGTAAATCTCTTTTAGCAAATCTATTGCTCGACCAGCAATGTCATCGCTCCCTTGAATCACAACCTGTCCGTAGGTAGACATGATAAAAATCAGCCGGAGGCGAAGCTCTCTGGCATTTCACAAAATAAACCTGTAAACCTGTGATAGCTGTCACTGCTCAAGACGAAACACATCCTCCATCTGGTATGAATGCAATTTAGTACTGAAGGCTGGCCAATAGCAAACAAGATAGGCAATATATACCTTTATACCAACACATCAAAGACAAAGAATGACATTACAATTTGTAGCTTACCCCAAAATCAGTGTTAAAAAATTCTGAAATAAATCTAATTAAATCCAGGGAATGATTTCACATCACAATGTTCTCAGGGACAAATCAGTCATAAAACTGGAAACTGTAGCAGCAAAGATGTGGCTTATCTCACAAACAGAGATAAATAAATTGGGTCTGTATGTACAAAGGCAGCTGCTTAACAACAAATAAAATAGTAAAATCAGACACTCCTTCACCATCTGATGTGTCGTGGAAAGGCAAGCGACGCGATTTAAATAAGATGCCATCAGGGACCTGAAATTGCCTAGTTCACCAAAAGATTAGAGGTTGTGCTCATTTCCTACCAAAAACTTGAATTTCATCCTCTTATTGAAAATATTAAAATCAAACAACATAAAAAACATCACCCCAAAAAAAATCTGTCACCCCCCAGTGACCCCCAGGTACCAGGAGTGAGCCCTATACTTAACTGAAAGAGAAATAAAGATGTGTACACTGACTTGGTACAGAGATACCAATGGTGACTCATTAATTGAAGTAGATAATGGCCCCGAGCCAAAGCCAAAGGCTTTCAGAACCGATGTAGTTTTATCTCAAAGTCCAGCAGAATGACACAAGTAAAGACGCTATGATGGCTGGTAAAAAGACGTGCTGCTCATAATGCATTTTGCGACGGGCCTTTTCCCTTCACACTCTTAAAATGGAGGCTCATATTTTGTATCCAGAAGCTTCTAATTTTCTTTCTTCTTATGCAATGAACTGAAGGCTTAAGGAATATGTAGGTCACAAAAAGTGGGTCACAGAGTAGCCCCTTTCCCCCTATCCTAAGCCCGTTAGTTACAGTTCCTTTTAAAACAAACATTATTCAAATGCAAGACAAATTTAAACTCGCTGACGAAATTACTTCTCTCTTCAAGCAAATTAAGAGATTAACCTCACCATTCAATGGCAAAGATAATGGTTTGAAACCACTCCTATAATAGCCAGATTAATGAGTCCTCATCATTAAGGCTAACATGAAAAAAAGAGGTAGGAACATGGTGTATTTACACATTACACAGCATTAGCATTACCTAAGATCTTCCTCCAAACTTGTAAATTTGCTAAATCTATGAGAATAAAAACATGCATCGAAAAGTATTCCTGAAAAAATACAAGCCTACCTCAGCCCCCATCTATGAGGTATGCAAAACATTTAAATGCCGTTTGAGTGAATTCACTGGTAGAACTAAGCTAGACAGAAAAAGTAGTTTGAAAACTCATCTAATACGTATTTATGAATAAATAGTGAGTGAAAGAATTTAAAGCATGTGACGGAGATATGGAAACGGATGTCTTACCCTCCAGAGGTAATCAAGCCCTATCAGCTCCAGGTCATCCATCATGTACGCCCTCCGCTTAGCCACCAGCTTCCCTTCCCTGCAGTTGACGGCTTTGAAGAAGCGCTCGAAGCACTTCATCCCGTTTTCGGTGAGAAGCGAGGGGTCCAGCTGCAGAACGTTGCTCTCGAAGAAGTCCTTGTTGATGTCGGGGTCCAGGTCTGGCTCGTCCCCCATCAGTTTGGAGTACCACTTAAAGCAGGCCTCCCGGTCGCACAGGAACACGGCGTTCTCCGCCAGACACTTCCAGATCTGCTTGGCCTGAGGCGCGCACAACCACAGCTGGCCATCCTTCAGCAGAAACCTGCGGCAAACCAGAACAGCGCTCTCAGGACCGGGCTTACAGATCCATCCCAATGCAGTTTCAGCTCTTATTCACCGCCCCCCACCCCAAATAAACTGACAAACGTCACTGAAAAGATTTAAATGGACACCCGATAATTAACGAAAACTCACCTCAAGAAGTTGAGCCTCTCCTGGACTTCCTGCACATGGCTGTAGCGGCTCCCGTCCCGTACCGTTTGCGGGTCAAACTCCGAGTGCTCTGCTACGGAAAGCAGCAAACGGCACAGAGTAAGCCGACAGCGTTAGTCACACCGACGGCCCAAAGGAAAAGTCCATATGACAGTTTGTTCATTAGGAAGCCACACCCATTGCTCATGACAACTGGGAAACACAACAAAGAGATTATTATGATTTGACCAACCTGATTAGGGTCACTGCGTTTTACCCGACTATGTTTAACCTGTGATTCAGTGCGTCAGCAACAAGATGCCGACACAACAAATGCGTTTACAAGACAGCTGAGTACCGTAAATTCCGGACTATTGAGCGCACCTGAATAAAAGCCGCACCAACGAAATTTAGAAGAAAAAAAAAATTTGTACATACATAGGCCGCACTTGTCTATAAGCCGCAGGTGTCCACGTTGTAACATGAGATATTTACGTACACAGAAAGATGATACACAGTAGGGATGTGCGCGTTTAGTCGACTAGACGATTAAATGTTGCTACCCTCGCTAGTCGGCACCAGAAATACTAGTCGGTTAAACTTATTATCTTATTAATGTACACATTTAAATTACATATTGACATAATTTGCACTGAAATGTCATGTTTTCCTGGTTAAATGTTGCTTTATAAAAAAAACGAGCATCCGTTACTAATGTTAACAACGCAGGATTTTAAAAAAAATAAATAAATTTTTAAACGAAGGAAAAAAACAAAACGCGTTAGCCTGTTCGCCCTGCAAGTTAAACCAGCGAGGTGGAAAAAGTAAGTAGCCCTATCGCGTTGTTGAATAGCCCAATAAAACGAATCTAATGTCACGTCGATCAGTCTGCCTAATTGTTATTTTTTTGTGGGCCTATTATTGGTAGTTTTTCTGATGACCGATTATTATTTTTTACTGTATTTGCTATGCGATCGCGTTCACCCAATGTACCGTTGTAATAATCAGGCACGTTTCCTAAAAACGTTTTGCAGCTATTTCCTTCTTCGACAGCCAGATCGATTGCCTTTAACTTAAAAGCTGCATCATATGCATTTCTTCGTGTGTTTTCCATGATGAGGGTGTGTGCATGATGCGCAAAACGGCTGTTCAAAACACAATCAAACTAGCGTCTTCCTCGGCGCATTATCACTTCCACCTGTCTGTCTCGCTCTTGCGCTTCCTGCTAGAGCGCCCCCCTGGAGGCCGTTAGCCCGTAAAAATCTATAGATTAGCCGCATCGTTGTTTAAGCCGCAGGGTTCAAAGCGTGTGAAAAAAGTAGCGGCTTATAGTCCGGAAAGTACGGTATTCACTAATGACCATCCCATTACAGTGCCTAAATCATCTCAATTCGGCAGTTAGTGATTCCTAGATATGCAGTATATTGCATGTACATTCACAGGGTGGTGCACATAACCATTCGAACATATCAATTAAGTTAATTCATTTGGGCACACAAGGATGTGTAATAATTGCATTTATGTTTACCAGTAACAGAACACAATTAGTTCACTTGTAAATTCTTGTCTTTTTACCTGTCATGACAAGAAAAGAAATAACCAAATACAAATGCCCACTAACAGAGGAACTAAATATTATAAGAGGTCATCGTACATAAATGACACCCATAGGTATAGAGTAGGTGCATTTTGCTGAATGCGCTTGTTTAAAAGAAAGCCTTCTCTGTGTCGTCCCATCTCATCTGAGCTCACAGAGTGATGGTTTGGTTCAGTGAGCATGATGGTTTGCTGGGCTGAACAAAACTATGATTGGTCCCTCTAGATCAAGGGTGGGCAACTCCAGTCCTGGGGGGCTGGTGTCTATGCAGGTTGTCATCACTTACCCTGCCTCAATCAGCTAATTAGTCATACACAACAACAGATTCACTCGCAGACTAGACCACAATAAAGCACTAAAATGCATACAGGCACAAGAACATTCATCAGCTGCTGTTCACATTGCAGAATGTGGCTAAAATATCAGCTAACGTAAATGATTGGGCTAATTAAATCATTAAGAGCAGAAGTTAGTCTGAAATCCAGAAACAGACAGGGCCCTCCAGGACTGGAGTTGCCCACCCCTGCTCTAGCTGGGGTCACTGCCAATCACCCACTCTATCAAATCACTCACAGCCAATTACCTTGTTATGCGTTCAACTAGATTAACGATAGAGACGTGCGCGATTTTTTCAACTGAATTATAGGCCATACAACCTAATTATTGAAACACAGGATCCTGATAATATTTTAGAGTTAATCAGTCGCAGGAATGAAGAACCAACCTTTGGAAAAGTGCCTCATGCTCTCCATGTACGCGGACAGGTTTTCCGCCACCAGGGTGACAAGCGCGTGGTTGTGCTGCAGCTGGTTTATCAGGTCATGGCGGTAGAAGACGTGCGGGCTGCGTTGCGTCTGGCTGTGAGAGGACAGCGAGAACTTCATGGACAGTGTACAGCAGAACTGCACTTTCAAGAGTCATCTAGGCATTTCTACAAGTGAGTTGCTATTAATATGTATATCCAATTGGAGGTTGAAATTTAGGTTTTCTGTTTTAAATGAGGTCTGTTGGATAAATATGATTGATTTGTATAGTGGTTTGAGTCCTTGGAGAAAAGGCTACCCGTTTGCTCTGTGTGTACTGACAGGCAGTCCAGTTCAGTATTCTTTTGGGTACCTGTGAGCACACATCTAAAATCACTTTCTACAGGAGAAAATAAGTGGTGCAGAGAGCAATTTAGTGAAAAAAAAAAGAAGAAAAAAATTAAATCTGTGGAAAATATAAAACAAAATCCCCCAAGACACCCCTAAATATGTAGACCTGCAAAGCCTCTGTGAGCAGGAGTGAGATTTCTGAATGGAGCTGAAGCACAAGATCAATTCTGTTAAGATTATTAGAATTTAAACAGTATTAATTAACCCCAAATTGAACTTTCAACTTACCTCACTAAATTCTTTCCTATGTTAATTTTCATTCTGAAAAAACAAGTATGCCATCTTTGACTATATTTGTTACAATATGAATTTTATTTACTGCAGATAATTTTATACAAGTAAGATTCTGCTGAAACCATTCCTATTTCTATAGTAGTTATTGGGGATAATGATTAGAATAATGTCTCCATTGAGACAACAAACTGACGTTCCACCCTGCTTGAGCCTAAAAAGGCTCTGGCACATACATAGATGTTCAAGTGTACTGCCTTTGGTATAGAAATGTATTATTCACACATATTTAGACATAAATTGACTGATAAACAACCCTGTGACACTTCTTTACATATTCAAAATATTTCCAAAAAAATAAATGGATATAATAACTGCAAGTCTATCTCAGGTATCCTTGAGAAACTGCACATTGGCAGATAAGAATTTCACAACCAATTAATTCTGAATAATTCAGCATCCAGGGTAACTTGCCATTAATTAGCTGTTTGCAGTCGTCTTTAATACGTAAAGGGTTCACATTTCCCGCCCACCCCCCCCCCCCCCCCAGAACGGTTTCCATGACTAAAACGCTTACCTGAGATTCTGCGGCGCTTCCCCAAACAGGCTGCAGATTTCCCTAATCTGTTTCAGTGCAGGGATCACCCATTTGTCGTTGGTTCGCAGCTCTTCAATAAAACGGTCTATCCACTGGATCTTCTGCGTGTCGCGGTCCTGCAAGGACGTCTATTGCTGTTAATTAGGTCTGCAGCATAGCGTGGCACTCGCAAGCCAATCTTTTAAGACACCTGCCTTTTGCAAGCTTCACCATCTCAATTTGTTTTGTATTCAGATCTGACTTGAGCCAGAAGTAGTACTAATAACAACAAAAACTATGTTTTAGGTGAGAAGTTGGGGTTGGTCAAAAGCTGCCAAAGAGAGAAGATTTAAATGAGCACCAAGCCAAACTTCAGCTCTCTACACTATCAGGGATTTCTAATGCTCCGTTTTTTAATATCTGCTATACAGTTCTGTAGCTATGTTGGTCTACTATATATCAAACATGTACTCGTCAGTAGGCAGATTGGCTGAAACCTTCTCTCAAAGAGCCTAATTCATAGTCTTCAATACACAATAGTATAACTCCTCACTTAAAAGGTAGATTTGTGCTACATGTCGAGTATGAAATATGGAGCTGTATTCAAAACAACCAAAAATGTTTTGCTCAAGCAGCTGATAGAAGATATGACATCATGCTAAACCTGTTCCACAGATCCAATCTCTGAACTTCAAATTCCATCACCCTCCCTGCCAAACGCTGCACTGTACATTGCCAATTCAGCCACTGAGGTGAGGTTATACCTGGGAGCAGCTGTAGTCCAGGATCTTTATGTGAGCGCTGAGAGCCTGGTCCATGATGTCCACAGGTACGTCGTCACTGTGAGCCAAGTTCCACAGCAAGTTCAGGACCTTGTGCGCCATCACTCCATCCTTATCGTCCTCGGCCAAGCGGCGAATCAGTTCAAGCAACTTTTCTCGCTGCTTTTTACTAGCATTTGTCCAGCTCGCCTAGGAATGAAAATCACAATTAACAGCATTTAAAAAAATAATAATAAAAAAAAAAGAAAAAAGATGACAAGTATTGTTATTCATACTCTTTTTTTCCTCCTCAGGTGAAAACGGAATAAACAAACACTGTTATTATGCCATATCAATCAGTCCACTTATTTAGGTGACACGTGGGTGACATACCAGCCTTACTGCGATTTAACACTTTTCAATCTCTCACCTTGAAACAGTCAAACAGATGGTCAAGCTGCTCAGGAGAAAAGTCCCAGGCGAGCTTCGCCAGGAGGTCGTGCACATTCTTCACAATAGCTTCGTGCTTGCCGGCCTGCAGGGACACAGGAAAAAGCCTGAGTTACATTTCAGACACAGAGACGCAGGACAAAGTCAGCGAGATAAAAGCCAGACGCGGCACCTGGGCTGCCCAGATGTTGTCCAGGTCCTGAAGGGTCAGGGCTTTCTCCTTGATGACGAAGCGCAGGATCTTCTCAAGCTTCTCCACGTACTGTGGCTGGTGGAGGCTGTCCCTCAGCACGATGGACAGGATGTTGTTCTGCTGGATCCACTCCTGTGGAGGAAGGAACATCACCAACCACTCAAAACAATCTTCTCAAACCAACCAACAGGCAATATTCTGCAATAAACCCTTTATTTAAAATTGTTTTTTAAAAACATTTAAATAAGTTAATTTAAAGGTTTGATTATTTTCATTTTTAGAGAAAGCAAAGAAAAATAAATGACCATCCACAAGCACATGACAAGTACCAATGGAAAGAAATCCCACAGATTAAACCGTTTCTCCGGCCCATAGTCTACGTATATTCTACTCATGCCAACTACATGGCACTACAAAAAAGAAATGGGCATGCGAGATGAATATAAAATTATTAAATAATAGTTAGCAAACTTTTTGTTTTTTCCAATGAGTCAAAAAACATTAGGCTCCTGGAAGGGACAGAAATTAAAAATTGTTGGTTTGTTTTTCCATGAAGAAATGGCAGGAATGCTTTCTCTATTCCATGAATGTAAGTGATGAGGAAAAGGCCTCTCCAAATTGTGAAACAATATTGCATTCAAACACTTGCCCTTTGATTCCTAATATGAACTACAGACACTTTCATGAGCAATGTCGAGAACAGTGAACATGAATGATTTTAAAAATCGACCTCGCCCGAGCTAGAACATTCCATCTCACGATGAGAACGGCATGCTAAAGCCATTTAATTTCTTATGACAGACAGCAACTTGCAAGTAAAGAATGACCCCATTATCCAGCAATAGGTACAAACCCATTGTAAAACATTCTTATTACCGTGTAACTAATGAGGCAGCTGCTAAAGCACACAGTGGCGGCAGCGGAACTTACCGCCATGCGTTCAGCAGTCAGCCATTCCTCCTCCTCAGGGTTGCCATGTCGATGGGTGTAGTAGGAAACGCTGGAAATCACCTTGTTGACTTCGTTTAGTGCGTTCATTTTTCCATTAAATGAAGAAATTTGCAATAACCTGTTGGGGGAACATTGAAAATGTATTACCAGTTACTGAGCTATAGTATGACGGTGAAGTATTTGCTATATGCATGTCAGAAAATCATCCCTTACCTAAGAATCATTTTTAACCTAAAAATTTCTAAGTTTTTCACGGTTTCTTCTTGCCCGGGTACGCGTGAAGCGAGGTTCTTCAACGACTTGATTATCATCGACAGCGCATCATTTTTGGCTTCGTTCTTGGCCTCCTTTTTCAACTCCTCGTCCGTGAGGTTCTCCAGAAACTGGGGAACCATTTCAATAACGGGCAGGAAGTACTTCTTCACCGTGTGCAACGTTAGAAACTCGTAACACTGCCCAAAAGGCCTGGAGAAACAAACGAAAAGCAAATAATGAGGACGGAAAGCAGCGCGCGGTCACATAATTTATTTCCAGACCGAGAAATGTTGAAGCGTTTCAAATTTAAAAAACCGTGATGACTTACTTGATGAGCGCTGCAATGATCTGAACATTCAACGCCTGGCCGCTAATAAAGCGATCGTGCAGAGCCTGAAACCCGTTTAATGTGCCAAATTTGTTTATTAAATCCACCAGCCAGCCCTGTGAGAGAGGAGGGAACTTAGTCAGCACTGGTCATTTTATTTATTTTGGTTCAATTCACAAATAACGGGCAGAAAAATAAAACAGTCTGAATAAAAAACATAAAAAAACAACTATGATTTCAGAGCAGGATTTGCATGTGGACTTGGATTTAATTGGCCTGGTTGGCCGTTCCATTCGTTTCTCAAGCGCTCTGCCTCTGCTGCTGACCCCACACACTCCATATTCATCAGGCTTTCTCTTTCATTTACGCTCATGCCTCTTGATGTGATAGAAGTACATACTTTCACTCTACACTGAGTATGCCCAGGAATGCTTCAGTTTAGTCTAAACCCTTGGGCAGCAGAAACCCACAATGCTAAAATGTATGCCAAGGAAACATGCACTCTTCCCTTGTTGGAGACAGAATAATACTTCCAGGACCAAAGTTTTATTATTTCAATTTTAGAATACATTAAAAACAGACCCTTCATAGAATTAATAACAAAAAACTATGTTTTAAGTGAGAAGTCTGGCTTGGTCAAAAACCGCAAAACAAGACAGGAAACTTGAATGATCACCACTAAGCCAAACTTTTTAAAATTAATAATAATAAATAAATAAAAATAATAATATATATATATATATATATATATATATATATATATATATATAAATAAATAACATTTTATTTTAAAAAAAAACAAACAAACAAACAAACAAAAAAATATGTATATATATATATATATATATATATATAAAAAAGAGAAATAAATAAAGAGGACCGCTCTATAAATTATGTACTGCTAGTACCACATTGCTTAAACAAAACTATGAAATCTGTGATTCATAAACATTACCCTCCATGTTTCTCAGACTCCACCTCGTTAGATATTGATCAATAGTGTCCATCTAAAACATCTACACAAAAATCTCTGTATAAAAAAAGCTACCAGGCTGCAATGTCATTCAATTCAAATACAATTTCACTGGATGTTGCGGCTTGCATTAATTTACCATGAAGAACAAGTAAGCTTTCAACATTGAGGGAGTCATTTTAATGCTTCAATTAAAAACCAATATATACATCCTACCATGGTGCCGATATTCACAAACAGACAAAATACAGGGGGTGGACAAAATATCGGAAACACCAGAAACAGAAATACCAGTATTTCATAAAACATAAAACAGCTGCTATATGTTTGCTCCCATTTCTCTGACCTATATTTTGTACATTCTTTCATGACTGGCATGCCATGTATACATTTTAGTGTCGGTATTGGTTTTTATTAGCTTGATAATGAATCATAATTAGCCATTAATCATATTATCATCAAATAATACTAATATGTAAATTAAATGCTGCTTTTGTGTCAGTAATAAGTGAGCACACTAGAGCTAATTTAGGACAAAAACTGAAAGCATTCTGGTCCATGACAACTGGAGATGTGCACCACTGCACAAAGAGAAGTGAACAGCTGAATAAAAAAGAAGAAACTGGTCTAGAATCCAACACTTGCACGTAACATGAGTCACAGATACGGGTCATATAAAACGCACACGTGGCACAAGATTCACAAAACAGCATAGATAATCAGGTTAGAAACAGCGGTTGAGGTTTTGCGCAGCAAACATGTGGCAGGTGTTTTATGTTTTCTGAAAAACTGGCGTTTCCGATATTTTGTCCATCCCCTGTATCTTTACTTCCATGAAACCCCCATGGTCATGTCACAATTAGCGCTTTTGTACAAACCTGCTTCCAAGAAGTACACCAATTCCAAAAGTTTTTCCTCAAGAGCTTTAAGAATCAGCGTGAAAGTTCACAACGCATACGGGGCCAGCATACCTTGGGAGAGCGAGGGTCGGGCGGGCGGGCAAACAGCTCGTCCTCAGCCAGCTGAACCCCAGCGGGTACCGTCTCCGAGGGCCGGGTACCGTTGTAGATGTGGAACTTGCAGTGAGGGTTCATGGCCATGGCCAAGAGCTCGAGAAGAGGGAACCAGTCCTGAGAGAGCTTGGCCACGCACAGCTCAACCAGACGGTGGGTGTTGTTTATGATGCACCTCTTTAGAGTGGGAGAAAAGAAGAGGAGTCAGACACGTGAGCCCCTTATGCACTGACTCCACCTCGTTAGATATTGATCAATAGTGTCCATCTAAAACATCTATACAAAAATCTCTGTATAAAAAAAGCTACCAGGCTGCAATGTCATTCAATTCAAATACAATTTCACTGGATGTTGCGGCTTGCATTAATTTACCATGAAGAACAAGTAAGCTTTCAACATTGAGGCAGTCATTTTAATGCTTCAATTAAAAACCAATATATACATACTACCATATTGTATATATATACCAATATATACATACTACCATGGTGCCGATATTCTCAAACAGACAAAATACAGGGGGTGCAAAACTCAGTGCTTTCCATCACTACCTTTCACATGTGGCTTATTGAGAACAGATTTCCCTTAGGCTCGCCCCTGCTTGTAATTCAATCAGGCGAAAAAAACCTGTAACATTATGGCAATGGGAAGAACACCATTCACTCCTCATATCTATTGGACTGCTCGAGCACGGAGATCATTTCAATTTATGAGCCGTCATCCAAGATGAGCTGTATATTGCTATGGAGTCAGGAGCATTCCAACGGTCTGTTCTTCTTTGAGATTACGTAGGTCTGGCATGTTTCTAACAAAATACTCACATGAATTTCAAACTTCCAGCCACTCACTGCCTCGTCAGTCAGGATTTTTGTAAATGAAATGGTCAAGCCATCCCGGAAAAATCTCTGGCATGCTTCACACTTGACATCAAGTCCTTAAGAGGGGAAAGAGAAACAAAGACTCATCAGAGACCAGCATAAACTGCTACATCAACGCTCAAAATGATGATTCGCTCGCAAAGAGCAACATAACTGCACACAAAGAAGCATGTGTGAAAACATTCCCTTACCTTTTTTACTAAGATCTATAGCAGCTTCAAGAAGAACTTCTAATTCACCTTTTGGCAAAACTGGAACCACCCAGCGGGGTCTGTGGGTGAAAGAACATCCTGCTAAGCACACGGAGACAAGCACACGATTGGCCAAGGTTATCGAGCTAAGCACACGGAGACAAGCACACGATTGGCCAAGGTTATCGTGCTAAGCACACGGAGACAAGCACACGATTGGCCAAGGTTATTGAGCTAAGCACACGGAGACAAGCACACGATTGGCCAAGGTTATCGTGCTAAACACACGGAGACAAGCACAATATTGGCCAAGGTTATCCAGCTAAGCACACGGAGACAAGCACACGATTGGCTAAGGTTATCCTGCTAAGCACACGATTGGCTAAGGTTATCCTGCCAAGCACAAGATTGGCCAAGCTTCTATTGGAGCATGATGCTGGACACAGCTGCTGGAAGCAGGCCTACCGGTTGATCATGTCATCCAGCTTGGCCAGGTCGGTGTGGGGGAAGGCAGGCTCCTCTTCCTCCAGCTGAGGGGGGTTATCTCCCTGCCCCTGCTCATCCGGCGGGCTCACTGGGGAGTTCTCGTTGGAGGAGTTCGGAGAGGACGTCTGGGAACACACGCAGTGCAGGCGCACAGAATTAACCAGGAGGTCCCCAAATACATGCCTGAGGACTGAGAGCTCTTCAGAGTTCAGGCAGGCAAAAAAAATAAGAAAAAAGTCTTGTCTTGACCGAACTGGATGGTTTCCGTTACATTACATTGCCCACACCTGCTACTGGGGACTAAATTAGCCTCGTTGAGCATTACGTAAGATTTATGAAGCCCATTCTGCTGTCAGAAAATATTATATTGCCTTTAAAGTTTTGAATCACTTCTTTGATTAGATTTCAGCAATAATACTTCCAACCAAAGGTCAACTGGGGATATAACAAGCCATAAAACCCACAGAATAAAATAAGTAATGATGTTTATGGTATAGGCTCAACAACTTTACTTTCAATGATGAAGCAATATGACGCAGGTTTGTCTCGTGTACGTTTGCCTTTTCCTTACGTGACCTGAAGAGGAGACGATTGCTCAACAGGATCATTTTATCACATCACAAAATATCTCCTCAGGTGACATACATAAACTCAACAATCAGCTTTTTCCCTTAATAAAACACTTGCACACACCATTATACAGTGCCCTCCACAACGTTTGGGATAATTGGGAGGGGCTATGTATAAAAAGTGCTGAAACTTCTACATGGTGAAACCAAAATGTATAGAAATACCTTTCAATAAAAGCTGAGAATATGCACTTTAACCACATGTGAATTGTTTGATTACAAATGACAATAATTACATTATGTCTTTGTCCCAAAGATTATGGAGGGCACTGTACCTTTGCTATAGCCCAAGATAATCCAATTAAACCCAATTCTACCACCTGAATTAAAATGTTGTAAATTAATCAAGTCTACTTGCCATCGTCAACCTCTTGCAGATTTGAATAATTCTTAATTATATTAAGCAGAAAAAAAATCAGGCAAACCATGAAATACATTTTTACTGCAGAAAGAAAATAGACTGAAGCACTAATTATTTCACTGAAAAAATAATTTGGCAATAAACTCGTTGCCTTCATCACTCTTTTTAATGTTGCAGATTAATTAACGCAGTGAGGATTATGCAACCGTTTCCCTTATAGTTCCCTTACACACACAAAAATAAATATGTAATTTTAAATAAGGGACACATTCAAAACTCCAGCCAGCCATACTTTTACAGTTTATTAGCTCAAAACGGCAATTTGCAGAGACACACACACACAGGAGAAGTCCAACATTGACAGAAATGCTGAAGAAATCGATGACAAATTTGCAAAGTGGGGCTGGGCAAACCCTTTGACATTTTCCAGATGTCTGCATAATCAAGAGACCGCACATCCCGGTGTAAAAACAGGCAATGTGGCAAAACAAGGGACTCAAGGCCTCTACTGGGTCCGCGGCTCGTCCCCTCAACCATCGGCGCTTGCGTATTCCCAGGGAGCATTGGGGGGCGTTGGATGGAGTGCCAGTGTGAATGTGTACAAGCGTGCTACGTGCATTTCTGTGTGCATCACACAGGCACGGCTAGCCATGTAAAAACCCCAACAATAACATAAGACTTAAGAAAAACGCGCTACTTATTATCTTCCACAAACAACAGTTTGGAGATCATCGAAAGAAATATAAAACTACCACTGTGTCATAGTTTTTTGGAAATGCACACGTTTCAGTCTTTGTATTTAAAGCGTATAAGTTACGCACAATCGCACTGCTGTGGTCTAACCAAAGGCACAATTCCCAGTCCAAAGGCTAGGATACAGAGTACAGCTTCAATCTGGGTTAACAATGCGAAAACAGGGTGTGAAATGAACACCCACCACCAGCCAAATGCTGGTAAAATGTTGATTGCGGCCGGTAAGATTTCCTCCTGTCTAGCACCACTTTGGCCGGCAATCAACCAGATTGTGTAAAATGTTGAAAATGGCTGGTGAGTTTTTGATTCCACAAGGCACTCTGGCCAGTGGGTGAAAGAGGTTATTTTCATGCCCTGAGAATGTGTTTGTCGATATGCTCTAGACTTCTAGTGACTTGAAGATTCAATAATACAAGACCATTGATAGAAAATGTACGTTAAATCCTCTTTGCGGAGTGGTGATGATTAAACTTGTAAAAGCCGCTTTCCCAGAAGAAGCATCAGCACAGACAGTGACTGGAGAAGAGATGTGGAGGAGCGCTCCTTCACAAGGGTTTCCTGTAGCCTTTTAATTCTGGTTCATCTGGACAGCAGACGCTCGGCTACATTAGCAGATGTGCGCGAGAGCGGCAACGGAACCGTGGAACCTGGAAAATATGGGGGTGTGGGAAGATGCCTCCTCCAGCTTGGCTGACCTACATAGCCAGCTTCCTTCCCGCTACCCAAGCGCTCTGAATGTCAAGCAGACTGGTGCACACGGCACCTTCATTAATTAATCTCTCTCAGGCTCTGCGAGGTGTGCGAGCTGCCGGTTTCAGCGAGTCGCGCCATGCCGCACCACGCCGTTCCGCTCGGGCCTGTTCCCTGCTCGGCATCGCATCTAAAAAACACACCTTTTCCGCTTTGTTCTCACGACTCAACTCGGGCGCTCTGCGTGACGGCGAAGCTACGGTCACAGGGACCGAGCACGCGCCCGAGGCCGAGGCAGCTCGCTCCGTTTAAGAGCCTCAAAGCGCTCGATGAACACCGAGCTCTCTCAGCAAGGCCTGGGCTGCACACTGATATGTGCCATGGTAAGGTTTTAAATAATAATAATAAAAAAAGATTATAGGTACGGTTAGGGGCCAGGCTAAAGCGATGAAAATCATTCTGAGGGTAGCGCCAGAGGCGTCAGCCATTACTGTAAACGCACCCATAAAAGACAATGATAATGAAAGTGTTATTTACGGCATGATCACTGTGGCTGCTCTGAACTGAAACATGTGAAGGCTTACATAATCCTCGTTTCTGAGTATGTAATGAGCACATCCGTCTGTCAGCGGCTGGTCTCAGGCAAGCGGTAATCATGAGGAAAATATGTATCCCACACGGCTGCCGTGCCCTCAAGTGCAATTTAGAAGCCATTTATTTGTGCTGTTCAGGTGATGAATCGCACTTGAGCACGCCCATCGTTTGTTGATTGAATCTTTCATTTTCAATTGAATTGCATTTTTATTTATAGAAAGACACTGTCACAAAGATGTTTTTGAGGAAAAACATGAAATCCAAATATTGCTTCTTATTTTCATAAATTGTCATTACAGCACAAATTTTAGATTGGCGGAAATGCAAATGTTTTCTTCACGGTACATACATCCCATTTGAACAGCACTACGACTTCTAAAAGTGATTAAAAAGAGTACTTGTATGAAGTTTTTTTTAATTTTATTTTTTTTACATAAACTGGCCAGGCATTTGCATCCACGCATCTACTTTATGCCTTCCACAAGAGAGTGATCTGATATACATTTCAGTCACGTATCAACAGCGTGTATTCCTATACCTTAAACTCAGTTCAGGCCTAACAAAACAGAGAAACGGAGGCCATTATATGTGACCATTGTGTGCACGTACGCGCTGAATACTGACCTGGTTCTGGGGGAGCGGGGGTTGTGACTGCCCATCTGGAGCCTGGCCCTGGCTGTCATTCCCCCCCACAGGAGAGCCACGGGTCGTGGCTGTCATACTCGACACGGGGCAGATCTTTGCAATTTTGTCGCTTATGTTGCCGTCACCCGAGAAGAAATCACTGCCTCCACGAGCACGGAGAACCAGCACACGCGTGTGTATGACGGAACCACCTGGAGAAGCACAGGGCGATTTGCAGAGACCATTGCATTACCTTGAAGGAAACACAGAAAAGAGCAGGTTAAGAGTCTGTAACCAGAGGGACAGTTTCTCATTACAATTAAAAAGCATAAATAGAGATCATTTTGTTCCTTCTGTCCCCCCCCCCCAAATTACTGGAGAACTAGACTGGAATGTTTCAAAACATGGATACAGATGCCAAATATTTACAGAGAGAAGGAAAGGCACATATTGCAGATATCACTGCATTTAGAATGAATTATTGATGTGGTTCACACATGTAGTAGAAGTATTATATTATATATATTATATTATTATACCGCTTTAAAAAAGAAAGGCTGGAAGCTAGAGAGGAAATGCTTTTGAAGTCTACTACAGAATTAAAATAATACTTTAAATTATACAGATCCTATCTAATGTCCAATATATGCAAGACAGAAAAATGTGAAATACGGGCAAATAAATATCAAAGACTCGAGGTGAAGGGAATGTAGTTCATACAGGGTGTAAGCCAAATAACCACAACACTAATATTGAATGAAATGCAGGTCTGGATTGTTCTCTTGATCCACTGACACACACAAACCGAAAATCCATTCTGAATTATTGAAGTCAGGTGATTTTATTGAGCTTTTAGACCTCTAACACCGAGGGGGTCGATTAACACAGATAACTGTGGACACAAATGCGGATTTGGAAGAGCCATGTGAAGTACGTACTTTCTCTCCATATACCATATTCTCCTATGCATCTGCCTGTACACATCGAGCAAACAGAATCAACACAATTAGATTATTGTACTACTGTACGTTTAGGCAGTTTTCAGCACAACACAAGCAGCTGTTTCTGAGGCTTCTCTTCTTTGTTTTGTGACATTAAAATAAAGCCTCTGCAATCTAAACAAATACAAATAATAAATAGATTTCTTACAGGGTATCCCTAAAGCACAGACTGTACTTTTCACAGATTTCATAATATGTGAAACAACTTGTTTTTGAAGTTTATAGATTAAGTCAGAAAGTGAGAGATTCTCACTTTTAATGTTCTTTTCATAAATACATGTATTTTTGTAGTCCTTTTTTTATCATCTGTTCAGAGAAAATAAGATTTAAGATTACTTTGATCACTGGGCTAAATGTCATGGTTTTTTTGTGTTTCTAAAGCCCCAGAATGCAATAAAAGATTTGAATGGTGTGAAAATGCAAAAGCTCCACTACCACAGGCCAACCCCCCCCACCACGTGGTCCACTTCGCAAACATGAGGGCCTGAACACAACTGTTAAAAAAAAACCTGCAGAGAACCCTGAAATGGATAGGCCTATCAAAATAATCCACAATACATTTCCGTAATCATACTCTGCAATTTCTAAAGGTTAAACAGGCTAAAAATGAGGAATGGTTTCCTTAAAATCTCAACATTTAAATCCACAATAAATTCTTAGTTTAAAAGTAACCCTTCCTGAAGGGCACACTTTTTACACATAAATACACTGCATTTAAGTGACAACATTGTGTTACATTGGTGTATTATGAAATATGAATAGGTACAGCCATTCTACCATTCATATTAACATATCCAACTAAACTATCAAATCAGCTGTGTGCTACATCAGCGGTGGGTTTACGCTCTTAAATGACCCCGTTTATACAGCTGCACATCTTTTCTCACCCTACCAGCATGTTAACGGTCTTACTGGACAAACGGTGCAGCAAACGGGCTGCAAATACACATTCCAAACTAGGAGGAGAACAAAGATATTTGGGTTATTTCAGGGGAAAATTTACCCTTTTTAACCTTGACTTCTCAGACCTTTGTGATATTTCACACTAATAATGTAACCATTCTTATAGTAAGTATATATATATATATATATATATATATATAAAAACAAACCATCACAAATTAGGTCATTTTGGCATACCCACGTCTACTTTCGAGACCTACAGTTCGACAACCGTAAATGGTTTTTGTTACAACCAATCAGGTTTTTTTTTTTTGTTAAACTCCTGCACTTCAGCACAGTAAAATATTTATGATACACTTGCAGTCTGCAGCTGTCGCTGGGTGCTTATACAAATGTCAGCTCAAGATATGATTGAGCCAATTAAATATTGACATTTCTGTCGCTTAATGTGCCACATGACATGTCTCTATATAATGATGTGTTCTACACACCATGACCATGTAACCTGCATTTATTTAACGTGTGCAGATTTAGCATGTGACACAAAGACTGAGTCTGATTAAGACGTGTGGAAAGAGCCGGAAACAAGTGCTGACAGAGGAATATAGCAGAGATGTTGCCTTTTTAGTTTCCAGCTTGGCATTCAGGTCGTTTATTTTTCCATAAATCAAAAACTTTCATTCTGTCAAAGGAACTCTGCAGGACACACACACTTAGCAATACGGAAAGAGCCAGAAGCATATGGCAACAATTTATCCACTCAGCTATTGGATTGCCAGAACTTTCCAAGGTACTGAAGCACAGTGGATTACTTACTGGGGACAAACACTATCCCCTGGTCGGCAGTTAATTGGTAGTGTATACATGCAAGAGCCCTGAAACCCAATCATTTATTCTTTGGCTGACCAGGGCGATGCTGGCCCAAATACAACACAGTGGCAGATGGGTTTGAATACAGTTTTAAATTAAAGTGCAAAAAAAAAAAAAGAGTGCATAAAATTCTGAGGGGTATTATGCTTAAGTGACAGAACCAAAAACAACAAGAAAATAAAAAACAAAGTCATATAAATTTTTTGTTATAAAATAATTATTTTAATAAACAAAAGAGTCTGAGTATTTGATCATTCCGGGGGTGGCAGTTTGAGAGAGCAAAGTTGTGAATTTAGCCAGAACACCAGGAAACGCCCTATTCTGTGAAGAGTGTCAAGGGATCTTTAATGACCACTTTGAGAGAGGACCTCGGTTTAACGTCTCATTCAAAAGACGGAATCTCCTACAGCACTGCACCGGGGCGTTGGGATTTATTTGACCAGAGAGAAGACGGACCAGCAGCAACTTAGTTTTCACAGGAGGTCTCCCATCCAAGTACTAACTCAGCCCACACCTGCTTAGCTTCAGTCATTCAGCAGGAGCAGAGTGCACGGTGGTATTGCTGCCGGCAAGATTTAAAACGCTTTCATATCAATGCATTACTGTTATATTACCGTTACAGCGCCATATTTTAATTGGCTCACAGAACTAAAGATGAAAAGGTGACCTGCAGTGACATAATTAAAATGCACAGTATCCCTGCTGTGGCTCTCACATTTGAACCATAACTTGTTTGTTAGCTGTAGCTAACTATATCAACTGGTTAGCTGGCTATTAGCCGGTGTGACTTAATGGTGTTACTTAACCTGCACTTGTTCTTAATGACCTTGTCCCGCCCAAAAGGATTGCTTTCCTATTATATCAGAAATACGCATGATTCCATTGACTTGTATGGAGGCAAATTCTGAGGGCAGCAACTCACTGCTGCCATAGTCAACAAGCTCCTTTGGTTAGAACTACTTTATTAGTCTTTATTTTTGTCTGTCAAAGCATGGGAAATTTGGTAATTGACGGGAAATTGTGGTAAACGGAAACCCAGAAAAACGTTGCAATTAAACTTATTTATGATAAATAAATAATATGACATATTTGCGTCTGATTTCATGATGACATTATTTATGGTGTAAACTGAGCTCGGGCAAGTGCCAATGATCAGTCAAAGCACAAACTGTTCAACTGTTGTCTGGTCCTTGGTCCCTGAACAAAGCAGCAAAGATTTCCAAACCGGCATTGACAAGGGAATTGCCTCCAAGTGGTTATTGACAATTGTAGGAGTATGCTATGAATAATAAATAAGCACAATTACACTGACATGGCAAACGCCATCTATATTTGTACTTTTACCTGCGTTCCATTGTCCTACCAAACGACCAATTGATGACGGGGTGTGAATGTGCGTGTGTGCACGCCACGAGAAAGTGTGTGTGTGTGTGTGTGTGTGTGTGTGTGTGTGTGTGTGTGTGTGTGTGTGTGTGTGATTTAACCTGACATAAGCACGCACGGGCGAAGGACACAGCAGCCACTTCACTTACTAGTGATAACTACTCTTCCATTACAGTTTGCGTCCAGTCAAATAAGAAAAAGACATAATTAATACACAGTACATTTAAAGCAATGGGAAACCATATCACAAAATGCCCTATCACTCCAAACAATAACAGTATTAAATGAAAACATTTTTAAAGTCTGTCCTGAGTCACAAAGTCACCTTTGTTTTCAGTCAAACGGAGGGAAAGTTGTTCCTAGACCATCACTGACATTGCGCAAGGCTAATCTCCCTTCAACCATATCATGTGCACATGACTGTGATGACATGCTATTATCGAGCCAGCATCTTTTCTCAAAACAGAATACTTCCATTTTATAAGACAGCTTTCTTCCGAGAAAGGAATTATTTTAGGCACAGAAGTGCGCCACCCTCTACCATTTCCCTTGACACCACAATAGCTCAATTTAACTAACTTACATGCAGGAATATTCAAACCACAAGGATCCAAGATTTCCAGGGTGTGGGAAGTTCAGGAAGGGAACTGAGGGTTCATGACTGAGGGTTTCAAAGTCATATTTCGGGTCTGATAATTGAATAATTGAATAAGTGGTAAAGTCTTAATAAGTTCAGAATTTTCTAAGTTCAAGTTTCCCAGAATTTTCCCAGTGAAATATTTTAGCTTATTACACTTATTACAAATATGGAAGCTCATTCTTGTCAAAAGTTAAAAGCAAATGTTAACTAATTTGCAGTTTATCTGCCTATCCCAGGGGTAGGTATCCCTGGTCGTGGAGTGCCAGTGACATTCCTGGTTTGATCACAAGAGTTTGATGGATGATTAAAAGTCTGAGCCAGAATATTCTGTATGGTGAAATTCTAGTCTGAGCCTGAATATTCTGTATGGTGAAATTCTAGTCTGAGCCTGAATATTCTGTATGGTGAAATTCTAGTCTGAGCCTGAATATTCTGTATGGTGAAATTCTAGTCTGAGCCTGAATATTCTGTATGGTGAAATTCTGAGTGGCTCCAGAACATGGTCACCTGCATTCATTACACCTGATTATTTAAAATTAATCCAGTTAGGTATAGGTCTGTATAGGTCTGTATGGAGCAAAAACCAGGACCGTCTCCAGCACTCCAGGACCAGGGATGCCTACCTTTTCTCTGGGGTGAGCAAAAAAATGACATGCACTCCCAGAGGATCTCATGATTTGGTGAAATTTTACTCACTTAATCCCTCTCAATCCACCCTATTTATTTTACTAATCTCACTTAACGGATATAACTGCTAAACATTTCAAATTTTAAGCATTTAGCTGATGCTCTTATCCAGAGCAACTTTCAATGCGTGCGCAAACTAAGAAAAGGCCTAGATACACATATCACCAACATCCCAAGTAGAGATTAATGAGAGCGCAATGGTTGGGCCTGAACACACTGGTGATAGGTCACCAGAACTAACATGTGGAAGGGAAGGTCGAGAAAGGATGTTTTGTGGATAAGGGAATATAGGGTAGATAGAGGGGCAAGAGGGGAAGAGGAGGGGGGGGGGGGGGTAAATCATGAAACGATAGGTCTTCAGGTTACAAAGGAAACACACACACTGCATACAACAGCAGATGAGTGATTGAAAAGTTCAAATGCATCTGTTTCAGTGCTTGTAGAGAACAAAAGGACGAGCAACAGCTCTTATTAATAAAGATACTCCAAAAAGCTCAGTTTCGGCCCTGAATGCTATTTTCTGACAAATTCATCCCGAATTGGAAACAAAATACAGAACTATAGAAATGGAAATCTCTTTTTTCTGAAACAATTTTGTCTCCGTCACGGATCCTGGTAGAGGCCTGCTTTCGAGTGGAAATTTTGGTTAGTCGATTAGTAAATATACCAGAAAGGAATTTACTGTGCCCCTCCATAACTCAATGCCTACCTTAAATATAATTTAAGAAAATGACACCTCGGTGGCGTAGCCTATAAGAGCACCGTCCACATGCTCATTGTGAGCCGCCACTTCGGCAGTTCCAATCCGGCCGCGCTACCTTTGTTCTCGTTCTCTCTCTCTCTCTCTCTCTCCACTGGGCTGTCCAAAAAAGCTGAAAAATCACTATAATATAACTAAGAAAACGATACCGAGCCACACTATTTATAAATACCAAGAGACACATGTAATTTCCCACACCATTTTGTAGACAATCACAAATACAGTACTTGGTTTAGAAACTGCATATCAAGCTCGATAACATGCTATCTTGCCCATGTGTATCCAGCCGTTTAGTTTCAGCTCGGTTTACATACTTACAGACGGCATAGTTTAAAATTGCTCAAGCGAGACCGAACTCAACACACAACTATAGCTGCAAGCAGCATATTTATTGGGGTCTACGCACAAGCACAGCAGCAGTCCACTGCACATCACTTTGAACTGCAACGTGACACTCATTTCACCATCTTTAAACATGTAGGTCATTTTCACAAGAATATTCTTATGCATATATTTTTTTTTAAATTGAAAAATTGCTGTAAATGCTGAATGTTCTTGTGATCGCCACATTCAGGGATCATCATCTTTCCCAGTTTTGTCTTGTTCATCTGCCCTTCATTAAAAACCCAAGGTGATCTCCCTGGCTGAGGAGCTGAGGCTTGCAAATTCTGCATCTTATTTTAAATGAAAGCAAAGGCCATTTGTTTAAGCAGGTCTTCCTATAACTGCGTGGTTTTTACAGTTTAATCTTCTATCATTTCTCATTTCTGATGTTTTAAAAAAATTAATTATTCATTTTTTATTTGGCTTTCTTTTACGTGAAGTGCTCTATAAATAGTCTATTATTATTCATATTTCAAGACAACAGACCATGTCTAGAATGAATCACCACGCAGAGCTTGCTAGAATAAAAACATCATGGTTTTGTAATGAATACAATTTATTTATGTCAATAAATAATTAACATCCCGGCAGCAATAGTCGACACGTGACAACTGAGCAATCAACAGGTTCTAGAAAGCTCATAACCATTTTAATAACACACAGTAATAGCAAAAAAAAATGTTACTTGGTCCAAGGTATTCTTGGCCTGCTGCTATGGGTTACATGTTATTTTTCTCCCCTCTTTGATCGTCTCCAGCAATAGCTAGCCTACAGCCAATGAAGGTGTAGCTAATCATCTAAAGTCCGCAATAATGGCTGAAGTGCTTGGAAATAGTTAGATACATGTGAAAAGGTGTGCGATCCCAGGGTCCACAGGTGGAATGTCATTTGTTAAAGTATTCAGGGTTCCAATTACCAAACATTACATCCACAATTTCCAGAACTGAATCACTTTAAACACAATTATGCTTTTAAGTATAATTTGGTCTTGGTCACTATCATTTGCATGAATGGTAGCATAGGTTCAGAACGCAACCAACGTGAAACCAAACAACCTTTTCACATTTTACACAGAAATCAGAAGGCAGCAACGTCGAACTGGAATTGTATATGAAGCCACTCCTAGAATTAATAAGCAATATATCAAAAGATATTTTGGAGAGCAATTTTGTGAAGCTAGCCTCAGCTACATTTTTATAGCCTATAAAATCTTGGCCACAGAGGCTAAAGTACATCTGTACTGCACTCGACTAGGGTTGAAGGCCTACACTTGAGGAGGATTTCATTTTAATTATGTGCCCATATTTTTATTTTTTTTACTTTTCTCACAATTTGGAATTCCCAGTCATATTTATAGTTCAATCACATCACTGCACCCCTCCACTTATGTGGGAGAGTGCAGACAATGTTAGGCTATATTCACTTTACAGGGCAGTACTCGGGCTGTGCAGTCACTGCAGCAGGACCGCATTCTTCCTGTGCAGCAGGCGCAGGCAGACTGCACGCACGCATGCTACTGACTGTAGGAGTCACATGATGCAGTGACATCACCGCCTACTGAAATCTACATTCTGCTGCGTCATGATGGCCAACTACGTTCCGACTCGTCGACAATGTCACAATCAGGATGTGCTCCCTGCTAAAAAACTAGTGATATTATAAATCACCCAACAGAATCCAGTCAAAGCGGTCATTGTAAAAATAGATACATAGATAATAAAAAGGCCTACTATCAGTAAAACATTCAGGGAAAAGCAGGGCTGCTGGGCGGCACATCCTGTTAAGGCACCGTTCCGGTGCGTGGATGAACCCCATGGTCTGGTATCGAATCTGGACTGTGCCAGTGCCAAACTGTATCCAGCAGCCCCGTGGAGTGATGCTCGGTTCACTTTCGTATCACCCAGGGCACGGGAGGATGTCAATCAACTGGAATGATTGAGTCTCATCATGCGCTTCGGAGGAGAGCACATGCCTGTCTATGCACTCCCAAATCAAGAGCACAGGCTGTGGCAACGAGCACTGATAAATGCAATTGGCCATCCCAAATTGGGGATCAACATCAGCATAACCTTGGCCAACACCATCAAAAAGCACAGTTCCACCTGGAAGACTGCAGCCCAAGCATGGCTGTACCAACAAGAACATCTACAATCATCTCATAAACAGCTGAAATGTTTGCATTGGCCATACACTGAAACCAGAAAAGTCCTCACTACTGCAAATATTATCACTAAGAATGGGCTTTTTTTCCCCAGCTGAAGCTATTTCCATCTTGACATAAATAAGGCTCAAAATTCCCACTGTTCCAGTCACATCCTCAGACCCCCCCCAGGCCAATTCATAAAGATTATTGATGGCCCATTCAGGCCAGATTATTTCAAAATGTTGGCGGGAAGAAAAAAAAAACCTAACGACGACAAAAAAGAAATCATTGTTTCACATATTCTTCCTGCGGCAAATATTGAATGAATAAATTCACTCCTGGGTATGGTTAAACTTCCGGACACCTGACCTGGTTTTCCTGCATGTAAAGTCCTGCTGGCTAATATTACCTGACTTAGTCATGTTTTTTTTAATTCTTCAAAAACCAACTCCACAAAACCAAAACACTTCCACATGCAGTGGGGCTTTGAGACATTTTAATAGGAAGCACAAGACAGGTGGTAACGTGTCCAACTGACAAATCTCTGAGCTCTAACCCAGCAGCGCCAATTGGCAGTAAAGCTGGCCAACCACAAGAGTTAATGACAAAAACAGAAAGAGGATATGGCCTCAGAAATGAACTCAACAGAAGGGTGACATGGTCTAGAGGGGTCAAGAAGGGTGTCATTTGACCGTTCCCTCAGCACTAGTTTCTCCCAAACTACTGGCTCATCACCCCCCCCAATATTTAATACATTTTATTCAGAAGATTACAGTGGCACCTTTCAATTACCTTTACAGCTTCAGAGAGGAATGTCGCTGAAAGGAACAAAGGTTGAAGAACTAATTTCCTGACTTTCAAAAGTACAATTTCTTCAAAGGCTGTATTTAATTCTGGCAAATGGGAATGAAGAAATTGAGACAGCAGACAGCACTGCACAGTTTCAGATGGAATACTAATGAAGAGGAACAATGAAGAGTCCAGTTGAGTGAGGAGGGCTGGTTGTTGTTTGGATGGTGTAATGTGTAAAGGGACGAGATGGTACAAACAGGACCCTAGAGCGCCATAACTGCTGACTCACCGGCCGCTGCATTCCTATATTAAGCTTTGCTTTTGTCAGCCTGATTCCAGCAACACCTCGGCCTGGCAGCCTCCATAGAAAGGGGTTCTACATACCTGTCCTCAGGTACGGCTCGATAGTACACTCATCTGGAGCTAGCAGGATAACTTGTGATTACAGCCAGCCTCCTGATTGGTAAGATTACTGGTTAGAGCACAAAGTTGGAATCTCCTGACAGCATCAACAGCTCAGATTTTGCCCTCCAGCACCTCAAAGAAGCACAAGCTACATGAACAAAGTGGCCATTATGCCCTCAAATTAAATAAAGTACCCTTCTCCTAGCTTTAATCTGAAAACAGAAAATACACCACTTTGGGCCTCACACTGCCCCAAAATTCAAAAGACTTCCAATGACTGGGCATCAGGACAGTCAATGAAATCAATAAGATTAAGAGTATGACGCTATCCAATCCCCATTGAGCATTGCAGCCTATCACGCAAGCATACTGAAGTGGCCAACATGAGCCAATTGCACAGATAGACTTAAACACCAAACTGTAAAACACCATGTACAAATTCTGTTAACATAATATTGCTGGTCAACATTAGATAAAGCCACTGCTGTCTGCCATGTAGAAATTCAATCAATATATTTTGTATTTCCATACTATTTCAGTCATGGGTGACTTTTTAAGAACGATAAAATGATCGATGCGATTAACTTTTGCAGCCCTAGAATGAACTACATAGGTAGAGCACTATTAAAACAAAACAAACTTTATTTACCTATTGTGCTTCACATTAGTCTACTCTGAGTTTTACAAAATCCTAATTTACTAAATTGAAAGCATCTCAAAACAATTGGCTATGTTTAATTATTTAACAGTGAGGCTATATACAATAAAACGTATAATAAACCTGATCAATGTTTTAACACAAACAGACCATCTTCTACCTCCCTTCCTCAAAAACAAAGCGTTGACATGAAACGAATCGTCTACTATATAATCACATCATACTGTTATCAAACTTGAAAACATTAGAAGCCAGGGGCACAGAACGATAAGCATGTCAAATCTCCGTTATACAGTAGGGCTGTCACATTGACCCAAAAATGACATTTTTAAATGTAAAATACATATTAGTTTGAATAATTTTTAATATATATTCATAATATTATATAAATACAGCAGCAACAAAATTCTCTTAATTATGATGTGATGCTAGGGCATGCCCACCAGAGGGCCATAGAAGGTCTTAAGTCGGGAGATGGATAGCAAAAATAAAATGCTATATTGAGGAATATGATACATTCAAGATGTGAATCCTTACAAACTGCCAGCTGGGTTTTAGTAGAGACTTGTACTTTACAATTTAACGTTAGTTGCAAGCGTTACAGTGTCTCCCATAGCCCATATGGGCGGCACGGTGGTATAGTGGTTAGCACTGTCGCCTCGCAAGAAACAGGCTCTGGTTTTGAATCTGGAGTTGGTCCCCGGGCGCTGCACTGTGGCTGCCCACTGCTCCTAAGTAGTTAGGCTGGGTCAAAATGCAACAAATGACCCCACGGTGTCAATAAAGTACTTACTATTATTTTAAAAATTGCCTAGCTACAGTAGCCTATCCATTTTACTTTTTTAAAGATTAACTTATACGATATGGCCTGAGCTAAAAATGAGCAGACGTGGGATGAAGTGTCATTTAAAACATCTGTGTGCTGTGCAAAGAGCTCTTCTCTCTTCTCAGGAGAGAAACAAGCAGCATCACAACTTTGAAGAACTTGACGTCACATCCTGGCAGCTCACACCCACATTATGAACGATAAACAAACTTTACTTTAAGACGATTTTAGATTTTAAAACACTTCAACTTTAGTTTTTCAGCATGAAATGATTTTGTACCGGCTAATATACCGATACAGAATGATAAACATGAACAATTAAAAGTTATTGTAGTAGTTAGCCGTTTTAGCTTGCCATTTCTGCCTTCCTCAAGGTCTTCAATACGGGTCAAATATCTCGCTGCATCGTTGTTTTGGCGCTCATGCATGATGACCAAAGCCAAAACTTTCCGACGGCGGGCGTCCATGACGCCAAGTCCCCAGTTGTGCAGCTCGAACGCACTGATGTAGGTAATGACACCGCAACGACACGTTTACCACCTCCGATATCCAAACTCATGCCATAAACGAATGCAGGGTCACAACGCATCACGTCAACTTTAAAAAAAAATCACAAATCTCTTCTTTGACGTTCGAATATGGCCCTCAATGTACCTATTCGAATGCGTAGAATTTTTTATGTAAATGTGACAGCCCTATGATACAGAGATGCCATCTAGAGTTTGTTGAAATATATAAAGTCTGAAGATATTCCTTGTGTCCAAGATCAGTTGCCAGTGATCCTTGGTTTTTTAACCACTGGTTACACAAAATCATTTTGCGCCAGCAATATTTGAAGAACATTTTTAGGATACACCATATTCAATGTTCCAAGCATTACAGATTGAATCTACAGGGGATGATAAAGCAGTAAACAATGTGAAAATTGCATCAGGACATTTTCTGTCTCATGAGCTGGTTTGACAAGACGTTCCATGAATTAACATTAAAAATAATAAACACATCATGGGGCTGTTTTTAAAAGATACATTTTTTTTTTAAAGCTCATAACCTAGTTTGAAAAAAACAATTGCAATGATGCACAGACAAACAACTTCAAGCTATTGCAGAAAATTGGCGTACTTTTGATTGCTTTTACACATCTCTCATTAGACTATAAGATAAGTTTGCCAGCATCCACAACATTTTTCTTTCATGTAGACAAGCGGAACTGAACTACGAGACACGCAGATGGCAGCTGTGTTCTGACCTGTGCTAGTAACACTCATTCCTGCTGTACAAAACTGGCTCTCCTATGCATGATCAAAGCTCTTTAATCCAAATTCTGCTCTATTGAACACCCAATAGAGAAAAAAAAAGAAAAATTGAAATACCAAAATGAAGCATGAGGTAATCTTCTGGCTTTCAGCTCATAATTTAGAGGTAATAGCTTTAGATACTATTCAAACACAATACCCAAATTAATTTCAAAATAAGCTTGTTGATCTACTTTGGAATCTTGAAGCATTGGTGTCCACTGGCGATCTCACATCCCCCAAACGTACATCTTAATGCTGTGGAGCCACTGACTTCATGGGAAACCAAATCATTGGTCATTCCAGGTCAAAAAGCACCCAAAAAACTTTCGGGAAGTGGATCCTCCAAGGTGGGACCCATCACAAAACATGAAAACACAGGTTTGTCTACTCTGCCAACAACACTATTGACACCTAAATTAAAACCACAAATATAACTAGGCTACAAACCTAAATTATTTTTCATTTTCATTTAGTTACAAGTGGAACTGCAGAGCCGGTTTAAAAAAATAAACCTGAAACGGACCTGCCTTTGATCATCAGCTGGTACAATTTGTATGAATGTAATTCTGCCACCAAGTCTGTAAAAGACCAAAAAAATTGTTTCTAGAAATTGTGTCTAAAATCCCACCTTTGTCAAAGAATTCTGTCACTGGCCCATTTCCCAGACTCATTATGAATTTAAGTCTGGAAAACCTCTGGATGACTTTGTCAAGTCATTAAAAAACTACGGTCATTTCCTGTGAAATCTGACAGCTAAAAAGCCGCGTGCTTTTGGAATTTACAAGAGTCCCTTGGACAGTTAACAGTACTTCTGTAGTGGTCACATTTTGAGGGTCAATGTCGAAGGGACAAAGGGTCAAAGATTGCGACGTTATGGTGCAATATTTTTTATACAGCTCATTGGAAAGCATAATGCCGCTTGTACTGCGACTTTCAATAGAAATTGAGCAATTGTATCTCCTGTCAATGCAACAATGGAAAACACCAGTGGAAGTAATTGTAAAAACAATCTGTTTTTCACAGGGATCACACAGTAACCTGCAATGCCAACGGCAACGAAGATCAGCTGACGACTCCGATAAAGTGAGGACAAACAGGTAGTTCCAGTCAACCAGAGGCATGCGAGACTCGCTCAGGTGAAAACATAAACGAAACGTATCCGTGTGCAAGAACTGACCGACTTCCATTTAAAATGTCTAGGACATAATTTCTTAATTATTAGCAATTACACCGTTGAAAATAAAACCGTGACTATAGGACAGCTAATGTATACCGCTGATTACGCTTCACGTCCCTTAAATAATTAATTGGCGTTTAATATGGACGTCGTCCGCCGACAATAACACATGTTTAGCTCATTTGCATTCCATAAAGCATCATTCTATAACAAATTTCCATTAGCATTTTTTTATTTTAAAATTTGCAATACGATATATTGGCTCGGTCTTTGCTTTCTTGACGTAACGCTATCGAGCCTAAGCAACCGACCCTAGAGATGTGGTGGTTTGGTTAAAAGTGGTCACATAGCCTGTCTAAAACGGTCTAGATTAACCCTAACCCAACCGACCCTAGAGATGTGGTGGTTGGGTTAAAAGTGGTTACATAGCCTGTCTAAAACGGTCTAGATTAACGCTAACCTTAGTCGGCGAAGGCACAACTGCTCCATATCTACGATGACAGTGTGAAAATAGACAAACAGTTTTACCTAAACACGAGATGCTAGCTTGCTTGCAACACAGGTGACTAGACAGCTAAGTTAGTACGTTAACGTTACTCTAACGTTAGCCCAACGTGTATGCATGTCGCTCTCCACCCCGGCTCAATTCCTTCTTTGAGACAAGGACGGAAATAAGAAATGCAAACATAACGTTAAGCTTGCGATAGCTAACTAACCAACTATCGCACGTCCTGATACGTTAAGATACAAAACTAATGCACTTGGCATTTTTTTATTGAAAGAGCCAAATAGATGAGCTTGCTGGCCAGCGTTAACGTCGGCTATATTGTTTCAGAGCCCAGTTGTTTTCGGGTAACGTTAACGCCACCAGCTACGTTATTTATCAAGTTCATTTGCGAAACAAAAGATAACGTTAGTTCACCAACTTTCGCAAACATTAACATTAGCTACACTAACTTAACCAAAAACAAGTTTAGCTAATATTTGAACATTTCCCATGGATGATGGATGATGGATAAAACGCACATCTTGCCAGCTAGCTAACTACCAGGCTTTTCACGTTAGTTTATTTTCCTAGCTAACGTTAAGATGAATAGCGTTAACGTTGGTTCCGGATGTTATTAGCAAGACAGCTAGCTAACTGTTAGCCAATTTCATATTTGTGAAGAAATGTTGAAGCCAACTTACTGGTGATAAGTAACGTTAGCTAAACAAATGAACCAAGGCCTACTTAGCTAGCTAGCTAGCAAGCTCGTTCATTTCCAGGCGTAACGTTAATCCTCAGGCCTGCTAGCTAAGCTAAGCTAACGTTAGCTACTTTTCCCCAACATCGCTCCACCTCAATAATGGCGTTGTACTCCCCCACGAACAACTCGTAAATCGCCGGGCGTAAGAAACAGTAGCTTTGGTAGAGTTGGGTTAGAAAAAGCTAGAAGAGTCTCTGACCATTCTGTGTAGCTGACATCTTTAAACGGTCCAAAACCACTGAATTTCCCCCGTTAACAATCATTCAGAGCCAGCTGAACAGAAACTGTGAGCCGTCAGCCATTTTCCTTCTTACAGTACAAATACAGCAACAGCCGGCTTCTGCACAGCCATCCAGGCCCCTATTCTGTCACCGTCAGCCAATATAATCGGACATTCTCAGCCGCTTCCCGTCTATAAAGAAACCTGTATTTATATGCACCCCTCAAGCATTTAAATGACATAAATGATGACAAAGACATAAACTAGCAAGCTAATGTTGGCTAGGTAGCTAGCTATTAGCTTACTTACCAGGAATTAGAGATGACTTCTTCTATTCGCTACTCCGGGATTTTATTTAGCAAATTGGAGACTGATTTCGTATGCGTGTCTTCTATGAAGGTAATCGCATGTAACCTGTATGTAATTATGAGATCGCTTCCTCGGATTTGTGTCTGCTCTTTGGGTGTTTTTCCTGCGTCACCAGCAGCAGCAGCCCCCCCGAGTCTGGGTCCGATCTCTTGTCAGTTCAGTCCCAGCCAGTCAGTCACTAGTTCCGTTTCAATATGGCGGCAGCAGCGCAAGTCTCCGACCTAACGCCGCTTTAATAGCAACGGACAGCGCCGTACAAACTGCAAAAAACGGCTTTCCAGAATCCCAACGGTTCATTAAGCCTTTCAAACGTGATAAACAGGCTCTGCAAACCAAACTTTACAGCGAGTAATGGAGAATTCTCCCAACACAGTTATTCTAGGCCGATGCGGTCTCACGCTCCAGCTTTCGTGTCTCTGTTCCTAAAACACCTAAATGCAGAACGGCACTGCCGTGTCTTTCTCAGCGAGCCAGTCGTACCGCCTCCTACCATGACGGGTCTTGTTTGCCCTATTCAAAGCTTATGAAACAGAAGACATTTTGGTTCTTCATGACGGGTCTGTTTGCCCTATTCAAAGCTATTCAAAGCTTATGAAACAGAAGACATTTTGGTTCTTCATGACGGGTCTGTTTGCCCTATTCAAAGCTATTCAAAGCTTATGAAACAGAAGACATTTTGGTTCTTTACCGGAAACCGAACGTCTCTGTTCCACGACCACGGGTGCATCCGATGTCTGTGTGGAGCTTGTTGTTGTCCCAACTTTGCGGGAGGGCGGGCAGTGGTGTGACAAGATCCGGATGATGATCTCATCATCAATTTAGGAGTGTGTTGATTTTACATTAATATGAAGAGGCAGCGAGAAAGCTGTTTAGGTAGATTCGTGAACGCAGTAACTTACCATTTTAACATTTTTGGGAAATTCCCGCTGACCACAAATACAGGACAACAATGTATTTACCCCGGGTTATTATTGTTCTCAGAATAATCATACGTACCTGTAGTTGTATTAGCTATCATGAGGGACTTCTTTCGTGAGCTAAAATATTATATTTAATTGAAAAAACGATGCACTCCTAAGCAACATTCACAGTTTCAATATTTTCAAGGAATATGGGAATCAGACAAAAAGTGATATGTACCGAAAGATAGCCTAACATTTCCATGCGACTGTACACTGACTGAATATATTAAACAAATCCACTCTATTATATACATTGACTTATAATATGTTACACTTTAGTCAACAAGCAGATACATGTCTGTCTGCAAATATGTAGCTAATCCTGAAATGTTGTTTCTTCACTGAAGCTCTTAACCAATTCAGCAGATTCTTAAAGGGATAGTTCACTATATGAGTTTTTAATTTTTTTTATTAAAAAAAAAATTATTTCACTTTTAGCGTATGCTTTAGATTTGGCCAATATGTTTTATGTAGTTTGAAGTATATTTTAGATATTGACAGAAGTTTCTGCCTTCCAGCTTTACAGTGGCCGATATTGGGGCAATTCTGGGTCTTAGTTCATGTTCTGAGGGAAGAAAACACACTTCAAGCATCTCCAAAGCAGCTTGTACAGAAAGTAAAATACACTTGGTGTCAAGTCGGTAACTTAGCTTGCCATTGAGATAGCCTGGTCAGCGAACTAATCAGCCCAGGCTCGTCATCGCCATTTCCCCATTAAAAAAAACCCAAACAAACAGAGTAGTCTCCTTTTCATTTTCCTGTATATGACTACATTTAGTTGTTATAACACCCATTAGCTGAATATTTATTCACAACATGAATCTAATCAGGTTACAGTGTATTACGCCATAAGTCTGTAACAGAGACTACAAATTAAGTGTCCTCATCTGACAGTGCAAGCTTAATAGGTGGACTCTGGAGTGAGAAGAATCAGCATATTGACGGTTACATGCCCTTTTTAAAGAAGGCAGAGATAGGACGCAAGATTTGTTCAAAGTAATAATTTTCATGAGTTTACTTTTATTTTTTCCTCCCTCCCATTGAGAAAGGAAAGATATAGGAAGTAGTTTAGGGTGTTCAATGTTTAATTCTAGAGGAGCTTTAGGCCCACCACCTAGGTAGATCTCTTTGGATTTTAGATCATCACCTCACGTGACTACAGAGGAAGAATGGAACTGATGCACAGATGAATGTATGAATTGGTCTTGTGATCTGATCAGACAAAAGTGTGTAGTAGCACACAGGCATGCATGCGACTGTGGAATACAGATACATGGTGTTGCAGTGGTGAAAAAAGCTCACAGAGTGGCCACAGCGAAACTAGCAGTCAGGAAGGGATTAACCTCTGCCATACAGGCTTTATTTTAAAGCCAATACAGCATGAACAGACTACAGGTCAACTCACAAAATATGGCCAGTGGACATAGTCCAAACCTGCTTTATCCAATTCTGAACATGTAATTCTAGTTGGCAAACGACATTCAACCACTAAGCCAATCAGAGAGCTGACTGGTGCAAAGTGAGTGTCATTTCAGCTTTGGTGGGAATTAAACACTGCCAAATGTGTAAGCGCTTTCACCATTCACATTCCAAAAATCAAGGAAAACAAGCACTGCTATTTTCTAAAAATAATTTGGAGCAACCCTGCAGCAGGGTTTATACTGTACATCGAGATATAAGCAAAATAACACGAGCAAATGTTTGTCTTGCATGCTACATAGGCTAGCTCAATAAAAATGTTTAAATCCAAAAAAGTCAAGTTGTTCACGTACACAAAGTATCCACTCTACATGTCTGCAAAATAAAACACAATATCAAATGGGCAATATCAATATCAAAATGATGCCAAGCTGCAACTAATGTTCACCAGTATTTTTCACAGAAACATAACATGCCATATTCCACAGCAATGCTACCCAAGTTCTTACAGTCACTTGACCCTATGGTTTTGTAAACTTGATATCTCATTTCTGCTTTGGTTTCTTGAAATGTGTTTCCTCAAAGACGCAAATCCCTACGTCTAAATGTTCTCAGGAAAAAAAAATCCATAAAGGTTATGCAAATCCTTCCTATGACATTTAGTTGACACTTCAAATTACAGATATCCATGTCCTAACGTGGCAAACTATTCAGAAATCAACATACAACACACATGAATGCATACTTTATCTACTGTAAGTTTGAATTATATTTGTAATGTCAAAGTGTACTCTGTGTGGAAACTATTCTTTTTTCTCAGGTCAACATGTACCTTTTGCTAGTTAATCTCCATGGGTAAGGCGTAGGATATACACTCTAGGGAGAAAGGAATGGAAACAGCTACACCTCTGTAGTTTAACTGAGGATGAACTACTGTCCAGTTAGGTGAGATTTTGAAATAAAGTTTATTGGGCACATAAATAAGCCTGAATACATATGCAGTTCAGTTTCACTTTTCTCCAGCTTTTGTGTTTTCATGACATAATTAAGGCTGGCAGTTGTAATGGCTTCTCCTTCATTCAAAAAAGTTAAATGAGGATGAAAAATGAATGAATGGAAAAGATGTAATCACATTTCAATAACTCAAGAAACTAAAAAAACCAGCATGTTTTTCTTTTAGAAATCCATGCTTAATGTCTTTACCATCAACCCTGCCAAAATATTCAGTTATGTGTCATATTTTCCCTTATTACAAAACCATATGAGAGTTCAGTTTTGGCACTCTACTACAATGCTTTTTTTCTGGAATGTGCTTGGGCGCTCTTTAATTTTAGAGGGGGTGACATTTTAAAGGTATAATGCACTTTTACAAATGTACATGTGGCAATTCCGCAGGGCGGCAGTGTGGTATAATGGTTAAGGAACTGGGTTTGTAACCGAAAGGTTGCCGGTTCGATTCCCAGGTCGGACACTGTTGTTGTACCCTTGAGCAAGGTAACTTCCTGCATTGCTTAAGTATATATCAGCTGTATCAATGGATACTGTGTATAAATGCCAAAAAAATGCTGTGTAAGTCGCTCTGGATAAGAGCGTCTGCTAAATGCCTATAATGTAATGTAATGTAATTCTGATGCACCACATCAATGACATGAAAAGATAAAAAAAAAAAAAAAAGTAGGCTACACTGCAAATGTCTGTCTTAACAAGTGTTTTAGTCTTGTAACACCATTGTTAAGCCACATAGCATAACCAATATACCTTGACCAATATCAGCTTTATAGGTAGCTTATTAGCTAATAAAGTAAATGTAGCCAGTTAATTAGCAGCTGCTTTTCAGGTAGCTGCTATCATTAGGCAGGCCTACACAACAGATGTTGGTAATATATTTTATACCAGTTACACATTTCATTCTGTTATATAATCCACTGTGTATTTTAATACACAACAGTGGCAGGACAATATGCTGTGAATCAAGAATGCCCCAAAACCTTCTTTGGAGCATAGCTTTTATTATCTGAAAGCTTCCACCTACACTTTGACTGACAGAAATAGGCTGCCTAGTTTTAAATGTAAAAATGAATTATGCAGTGTCATGATGACAAATCAATTGAAATGGGCAATGCCACATTGTAAGTATAAATACAAAAGGCCAGGTGGTGGTGCTATTACAAATATGAGATTTCATTTATTTAACTATTCATTCATCAATTTTTTATGGAACATGAAAGATCTCTCCACCCAAATACATTGAAGATCTTAAAAAACATAATGGTTATACAAATTAAAGTGCAATGATAATAACGTTGAGACATATTCATTGTACATAATAGTACAATAACATATTTTAGAAAATCAAATAAAACGTATAATAAAGAAACATAAAGGAATACATGAGAGGCCGACATTAAATTGGGCAAGTTTATAGACCTCCTTGGTAACATTACGTTTTTCATTATTTTTTTGCATATAAATTAAGTACTGTTGCGAACATTCCTGGAAAATATGAATCTATTTGCAGTCATGAATAAAGCGGTGGCTCAACAGAAATATCTAATTTCGAAGCAATGTTTTTTTTTTATTATCGTCACACATGCTTTGATTGGTTATTATTCTGAAGTCATATAGTTCAGCATCCGGGTTCACAGTTCATCGAACCTATAATCACTTCCTGTAAAGCGATGAAGATGGCGGAGGTAAAGCTGTGAGGCATTGGATTTAAGGAAATACTCAAAGGATGTATGCTGTCTTTTCATTGGGGCGAAGACGCCAACGTCCTGCCGAGACGAACAGGGCGTAGTGTAAAAGCGGGGAGTTTCTATCCGAAGTGATCAGAGACCTCCAGATTCGCTAACTTTTTTTTTGTTCCACATCGCTGTAGACTGTTTTTAAAATGGCTCCGGTGCAAATTGGTCCAGATGGCCAACTGGTCCCGACCGGGGGTCCAACCTCAGTCCCGCAGCCCCTTCCTCCTGGTGCCCCGGTAACACATGGCGTCCGACTTAGCCTGCTGATCGAATTCCTCCTGCAAAGAACCTATCATGAAATCACCCTGTTGGCTGAACTGTGAGTACTGACAGACGGCCAGTTAGTTATCCAGCGAGCGTACAAGTTAACAACAGTTGTAAGTTACTTAGCTGTTTGGTTGTTAGCTTGCTAATTAGCTAAGTTACTTAGCAGTCGCAAAAGTGGCTGATGTGATGCTGAAGAGATTTCCCAGTTTGTCGCTATTGGTTACTGTCATGTCAACACTTTTCACTGACTTGAAATAGTTCTGCTGTTGATTGCCAGTCAAGTTAGCGGATCCATGCTCTGAATCTAATGACTGACCGTTATGAATGATCCATGGTCGGTGGTTCTACCGATGGCAACCTGTTTTTGCATTTCAGTACAGTCCGTTAGTTAATGTGTATAAATAAAAACAAATAAAAAGAAGGTGGCAAGCTGGCCAACGCAATGTGGGAGAGCAGCATCAACGATTCGAGCTGAATTTAGTGTATCAATGCAATGATTTGTCTTTCTCATCAGTGATCAAATCACACAACAGGTGTGTGTGGCCTTTAAATATAAGGTTATAAACATTCAGCTTATTTCTTACTGTAAAGAAAACATTTGCATTATTTTAGGAACTTGGGTCACATAAACCGAACATTACTTCTAAAGCTGAAAATTCACAAAAGCAGCATCCTATGTCCTCTGATGATCGTGTAGACAGGAGGGCATCTAATTGTTTGTCTGATGACAACAGTTTAAAGCTTGTATTCAGAGACACAGGCTATAATGAACAAGGTTTTGCATCCGTCTAAGGAAGGGTGTGTATTGTGCTATGACTTATGTATGCATCTGTGGAGCCTGCACATTTTCATTAAAACCTTTAGCCTCGTATGTGCATGAGCCATGATGTCTTTGAAGCTACAACAAACATCGCTGAGCCTCCTACGTTGGATTGGCACTGGAAGCGGGGAGCACATTTGCTTTGACGAATGAAGCCAGTTCATAGCATCGCGTGTGAAAGCTTTAGCTCCGAGTAAACCCCTCCCTCCCACTGTGTGTGTGTGTGTGTGTGTGTGCGCGCGCGTGTGCTACTGCTGACGGGCGTCACAGCTGGATGTTCCCATGGAACGCCTTTAAAACTGCACACACAAAGTAGAGGCTGTTTTCATTGTCAGCTTCAATTAAAGGCCCAGTTACACCCCCTGCTGTATGTGTGCGTGCGTTTGCAGTCGTTTGCTTTCTTTGCTGCGTATGGCTCAGATATGCTTTCATTGAGTGAATGTAGTATACTGCATGTGTGTGTGTGTGTGTGTGTGTGAACCATAATCTGACCACAATATTGGTTTTCAGTAGAGAGACTATTAGCTGTAATAATCATTTGGAGGTTTTTTTTAATGCTATATTCTGGCCTGGTTATGATATGATTATCTTCCACAGCTACTAAAATAACCCTTGTTAATCTATGTAGCCATGTCCAAGCCTGGCAGGCTCTAAAGTATGGAGAATATTCCTATATCTACAGCTTGAAGTAGCTTAATGCACCAAGGCCTGGCTGGATGGGATTCCAGTACTCCAGTCTGTGTTTTAATGCAGTGTCCGAAGCAGTTAGTGTGTTGTTTTCTGCTGTTGAGCCAATAACCTTCAGGGGCCAGGAAACCTAGTGACATCCAAAGCAAGCCGACTGAACCCGTTTTCACTGGTCTATTACAACTGGTATTATTAGTCTTTGTTGTAAACCATGTCATCCTTGCTATATTAAGTGATGTGACTTGACTACCATGGGTAATTAGATGAGGTTTGGATAATGCTTTGATTTCGTAACATTAATTAAACGTGTCTCTTGTGTTACAGTCTTCCCCGGAAGCCAGACATGGAAAGGTACGTGTTTTTTCTCGATACAAGGGGAAGCGACTAATCAGAATTGAGCAAACTTACTGAGAGTATGTGAATGTGGTGCCATCTTTGCATGTGAAATGCTTGCTTTTAGTGATGATTATTTTACCTCCGTGTCCATCTTTAAATTTGTTACGTTTCATGGTTCTGACAGGAAGATCGAGATTGTGCAGTTTGCCAGTCGGACCCGCCAGCTTTTTGTGCGTCTGTTGGCGTTAGTGAAGTGGGCAGGCAATGCTGGGAAGGTGGAGAAGTGTGCGGTATGTCATCTGACCGTGGAAGTAGGAGTACTCTCTCACAGTACTGTGCACACACACAGATCCTATAGAACACCTCGCTGTGGAATTGGGAATACTATCTCTCTGTACTGCACACACACAGATCCTATAGAACACCTGACTGTGGAATTGGGAATACTATCTCTCTGTACTGCACACACACACAGATCCTATAGAACACCTGACTGTGGAATTGGGAATACTCTCTCTGTACTGCACACACACACAGATCCTATAGAACACCTGACTGTGGAATTGGGAATACTCTCTCTGTACTGCACACACACAGATCCTATAGAACACCTGACTGTGGAATTGGGAATACTCTCTCTCTGTACTGCACACACAGATCCTATAGAACACCTGACTGTGAAATTGGGAATACTGTCTCAGTACTGTACACACACACACAGATCCTTTAGAACACCTGACTGTGGAATTGGGAAAACCCTCTCAGTACTGTACACATTCATATAAAACACAGGCAGTTTTTTAAGCACACAATGCCTTTTCCCTTTTTATATATATATTTAGTTTTTTTTAAGGTTCAGTAGACTTGCTCCATGTGACTCTTAATACTGATATATAATTTGCAGACTAGTCTTTATATAGTAGGAGCTGTAGAGGAGGTTATTCAGTCTGGTTTAATGTAAGCTGTTGAGTCTTTAATGAGATTGGCCTGTCTGGTTTACTGAGTACTGTCATTTCTGAAATTCCAGTTTGTTTTTCCCGTCTGCAGATGATCTCCAGCTTCTTGGACCAGCAGGCCTTCCTGTTTGTGGACGCGGCGGACAGGTTGGCATCGCTGGCGAGGGACGCCCTGGTACACGCCCGCCTGCCCAGCTTTGCCATCCCTTTCGCCATCGACGTGCTGACCACGGGCTCGTACCCGCGACTGCCCACCTGCATCAGGGTAAGCTGTGAAGACCCAAGACCGGAATTTCTGGGAATGTTTGCTATTTAGCAAGGATAAGGCACACCTGGATTGCGAAGGTGCTGGCTGGCGGGGCATAAGATGGGGGGGAAAAAAAGCTGGCGAGGCACAACCATATTTTTATTATTAAAATTGAACCAACGTTTCGGCAAACCAACGCCTTCGTCAGGGTATTTTAATAATAAAGATATTTTTGTGCATTAAAGCTTGAGAGTGCGGCAGCATTTTTTTCTTTCATAACAGTCAACCAAACTCCTTGTGAGGAAGTAACAAATAGATCATGCTGTTAATCATCATGAATGTTTGTGGCAGGAATGTGGACCACACATGATAAATTTGATTGAACATTAAGTTGATATTTAGCCGACCTTGATAAGTTGACATGGTTGCTGAGTGCTTTAGAGGTATTGGGTACCTTGGTCTTTAACATGCAACATGGAGCAGACTACAGCCGTTTGAGTTAACCTCCTGTTCCTGTGCTGAAAACAGACACTCATCTCCACAGGCACTGAATTTATAATGACCAGGCAGTAGAGTTTACTGAGGGGCAGATGAGACCAGGCAGTAGAGTTTACTGAGGGGCAGATGAGACTACCACCTGGGTGTTTATTGGACGACTGCCTGGTGGAGCTTACTGTAATTCCTTATAATCATTTGGGAAATGTTTTATGCATGATTTCACTCTCCCTCTCACACGCACGCATGCCTTATCATACACTGGCACCTTTGGGTCTCCTGTGTTTCCACATTTATGAGCTTATGTTGTTTTTTTTTTTATATCCCAGATAATTTGCCAGAGAATCTCTCCAGCTCTATTGCATTTATTAGAGACATAACATGGCCAGTTGGATATTTTTGCAGGGACCTTGCATGGCTGGGTATCCACTTTGTGCCAAAACTACTGAGTTATACTTAATTGTGCCCTTTGAAGTGATCCTTTTGCGTGTGCATGTTATGAATGCCACAGGACAGTCCCATTAACACTGAGTGAAAATGCGTCTGCAGGACAAGATCATCCCGCCAGACCCCATCACTAAAGCCGAAAAGCAGGCCACCCTAAACCAGCTGAGTCAGATCCTGCGCCACCGTCTGGTCACCACGGACCTGCCCCCTCAACTGGCCAACCTCACCGTGGGTAAGCTCTGCCCGTTCCTCTGGCTACCATCAACCTCACCGTTGGTAAGCTCCACCCGTTCCTCTGGCTACCATCAATCAATGCCCATCAGTATTGCTGTGGAAAGTGGACTGGAGATCCCCAAGAATTCTCCACAGGCCTGAGTGTGGAGTCTCTGCCACAGGACGCAGATTCACGGGAGGAGATGTTCCTAAGGTTGTACGTCGACCATAATGACTCACTCACACGTGTCTTCTTATCATAGCCAGCGGGCGGGTGAAGTTCCGGGTGGAGGGTGAGTTTGAGGCCACGCTGACGGTGATGGGCGATGACCCGGACGTCCCGTGGAGGCTGCTCAAGCTGGAGATCCTGGTGGAGGACAAGGAAACGGGAGGTGAGTCGAGTCTTCACACCCTGGTGTAGTCAGTCAACTGCAAAATTAATTTAACGCATACGTTTACTTGGCAGATGTTCTTATGCAGAGCGACTTAAAACAGTTCATATTTTATAAGGTTAGCTGACCACCAGTACTGTTATAAAAAAATATATATATATGAGCATAAATATGATACTGGAGAGACTTGGGTCACTCTGTATTCATGAATGTATAATCTTGGACTACAGGTGTTGAACATCCAAAAGAAAATCAGATCATAAAGCTCAGACATCATGGCAATACATAAGATAATATTATGTGTCACAGTGTTTGCATATTTGATTTATGGGAGTATATATACAAAAAAAACAAAAGAAAAAAATGCACCAAAATGTGTCATGCCAGTTTTGACCAAATTGCACAGATATCTCTGAATGACCAAAGTCCAACAGCACGATTTCTTCTGTTTGATTGCAGATACCAGATACGCCTCTACAGAATAGTACAAAGCAGACAGACTCTATTGAGAATAGTCTGTTAAACAGACGCCAAAGTTCTGAAAGTGTACGTAACACGTGGTTTCCAATAGTATCATTAACTATAACAACGCTGGCCTACTCCATATCTGGCAATAGAGTGATGGTTTGAGGCTCGTTCGATAGCTCAGACGCTTGATGACTTACAGCCACAGTATGTGACCCCTGTCCCCCCCCCCCCCCCCCCCCCCCCACACAGATGGAAAAGCCCTCGTACACAGCATGCAGGTGAACTTCATCCACGAGCTGGTGCAGTCCCGCCTATTTTCAGACGAGAAGCCCCTCCAGGACATGTACAGCTGCCTGCGTATCCTTTCACACCCACCGGGGGGCTCCCTCACTCACCCTGCCCCTGTGCGGCTCCCTCACTCTCCCTGCCCCTGTGCGGGGCTCCCTCACTCTCCCTGCCCCTGTGCGGGGCTCCCTCACACTCCCTGCCCCTGTGCGGGGCTCCCTCACACTCCCTGCCCCTGTGCGGGGCTCCCTCACACTCCCTGCCCCTGTGCGGGGCTCCCTCACTCTCCCTGCCCCTGTGCGGGGCTCCCTCACTCTCCCTGCCCCTGTGCGGGGCTCCCTCACTCTCCCTGCCCCTGTGCGGCTCCCTCACTCCTCACAGCAGTGCTGCCGTTGTGTTCTCGGGAGCGGGTTTGTCTCAGAGAGTGGCTGGCTGTCTGGAGTGGCCTCCCGGAGAATGTGTCCCTTTTGGTTGCTAAGCAGCAAAGTGGTCAGCGCCCCATTATAATGGCTGCACAGTCCTTGTGGTCACGTTTGGAATGTGCCATACAAATCCACAGGAGCTTCTCACAGTGGAGCAGAATGGAGCCTCTTCATGAAAACCAAACTTACTTTGCAACCTCAAAGTGCAGTTTGTCTTGGAGCATAGGACTACAGCTATAAATGGCTTGAAACTGCAAATAAATTGTAGCCAATGACTAAAAGCACCAGTTTACCAATTTTATCTGGAATTATACTGGAATTAATTTTTTGATGTAGCTCTTGGGAGTTTTCCTGAGCTTTACCTCGTTCACATCTCTTATGAGAGAAAAGACGGGCGATGGCGTGAACTCGTGTGTGGTTAGCACATGACTCGGGTACATCCCTTGCAGCGCTTTCTTCTCTGGAAGGTTTCACTTCGTCGTTACAGAGCATTGGCAACGATGGATACTGCCAAGAAGTAGCGACTCATTTTAAAGCAGACGCTTGTGCCCATCTGAGCCTCCTTTCCGGATTTTGTACACACAAGTGATGAATCGTCTCAATTCCCTCGTGTTGAACACACTTTCGACTGAGTGCATCAAGCCTAATAATTAGTCCAATTATGTGGTTGGAGGTTTTGATGGAGCAAAAAGCAGAAACATCTCTGTCATTCCAGCACCTGGGTTATCTACCTCTGGACGACATCCTGCCTTTAAAAATAATCATTTTATTCTTCTTTGAGTTTAGTCTGTTAGGGCACCCTGCAGGAGAATTGGGGATCTATTGATCGGCTCATCTTGGTTCTTTAAAGTGCAGCTTGGCTGTGCTTCTTGAATACCGATGAGCTTTTCCTCTCCATTCCCTTTGTGAAACGTGAGGAGCGATGGGCCTCAGTCGGGCGGCCGGTTTTCACGCTTGTGGCATCTCACATTCAGCCTCGTCTCCTCTGTATTGATTGGGTGCTTCTCTTCATTATTTAGTCTAACGGGTCATTAAGTGCTGTCTGAAATCTCCTCAGTGACTTTGTGTTGGGTTAGAGCAGACCATCGTGGTCCGTGCGTCTACATATCGACTCATTGATCAATAAACTTGAAGTCCTATTTAGACTATTCCCATGCTTGGGGATTTGTCTCGAGCACAGATATTCAAAGGCTTGTACTATGAAAATATTGAGAAATAGTCAATATTGGAATAAGCCAGCTGTATCTCATAAATATGTTTAGCAGTGTTGTTATTAATCTTTTTGTAGCCTTAGTTGGTTTGAGTTGTTTTTTGCCTTCTGTTCAGATTGCAAAACAAACGAATGAGGAATGTCAAGGTTAGCCACACAGTTGCATTTGTATCAGCCGTGGAGGACACTGAATCTTCCCTGGATAACAGTGACTGTTCAGTCCCCCGATGCCTGCACTCAAGATGTACCCCTCCAACCTCAGAATGCCATTTTAACCCCCGCCCACACACACCCAGCAGCCTCATTCATTCAGAAAAACGCACCATTTCCAAACAGACCTAAACTCAACGCGTGTACCCTTCTGTTCCGATCCTTCCTGTATGTAATCGATGTAGTGTTGTCATTTTGATCCTTATATGGATTCAACACAGAGTGTGACTGTGTGTGCTGACCCGGTATTGTGGCCGCGGATGGCTTATGTAGCGGAGGTGCGAGTTCCGTTTTTTGGTTTGTGCATGCACGCTTTAAAACGCGGTGCGATCGTCCAGCGGTTGACAGTCCTTGACCAGATACGTCAGACTCTTTCTGCCTGTCGCTGCAGCTGGAGGTGCTGCACTTTCAGACGCTAATGCTCGTTCGGGAGCGCTGGGGCGACCTGGTCCAGGTGGAGCGTTACCTGCCCGCCAAGTGCCTCACTCTCAGCGTCTGGAGGCAAGTCTCCGCTCGTTAACCTGGCCGTGGCTTAAAGGTGTTCTTTCGGTTTATTTCCTGAATCCCCGTCTCTGTGATTTCTCCAGCCAACAGATCCTAGGCCGTAAGACAGGCTCGGCTTCTGTCCACAAGGTCAACATCAAGATCGACGAGTCCGACGGTTCTAAACCACTGCAGATATCCCATGAGCCTCCATTGCCAGCCTGTGACTCCAAACTAATGGAGAGAGCTATGAAGGTAACAAAAAAAACAATGTTTTTCCTGAACTGGAAAACACCCCCACAGAATAAATATAACCTTGTCTGTAATCTGGCACTTTGAGTGTTTTATCTGTGGGTGTGTGATGATGATGCCGGGCTGTCCCAGTCCAGTCTGTTTACTGGTTTTTGGACAGGCTGTTCCCATCATCCAGTTATGTTCAATAACACCGTGCGCAGAGCGGGCATGCGTCCAGCTTGTTTTACGGATCTGGAATATGCCCGTTGGCATGGTGACGTTGAGCTGTGGGCGGAAGAAATGCCGTCTCGCATTCCGATTACGTTTGGCTCATGAGCAACAGGAAGCCGGGGCCTTCCTCTCTGACAGAGACACCCCTGTCTGTTCCCCTTACTGCAGATCGACCATCTGTCTGTGGAGAAGCTGTTGATCGACAGCGTGCACGCTCGCTCCAATCAGAAACTGCAGGAGCTCAAAGCCATACTGAAACGCTACAACCCCGCTGATCGCTGTAAGTGTCACCTCCCATTTAGCTGTGTGCCATTCCACCATAAGACCTGTCCAACACCATTTCCATTTGCTAATATGTACATTTTCCTTTTGGAAAAAAAAAAAAAACATTTAAACTTAACGGAAAGAGAAGCTAAATTTAACGATTGTAAAAACCCATTCAGATATAACCTTGACAGAGCCGTGACTCAAACAAGACAAGCTGGGGGGGGGGGGGGGGGGGTTATGGAAATGATATGGATCTGATGAGTCATCTTAAAGAGGCAGAATGTGGGGTTTCAGTTTTATAGAGCCAGGATGCACAGTTGACTGTAGAACAGATCTGACCGAAGGGCACCAGCTTTGTTTGCGGATGATGCTTTGAAGAGCGGTGCTGCTCTTCAATCATTAAGCACAGTGCTTAATACAAATCACTTAAGTAAATGTACAGTTCAAATATTCTGTGGGCTGGCAATGTAGCATAATGGTTATGTTTGATTCCCAGGTGGGCAACTGCCATTGTAGTTCCTTCAGTAAATATTACATCACTGGCATTTAGCAGATGCTCTCGTCCACATACTTACATTTGCATTTGTACATCGTATTAATTTATACATCTGCATATTTACTGAAGCAATTCAGGTTAAGTACCTTACTCAAGGGTGCAATGGCAGTGTCCTACATGGGAATCAAACCTGGAACCTTTAGGTTACAAGCCCAGTTCCTTACCAATTACACTGCTGTATAAATGGACAATGCAAGCTATGTAAGTCACATTGCAAAATAATAATCTGTCGTCTCCCCTTTTAGCCTTCATCGAAACTGCTCTTCCCACCCTGGTCGTTCCCATCCTGGAACCCTGCGGCCGCTCCGAGTGTCTCCACATATTTGTCGACTTGCATTCCGGAACGTTCCAGCCTATGCTTTACGGAATTGGTAAGCAGCAGGTTAGAGATGGATGAGAACTAGCTAGGGAATATATATCATTATCAACTATCAATATAATTTTATCTTTACATTAATGCACACGACAGGATGAGTATAGAGGTAAGGTAACCACAAGAAGAGGAGCAGCAGAGAGCCACTGACAGGGTAATGCTGCATTCACAACATATAGGAGAGATGGTAACTACGAGCTTCCAACTTGGAAATACCGTTCACTTTCACCTTTCAAGCCGTAAATACTACTTGTGAACTCGTAATTGTTTTTGTACTCCCGATTTATCCCACTTGACATCACCAGTGTGGAAATGGCCTAATATCTCTCCCATACGACGTGAATGCTGCATACGACGGCCTACCAAGCATGGTGGCGAGTTATGTGGTCAAACGCAAGAAAGTACAAATAATATGGAAAACTGACCGATTGGATTTAGGATTACCTGACGACATGTCAGTAGGCTACCTACAGTTCAGTCAAATGTTCAGCAGTTTGGAAAAATGAGAATGGATAGTTAACAAAAACAAAAAACTCTGGCAAACCTCCATATTTTCAGTCATCTCAGGGACCCTCCCCAAATCTCTGGCCATCTTGGCTTTAAACGGGTTTGTCAGAGGTCAACACTGGACACTTCCAAGTTGTCACGTGCAAGTAAGTCGTTCAAACTGTAATTCCCATATGTTGTGAACGCAGCATAGGTACACAGGTAAGACAGAGGATAAGGAGGCGGAACCTGAGTGCACAGGTAGGATAGCGACAGGAATAGGATAGGTAAGTGAAATCTTCTCAACCTCGATCATTAAAATCAAAGGCTGAACTGGAGAGTTTGTGTGGGGGAAATTATTTAAGCAGAGGATGAGATGGAAGAGATCAGGTCAAGTACATTTGTTTGCTTCTCTCTAGACCAGTCCATGCTGGATGACATTGAGAAATCAATCAACGATGACATGAAACGCATCATCTCCTGGCTGCAGAAGCTCAAGTAAGACCCTATCGGAGGCCACTCGGATGCCTGAAATTCAGCTTCCCGGTGGCCTGTGAAGCAGTGTTGCCAGCCTTTATCCATTTCTGTCCTTTTTACCTGCACATTTTTTTTTTTCTTTCCTGTGTCATACGGGGGAAAATGCCTCTGAGGGCACAAGTGAACCCACAGATTTTACTTTTAATAAAACGTCCCTCACTGTCCATATCAATGGCTGACTGGATGGGTCCACAGTCATGTGGGAGTCCTAGCAGCGGGAGGTGTGGGAATCCCCTGAGAATTTTTTAATAATCGCAAATATGGAACAATAATGTTGTTTTGGGAGTATTTTTGAAATTTCAATCTTTATTAATTTATCTATTTTTACAGATGTATAAAGTTTTAAAGGGTTATTTCAAATGTGTATTTGACCCAGGTCAGGGCCCTTTTCCTTGTAGCTGGCGAATTAAACTAGCGAGTTGGCGAGTAAACTGCTGAGTATTACCCGGAACAGTGTTTTTGCTAGTTCATATGTTCTATATTCGAGACATTAATTGGTTTTACTCAGCACGGTAGCCAGCTAACCGAGTTGTCCATGTATGAGGAACAGGGCCTTATGGTTTTCTATAAGAGTGGAATATTAATTATGCGACTTGTTGTGAAGGTTTTGGCTGGGGGAGCAGAGATGCAGGCAGTCGGTGAAACACCTTCCAACCCTGTGCAGCGACACCCTACACCTCTCTAACTCCGCCTCCCATCCCGCCGGCAGCCTGTCCAAGCACCGCCTCTTCATCAAGCTCACCCGCCTCCCACAGTACTACATAGTAAGCCCCGCCCCACTGGTCTCTCTTCACAACTGTGCACATCCTGCTTCCGTCTGAATAGAGGGCTGTGAAATGTATGAACCGGGGCTAGTGTACTTTTGTACTGGAGGACCGTATTCCACCAGGATTTCATTTTCCTAACAAAACACCCAACTAAGACTTGGAGAAGGAATGCTAAAAGTGAATGAAGCAGCTGAATGAAGGCTATGTGCAGAGGTGCACAACTCCGGTTCTGGAGGGCTTGCCTAGGCTGGTTCACTCCTGCACTTGAGCACAGTGAAATGCACTCGCAGTCTCCGGCTGTAGCTGGTGCTCATACAAATGTCAGATTGAGCCAATTAAATGATTAAGAGCAGAAGTTGGCACAAAATCCTGAAACGGTTCGGCCCTTGTTGCGCACCCCTGGTTTAGTGCCTGACCAAATCAAAAGTGTGCAGTCCATTTTGTACTCCAGGGGCCTGATATATGAAGACCTTTAGAACATGCATAAAACTTTTAGCACACACAAAATCAATAACATTACCAGTGATTGGTCATGGTATTCATTTTGCACCAATCATTGGTTGTGTTTTCAATTTTGCATGTGCTTAAAGGTCTTGGTAAATCAGGCCCCAGGTCTGTAGAATCACTGCTTTTAACATTCCCCGCAGGGAGGAGTGGCTTATTGATAGGAGGCTTTACCTTGTTGCCTTTGATGAAACCAGTCAGTCAACGCTGGGACTCTCCGCCCCTTCCCTCCCCGTCATGGCGGCCTGCAGGTGGTGGAAACGTTTGAGGTTCCCGGGTGCCCCACAGAGCTGGAGTACAAGTACTACTTCCTGTCTGTGGCCCAGCTGGAGGAGGAGGAGGGTCTGCCCAGCGCTCAGCTCCTACAGCAGTTCAAGCCCAATCTGGAGGATCTGGTGCAGGACGACGCTTCAAACAGGGCCGCCCGGCCGGGAACTAAGAGGAAGGTGGGGCTCGATCGCCGCACGATGGCTCCAGCGTAAGAACACACTGAGCTCATTACACAAAGATTACAGGTTCAACTCCCAGCTAGCGCTGCTGCCATTGTACTCTTGAGCAAGGTAGTCGACCCAAATAGCTTGAGTAAAATATCCACCTGTATATATAGATTGTATGTAAAAATAAATAAAAAAATAAAAAAAGAGAATCTGTGTTGCTCTGGGGCCTGTAACACGAAGCAGGATTGCTGAGTTGGCTGGATAACTGCACTGAGTAAAACCCGGAACCTTCCAAAATATGGAACACTGACTGAAGTAAAAAGAGCTGCTCCCGGTTTTACTCAGTGCAGTTATCCAGCTAACTCAGTAATCCTGCTTCTCTTACTCAGTGCAGTTATCCAGCTAACTCAGCAATCCTGCTTCTCTTCCTCAGTGCAGTTATCCAGCTAACTCAGTAATTCTGCTTCTCTTACTCAGTGCAGTTATCCAGCTAACTCAGTAATCCTGCTTCTCTTACTCAGTGCAGTTATCCAGCTAACTCAGTAATTCTGCTTCTCTTACTCAGTGCAGTTATCCAGCTAACTCAGTAATCCTGCTTCTCTTACTCAGTGCAGTTATCCAGCTAACTCAGTAATCCTGCTTCTCTTCCTCAGTGCAGTTATCCAGCTAACTCAGTAATTCTGCTTCTCTTACTCAGTGCAGTTATCCAGCTAACTCAGTAATCCTGCTTCTCTTACGCCGTGCAGTTATCCAGCTAACTCAGTAATCCTGCTTCTTTTCCTCAGTGCAGTTATCCAGCTAACTCAGTAATTCTGCTTCTCTTACTCAGTGCAGTTATCCAGCTAACTCAGTAATCCTGCTTCTCTTACTCAGTGCAGTTATCCAGCTAACTCAGTAATCCTGCTTCTCTTACTCAGTGCTGTTATCCAGCTAACTCAGTAATCCTGCTTCTCTTACTCAGTGCAGTTATCCAGCTAACTCAGTAATCCTGCTTCTCTTACTCAGTGCAGTTATCCAGCTCACAAAGTAATCCTGCTTCTCTTACTTGGTGCAGTTATCCAGCTAACCAAGTGATCCTGCTTTGTATTATACCCCCCTGGAATAGACCATCTGTGCAATATTCAATAACTGTTGAAAGAAGACCAGAGACATCATGATTTTCAAGTCCAGGTTGTACAGTCTAATTTTAGCTGGTGCAAGTTCACTACCTTCTCTCTCTTCCTCTTTCTTCTCTCCCCCCTTCTTTCTCCCCTCCTCTCTCTCTCTCATGGCTGACAGCTGTCTGGAGACCAGGTTGTAGTGGAACCCAAGAAGCCCAAACGCTCTGGGGAAATGTGTGCCTTTAACAAGGTGCTGGCTCACCTGGTGGCCATGTGTGATACTAACATGCCCTTCATTGGCCTGCGCTGTGAGGTGAGTGTGGGGGGGGTTCTGTAGGGGAACTGCAACTCTGGCACTTCTCTAACATCTGTGCATGTGTGCATCTGTGTGTGCGCATATGTGTGTATCTGTGTGTGTGTATGTGTGTGTGTGCGCGCATATGTGTGTGCATTTTCCTCACCTGTCTGACCTCTGCTTCCAGCTGTCCAACCTGGAAATCCCTCACCAGGGAGTGCAGGTGGAGGGGGATGGATGCAGCCATGCAATCCGCATCCTCAGGTAGCGCACACAGACACACGCACGCACGCACCGCATGCAGACAGACACACAGACACACACACACACAGACACACACACACACACACAGACACACACACACACACACACACAGACACACACACACACACAGACACACACACACACACACAGACACACACACACAAGCATAAATAAAAGTGCCTGAGGAGTATTCCTCAACTGTTCTCAGTTCACACTCTGCACTTTGGTTTTTAATCTGCTCACACCTGACCCGTTTGCTTGGTCAGTCCAGTGCATTATTCCATTTGAATGGTTTTGGAACCCACGTGGACAGACATGTAGCGTGTTCATGTTGGCGTAACTAGGAGGGGAACCTGTTAATATATCAAATTTACATACATCTGTCCAGTTCCCGACTTTTGGCGTGCGTGCGTGTGTGCGTGCGTGCATATGCTTGTGTGCGCCTGTGCAGATTCCTGGTACTGAACTCTCACACTCTCTTGTGTCTCCCAGGATCCCCCCTAGTAAGGGTGTCAGTGAGGAGACGCAGAAGGCTCTAGAGCGCTCCCTGCTGGACTGCACCTTCCGTCTCCAGGGCCGCAACAACCGCACCTGGGTGGCAGAGCTGATCTTCTCCAGCTGCCCCCTCGCCAGCACCTCCAGCAAGGAGCAAGGTTTGAGCCTGACAGAACGTGCTCCTGCCTGCCTCCCTGGAAATGAACTTCATGACATTCAGAATTAGAATAGGGGTTCAATTTGAAAAATCTGGAAAAAAAAGAAATAAGCCATGCTTATAGAATTTTATCAAATTAATTAGTTATTTTCAATAAGAATGACAATGAGCGCACCAGTTCCGATCACACTGCAGCTCACACATTCGCTCACACAGAGATGATTTGGAGGAAGACGCTTCATGTGCAGGCTTGCAATCATCTGATCAAGCAGCAGGGGTCACTAGAGAGCAATGATATGCAGATCCCCTGCCGGCCGAACCCTCTACAACCTCGGTGCAATGCTACTGCCAACTATACATTGCCCTACAGGGCTACCGGCCACATTCGGTAACTGCCACTGGTTAGGGATTCAGTCCCAGACTATGGGGACTGTCCACGCACTACAACGGTGCCTTAACCAGATGAGTCGCCCAGTGTGCTAATAAGTAGGCCTACACTTTCTAGCCGTTCAAATTAAGCCCATTTTGCGGGAAAGAAAACCCCAAATTTTCTACCTCAGTGCCCACTGCCCTCCTCGTGAAAATGTGGTGAGCAGCAAGTTGAAATGAAGTAAATTTTCCGGGCTGTTTTTCCCGTCTCCTGACTGTACTGTATGTGAGAATATTAGTAATGACCTGCACTGGAGCCGCATGGGTCCAGCCAACATGGCGGAAAGTACAGCAGGGATTTGACGGAAGCAGTTGGAGGGTCCTTGGCGTGGCGCCCACTGGTGTTTGTTTGTTTGTGCATTTGTGTCCGCAGCCTCTACACGCTACGTGTACCTGACCTACGAGAACCCTTTGTCGGACCCTGTAGGAGGACGAAAGGTGGTGGAGATGTTCCTCAATGATTGGAGCAGCATCAGCCGGCTGTACGAGTGTGTGTTGGAGTTCTCTCACTCCTTACTGGGTATGCCAAGCACCTCTGTCCACAACAGGGGTAGGCAACCCTGGTCCTGGAGTGCTGGTGACGTTTCTGGTTTTCGTTCCATCCGAGTTTGATCACAAGAGATTGATGGATGATTAAAAGTCTGAGCCTGAATATTCTGAATAGTGAAATGCCTCCAGCACATGGTCATCGGCATTCATCACACCTGAAATTAATCCAGTTATGTAGTTATCGGTTTGGTTGGAGCAAAAACCAGGTCCATCTCCGGCACTCCAGGACCAGTGTTGCCTCTACCCCTGGTCCACACGGAAGTATACCAGAGAAAATTCATGCTGTAATAATCACTCTGCTTTGGCCTCCAGTACCTGCATTCATTGCCAGCAAACGGCTACTAATATACATTACATTTCTGCATTTAGCACACGCTCGTGTTCAGAGCAACTTACACAGATTACATTATTACTTACAATCCACTTATACAGCTGGATGTTTGATGAAGCAAGTAGGGTTAAGGTCTTCACTCAAGGGTACAATGGCAGTAACAGCTGGGAATCAAACCTGCATCCTTCTACTTGCAAAACCCAGGTCTCTAACCGTTACACTACACAGCTGCCCTGAGATGGTTAACTTCATTAGACGGTGACCCTTCTCTGCATGAGTGGACATTTTGTTTTTCAAGGTGACAGCCTTGTCCCTGCAAGAACCACTGGTTAAGGTGCCAGACCTCTAAACTGCCAAATACATTCATTCACAGTTTCTGAAGGCCTGCCGACACCTTTCTGTCCTTCCCGCAGATACGCCATCCTACCTCAGTCTCTTCTCTGAGATCCGGTTGTACAATTACCGCAAGCTGGTCCTGTGCTACGGCAGTACCAAAGGAAGCTCGGTGAGATTCATTGTGTTGCATTATAATAATTATTTGCCATGTAGCTGCGTATGTCTTTCTTGGGCCCCCTGTAGCTATATATCTCGATCTTGATTATGTTTCCTTCACCACTATACTACACTGCTAACATTGAGTATTCCCAACTAAGTAAGTGGTGGCGGAGGGCAGCTTTTGCTAGTGTCTGCTTCATTGTCTGTAAAAAGGCACGTCTAGAGGAAGTGTCTTGAACCCGCACCTCTCTAACCCTCACCAACAATCTCTGTCAAAAACGTTTTTGCCAGCACTGTTCCTGAAAACCAGAACGGAGCCCTGTTTGTGGCCTGCCGGGAGTAAAGAACCCCCACAAGTAGCGCTGTTATCGCCCTCTCATGACTAATCTCCACTACCTTCTACCCCAACAAGTCATAGTTCAGAAATGCACTCATCTGGCTATGCCTAAAAGCACTGGTTTTCATAAGGTTTTTTGTAAGGTTGGTCCATATTGATGAACCTGGCCACAGCGTTTATTGGCGTCACTCTCTAGCTTCCCCCCTCCCCCGAGTTGATTCCTGCTTTGTCGTCTTCAGGTGACAATTCAGTGGAACTCTGTGACACAGAGGTTCCACGTCTCACTGGGAACGGTTGGACCCAACTCGGGCTGCAGCAACTGCCACAACATCATCCTCCACCAGCTTCAGGAGCTGTTCAACAAGACGCCCACCGTGGTGCAGCTGCTGCAGGTCCGTTCGCGGAGCACGTTCCGTTTTCAGCGGCAACACCCAGTCCAGTGCTGGACGCACACTTTGGTCACACTTGTGTCTGAAATATTCTTTCCCTATAGTTTTTAAACTGTGACTGTATTTTACCTTCATTTGTTTTGCCAGCCTCAGACTCACTAGAGGTGACCTGCAGAGCGTTTTGAAAGTAAAGATCTGTTGGGTTACGCACGTCTTGGGCAGTTTGTTTCAGTTGCGGCAGTCCTGAAGCATGGTAAAAACACTTGTCCGAACCCATCGTTGGGTCAGGAAAGACTGGTCAGCGGAGGTCCTCGGAATGATCGGACTATGTGGAATCTCCCTCCTCTCTGCAGGTTCTGTCCGACACACAGGGCCCCCTCAATGCCATCAACAAGTTGCCTACAGTGCCCATGCTGGGCTTGACCCAGAGAACCAACACCGCGTACCAGTGCTTCTCCATCCTTCCACAGTCCCCCACCCACATCCGCCTGGCCTTCCGTAGCATGTACTGCATCGATATCTACTGCAGCAGCCGGGGAGTGGTGGCCGTCCGCGATGGCGCCTACAGCCTCTTTGATAACACCAAGATCGTGGAGGGCTTCTACCCAGCGCCCGGACTCAAGGTAGAGATCCTCCATAACACAGGGAGATGAGCCCAAGCATGTGACCCATGATGAGAGCTGGATATTATTGTCAGTTTCCCCTTTCCCAGTTAACAGAACAAGGCCGTAATGTTTGAAGGGCTGCGGCACACAGGGAGGTTAAATCGATTATGGCACGATGTGTCCTTGTAGACGTTCCTGAACGTGTTCGTGGACAGCAGCCAGGACGCACGAAGACGCTCCGTTAACGAGGATGACAATCCGCCATCTCCAGTGGGTGTCGATGTGGTCGACTCCCTCATGTCCCAGCTCCAGCCAGGGCAGGCTCCGCAACAGGTGGGCGTGACTTGACGGCATGTGACGAGAACATCATTGGTTTGTGCCACCACAGGCTTGGCTCATTTACTCTTTTCTCTCTCTCTCTCTCCCTCTTTCTCCATTCAGTCTGTGAAGCAGCAACCAGGGAGCGGAGTCTACCCTCCCCTCACCTCCCCTCCCAACCCCTACCACCCAACCCCCTCCCCATCCATGATGCCCACGCAGTCTCCTGGTAAGACGTTTACCACGCCTGGGACTGTGGTATCGGTGTCCCATGTATTTGTGCCAGGGTGCCTAAGGCACAGGGACTACCCTGTTGCCTTCCTACCGTGCATGGTTGCCTACGCTTCTGTGTGTGTGCCTGCCGGCGTGTCTCTGACGGAGCCCACTGATTGGTTGATTGTGTGCAGGGAACATCCATGCAGCAAACTCACCTAGCGGTGCTCTGCGGGCCCCCTCGCCTTTCGGCCCCACCCCATCTCCCTCCTCTCTGGGGATTTCTATGGGGCAGGCTTCCAGCTTTGCCAGTCCGCATGGTAAGTGCATGCGCTCGCGTAGGATGGACGGTGGCAAGCGCAAGGACAGGTGGACACGGCATTTTGTTTCCCCCTCCAAAGGGTACGGGAATCACTTTTGGGATGGGCACGTTCTAACCCAGAGGCTTGGGGGGGTTAGCCCGCAATGTTAAACAAAACGGCGGTTTATTTTTATGCTGCAATTGTGTTTGTCCCTTTTGTGCGTGGAATGTGTTTAGTGCGAGGTTTGTTTGTGTGTGTGTGTGTCCAATTTTAAAAAGTCAGGGTACTAAAAACTCTTATCCTCCTCATAAAACATTCTTGGAAAGGAGACCAGCCTTTTCTGTCTGTCTGTCTCTGGTGCTGGTGTTCTTCAGCAGTTTCCCTCTGCGTTCCCTGGGGCCATTTACACGTCTGGCCATCGCTTCCTCCATCGTCTGTTACTGTCAGGCGGTGTGAGGCAGCTGTTTTTGGGGAATCTGATCCAACCACATTTTTCTTTAACAAGGAGTTTTTTGTGGTGGGGAAGATACCACGGTGTTGGCACTGGTTGCACTGTGGTTGGGTCATGGAAGGTGACAAGGTTACCAACGGTAAGGATGTTGTGTTGCAGGAGCACTGGAGCCCAGCTCCCCGTACGCCATGGTGTCTCCCAGCCAGCGCACGGGCACCTGGCCCGGTTCGCCCCAGGTGTCTGGGCCCTCGCCTGGCGCCCGCATCCACGGAATGTCACCGGGCAACCCCTCCCTCCACTCGCCCGTCCCGGACGCCTCACATTCTCCCCGCGCTGGGACCAGTAAGTGTTTGCGGGCAGGGTCCTGCCATTACAGAGCGCACTGTCAGATGACCAATATGTGATTAGAACTGAACATTCTAATGCTCATGTAACAAAGCACTACTGGTTATTGAAAGCAATGGAGTTCTACAACACTGACTTTGAATTTAGCAAAAAACCTGCTCTACAAAGGGTTAAGCCTCCGCTCGTTACAACCCGCCCCCCTCCCCACAGGCGCTCAGGCGATGCCGACCAACATGCCCCCTCCTCGCAAGCTACCTCAGCGCTCCTGGGCAGCCTCCATCCCCACCATCCTTACCCACAGTGCCTTGCACGTGCTGCTGTTGCCCTCGCCCACGCCCTGCCTGGTTCCGGGGCTGGCGGGCAGCTACCTGTGCTCCCCGCTGGAGCGATTCCTGGGCTCCGTCATCATGAGACGACACCTGCAGAGGATCATTCAGCAGGAGCCCAACGTGAGCGTCCGTCCCTCCGTCCCTCCACGTCTCTTATCTGGCTCTCGTCTGCATCTGACCATCTCTCCGTAGTCGTTTTTTTCTGCCTGTCTATTCTTCTCTTCACTTTACTGTATGTTCATGCATTCGGCCAGTTTAAAAACGTCTGAGTGTTTGACGGGTTACTGAGCCTGAGCATTGACTTTGCAGTCATGTCTTGTACAGGACCATAATTAAGTGGCTACCCCATGACCCCCCTCCATCCCCTCCCCCTAAACCTGCTGTGTATACTGATGTTTTTACTGCTCTACACCTCTCTTCTGACCTCTGACCTCTGACACCCCCCTCAGCTCTCCATTGTCAATTCTAATGAGCCTGGCGTGATCATGTTCAAGACCGAGGTGCTCAAGTGCAGGGTGGCACTGAACCCTAAAACCTACCAGACCCTGCAGCTGAAGGTGACCCCCGAGAACGCAGGCCCCTGGTCCCAGGAGGAGCTGCAGGTGCTGGAGAAGTTCTTTGAAACCAGGGTAAGATGGCAAGCCTGGAAAACGCAGGATATGAAAAATGTATCGTGGGGTGTCCTATTAAATTTGACATTTAGGTATTTGGCACATGCTCTTATTCAGAGCGAATTAGACAGCATTGCATTTTTTACATACAACCCAGAGACTGAAGGTAATTTTAGCCTGAGCTAAACTGAGCATCCTGTTTGTGAAGAGCCATGTGGGGCATACATGAGGGCTCAGTCAATTAAATTAATCTTTTGGAGCGACACAATGTGATGGCTAATTAATTCTGTTGGATTGTTAAGCCAAAGTATAAGCTAGCGGACCTGTTGGGGCAGCAGTGAAACACTGAATATTCATTGGCTCTGGCACATGCATTAGCCAAGAGAAACATTTCAAAGTGATGTTCCAAAATCAGTTTTTTGGGGCACACATGCAGTATGCAGTGTGTGTATGTCTGTGTGTGAGTATGTCTGTCTGTGTGCGTGTGTACGTTTGTGCGTGCGTGCGTGGGTGGGTGTCTGTCTGTCTGTCTGCGTGTGCGCGTCCATCCTGAAGTAACGAAGAGCAGCCAAGCTGTGTGGAAGTAACTGATTTGGTTGAGTTGTTTTGTCAAAAATATTTGCCCGCATAGCCAAGGAAGATGATTACAGTTGAAATGTGCTGTTGCCTGAACGCAGGGCAGAAACAGATATTTAACCCCTGGTTTGGTGTTTTTTAAAATTTATTTATCTGTGATGACATGCTAGGCCGTCCTCTGTGGAACTGTCACTGTCATAGTTTTAATTAGAGCTTAATATGAATTTTCATAGCTCAAATTTTTTTAATGCATTTGAAAATGTACCCCAAGAAAACTGTATGGGGACCCTTACAAAAGCATCATATGGACTTCACTGCTGACATCAAGTCCCTGTGTAATATTATCCCTCATATTTGTGCTTCTCAGAAAATAGTTTAGTGACTTTTAAGGGGAGTGACTAATAACGGTCAATATGTTTAAATACTAAATTATATAAAAAGTGATCAAATATGTTATTTGTGTAGTCTGTAAATAGCTGTCAATGGGTTTTTCTTTATGTATTCAACCAATATTTATTAACATGTTTTTAACATGGCTGCTTGGAGTAGAACTGGGGGTGAGAGTGGGAGGAGAGAGAATTTTGGTATTTAGACACTCCTATCCAGAGTGAGTTACACAGCTTACACTCTTTTACCAACAGTTTGTTCATATAGCCAAATATCTGACTGATGTAACTCGGGTCGGGTTACTTTGCTCAATAGTATGACCGCAGGGGCCCAGATGGGAATCGAACCCATAACATTGAGTGACAAGCACAGTTTTCTATGCACAGTTCTCCAACATTTCCCGAACGTTCCCGAAGCACAGTTCTAAGCTAATCTCTAACTTGTCATCTGTGCTGTCGTCTGTCATCACCAGGTTGCCGGTCCACCCTTTAAGTACAACACCCTCAATGCCTTCACCAAGCTGCTGGGGGCACCTATCAACATCCTCAGGGACTGTGTGCGGATCATGAAGCTGGAACTGGTGAGTGCTGGCTTTGCTATATGTGTGTGTGTGTCCGTGTCGTTGTGTGTGTGTCGTTGTGTGTGTGTGTGTGTGGTTGTGTGTGTGAGTACGTGTGTGTGCGCGTGTGTGCGAGAGAGGGAGAGTGTCCGTGCGCGTGTGTGCGAGAGAGGGAGAGTGTCCGTGTGTGCACGTCCATGTGTGTCCGTATGCATGTGTATCTGTGTGTGTCCGTGTAACGATATGTATCCCCCCCCCACTCACACAGTTCCCGGACCAGGCGGCCCAGCTCAAGTGGAGCGTGCAGTTCTGCCTGACCATTCCCCCCAGCGCCCCACCCATCGCCCCCCCAGGGACCATCGCCGTGGTGCTCAAATCTAAGATGCTGTTTTTTGTAAGTAGACCGGACACTTACTTTCTGGGGCGGGAAGAGCCGGATGCCACGCTTGCCCAGCAGCCAGGGAAGTAACAGCAGTCCAGTCCCAGGAGCTGTTCTGGGGCCAAGGAAGTGACAGCAGTCCAGTCCCTCTAACATAAGCAATAAAAATAAAAGACATTTGAACTTACTATATGATCAGTCTAAAGCCCCTTTCACACATGCATCTTAACCCCTAAATGTTCAGGCAATTTTCATGTAAGACATTCCTCCGATTCGCTGGGTCAGTACCTAGTAAGATTTACGGAAATCCTCCGCCATGGCTTTAACGCGCTAGTCTTTGTCACTTCATGAGTGGACCGTGTCTTGTATTGTCAGCCCACGTGCTCGCAGGGGCCGAGTGATTTTTGCGTACCGTACCGCAAGCGCAGTCTAACCGATGTGCCCGTCCTCCTGCACCAGCTTCAGCTGACCCAGCGGCTGCCTGTGCCTCAGGAGTCCATCAGCATCATCGTACCCATCGTGTACGACATGGCCACAGGGCTGACCCAGCAGGCTGACATCCCTCGACAGCAGAGCTCCTCAGGCACCGCCGCCCTGATGGTCAGCAGCATCCTCAAGCGCTTCAACGACATGCACCCGGCCCGCCAAGGTAAGCGAGGCTTTTAGTCCATGAGCCTGATCCTCAAATTCTGGAGGGACGATGTCTCATTGTGTTTTTTTTGGATGGTCTATGTCCCTAGTATTAGAAGACGTATGATAGCATTACGGCAATGGTAGCTTTCTATGTGCTATCCGCTTGTTTTTTCATCCCTCCACCATCGTTTTTTTTATTTTTCAATTAAAACTCCCAAGTGGGAATTACCACCTCCTCTGGCTCATGGAGTAGTTTTTATTTATTTATTTCCCTTCAAAATTCTAAGTCACTGTTCTAGAACAATTACAAGTACTGATTTGTTACACCAGCATTAGAATGTTCAGTTAAGAACATTCTAATGACATATTTGTGATCTTCCACCTTAAGTAGGGGATAGGGGACAATAATGCATTAGCAATTATACTAAAATTCATTACTGAATAAGCCTATACGTTTGTTTTTTAAATTAAGGTTAAAGGCTTCCAAGACTAATACATGTTTGGACATGTTTATGGACACTTGCATTTAAAAGGTTATGTCTTTAAAAAAAAAATTTAAAAAAAGATTTACGTTAATGGTGTTTCTCCCACCCACCTCCCCCTCCAGGTGAATGCACAATATTTGCTTCAGTTCATGAACTCATGACAAGTCTCACATTGGCCCCTGCTGGACGCCCATAGCACAGCATCACTTGTCGGAATACAAAGGAGAGATTATTCACAAGTGTACTGTGAACACTGCACGCACTGGTTCCCTCGTGTCTGAAAATGGAGGCCTCTTCTCCTCTGAAACCACAGTCTGGTGTGCTTTGTGTTAAAAGGGGAGTGAATTATGGTCAGTAATTGAACACTATTTTTTTTGTATATTATAATATAATGTACTAATTATAAAATGAAGAGTCGGTTGCAGGAAGAACCTCTTGGGTAAAGCCAGTCATAAATTATTTTGAAGAGCTACACAAGAAAATTATTTTTTTCAGAAATGCACTTCTTGAATAACAGATTAATAATGATAGATTTGTTTACCTACAGCTGTACATTATTTTATATTTCACAGTTTCAAAAAAAATGAAATATTTTTTTCAAGCTATTCAGATTAATTTTATACTGCAAGATACAAATATTATTGAAGTATTGGAGATGTGTTCTCAGTGCTCTATGTAAATGTCTTTTTTTTCCCATTCATTTTGATGTCGAGTTAAGTTAAAAGCTTTTTAGTTAAGCATGTCACGTATGAGTTGTTAAACCGTGACAAACTTTATAATCCTGACTTTATTACGACTGCTTTGGAGTATAACAGGAAGAATCTCAGACTACCTGTGCATCTTTGATGAATATTATTTAATAAATGCAAAGAGAAATCATTGTTCATCATTTGTTGACTTTTCTTATTTGAAGTATGGACATGAAATATATCACGGTCGCTAAAAAATTGAGAGGCGATGCAAGGAAGTGGCACTTCTCTTCAGCTGGAAAGTGGGGTTTAAATACTTTATTTTCTGTACCAGCGGCTCAGATTAATATGGAAATCTACTTTATTTTCTGTACCAGTGGCTCAGATTAATATGGAAATCTACTTTATTTTCTGTACCAGCGGCTCAGATTAATATGGAAATCTACTTTATTTTCTGTACCAGCGGCTCAGATTAATATGGAAATCTACTTTATTTTTTGTTCCAGTAGCTCAGTGCTGCAATTTTAAATGGTAAAATTGTATATATAAAAAACAAGATTATTTGAATTTAATATTCTTCACTCCCCACCTCCTTTCCTCCACTCGTCTCACCCGGAAATATTCAAAACTCTACGTTTCAAGTACAAGTAGTTGCATGAACAGTATACAATATACCTGACAATTCATATGAAATCAGCAACATTAGATTAGGACACAGAGAGGTGGTGGTAGTGGAGGAAAGGAGGGTGAATTTTTCAAGTATTGGGACACAAGTATTCGTGACTATTTCGAATAGCTACAAGCACCATAATGCATTATAACCAAATAAACAAATGGGTTATTCCAAGCAGGGGTTTAGGTTTCATTTGAACATTGGGGGGGCACAAACAGTAAATTTTCTTTGTGATGATAATGGAGGGGGACACTAATAATATACCATCCAACAGTAGTGAACCATGACTATTGGACCCAGGCCCTCAACCATTCCCATGAGCAAAGCAATGCACATTGTAGCCTAGCGCATTGTGTCTCCGACATCGCCAACATTGCTTATTACACTTGGAGCTCTAATACAAGGAATCAGATTTATATAAAAAATAACATAATTGAGAAAATGCTGTGGTCAGGGCTGTTTCTAGAGTGCTTTGATTGGGGGGGGATCGAGATGTTGGTGGGGCACAAGGTGGGAACAAAGTATTGGGGGGTCTGGGGGTCCTCCCCCAGAAAGATTTTAGCCTTTTAAAACTAATTTCCTGCATTTCTACACAACCTCAAACAGGGCATTTTCTAAAATATTATTTTTTCAGAGCACTAGGTGAGATTTGAGATGCTTTCATATAAATCTAAATGTACTTTTTTTTAACGTATAAGGCATAGACTAGAAAAATAAGGAGTCGTTAAAGATAGTGTCATCACTGAAATAGCTTAAGTTAGGAACAGTGCTTACAGCAGCCTAGCTGAATGGGGAAACTACTGGGTCGGCGGTTCTTTTAGTCACTGGGGATTTTGATTTGATTTTCAGTTGAGAGGACCGTTTCAGATGAAACGTAGCAAAGGCCGCCTACGCACCAAACAAACCATCTGTTTTACCCCCGTAACGAGCGTCTCCATTTCATACTCCGTGAATTTTCCAGTCTTTTTTTTTTTTTGAGGTCTGACTTTACAACCTGATTAGCCTACAACATATCAATATCCATAACGTACACAAAACACTGGCAAAAACATTGGGTTGTGGGAATTGAAGTCCATATCGGCTTGAGCAATCACCTCTAATTTTTGACTACATATCCCATTTGTGCTTTCATAAACTCAGTTGTCGTGGCCATGAGATAAAGCCAATGCTACTGTTTGAAGTAGCGAGGGCTGCGTCAATAATTCGTTTATACGAACCTCTTCAGTGCATAGATTGCATACAGAGAGATTTAGTTTAATTATTCGGGAAAGACAATACAGAGACTTCGATACAGCAAGTAGTCGTAGTAGTGGCAATTAGTTTATGAACGAAGAAAATCCAATTGCTCATTAGATTTAATTTAATTAAAATCTAAAACAGTCACAAAACAAATGCTAGTTGGAGATACTTTTTATTAATTAGTCTTGCAGGTTATCGATTTTAATATCGTATTCTTTAGTTTCTTGAATTATAAACCTCAGACATGGTCCATGAGGAGTTAAGCGCTCGTCTTAACGAAGTCGGGTATAAAAACTGGCTGAAGGCAGGCTATTGCCTTTTAAAAGTTAAAGATGGACTACACAACTATGTAAATACGGAGATGAAATGCTTCCACGACATGCTTATCAACAATAACCCCGTCTTGCAAAGGGGACAACAATGCAATCGTAACTGCAGACTAAAAAAAGGCAACCAGGTAAGCAAACGAAGTAGGCTATGCTAAGAATGTGTCTTTGGTGGGAACACTTTTTCTCTCTCATTTGTATATCGCCATTAGGATAGCTAGATATACTATAGTCGTTCGTTAAGTTCGTAATCACGCAAGTCAGATCAAACAAAGGCTTTTCCCCGTTTTTGAATCGCCGTATAAAAACTGCTTAAAGGGACAGTTCACTTATATTGTCGGAGGCGACTGCATGTTGTCGATTGGCCCAGGCAGTTTTTGTGTGCGATGAAGGATATTTTCGAAAAGTTTCAGACGACTTAGTCACACAATGACTAGTTTAGATCATCAACGGGTTTGTGGTAGCCTATAAAGCACGAAAATAAAACTTCAGCAGTGTACAGAGATGTTGTTTCCAAAAGCTGTAGGCTACATAGCCTACGAACACGTTCATTCTATTGTTTATTCACAATTATAAACATAAGTATCTTTTATTGGTTTTCAAATTTATTTCCAATGAAAGCATTTTCTTTAAAAACATGCACATATATCCACACCAACACCACTTTACATTTTTAAAAACCGTACATTTACAGGGGGGAATTTTCTATTTCTATTCCCCCTTCCCTTTGAAATACACACAACAATCAAGACACCACATTAACTGACATCACATAAAAAGGATCTAAGCGTCTTCTTTTTAAAAAACAAAAATCAAAGAGTGGTGTGTCTATATAAAGGGGTCAAGACTGGGCTTTTGTTTTGAAGCTCACTTCCTGGTTGGGCTGGGAGCGGCCATTGTGCCAAGTATACATAGCTGCAGCCTGCAGACTCCAAGAAACGCCCTCCAAGAAACACCCCTCACTCCAAGAAACGCCCCCAACCAACTACGGTGGCCTTGGGGGATCCTGTTGGTTTGCTGCTGTTAATCCGCAGCAAAATTATGCACACTAATATAAATGGGTATATATACTGAAAGTATTTAAATGTATGTAAGCCAGCTAAACAGTCCGTTCTATCCATATCCATTGTTACCACTCATATTTCATATGAGCCAAATGAATTACATTAGAGTGCTATATATTTTTACAATACAAGCTAGTGAAAATTAACATGGCCGGGGAGTCTATTGAAGAAGTCAGAAGTTTGTATTGAAATGGTCTGTTATAGCTCGAAGTATGGATTACGGCGAACCGTTCATAGCCTGCCCCAGCCGGCTGATATTTGTGGAGAGGTGAAGTGCCAGAATAGATAAACTTTCAGAATTACTCGATTGCTTTCGGCCGCTTAAGCGGCCCACAGCATTCACTTTTTTCAATGGAATAATATGGTGCTGTGTCTGAAGATATTCATATCGAAAGCAATTTATTACATTGTTATTTCGTTGAATTGCAACTGTTCAATGAACCTATGTGTAACCTAATTGTAATTTTGAATTTTTATTTTGTATTTCTGAATCATGATTGTTTAATCATTCGGCAGGTTATCATTCGAGCAAGCTTGTTACCACCAGCTGTGCCAGCCGTTTCATTTTGTTCATTATTAAACCCTCCAGAATAAAACAGAACAACCCCTCTTTTTTAAATGTCACTCCTAAGTCCACTCTGAGATTCGTTAGTGCAAAAGTAGCATTTTAATGGGCTGTATTGGCCTATTGGAAGAGGAAAACGACTTCCAGCATAATACATTTTATAGCCTTTTCTTTCAATTAAAACCTAACTTTAAAAAAAATTATTTAAAAATGCACATATTGACAGACATGATTGTTCACGTCAATTTGTTGGCCTAACTAATGGGCAGGTTGGAGTTACATATACAGCTCTGGAAAAAATTAAGAGACCACTGCAAGATTATCAGTTGTCTCGTTATTTCGGTTCCGTACTCTAGCACTTGAAAGGATACAATGACAATGAGGTTGAAGTGCAGACTGTCAGCTTTAATTTGAGGGTATTTCCATCCATATCGGATGAACGGTTCAGAAATTATAAAACCTTTTCTAGGTGGCATCCTATGACAGTGCCATGTTTAAAGTCACTAAGCTCTTCAGTACGACCCATTCTAATGCCAATGTTTATCTATGGAGATTTCATGGCTATGTGCTTGATTTTATGTGCCTCTTAAACAGCGAGGGAGGCTGAAACACCTGAACTCAATACTTAGGGGTGTCCACATATTTTTGGCCATATAGTATATATATATATACACTGCTTAAAGAAATTAAGGGAACACTTAATCAACTCCTCGTTTAATATCTCCTCCACGCTCTTGAGACTGGGAGCTGGGAGACAATAGGTAACCTAATTCTCGGGGTTAATAGTAAATAGTAAATCTCACTGTACTGTTTTAAAGCTGATCGTGAAAAACGAATAGCCCAACAAAAATGTTCCGTGAAACAAATATATATATATATATATTTATTTATTTATTATTTCGTCCTAAAACGTCATTAAATAACGTTATCTACACAGAGAAATTTGCAGAATGTATGTAGCTAACGTTAATCTAAAATGTAGGCTATTGCCTGGTGGATTAATCTTAAATCTTACTCTTAGTTTAACTAACCAGGAATGTCATTATTGTAGTGTAGTTGGCCTATATCACATCATGAAAAGTAATGCTATTTCTATCAATAATACAAATGGGCATTCTGATCAGGTCTGGGGTAATTTAGGGTACCCCTCTCCGCAGGGAAGAACAAGTTGTGATTGGCAGACGGTGTCTGACTGATAGCACAACATTCTTTAGTTTGACACATCACTTTAGTAGCTAGTTTCAGCACTGGATTAGACGTGTTTCTGAACAAACTTTGTATTTCATAATAATTGCAAGTATAAGTGGCATTGCTGAAAATTAACGAATAGGCTGGTAACGGCATACTTTACGTAGTCTAATGACCTCAGTCGACTGAGCCAGATTTCGCTCATTACGCCGTTTACAAAAATACACAATTCCACACAGATAGGCCTACAGCATGACATCATTTAACATTAACGTTGCCCTGCATTGCTCTCTGACAATAAGCAGCTGAAGTAACTACGTCAGTTAGTTCCCTTCTGGAACTGAATGTGCTATACCTAGCTAGTTACATGGATGATCACTTGCTAGATAAACTAAAGAGAGTCAGCAAACTAACTTGCGTTAACACACGTTAACGCGTTGCTATGATAACGTAGGCTAAATTCCCGTTTTTTTTTTTTTTGACGTCCAACTACGTTCACATCGCGAATTAGCTGAAGGGGCGTTTCTTGGAGTGAGGGGCGTTTCTTGGAGGGCGTTTCTTGGAGTCTGCAGGCTGCAGCTATACCCTACTCCATTGTGCCGTTGATCATTAGCGCCACTGCGGTTGGCTTCAGTATACAGGTGCAGCTCAAAAAATTAGAAAATCATATAATTTTTTGAGCTGCACCTGTAGGTCTTTCACCGTGTAAGTCAATGGCAGCAATGTGGTAAAAATACTGTCAATAAATTTTTCCCACAAAAAAATGTAATTGCAATAGGTGCCTTTCCTTCATCTAATGCCTCTCCATGTGTTGATTTAAAAAATATATTTATATGTTTGGACAGGGTATTAACATTTGTTCAGGACCAATCAGAGGGACAGGTTGAGTCCTCTTCGGCTCCACGGAGCAGACGCAGTTTGTACAAACCAGCGACGAAAAGATCTTCTGGAGACTCAATTCGGCTTTTACGAGGCCGTGGGAAGGCAATGGGTGACGTCACAGTGACTTTGTCCATATTTTTTTATAGTCTATGGCCTATAGCAGTGGTTCTCAACCTCGGTCCTGGAGTAGCCTAGTAGGCCTATTCTGGTTTCCGTTTCAACAACAATTGAAATCCCAGGATTTAAACAAGATGTAAATTTCTCTCAACTCGGTGCTTTCCATATTTCGAGGGATTAGCCTATTTACCTCATAAACCAAATTATGTCAGAAATAACTATGCATGTCAAGCCATAGCTCCTGATCAAATGTACAACTGATGTTATAGCCTATGTCTGTTGTGGTGGTGTTTGGGAGGTCTATGGGTGGACTTTGATCATTTATTTAGATTCCTCACGTCTTAATCAACTTTAGGAAGGATTTTGGTCCAGATGAGATTTAGGGTAGGCTACTATATTTAATTAATATTATGTTAAACATATCAAGCTAAAGTGTCCAGTTTGGGTGCAATAAAGTATCTGAGTTTCTCAGATCAAATTCTATTTCTACAAAATTAAGTTAAATAAAAGTTTTAACGGTTTCCAAGTACAGAAAACATTTCAGAATAATCAGAGATGTTGGGTGTTATGGCGTGTGAAATGACCCATTTTATTATGTTAGCTGGCCAACTACAACTTCATCCCTTCAGTAATTGACTTGCTTTGGTTCAGTAACTTACACTTGCTTTGGGTCGTGTTATGTAGCCGCTTCAGGTCGTGTTCTGTTGCCGCTTCAGGTAGTGTTCAATTAAATGACTCCTCAATATTTTTCATGAAGGGGAATGTCTCCTGGACTGAGTGCTGTCCTCTCTGCAACATGCTGAAAATAGAAACAAATAACGTTAATGAACTGCTAGCTAAATCAATATTTACTGTCGCCAATTAGCCTACACTGAAAATCCTCACAAATAATGCACACTGAGAACTTAATAAATATTAGGCCAACACTCATGCAAGCTGAGAAAATGTTAGCTAAGAATAAAAAGTATCAAGTACAATATTCTCAATATTCTCAATCATGCAGGCCTCTCCGCCATGGTTAATTCTGCTATTACGGATGGTGGCATAGGCTGTAGCTAGCTAGCAACAAGGTGTTTAAGATAAAGGAATACATGCATCAGAACTAGCTCGCTAACAGCTAAATTAGCTAGCTAACGTTTTCTAGCTAGCAACTTAACGATAGCAACTCAGCTTGCTCAATTTACTTAATAGTATATTAATATATATACTTAATATGTATTTCTCAGTAAAAATGATAAAGACCAAAATTAGTTTGGCCGCCGCCGCGGTGGGGCGGGCGGAGCGGCGCTGACTTTCAGTCGCGCAGTCATCACCTCCGATCGATCGGGTTCGCGCCCCCCCCTCCGCCTATCCGAGCGTGGCCGGCCCCGTGTGGTGGCGACATTGAAGCGGGTGGGGGGGGGGGGGGGGGGGGGGGGGGGGAGAACCGAGACGCGACGCGAACAGTAGTAGAACAGGCGGCGTGCTGCGCCCTGTAGAGTAGAGTACGTAGACGTAGCGCCCCCCTAATATATACGGATTGACGGGGGTGTGCAGTTCTGGTTCGGTTGCGGGCTGGGGGGGGGGGGGGGAAATAAAAATAGGGTTCAATTGGCTACTAAATTGGGAGAAAAAGGGAAAAATCAGAAACAAATTTAAAAATAAATAAATAAATAAATAAAAAATAACTTTTTTTCTAGGAGCTCCAAACAAAAATACGTTGAATACCTTTAAATGAAATCCTTAACTCCTTCAGACCCTGCGTCCATGAATGAACATCACGTTTGGTGTTTTTTCCCCGATGATAATGTATGATTTACATAATGGTCTTCTGTTTGGTTATTTAGTAGACCCTAACTAAGCAATCAGATGCAAGTATGGCCCAATTTGTTAACATTTGAAAAAGTGAAGCATGGCATTAATACCTCAGTCGTCAAAGCAAGTAACTTTTATAACCGCATTATATATATGTTTAAACATTAATTTCTACATTTGATGTGCTAAACATAATATGTAAACATTGAAAATGTTATTTTAAGCATTATATGTTTAATTGCATAACAAGTTTAGACAGGATTTTTTTAAAAGTCATTGTCCATTACAATGGACATCAGGTCTAAAGAGATGTGTTGTCGATTATAGTGGACACCAGGTCTAAAGAGATGTAATCTGAACAAGTCTATTTATATTATGAATGTTACATTTTCATATGTATTGACATAGTACCAAAAGTTCATATTTGCCATATTCGGCAATTAAATGAGTCTTTGGATATTGGGGATGTGAATGAGGATGAAGGTGCACCCTTAACAGCCAAGATTCAGATAGTTGTTGAGTGTAGAATTGTACATATGTAAGAAAGGTAACATATTTAATTTATCTGAGTGGCCATATATGCATATTATCTATAAATTTTCACTTTTAATTCCAGTTTAAATAGAAATAATCTAAATGATTAATAGACAGAGATTTCACAACTGTTCAGACCTGACCGCCACTGCAATGGACATGAAATAAAATAATAGTTGACTTAAAAAAAATAAAAAATAAAAAAATAAAAATGGCCTAATTTCTACATGTAATATGAGTAAGAAGAAACATAAAAATAATTTTTTCCATGGCTGGGAAAAAATTCAGGTCTGAAGGGGTTAATACTGCAGGTCTACTCATTCCCGAAAATTAGCGTCAGTTAATTAGCTCCAGCATCAACCGGCGGATTAACGGTGTAATAAAATGGGTGAGGCTCGTCGTTTGAAGTGACAAAAAGTGTTTTTTTTCTATCCACGAAAAGGCTTGGCATGACTGTCTTTTGGGGAGTTACGGTTGGACTAGAGCTCCACCTCCTCCCGCATAACTTTTTATGATTAAAGTGACTGAGCTCCAAGGCAAAAACGATTAAAAACACGAGCCTTCAGCTTCGTCCCGTAGCTACACTCATAGTTTTTCCACCTGCTGTTTGCCCTGTCGAAAGAGGTCACAGTTTATGCTAATGATCTACTTTTCTCTCACACGTAAATCGTTATATGTCATTATTGATTTATTACTATTCATTGATTCATGTGTAGTGAACTGAGTTTGACATTTCCCTCAAGCTATACCATCTCTGCCAGCTGTGCGAGGAATGGAAAGCAGAAATCTTAAGGCATCACACCAACAGAACAGGTGTGGTGAACTGGGGAAATTGCAAGCCGTGCCTGTGGCCATCGGAGCATTGGGAGATTGCCAAGGTAGGTCTTCCATCATCCTGCACACATAGGTGGGCAGCCATAACTCTCGAGCCGACAGTCCTCTGTTGCAAGATGGGCTGTTTTGCCTCTGCGGTTACCTTAAAGCACAACTGAAGTTTGGTAAAACTTTGGGTTGTGTAGTTACCTGGCCATGATACGAGTCCAAATGGTGGCGAAATATGTTCATCCAGAATTGGGTATTTGTCGCTCTCCATTCACTATGGGGAAGCTAAAACGGTCTCAAAATGACACTTCTAGCACATATACGTTCGCAAACTAAGAGGTTTCTGTCAATACAGGCAATAAGCATTACGTATTTTTTATTTTTATTAAATGGTCCGACCTGCCGACATTTTGGTAGTCTTTTCTGGTAGCTTGCCAACAACATTGAAGAAAATAGTACCTTATAAATAATTTTAATTAGCATACACGAAACAAAAATACGTAGGAGAAATGCTTATTGCTTGTATTGACAGAATCCTCTTAGTTCGCGATCGTATATGTGCTAGAAATGTCATTTTGAGACCGTTTTAGCTTCCGCATAGAAGTGAATGGAGAGCAACACATACCCTATTCTGGATTATCACCCCAGGGGAGCACAGAGCAACTAACGAACGTATTTCGCCACCAATTGGACTCATATCATGGCCAGGTAAGCACGGACACAACCTTTCAGAAGGTTTCGACCAAACTTGTCAGGGTAGTATGTGCTTGCAGCCCATGTCTAACAACAACAGTGGTTTCTTGGATAAAATCCCCGTCTACTCTTTCTAGGAATGTTTTGGCACAAAGTGAGTTTTGAGGATGTTGTCCCTACAGGCGTACATGCCCAGGGGGCTGGCCAACATTACTGCAGCCGAGCAATGCGACGCCTCTGCACTCCTAAACCTGATTACCTTCTGTGATTACTTCAGCTTCATCAACCAATGGGAAGTGAGAGAGGTGAGAGCACGCAATATATGCACTGAAAAGTCAACCGTTCCAGTTTCTGTCAACTGTCACTTTCTTTCAAGCCAATCATTGCAACAAACCATTTTTATCATTACCATTTTACAACTTTTATCCAGAGAGACTTTCAGAGTTTAATAAAAAAAACAACTAAACTAAGCGTTGTTTTTCTTTGCGTTTGTAAATGCTGAAAAATGTAAATAAACTTTAAATTTTTGTAAATATAGCCTATTTTCTTAATCGACTTAATCAGGTTCTTAATTGAACCTATGACCTTAGAGTTGCAAGCCCAGTTCCCAAACCATTGTGCTATACTACCACCCAAACACTTTCACACACTTTCACAATGCACAGAAAAAGAAGAAAAAAAACCACAAACGCAATCGATGCAAAGGCTAGTGACACCACCGAGCAGTTCTCTGTTGGGCTTCTCCCAATGGCAGACTGAATGAAGTGTATCTTACAGCGTTGTTTGTGGCTTGTCAGGTGATCAGGAAGCGGAATGAGCTAATGCACTCCTGTGAGATGCGGGTGTCAGCCCAGTGGATGGACCAGTACCAGAGGAGTCTGGACCAGCTGCTGCAGCAGCTCCAACACGTCCCGGAGGTGGCCGTCGCAGGCCTGGAAATAAAAGAGGTGATTGGGACCGTAGCAGTGGCATAGCCAGTAATTAATTTGCGGGGTGGGGCGTGGAGGTTGGCTCAGAACAATTATTCCCCTCAGCCACCCCTGCTCCCCATCCCAAAGTACACACAAAATGTCCCGTGTCCCATCTATAACAATATTTAGTTTTATTACAATTATTGAAAATGTAACTTAATACAGAACTGGAATAATAATAATAATAATAAAGATATCGGTTTCCTAGCAGTCTTGTCTTTGTGCAGAACATGTCCGGTGCCTCTTTAGCTGCCATCTCAATGTCCCTGAGCTCCAGGAGCAAAGTCAATCTATTTAGTTGGTCTTCAAGTTTTTTGTATTTTGGAGAGGGGTGTGGGGGTTCAAACAACCCCCCAGCCCCCCCGACCACCCACCTTAGCTACACCACTGGATCTTGTTTTGTACATATGAGATGTTGGAAATCATGGGAGCCAAGTACAATGAACCCCTCTGAAGTTGCTCACCTTGTAGTGGGCCAATAGGAGAGAACCTCGTCTAGCCCCTAATCCAGTACATGCAGCACCTTTGTGTGACACCCTGTACCCCCGAGACAAAGTTCTCATTTGGCCCCACCCGGGGTACAGGTTGTCACACAAAGGAGCTGCATATCAAAGAAAGGAATTTGACTGGATTAGGGGCTAGACGAGGTTCTCACATATCCACTTCAGGGAGCTTAACTGTACTTGGCTCCCATGATTTCCAACATGAAAGATTCCCATTTTAACAACTCTGCCTTTTGTAGTGATTGAAATGTAGCTCATAAGAGTTGATGTGTGTTGTTTGTTTGGGTCAGCGTGTTGGTTTCTGTGTCCTTACGCAGATGCTGTCTGTGGATTGGATGGTTTGTGTCCCTGGGGTGGAGTCTGTGGACGGGCCAGAGAAGATAAGGCTGGAGTCAGGGGTGGAGGCGGGGCCGGAGGTGGGGCTGGAGGCAGGGCGTGTCAGCCAGGTGGAAACCGAGCTGCTGAGGGAGAAACTGCAGGAGCTATTACTCTGTACAGAGATACAGGACCCACCAGACCTGCAGGTTAAAGTAGAGCTTTTGCTGTAACCATAAACGTGGACACGCAGACACAAACACATGCACGCAACACATACATACATACACACAGCTTAACACACACACTGACACAGTTTTCATATTTAGGAAGTGTATCAATTCTAATAGTAGTAATTCTGTACAACACCGTGGCACCTATTCTGAATCTCAGGCCACCTACAGCCTGACGGGAGTTAAACCTGCAGACACTGCGGCCCTCCAGGACTGGAGTTAAACCAGCAGACACTGCGGCCCTCCAGGACTGGAGTTAAACCAGCAGACACTGCGGCCCTCCAGGGCTGGAGTTAAACCAGCAGACACTGCGGCCCTCCAGGGCTGGAGTTAAACCAGCAGACACTGCGGCCCTCCAGGGCTGGAGTTAAACCAGCAGACACTGCGGCCCTCCAGGACTGGAGTTAAACCAGCAGACACTGCGGCCCTCCAGGGCTGGAGTTAAACCAGCAGACACTGCGGCCCTCCAGGGCCGGAGTTAAACCAGCAGACACTGCGGCCCTCCAGGGCCGGAGTTAAACCAGCAGACACTGCGGCCCTCCAGGACTGGAGTTAAACCAGCAGACACTGCGGCCCTCCAGGGCTGGAGTTAAACCAGCAGACACTGCGGCCCTCCAGGACTGGAGTTAAACCAGCAGACACTGCGGCCCTCCAGCACCGGATTCTGACACCCATGCCCTAGCTTGTCTGTTTATAATTTTTGCCATGAGTTCCCTCACATTGTACAGAATAAGTACACATTTTGACTCACTTTCACCGCAGCGGAGACTGATTTGGGGGCTCAGCTAAGTAATTCAAACCAGGCCATCAAATTGTGTGAGGGATGGGGATATAATAACCCCCTTTTTTTGTTCTCGATCCATTCTGCAGGGCATGCAGGAGTTGCAGAAACTTCGAGATTTCCTTCAGAGTCAGCGGGACCTGAAGGAGCAGTTTGAGACAGAGCTCCGAAGCATTGAGCTCAGGGAATCCCAGTTCCAGCAGACAGGGCCAGGACTGGGAGAGGCAGCTGAACGGACAAAGGCCAACTGATTGGGAGAAACTCTGAAATACACAACTGCACAAGAAACGGTGGAAACGGGAAGAGTGGAAACCTCATAATGATTAAGAATTGTACAAAATGCTTATTGTGAAGTCAATAAACTTTGTTATTTTTATATATGTACATGTATATATATATATTTTAAACAGCTATGAGAAAAAATAGATGAGTATAACTGGATCAATGATTAAATCATACAGTAAATTTTATGTGAACAGAAGCATATTCCTGTAGTTTATTGATTAAACATTAAATGTTTTCATTCATCACTTAAAATGTAAATTGTCTTTGGCATTAAGAGGTTAACACCTGTAAATTAAACAAAATTAACTTTCCAACGTTTGAAATTGATATGTCACCAGGAGGTTCACAAGACTTTTTTAGGTTCACAAAAAAGCTTCCTTGATATTAGTCACCTCTATTTTGGGCATCATGTGATAGTCTGACTCAGGCCGGTGTTGTGCACGCGCGTCCACTCTGCATTACGTTATTTGCGACTTGTTCATTCTCATTTCGCGATTTCCGACCAGTATCTTCGTTCTGTGGGAGGATAGATTGACCATTCTGTGTCACTATCTGTAGCTACGTGTAGTTAGCCTACTCTTTATAATTGTAAATGTTAGATTTTCGAAGCGTTCTGACATAAATTAACAAGCAAAGGCTACTTCTCAACAACCAATAGCCGACGTTTAAAGCGGATAAAATGCATGTAAAGTATAGCCTATAGTTTTTTTTTCTTCATATAAAAAAAATCGCAGTTTGACAACTACAAACCCCGGGAACACGATTCTTCGTGAAAGTCAAAGTAGTCATAAGATCCAGGGCAGCATTATGCGTAGACTACTTTATTGTTTATTTAATAAGCACAAAGAAAGATCTGTGTCTTCTTAAGATAGTGTATCATTTGGCACAGATATAGGCTATTTAATTTATTTTTCACGGAGGTAGTATAACATAGGGGATTTGACCCCATATCCTTAAATCTGTTTGTTTAATGTGTTGCAACTTTTATCTTTTTTATGCTGCTGTCTTGGCCAGGCTTCCCTTGAAAAGGGCTTTTGTATCTCAATGCGACTGACCTGGTTAAATAAAATAAAAATCGTTTATGAAATATGACTATGTTCATATATTTGCAGACACCGATAATATATAAATAAAATGTCAATTTACACATCCGGGTCTGTATTGTTTACCCTCAGGGAGTCAATGCTGTGGTAACACACATGGGCCTCACCTCTGCAGCATCCAAATTATTTTCCTATATCTGCAACAGGGGCTCAGTTACAATGGGAGAGTCAGATTTAGGCAAGGCTTCAGTCTGGAAAAAAATTATATAAAAAATAAAACTATATGCTATACTTTACATGCATTTTATCCGCTTTAAACGTCGGCTATTGGTTGTTGAGAAGTAGCCTATGCTTGTCAATTTATGTCAGAACGCTTCGAAAATCTAACATTTACAATTATAAAGAGTAGGCTAACTACACGTAGCTACAGATAGTGACACAGAATGGTCAATCTATCCTCCCACAGAACGAAGATACTGGTCGGAAATCGCGAAAGGAGAACGAACAAGTCGCAAATAACGTAATGCAGAGTGGACGCGCGTGCACGCGAGGGAGTGTCAGATTGTGGCAGGACCGGCAAAACATCGGCGACGTACAGTGAAGCCTCGTCTCTGTGGCGTTTGGTTGATTCTGACGATTTCCCAGGATCGGCGTAGTTCATCGGTGTATTGCCGAAGAAACGGCGATACCCATAAATAGTTTTCCGACAACCAAAAATCGGTACTGGAGTTGCCATGGCGTCCTTCAGCCGATTTAATGATGAGGATTATAAAAACTGGCTAAAAACGACGATGAGTCTCCAGCTTCTGAGAAGCCGTCTCGGCGGGTTCCTCGAAAACGAAACCGAAACCTTTCATAATTCTCTAAGGAATAAACTTAAGGAATCGATCTGTAAAAAAGGATGTATCATTAAAAACAATAAAATGAAGGTAATATGTACTGGAACATATTAGTTTGCATAATTTATTTAACCGCTTTCACACAAAATAGCTGTCATTTCAATTGTCAGATTTCAGAAATACAAGAAAGGATTTCAGAAATGGCTAATAGGCTACTTTTTTTGTATATATTTGAACATTTAAACATAAATTACGTGTGTATGATTTGTTGCCAAAATAGCGATCTAATCCATCCTTAAATCAATCTTTTAGTGCAGTTATTCGGCACCGGTCAGTAAAAATGGACCTGCTTTGTCTTAAAAGTTACGGTAGCATATATTCATTGAAAATACAGTGTAACAATCTATAAATGTTGATAGTTATGTTGTATAATGTAGTAGCTATACAGGTTTGAATGCAATTGTGTTTCTCTAAGAGTGCGTTCATATATTTGACTCAAGAAGTAACTTAAATCACCATTGTGCATTTGTGTGTATATATACACACATATTTTTAAAAAATATTTCAAAAACAAACTGCATCCAGCAATGCTTCCATGCAGGAAATGTGGCTGTTTACAGTCAGATCATTCTCACCATAGATTCCTGAAGTCTGTCCAGATTGTGAACCTTGGAGAGATGCAATAAGGAACCATCACAACAATAAGAATTGGGATATTTATTGGAACAACAGCAAACCTTCCCTGTGGTCATCTCATAAATGGGAGGTAGCAAAGGTAAGGTTTTTGTTGAGTTTGATTGTCATTCCAGACACAGAAATAAAATACACTTATATTTTACACTTGTATAAATTATGTGTGTTTCCAGACTAAACATTACTCGGGCTTGTGTTCAGTGACCACTAGGCTATGTCCATTTTGACAATTTATTCTATTCTAACCCCCATTCTAAGGGCTCCTGTACAATGAAATGGGCTGAAGTGTTCATCACTGGCCTTAGTCTAACTGTTCTGCTTATGCTTTTTTTGATAGGTCTACATGCCAAAAGGGAACAAGGACCACAATAGAGTGGATCAGTTTGACATTTCTGCTGTTCTGAATCTCATGAACTTTTGCTCGCATTTCAAAAAAATTGTAAAACAGCAAGTTCTTAGTGAGGTATTTCAATGTGTATAGTCACATAATTCTTATTCTTGAGCACAGTACTGGCATGTTAATCATTCTGTATTATCAAGAGCGATGAAGAGAGCTACTGTATGTTGAATATTGTACCGATTCCTCATGATGCAGGTAACCAATGTAAGAAACCAGATGATGCATTCAGCAGACATGAAAGTGGCAAAAAAGGACATGGAGAAACACCTGAGGACCATCCTGAACCTCGTGACACACCTGCAGCCCCATGCTCCAGAGCTGGGCGAGCTGGAGAAAGAGATCAGCCAAGTAAGAAATTATCCACACGCAATAGGGCTTCCATGTTATATTGTGTATTAAGATATTAAAACGCACAAAACAGGAATTGACCGTCAGTACTGACTGCGGCCAGCAACCCTGGCTCTAGCCACGCCCAGAGATAGTTTAGTTGGCTTGGATGACAGCGACTGATTGCACAACAGTGGCCGATCGAGTGCCTGCAAGTCTGTCTGTTGAGCATACTTGCCAACCTTGAGCCCTCAGAAATAGGGAGATTTTCCGAAACCACCACGGGGACCTCGATTGTAATTGTTGACGGGGGGGGGGGGTACAATCACCTTTTTTTAATTTTTATAAAAACTTTATTTAACGGTTTATTTACCGTATGTACCGCGGGTGTGCGTCCGCGTCTGCGTGTGTCTGTTATATCGCGTGTTGTGCGGACCACAGTGCCACGTAGATACAAGCGTCAGATTTAAAAAATAAATAAATAAACGGATATTCTCCTAAATCGGGAGAACTGCGGGAGAATGTTGTCTCCGGGTGATTACCGGGAGAGGACAGTGAAAATCGGGAGTCTCCCGGGAAAATCGGGAGGGTTGGCAAGTATGCTGTTGAGCTGCATATGATGCATCTTCCTCCAACTCATCTCTGTGCAAGCTCCACTTGTGAACTGTGGTGTGATGTTAAGCGGTACATCACATGCTTCAGAGCACAGCGCATGGTAATCGACAGTGGATTGGGAATTCCAAAATTGCAGAGAAAGAAGGAAAAAGCTTTTTTTTTTTTTAAAACAGGATTTGCTTGAGTATGTCCTTGCTGTCAAAAGTCCCAAACTATGCCGTTTTACAAATGCCTCTCTGTTCCATACTGCCTGTATCTGTGGATTTTACACTGCTGTTCCTTCCTTGTCTAGCTTGAGAAAGCAGAGCTCAACATAATGGTGGAGGGGAAGGACACCAGCGGGGTAGATGTTATTAAGAATTTAGTGAACGTGCAAAGGATGCATGACCTGGAACAACAGGTGATGAAGGAGAAGATCGATTCCCTGGCATCTCGTCTTGAGGAAGACAAAGAACTGAACGTAAGGATTAAACATTTCAGCATCTTTCAGGCGTTTACATCACCATAAAGCCTACTTACCGTCTTTGCCACACAAACACAAACTCTAATCCACAGATTCGTGGATCCACATCGACGTGTAAGAATAGTTTCTTCAGATTTGAAGGTTAAAGTCCTCTGTTGTGTTGACACCTCTGGCCCATATTTGAATGGGCTCTGTCTACAGAATGAGGAGTTCCTGGGGATGAAGGAGTTCCTGGATCGGAACAAGGACCTTTTGGAGCAGCTAGGTCCACACATGGAGAAGCTGAACGCGATTCAGGTGAAAGTCGAGCAACACGACCAACAGCTGACTGTCCTGACAGAGACCGTGGACCAGCTGGTGAAGAAAACCGATGGTGGGTCTGTGGAGAGGGCTCAGCTTACATTGTTAATTAATATCATCACTTAGCATTAAAAATGAATAAACCTGAGTTGGACCTTACAAAAAAGGTTAATAGGGCATTTAGTTAAATCAAAGATCAGGTCTGAATTGAATGATAATCAGAATATTATCAATTATCAACAGAACCAGTTTTCAGTGCTGAGTTGGTCAAATACAAGAACCATCTGTTGGAAGAAGCCAAGAAGAACAAATGGCCTGATCCTATCTTCACTGAAGTGCGCCAACCCCAGGGTATGAAGAGCTCAATAGATTTAATCATCTTTAAAAATCCGGATCGTTGTGAAAGTGAATTTTAGTGATACACTTGTAAACTATTCCTATACACATATTTTAATTAAATGATACATACCATGTAAATATTGCATCCATGTAGATAGGGTAAAGCTCCCCTCAGACACACCGAACAGCGGTGTATCTGAGGGTGAAGGAACGCGTGTATTCTTACCTGGTGCTACCGGAACCGGATTAATTGAACATGATTTAAATTTTACTTGATTATCTGACTCCAAATTAATGTTTTAACCTTTCCTCTGTGCCAACAGTTGTACATAGAATGAGGCCGCAAATGAGCCTCTTTCCGCCAATAGTGTAGCTCTATACGGATCACGATCTAGCTTTTTAGACGCGGACGTGCCTCTGGCTTGTGTAGCCTACAGAGGATACAATGCGCATCTTGTGACCACACTAATGTATAGGCGAGTGACTATGGGGTGCAGATCTCCTTAATTCCATGTGTCTGTTAGGACCTTAAAACTGCTAAGTGTGAAGTGGTAAAGAAAAATCCCGGTTAAAATGAACTCAATTTATTGTACAGCATGTTCAGTAATGATAGCATGCAATGGTGCAAAATGAGTGTGGTGAGTTTATGCAAATGGAGCGCAGGCGGTCGTATTGACGAGTCTCCCAGAACCATTCCACTTTTCTCCCTATATACCCAAAGATCAAAGGAAAACCCTGAATCATCAAAGCAAGACCCAATCACAACAAAACGGCAGTAACTACAATAACCCCTGCTTGTGCTTTAGGTATGCGTATCGCACCACGTTAACCAATTACAATAACCCCTGCTTGTGCTTTAGGTATGCGTATCGCACCACGTTAACCAATTACAATAACCCCTGCTTGTGCTTTAGGTATGCGTATCGCACCACGTTAACCAATGGCTGCTGACTTTATTCAGCACCCACTGTAGCACACCACCAATGACTCCACCTTGTTCCTATGACATATGCTTTCCATCAACAACACCAAACATAAGGTTACATAATTCTGTTTCAACTTCAGTAGTTCTGTGCAGCGGAATAGTTGCAACTTTGGTCTTGGGCAATAGCATTGTTCCTTTATCAGACCTTGCTGACTTCCTACCAGCAAGGTAAACACTCAGTTCACCTTTGGTAGTCAGGACAAGGGACACACTTCTGTAAACCACCCTACAATAGTATACTGTAGAGCAGTGGTTCTTAACCTTATTGGAGGTACTGAACCCTGCAAGCTTCATCAGTGCATTCACCGAACCCTCCCGACAAAAACGGCCCGACATTGCTAGTGTGAACCGTATACTGTGTGTGTCTTGACCCCTGCCGAACCCCTGAGACTGACTCAACGAACCCCTGGGGTTCGATCGAACCCAGGTTAAGAACCACTGCTGTAGAGAGTATTGACATAAAATACAAGTCAGCATGCATCAATGATGGGTGTCTCTTTGGCAGGTTATATAGGACAGGTGCTGGTCAACGGGCAAACTTTCACAGGTCGCCTTGTCCACCCAAAAGTGAAAGCTGCTCATCAGGAGGCATCAATGATTGCCCTTGAGCAGATGACTATGTGGTCAACAGAAACCGAAGAGGACAGTCACCACGCTGACCAATCAGCCTCTACCTCCTCAGGTACGGTTTACTGGGTTATTAAGAGTTGAAGTTTATGTGTTGCATTATGACAAAGCTACTGGCCAGGCTATCGTCTCTGCCATACCCATGTTGGTCCTACTCTTGGAATGTAAAATGTGAATACCTTACCTTTGGCACCCATAGCCGATGTTTCCTTTCTCGAGCAGCAAGCTGTCCGTTCTTTGCGGCTGTGAAAGTGCCGGTGAAGACTGTGTTTGAGGGACCAGAAGCTGGCAGCTTGGAGGCCGCAGTTCTGGAAGCCTACAGGAGTCTGGAGCAGGCTCTCAATCTGGGAGACACAGGAGCAGGTACCTGCAGACCCTCCCGAGTGGCTGCTGTGTGTGATGTCCCTCCAACACACAGATGTAAGAGAGGGCTCCCCTCTTCCCCTTTCTGCCTCAGGGTCCCCTCCTGATGGTGCCAGGCAGAGGGTCCACGACTTCTTCAGCCAGGCCGGTTGTGGGCCCCCTCAGGAATGCTCCAGCAACACGGATGGGAAGTTCAGGTCCAAATTGGGCATCGATGGGGATTTGACTTTTCAAAACCTAGGTGAGAAGTTTGATTTGAAGTAAGGGGAAGCAAACTTCATGCCTGTAATCATATAACAATATCAGTTACTGAGCTAAATTAATACAGCTCGCTGTGTACTTAAGGTATGTATCATTTTACTATTTAGACCTGGAAACTGCAGAACTGAAGCTGGTCTAGTCTTGACTACCTTTGATATGCTGTTATCCACCAAGACCTGAAATGTAATATTATTCCCGTCATTTTTGGTCAATTAAAAATACAGAGTCAAGCTGTTCTTATCCTGTCTTTCTGCATTTATTTTAATTGGTTTAGAGGGAGCGTCCAAAAGGCAGCAAGCAGAGCAGGCAGCAGCTAAGGACGCCCTTTTCCGGCTGGCTGGGGTCCTGGGCTGGGACCTGGCAGGAGTAAATGAGAACTACAAGGGGAGTCTCCAGGAGATGCTGGTCATACAGGGGCATGCTCCTTCTTACCAGCCTGTGTCTGAACCACGTCACCCTGAGCCAAGCCACAGAGAAGCAGGTTTGTGGAACAGGATTCTTAGGGTCCATGTGGGCTCAGCTTTTAGGAATATACTGTACTTATGGAAACAGACCTGTCAGGGATGAAAGGTTGTTTTTCTTTCCAGAATCTGAGAAGAGTCTTGCTTGTGTCCCCATACCTCAAGCCACAGTATCAGTCAGCAACATCAAAAGCCAAAGAACATCTGTTGACTTCAGCCAGTTTCCTCCTCACATGCAAAAGCCCAAGACAGAAACTCCAGGTATCTCTCACTCACTCATTCACAGACACATTCTGATGTGTGGTGCTCCACATAGTTCTTTAACCTTCCCCGAATAGATAGCCTTCATCAACATAATGGTGTTTCTTTTCTTCTGATCAGCTCCTGTGCTGCCAGAGACCGTGGACCAGCTGGTGAAGAAAACCGAAGGTGGGTCTGTGGAGAGGGCTCAGCTTACATTGTTAATTAACATCATCACTTAGCATTAAAAATGAATAAACCTGAGTTGGACGACAAGTGTGGAACTTACAAAAAAGGTTAATAGGGCATTTAGTGAAATCAAAGATCAGGTCTGAATTGAATGATAATCAGAATATTATCAATTATCAACAGAACCAGTTTTCAGTGCTGAGTTGGTCAAATACAAGAACCATCTGTTGGAAGAAGCCAAGAAGAACAAATGGCCTGATCCTATCTTCACTGAAGTGCGCAAACCCCAGGGTATGAACAGCTCAATAGATTTAATCATCTTTAAAAATCCGGATCGTTGTGAAAGTGAATTTTAGTGATACACTTGTAAACTATTCCTATACACGTATTTTAATTAAATGATACATACCGTGTAAATATTGCATCCATGTAGATAGGGTAAAGCTCCCCTCAGACACACCGAACTGCGGTGTATCTGAGGGTGAAGGAACGCGTGTATTCTTACCTGGTGCTACCGGAACCGGATTAATTGAATGTTATTTAAATTTTACTTGATTATCCGACTCCAAATTAATGTTTTAACCTTTCCTCTGTGCCAACAGTTGTACATAGAATGAGGCCGCAAATGAGGGACCATAGCCTCTTTCCGCCAATAGTGTAGCTCTATACGGATCACGATCTAGCTTTTTAGACGCGGACGTGCCTCTGGCTTGTGTAGCCTACAGAGGATACAATGTGCATCTTGTGACCACACTAATGTATAGGCGAGTGACTATGGGGTGCAGATCTCCTTAATTCCATGTGTCTGTTAGGACCTTAAAACTGCTAAGTGTGAAGTGGTAAAGAAAAATCCCGGTTAAAATGAACTCAATTTATTGTACAGCATGTTCAGTAATGATAGCATGCAATTGTGCAAAATGAGTGGTGAGTTTATGCAAATGGAATGCAGGCGGTCGTATTGACGAGTCTCCCAGAACCATTCCACTTTTCTCCCTATATACCCAAAGATCAAAGGAAAACCCTGAATCATCAAAGCAAGACCCAATCACAACAAAACGGCAGTAACTACAATAACCCCTGCTTGTGCTTTAGGTATGCGTATCGCACCACGTTAACCAATGGCTGCTGACTTTATTCAGCACCCACTGTAGCACACCACCAATGACTCCACCTTGTTCCTATGACATATGCTTTCCATCAACAACACCAAACATAAGGTTACATAATTCTGTTTCAACTTCAGTAGTTCTGTGCAGCGGAATAGTTGCAACTTTGGTCTTGGGCAATAGCATTGTTCCTTTATCAGACCTTGCTGACTTCCTACCAGCAAGGTAAACACTCAGTTCACCTTTGGTAGTCAGGACAAGGGACACACTTCTGTAAACCACCCTACAATAGTATACTGTAGAGCAGTGGTTCTTAACCTTATTGGAGGTACTGAACCCTGCAAGCTTCATCAGTGCATTCACCGAACCCTTTCGACAAAAACGGCCCGACATTGCTAGTGTGAACCGTATACTGTGTGTGTCTTGACCCCTGCCGAACCTGCTGAGACTGACTCAACGAACCCCTGGGGTTCGATCGAACCCAGGTTAAGAACCACTGCTGTAGAGAGTATTGACATAAAATACAAGTCAGCATGCATCAATGATGGGTGTCTCTTTGGCAGGTTACATAGGACAGGTGCTGGTCAACGGGCAAACTTTCACAGGTCGCCTTGTCCACCCAAGAGTGAAAGCTGCTCATCAGGAGGCATCAATGATTGCCCTTGAGCAGATGACTATGTGGTCAACAGAAACCGAAGAGGACAGTCACCACGCTGACCAATCAGCCTCTACCTCCTCAGGTACGGTTTACTGGGTTATTAAGAGTTGAAGTTTATGTGTTGCATTATGACAAAGCTACTGGCCAGGCTATCGTCTCTGCCATACCCATGTTGGTCCTACTCTTGGAATGTAAAATGTGAATACCTTACCTTTGGCACCCATAGCCGATGTTTCCTTTCTCGAGCAGCAAGCTGTCCGTTCTTTGCGGCTGTGAAAGTGCCGGTGAAGACTGTGTTTGAGGGACCAGAAGCTGGCAGCTTGGAGGCCGCAGTTCTGGAAGCCTACAGGAGTCTGGAGCAGGCTCTCAATCTGGGAGACACAGGAGCAGGTACCTGCAGACCCTCCCGAGTGGCTGCTGTGTGTGATGTCCCTCCAACACACAGATGTAAGAGAGGGCTCCCCTCTTCCCCTTTCTGCCTCAGGGTCCCCTCCTGATGGTGCCAGGCAGAGGGTCCACGACTTCTTCAGCCAGGCCGGTTGTGGGCCCCCTCAGGAATGCTCCAGCAACACGGATGGGAAGTTCAGGTCCAAATTGGGCATCGATGGGGATTTGACTTTTCAAAACCTAGGTGAGAAGTTTGATTTGAAGTAAGGGGAAGCAAACTTCATGCCCGTAATCATATAACAATATCAGTTACTGAGCTAAATTAATACAGCTCGCTGTGTACTTAAGGTATGCATCATTTTACTATTTAGACCTGGAAACGGCAGAACTGAAGCTGGTCTAGTCTTGACTACCTTTGATATACTGTTATCCACCAAGACCTGAAATGTAATATTATTCCCGTCATTTTTGGTCAATTAAAAATACAGAGTCAAGCTGTTCTTATCCTGCCTTTCTGCATTTATTTTAATTGGTTTAGAGGGAGCGTCCAAAAGGCAGCAGGCAGAGCAGGCAGCAGCTAAGGACGCCCTTTTCCGGCTGGCTGGGGTCCTGGGCTGGGACCTGGCAGGAGTAAATGAGAACTACAAGGGGAGTCTCCAGGAGATGCTGGTCAATCAGGGGTATGCTCCTTCTTACCAGCCTGTGTCTGAACCACGTCACCCTGAGCCAAGCCACAGAGAAGCAGGTTTGTGGAACGGGATTTTTAGAGTCCATGTGGGCTCAGCTTTTAGGAATACACTGTACTTATGGAAACAGACCTGTCAGGGATGAAAGGTTGTTTTTCTTTCCAGAATCTGAGAAGAGTCTTGCTTGTGTCCCCATACCTCAAGCCACAGTATCAGTCAGCAACATCAAAAGCCAAACATCTTTTGACTCCAGCCAGTTTCCTCCTCACATGCAAAAGCCCAAGACAGAAACTGCAGGTATTTCTCTCACTCATTCACAGACACATTCTGATGTGTGGTGCTCCACATGGTTCTTTAAAGAATAGATAGCCTTCATCAACATAATGGTGTTTCTTTTCTTCTGATCAGCTCCTGTGCTGCCCGCTGTCCAACCGTCTCAGTGTAATTTAACTCAGAGCTCAGGTGCAGAAGTTCCAATGTTGCATTATGACAAAGCTGTTGTCCAGGCCATCGTCTCTGCCACGCCCATCCATGCCAGTGAGAGCTCTGTGTCCTCAGGTGTGTAGTCCAGTGAGTCCATCTCTTGAAGACGTAAGCACCTTACCTTTAGCACCCATAGCCATTACATTACAGGCATTTAGCAGACACTCTTATCCAGAGCAACTTACATAGCTTTTTGCAATATTACATAGTATTCATTTGTACAGCTGGATATATACTCTAGCAATGCAGGTGAAGTACCTTGCTCAAGGGTACAACGGCAGCGTCCTACCTGGGAATCGAACCAGCAAACTTTCGGTTACAAAGGTTAGGGCCCAGTTCCCTAACCATCATACCTCACTGCTGTCCTACACCGCCGATGTTTCCTTTCTCGAGCAGCAAGCTGTCCATTCTTTGCGGCTGTGAAAGTGCCGGTGAAGACTGTGTTTGAGGGACCAGAAGCTGGCAGCTTGGAGGCCGCAGTTCTGGAAGCCTACAGGAGTCTGGAGCAGGCTCTCAATCTGGAAGACACAGGAGCAGGTACCTGCAGACCCTCCCGAGTGGCTGCTGTGTGTGATGTCCCTCCAACACACAGATGTAAGAGAGGGCTCCCCTCTTCCCCTTTCTGCCTCAGGGTCCCCTCCTGATGGTGCCAGGCAGAGGGTCCACGACTTCTTCAGCCAGGCCGGTTGTGGGCCCCCTCAGGAATTCTCCAGCAACACGGATGGGAAGTTCAGGTCCAAATTGGGCATCGATGGGGATTTGACTTTTCAAAACCTAGGTGAGAAGTTTGATTTGAAGTAAGGGGAAGCAAACTTCATGCCCGGAATCATATAACAATATCAGTTACTGAGCTAAATTAATACAGCTCGCTGTGTACTTAAGGTATGCATCATTTTACTATTTAGACCTGGAAACTGCAGAACTGAAGCTGGTCTAGTCTTGACTACCTTTGATATGCTGTTATCCACCAAGACCTGAAATGTTATATTATTCCCGTCATTTTTGGTCAATTAAAAATACAGAGTCAAGCTGTTCTTATCCTGCCTTTCTGCATTTATTTAAATTGGTTTAGAGGGAGCGTCCAAAAGGCAGCAGGCAGAGCAGGCAGCAGCTAAGGACGCCCTTTTCCGGCTGGCTGGGGTCCTGGGCTGGGACCTGGCAGGAGTAAATGAGAACTACAAGGGGAGTCTCCAGGAGATGCTGGTCAAACAGGGGGATGCTCCTCCTTCTTACCAGCCTGTGTCTGAACCACGTCACCCTGAGCCAAGCCACAGAGAAGCAGGTTTGTGGAACAGGATTTTTAGGGTCCATGTGGGCTCAGCTTTTAGGAATACACTGTACTTATGGAAACAGACCTGTCAGGGATGAAAGGTTGTTTTTCTTTCCAGAATCTGAGAACAGTCTTGCTTGTGTCCCCATACCTCAAGCCACAGTATCAGTCAGCAACATCAAAAGCCAAACAACATCTGTTGACTCCAGCCAGTTTCCTCCTCACATGCAAAAGCCCAAGACAGAAACTGCAGGTATTTCTCTCACTCACTCATTCACAGACACATTCTGATGTGTGGTGCTCCACATGGTTCTTTAAAGAATAGATAGCCTTCATCAACATAATGGTGTTTCTCTTTTTCTGATCAGCTCCTGTGCTGCCCGCTGTCCAACCGTCTCAGTGTAATTTAACTCAGAGCTCAGATGCAGAAGTTCCAATGTTGCATTATGACAAAGCTGTTGTCCAGGCCATCGTCTCTGCCACGCCCATCCATGCCAGTGAGAGCTCTGTGTCCTCAGGTGTGTAGTCCAGTGAGTCCATCTCTTGGAATGTAAGACGTAAGCACCTTACCTTTAGCACCCATAGCCATTACATTACAGGCATTTAGCACACTCTTATCCAGAGCAACTTACATAGCTTTCTGCAATATGACATAGTATTCATTTGTACAGCTGGATATATACTCTAGCAATGCAGGTGAAGTACCTTGCTCAAGGGTACAACGGCAGCGTCCTACCTGGGAATCGAACCAGCAAACTTTCGGTTACAAAGGTTAGGGCCCAGTTCCCTAACCATCATACTACGCTGCTGTCCTACACCGCCGATGTTTCCTTTCTCGAGCAGCAAGCTGTCCATTCTTTGCGGCTGTGAAAGTGCTGGTGAAGACTGTGTTTGAGGGACCAGAAGCTGGCAGCTTGGAGGCCGCAGTTCTGGAAGCCTACAGGAGTCTGGAGCAGGCTCTCAATCTGGGAGACACAGGAGCAGGTACCTGCAGACCCTCCCGAATGGCTGCTGTGTGTGATGTCCCTCCAACACACAGATGTAAGAGAGGGCTCCCCTCTTCCCCTTTCTGCCTCAGGGTCCCCTCCTGATGGTGCCAGGCAGAGGGTCCACGACTTCTTCAGCCAGGCCGGTTGTGGGCCCCCTCAGGAATTCTCCAGCAACACGGATGGGAAGTTCAGGTCCAAATTGGACATCGATGGGGATTTGACTTTTCAAAACCTAGGTGAGAAGTTTGATTTGAAGCAAGGGGAAGCAAACTTCATGCCTGTAATCATATATCAGTTACTGAGCTAAATTAATACAGCTCGCTGTGTACTTAAGGTATGCATCATTTTACTATTTAGACCTGGAAACTGCAGAACTGAAGCTGGTCTAGTCTTGACTACCTTTGATATGCTGTTATCCACCAAGACCTGAAATGTAATATTATTCCCGTCATTTTTGGTCAATTAAAAATACAGAGTCAAGCTGTTCTTATCCTGCCTTTCTGCATTTATTTTAATTGCTTTAGAGGGAGCGTCCAAAAGGCAGCAGGCAGAGCAGGCAGCAGCTAAGGACGCCCTTTTCCGGCTGGCTGGGGTCCTGGGCTGGGACCTGACAGGAGTAAATGAGAACTACAAGGGGAGTCTCCAGGAGATGCTGGTCATACAGGGGCATGCTCCTTCTTACCAGCCTGTGTCTGAACCACGTCACCCTGAGCCAAGCCACAGAGGAGCAGGTTTGTGGAACAGGATTTTTAGGGTCCATGTGGGCTCAGCTTTTAGGAATACACTGTACTTATGGAAACAGACCTGTCAGGGATGAAAGGTTGTTTTTCTTTCCAGAATCTGAGAAGAGTCTTGCTTGTGTCCCCATACCTCAAACCACAGTATCAGTCAGCAACATCAAAAGCCAAACAACATCTGTTGACTCCAGCCAGTTTCCTCCTCACATGCAAAAGCCCAAGACAGAAACTGCAGGTATTTCTCTCACTCACTCATTCACAGACACATTCTGATGTGTGGTGCTCCACATGGTTCTTTCAAGAATAGATAGCCTTCATCAACATAATGGTGTTTCTCTTTTTCTGATCAGCTCCTGTGCTGCCCGCTGTCCAACCGTCTCAGTGTAATTTAACTCAGAGCTCAGATGCAGAAGTTCCAATGTTGCATTATGACAAAGCTGTTGTCCAGGCCATCGTCTCCGCCACGCCCATCCATGCCAGTGAGAGCTCTGTGTCCTCAGGTGTGTAGACAAGCGAGTCCATCTCTTGGAATGTAAGACGTAAGCACCTTACCTTTAGCACCCATAGCCATTACATTACAGGCATTTAGCAGACACTCTTATCCAGAGCAACTTACATAGCTTTCTGCAATATTACATAGTATTCATTTGTACAGCTGGATATATACTCTAGCAATGCAGGTGAAGTACCTTGCTCAAGGGTACAACGGCAGCATCCTACCTGGGAATCGAACCAGCAAACTTTCGGTTACAAAGGTTAGGGCCCAGTTCCCTAACCATCATACTACACTGCTGTCCTACACCGCCGATGTTTCCTTTCTCGAGCAGCAAACTGTCCGTTCTTTGCGGCTGTGAAAGTGCCGGTGAAGACTGTGTTTGAGGGACCAGAAGCTGGCAGCTTGGAGGCCGCAGTTCTGGAAGCCTACAGGAGTCTGGAGCAGGCTCTCAATCTGGGAGACACAGGAGCAGGTACCTGCAGACCCTCCCGAATGGCTGCTGTGTGTGATGTCCCTCCAACACACAGATGTAAGAGAGGGCTCCCCTCTTCCCCTTTCTGCCTCAGGGTCCCCTCCTGATGGTGCCAGGCAGAGGGTCCACGACTTCTTCAGCCAGGCCGGTTGTGGGCCCCCTCAGGAATTCTCCAGCAACACGGATGGGAAGTTCAGGTCCAAATTGGACATCGATGGGGATTTGACTTTTCAAAACCTAGGTGAGAAGTTTGATTTGAAGCAAGGGGAAGCAAACTTCATGCCTGTAATCATATATCAGTTACTGAGCTAAATTAATACAGCTCGCTGTGTACTTAAGGTATGCATCATTTTACTATTTAGACCTGGAAACTGCAGAACTGAAGCTGGTCTAGTCTTGACTACCTTTGATATGCTGTTATCCACCAAGACCTGAAATGTAATATTATTCCCGTCATTTTTGGTCAATTAAAAATACAGAGTCAAGCTGTTCTTATCCTGCCTTTCTGCATTTATTTTAATTGCTTTAGAGGGAGCGTCCAAAAGGCAGCAGGCAGAGCAGGCAGCAGCTAAGGACGCCCTTTTCCGGCTGGCTGGGGTCCTGGGCTGGGACCTGACAGGAGTAAATGAGAACTACAAGGGGAGTCTCCAGGAGATGCTGGTCATACAGGGGCATGCTCCTTCTTACCAGCCTGTGTCTGAACCACGTCACCCTGAGCCAAGCCACAGAGGAGCAGGTTTGTGGAACAGGATTTTTAGGGTCCATGTGGGCTCAGCTTTTAGGAATACACTGTACTTATGGAAACAGACCTGTCAGGGATGAAAGGTTGTTTTTCTTTCCAGAATCTGAGAAGAGTCTTGCTTGTGTCCCCATACCTCAAACCACAGTATCAGTCAGCAACATCAAAAGCCAAACAACATCTGTTGACTCCAGCCAGTTTCCTCCTCACATGCAAAAGCCCAAGACAGAAACTGCAGGTATTTCTCTCACTCACTCATTCACAGACACATTCTGATGTGTGGTGCTCCACATGGTTCTTTCAAGAATAGATAGCCTTCATCAACATAATGGTGTTTCTCTTTTTCTGATCAGCTCCTGTGCTGCCCGCTGTCCAACCGTCTCAGTGTAATTTAACTCAGAGCTCAGATGCAGAAGTTCCAATGTTGCATTATGACAAAGCTGTTGTCCAGGCCATCGTCTCCGCCATGCCCATCCATGCCAGTGAGAGCTCTGTGTCCTCAGGTGTGTAGACAAGCGAGTCCATCTCTTGGAATGTAAGACGTAAGCACCTTACCTTTAGCACCCATAGCCATTACATTACAGGCATTTAGCAGACACTCTTATCCAGAGCAACTTACATAGCTTTCTGCAATATTACATAGTATTCATTTGTACAGCTGGATATATACTCTAGCAATGCAGGTGAAGTACCTTGCTCAAGGGTACAACGGCAGCATCCTACCTGGGAATCGAACCAGCAAACTTTCGGTTACAAAGGTTAGGGCCCAGTTCCCTAACCATCATACTACACTGCTGTCCTACACCGCCGATGTTTCCTTTCTCGAGCAGCAAACTGTCCGTTCTTTGCGGCTGTGAAAGTGCCGGTGAAGACTGTGTTTGAGGGACCAGAAGCTGGCAGCTTGGAGGCCGCAGTTCTGGAAGCCTACAGGAGTCTGGAGCAGGCTCTCAATCTGGGAGACACAGGAGCAGGTACCTGCAGACCCTCCCGAGTGGCTGCTGTGTGTGATGTCCCTCCAACACACAGATGTAAGAGAGGGCTCCCCTCTTCCCCTTTCTGCCTCAGGGTCCCCTCCTGATGGTGCCAGGCAGAGGGTCCACGACTTCTTCAGCCAGGCCGGTTGTGGGCCCCCTCAGGAATTCTCCAGCAACACGGATGGGAAGTTCAGGTCCAAATTGGACATCGATGGGGATTTGACTTTTCAAAACCTAGGTGAGAAGTTTGATTTGAAGCAAGGGGAAGCAAACTTCATGCCTGTAATCATATATCAGTTACTGAGCTAAATTAATACAGCTCGCTGTGTACTTAAGGTATGCATCATTTTACTATTTAGACCTGGAAACTGCAGAACTGAAGCTGGTCTAGTCTTGACTACCTTTGATATGCTGTTATCCACCAAGACCTGAAATGTAATATTATTCCCGTCATTTTTGGTCAATTAAAAATACAGAGTCAAGCTGTTCTTATCCTGCCTTTCTGCATTTATTTTAATTGCTTTAGAGGGAGCGTCCAAAAGGCAGCAGGCAGAGCAGGCAGCAGCTAAGGACGCCCTTTTCCGGCTGGCTGGGGTCCTGGGCTGGGACCTGACAGGAGTAAATGAGAACTACAAGGGGAGTCTCCAGGAGATGCTGGTCATACAGGGGCATGCTCCTTCTTACCAGCCTGTGTCTGAACCACGTCACCCTGAGCCAAGCCACAGAGGAGCAGGTTTGTGGAACAGGATTTTTAGGGTCCATGTGGGCTCAGCTTTTAGGAATACACTGTACTTATGGAAACAGACCTGTCAGGGATGAAAGGTTGTTTTTCTTTCCAGAATCTGAGAAGAGTCTTGCTTGTGTCCCCATACCTCAAACCACAGTATCAGTCAGCAACATCAAAAGCCAAACAACATCTGTTGACTCCAGCCAGTTTCCTCCTCACATGCAAAAGCCCAAGACAGAAACTGCAGGTATTTCTCTCACTCACTCATTCACAGACACATTCTGATGTGTGGTGCTCCACATGGTTCTTTCAAGAATAGATAGCCTTCATCAACATAATGGTGTTTCTCTTTTTCTGATCAGCTCCTGTGCTGCCCGCTGTCCAACCGTCTCAGTGTAATTTAACTCAGAGCTCAGATGCAGAAGTTCCAATGTTGCATTATGACAAAGCTGTTGTCCAGGCCATCGTCTCCGCCATGCCCATCCATGCCAGTGAGAGCTCTGTGTCCTCAGGTGTGTAGACAAGCGAGTCCATCTCTTGGAATGTAAGACGTAAGCACCTTACCTTTAGCACCCATAGCCATTACATTACAGGCATTTAGCAGACACTCTTATCCAGAGCAACTTACATAGCTTTCTGCAATATTACATAGTATTCATTTGTACAGCTGGATATATACTCTAGCAATGCAGGTGAAGTACCTTGCTCAAGGGTACAACGGCAGCATCCTACCTGGGAATCGAACCAGCAAACTTTCGGTTACAAAGGTTAGGGCCCAGTTCCCTAACCATCATACTACACTGCTGTCCTACACCGCCGATGTTTCCTTTCTCGAGCAGCAAACTGTCCGTTCTTTGCGGCTGTGAAAGTGCCGGTGAAGACTGTGTTTGAGGGACCAGAAGCTGGCAGCTTGGAGGCCGCAGTTCTGGAAGCCTACAGGAGTCTGGAGCAGGCTCTCAATCTGGGAGACACAGGAGCAGGTACCTGCAGACCCTCCCGAGTGGCTGCTGTGTGTGATGTCCCTCCAACACACAGATGTAAGAGAGGGCTCCCCTCTTCCCCTTTCTGCCTCAGGGTCCCCTCCTGATGGTGCCAGGCAGAGGGTCCACGACTTCTTCAGCCAGGCCGGTTGTGGGCCCCCTCAGGAATTCTCCAGCAACACGGATGGGAAGTTCAGGTCCAAATTGGACATCGATGGGGATTTGACTTTTCAAAACCTAGGTGAGAAGTTTGATTTGAAGCAAGGGGAAGCAAACTTCATGCCTGTAATCATATATCAGTTACTGAGCTAAATTAATACAGCTCGCTGTGTACTTAAGGTATGCATCATTTTACTATTTAGACCTGGAAACTGCAGAACTGAAGCTGGTCTAGTCTTGACTACCTTTGATATGCTGTTATCCACCAAGACCTGAAATGTAATATTATTCCCGTCATTTTTGGTCAATTAAAAATACAGAGTCAAGCTGTTCTTATCCTGCCTTTCTGCATTTATTTTAATTGCTTTAGAGGGAGCGTCCAAAAGGCAGCAGGCAGAGCAGGCAGCAGCTAAGGACGCCCTTTTCCGGCTGGCTGGGGTCCTGGGCTGGGACCTGACAGGAGTAAATGAGAACTACAAGGGGAGTCTCCAGGAGATGCTGGTCATACAGGGGCATGCTCCTTCTTACCAGCCTGTGTCTGAACCACGTCACCCTGAGCCAAGCCACAGAGGAGCAGGTTTGTGGAACAGGATTTTTAGGGTCCATGTGGGCTCAGCTTTTAGGAATACACTGTACTTATGGAAACAGACCTGTCAGGGATGAAAGGTTGTTTTTCTTTCCAGAATCTGAGAAGAGTCTTGCTTGTGTCCCCATACCTCAAACCACAGTATCAGTCAGCAACATCAAAAGCCAAACAACATCTGTTGACTCCAGCCAGTTTCCTCCTCACATGCAAAAGCCCAAGACAGAAACTGCAGGTATTTCTCTCACTCACTCATTCACAGACACATTCTGATGTGTGGTGCTCCACATGGTTCTTTCAAGAATAGATAGCCTTCATCAACATAATGGTGTTTCTCTTTTTCTGATCAGCTCCTGTGCTGCCCGCTGTCCAACCGTCTCAGTGTAATTTAACTCAGAGCTCAGATGCAGAAGTTCCAATGTTGCATTATGACAAAGCTGTTGTCCAGGCCATCGTCTCCGCCATGCCCATCCATGCCAGTGAGAGCTCTGTGTCCTCAGGTGTGTAGACAAGCGAGTCCATCTCTTGGAATGTAAGACGTAAGCACCTTACCTTTAGCACCCATAGCCATTACATTACAGGCATTTAGCAGACACTCTTATCCAGAGCAACTTACATAGCTTTCTGCAATATTACATAGTATTCATTTGTACAGCTGGATATATACTCTAGCAATGCAGGTGAAGTACCTTGCTCAAGGGTACAACGGCAGCATCCTACCTGGGAATCGAACCAGCAAACTTTCGGTTACAAAGGTTAGGGCCCAGTTCCCTAACCATCATACTACACTGCTGTCCTACACCGCCGATGTTTCCTTTCTCGAGCAGCAAGCTGTCCGTTCTTTGCGGCTGTGAAAGTGCCGGTGAAGACTGTGTTTGAGGGACCAGAAGCTGGCAACTTGGAGGCCGCAGTTCTGGAAGCCTACAGGAGTCTGGAGCAGGCTCTCAATCTGGGAGACACAGGAGCAGGTACCTGCAGACCCTCCCGAGTGGCTGCTGTGTGTGATGTCCCTCCAACACACAGATGTAAGAGAGGGCTCCCCTCTTCCCCTTTCTGCCTCAGGGTCCCCTCCTGATGGTGCCAGGCAGAGGGTCCACGACTTCTTCAGCCAGGCCGGTTGTGGGCCCCCTCAGGAATGCTCCAGCAACACGGATGGGAAGTTCAGGTCCAAATTGGGCATCGATGGGGATTTGACTTTTCAAAACCTAGGTGAGAAGTTTGATTTGAAGTAAGGGGAAGCAAACTTCATGCCCGTAATCATATAACAATATCAGTTACTGAGCTAAATTAATACAGCTCGCTGTGTACTTAAGGTATGCATCATTTTACTATTTAGACCTGGAAACGGCAGAACTGAAGCTGGTCTAGTCTTGACTACCTTTGATATACTGTTATCCACCAAGACCTGAAATGTAATATTATTCCCGTCATTTTTGGTCAATTAAAAATACAGAGTCAAGCTGTTCTTATCCTGCCTTTCTGCATTTATTTTAATTGCTTTAGAGGGAGCGTCCAAAAGGCAGCAGGCAGAGCAGGCAGCAGCTAAGGACGCCCTTTTCCGGCTGGCTGGGGTCCTGGGCTGGGACCTGGCAGGAGTAAATGAGAACTACAAGGGGAGTCTCCAGGAGATGCTGGTCAAACAGGGGCATGCTCCTTCTTACCAGCCTGTGTCTGAACCACGTCACCCTGAGCCAAGCCACAGAGGAGCAGGTTTGTGGAACAGGATTTTTAGGGTCCATGTGGGCTCAGCTTTTAGGAATACACTGTACTTATGGAAACAGACCTGTCAGGGATGAAAGGTTGTTTTTCTTTCCAGAATCTGAGAAGAGTCTTGCTTGTGTCCCCATACCTCAAACCACAGTATCAGTCAGCAACATCAAAAGCCAAACAACATCTGTTGACTCCAGCCAGTTTCCTCCTCACATGCAAAAGCCCAAGACAGAAACTGCAGGTATTTCTCTCACTCACTCATTCACAGACACATTCTGATGTGTGGTGCTCCACATGGTTCTTTCAAGAATAGATAGCCTTCATCAACATAATGGTGTTTCTCTTTTTCTGATCAGCTCCTGTGCTGCCCGCTGTCCAACCGTCTCAGTGTAATTTAACTCAGAGCTCAGATGCAGAAGTTCCAATGTTGCATTATGACAAAGCTGTTGTCCAGGCCATCGTCTCCGCCATGCCCATCCATGCCAGTGAGAGCTCTGTGTCCTCAGGTGTGTAGACAAGCGAGTCCATCTCTTGGAATGTAAGACGTAAGCACCTTACCTTTAGCACCCATAGCCATTACATTACAGGCATTTAGCAGACACTCTTATCCAGAGCAACTTACATAGCTTTCTGCAATATTACATAGTATTCATTTGTACAGCTGGATATATACTCTAGCAATGCAGGTGAAGTACCTTGCTCAAGGGTACAACGGCAGCATCCTACCTGGGAATCGAACCAGCAAACTTTCGGTTACAAAGGTTAGGGCCCAGTTCCCTAACCATCATACTACACTGCTGTCCTACACCGCCGATGTTTCCTTTCTCGAGCAGCAAGCTGTCCGTTCTTTGCGGCTGTGAAAGTGCCGGTGAAGACTGTGTTTGAGGGACCAGAAGCTGGCAGCTTGGAGGCCGCAGTTCTGGAAGCCTACAGGAGTCTGGAGCAGGCTCTCAATCTGGGAGACACAGGAGCAGGTACCTGCAGACCCTCCCGAGTGGCTGCTGTGTGTGATGTCCCTCCAACACACAGATGTAAGAGAGGGCTCCCCTCTTCCCCTTTCTGCCTCAGGGTCCCCTCCTGATGGTGCCAGGCAGAGGGTCCACGACTTCTTCAGCCAGGCCGGTTGTGGGCCCCCTCAGGAATTCTCCAGCAACACGGATGGGAAGTTCAGGTCCAAATTGGGCATCGATGGGGATTTGACTTTTCAAAACCTAGGTGAGAAGTTTGATTTGAAGCAAGGGGAAGCAAACTTCATGCCCGTAATCGTATAACAATATCAGTTACTGAGCTAAATTAATACAGCTCGCTGTGTACTTAAGGTATGCATCATTTTACTATTTAGACCTGGAAACTGCAGAACTGAAGCTGGTCTAGTCTTGACTACCTTTGATATGCTGTTATCCACCAAGACCTGAAATGAAATATTATTCCCGTCATTTTTGGTCAATTAAAAATACAGAGTCAAGCTGTTCTCTGCCTTTCTGCATTTATTTTTATTGGTTTAGAGGGAGCGTCCAAAAGGCAGCAGGCAGAGCAGGCAGCAGCTAAGGACGCCCTTTTCCGGCTGGCTGGGGTCCTGGGCTGGGACCTGACAGGAGTAAATGAGAACTACAAGGGGAGTCTCCAGGAGATGCTGGTCAAACAGGGGCATGCTCCTTCTTACCAGCCTGTGTCTGAACCCCATCACACTGAGCCAAGCCACAGAGGAGCAGGTTTGTGGCACTGTCTGTGTAGGTTCAATGCCAGGTTCAACTACGTTAAATTCAATTTAAATAAATATACCTGACAGGGAAAATTAATGCATTGCCTTTCCAGCATCTGAAACCAGTGGAGCAGATATGTCCACCCCTCAGATCACAGAACCAGTCATCAACGTCAAAACCCCAAGAAAACAACCTGTTGATTGTACACAGCTTCTTCCAGACATAAAAAAGCCTAAGATAGAGGATCCAGGTACAACTCCCACACACTTCAAAATGCATGCATATGAAGAATTTGGAATAATATAAATGAGTCAAAGAACCATATTTAATTTTAGTTGCAAATTGAAATCAAGTAAATTTGTTTGTGCAGTTTTGTATTTTGTGGAACTGTAGTGTGAAGAAAAAAATGTATCTGTGTGTGAGACAGATTTTGGGAGAATGCTGAGAATGTTTGGTCTGCAGTCTACATCAGTGAAGTGTGAAAACCTCAGTGTGAAAGAGAAGTTTCAATTCACTGTGGAAATCAACCTGGGTGACTTCACCTTCAAAAACCAGCAGGGTTGCAATAGCAAGAAGGATGCCATTCGCAAGACTTACCTGATATTTGGCTAAGTGTTCTAAGTGGGCTAAGTGTTCTAGCCGCTGTTTGCGTGGTTTTAATTAGACCTCATTGAACACTGATCAAAGTAATTGCATTGCTAGTTTGTGTTTGTTCTGCGATTGGCTGTTTCAGATTGTTAGATCGGATAAACTGATAGTTTCGGAGTACTGTGCTTTTTGATAGAAAATAATAATTGATCCGTGCTCGCGAAGTGTCTCACTCAGCTGTTAGCCGATTGCAATCAGCTGTGTGCACTTCAAAAGACTAGTGTTCTATGTGTGTTCTCCCCATCCCCGTCTGCTCTCTTCCATTCAGAACCTGCTTCCAACGACGTGGCCCTTCACGGCGACGCAACCCTTCCAACCTCCGCTACCCCTCGCTGACTCCCTGCGAGAACTTCACCGTCGCAGGGGGGCTTATCCAGAACGCAGCAGCGCGCCTGGTCTTCAACCTCCCCCGACACTCCCATGTCACCCCCCTGCTCATTGACCTCCACTGGCTACCGGTGATGGCTCGCATCAAATTCAAAACATTTGTGCTCGCCTTCCAGGCAGTCCGAGGATCTGGCCCTCCATACCTCCAAAAACGAATCAGACCCTACACACCTGCCAGATCCCTGCGTTCCGCCTCCTTAGGACGACTGGTACCCCCCCCTCTTCATACTAGCACCCGGTCTCGACGTCTGTCTGTCCTGGCCCCTCGGTGGTGGAATGACCTCCCCGTGGAGGTCAGAACAGCAGAAAGTCTGACCGCCTTCAAGCGCAGATTGAAGACTCACCTCTTAAAGCTGCACCTCTCTCCACCCCTCCCTACCTCCCTGTGACTATTGTTATTTATGGTTGTGTAATTAGTGTACGCTCTGGATAAGAGCGTCTGCTAAATGTCTATAATGTAATGTAATGTAATTATATCAGAAACATGGTAGTTCAATACATAATTTTTCTACCAATGTTTGTAAAGATAGAAGATACATGTTTTCTTTGGATTTAATAAACTCTAACTGCACACACACCAAGGCTAGGGTGCTGGACGTTCTTCTCGACAATCAGGCCCCAAAGAATGTGTAGGGAGTAATTCATGCTTATCTCTTCAGATGGGCTAGGAACATTTAATTGCCTGTGTGTGTGTGTGTGTGTGTGTGAATGAATGGGTCCATTGCCTACTTTTTGAGATAACTAAACCTCGCCATGGGAAATTTTGGGGAGTGTATTGCAATATAGTTGTTTCCGCTGAGAGCGAGTTTTTTCTTCAATTTCCCTGCATGTGGGTGTGTGTATATGTCCTTGATTTACAGGTGTCGAGATGAGCTCATACTATGTGCCTAGCTTGGGACAATTGTTCATTGACCACACTTTGATACAAATAACGAGCTTCTTTTCCGGCGTGATTGTCTGCCCCTGAATATGTGCTGTTGTTCACATATGGGCCTTTTGTGCAATTCATCCTACCACAGAAAAACATTCATATTAACACTACATTTTCATATAGTTGGTCCTACAGTATGATATATAATTGTATATAAATAATGAATAATCTATAATTTGTCACAACAAACCACATAACTGTTCTTATAGAGTTCTGTGTTTTTAACAAAGGGCAAAATGCTGTACACCATTAAGCTATTAATTATGGCAAGCCGTTTTAACATTTATTCCTCGAGACTTACTAGTAACTATTCATTAGATACTAGTACTTATTTAGTTACTAGTAACTATTCCAATAGTTACTAGTATCTATTTCAGTTTTGATAGTAACTATTCATTCGATACTAGTACTTATTCTTTAGTTACTAGTAACTATTCCAATAGTTACTAGTTCTATTCCATTTTTACTAGTAAGAAATTGAGATTTTTTGCAATTGAATTCTATGGGGCTCTGCGGTTCAGATATCAACTATTTGCTTCTGACTAGTAACTATTCCAATAGTGACTAGTATCTATTTCAGTTTTGATAGTAACTATTTCTGTTTTACTCGTCATCGGTAATGACTTGTCAAAATGACTATTCGATAGTTCAATTAACATTCTTACTAGTAGCAATAAAAATGTTACTAGTAACAATTGGAATAGTTACTAGTAACTAAAGAATAAGTACTAGTATCTAATGAATAGTTACTAGTAAAACCGAAAAGTTTATATATTTAGGAAGTGTATCAATTCTAATAGTAGTAATTCTGTACAACACCGTGGCACCTATTCTGAATCTCAGGCCACCTACAGCCTGACGGGAGTTAAACCTGCAGACACTGTGGCCCTCCAGGACTGGAGTTAAACCAGCAGACACTGCGGCCCTCCAGGGCTGGAGTTAAACCAGCAGACACCTCGGCCCTCCAGGACTGGAGTTAAACCAGCAGACACTGCGGCCCTCCAGGGCTGGAGTTAAACCAGCAGACACTGCGGCCCTCCAGGGCCGGAGTTAAACCAGCAGACACTGCGGCCCTCCAGGACTGGAGTTAAACCAGCAGACACTGCGGCCCTCCAGGGCTGGAGTTAAACCAGCAGACACTGCGGCCCTCCAGGACTGGAGTTAAACCAGCAGACACTGCGGCCCTCCAGCACCGGATTCTGACACCCATGCCCTAGCTTGTCTGTTTATAATTTTTGCCATGAGTTCCCTCACATTGTACAGAATAAGTACACATTTTGACTCACTTTCACTGCAGCGGAGACTGATTTGGGGGCTCAGCTAAGTAATTCAAACCAGGCCATCAAATTGTGTGAGGGATGGGGATATAATAACCTCCTTTTTTTGTTCTCGATCCATTCTGCAGGGCATGCAGGAGTTGCAGAAACTTCGAGATTTCCTTCAGAGTCAGCGGGACCTGAAGGAGCAGTTTGAGACAGAGCTCCGAAGCATTGAGCTCAGGGAATCCCAGTTCCAGCAGACAGGGCCAGGACTGGGAGAGGCAGCTGAACGGACAAAGGCCAACTGATTGGGAGAAACTCTGAAATACACAACTGCACAAGAAACGGTGGAAACGGGAAGAGTGGAAACCTCATAATGATTAAGAATTGTACAAAATGCTTATTGTGAAGTCAATAAACTTTGTTATTTTTATATATGTACATGTATATATATATATATTTTAAACAGCTATGAGAAAAAATAGATGAGTATAACTGGATCAATGATTAAATCATACAGTAAATTTTATGTGAACAGAAGCATATTCCTGTAGTTTGATTAAACATTAAATGTTTTCATTCATCACTTAAAATGTAAATTGTCTTTGGCATTAAGAGGTTAACACCTGTAAATTAAACAAAATTAACTTTCCAACGTTTGAAATTGATATGTCACCAGGAGGTTCACAAGACTTTTTTAGGTTCACAAAAAAGCTTCCTTGATATTAGTCACCTCTATTTTGGGCATCATGTGATAGTCTGACTCAGGCCGGTGTTGTGCACGCGCGTCCACTCTGCATTACGTTATTTGCGACTTGTTCGTTCTCCTTTCGCGATTTCCGACCAGTATCTTCGTTCTGTGGGAGGATAGATTGACCATTCTGTGTCACTATCTGTAGCTACGTGTAGTTAGCCTACTCTTTATAATTGTAAATGTTCGATTTTCGAAGCGTTCTGACAAATTAACAAGCATAGGCTACTTCTCAACAACCAATAGCCGACGTTTAAAGCGGATAAAATGCATGTTAAGTTACGTTTAAAGCGGATAGAATGCATGTATCGTTTTTTTTTTCTTCTTCATATAAAAAAATCGCAGTTTGACAACTACAAGCCCTGGGAACACGATTCTTCGTGAAAGTCAAAGTAGTCATAAGATCCAGGGCAGCATTATGCGTAGACTACTTTATTGTTTATTTAATAAGCACCAAGAAAGATCTGTGTCTTCTTAGATAGTGTATCATTTGGCACAGATAAAGGCCATTTAATTTATTTTTCACTGAGGTAGTATAACATAGGAGATCCTTAAATCTGTTTGTTTAATGTGTTGCAACTTTTATCTTTTTTATGCTGCTGTCTTGGCCAGGCTTCCCTTGAAAAGGGCTTTTGTATCTCAATGCGACTGACCTGGTTAAATAAAGGTTAAATTAAAAAATCGTTTATAAAATATGACTATGTTCATATATTTGCAGACACCGATAATATATAAATAAAATGTCAAAATTACCCTGTTTACACATCCGGGTCTGTATTGTTTACCCTCAGGGAGTCAATGCTGTGGTAACACACATGGGCCTCACCTCTGCAGCATCCAAATTATTTTCCTATATCTGCATCAGGGGCTCAGTTACAATGGGATAGTCAGATTTAGGCAAGGCTTCAGTCTGGAAAAAAATAATATAAAAAATAAAACTATATGCTATACTTTACATGCATTTTATCCGCTTTAAACGTCGGCTATTGGTTGTTGAGAAGTAGCCTATGCTTGTCAATTTATGTCAGAACGCTTCAAAAATCGAACATTTACAATTATAAAGAGTAGGCTAACTACACGTAGCTACAGATAGTGACACAGAATGGTCAATCTATCCTCCCACAGAACGAAGATACTGGTCGGAAATCGCGAAAGGAGAATGAACAAGTCGCAAATAACGTAATGCAGAGTGGACGCGCGTGCACGCGAAGGAAAGCCTTACACTGAAGCCTCGTCTCTGTGGCGTTTGGTTGATTCTGACGATTTCCCAGGATCGGCGTAGTTCATCGGTGTATTGCCGAAGAAACGACGATACCATAAATAGTTTTCCGACAACCAAAAATCGGTACTGGAGTTGCCATGGCGTCCTTCAGCCGATTTAATGATGAGGATTATAAAAACTGGCTAAAAACGACGATGAGTCTCCAGCTTCTGAGAAGCCGTCTCGGCGGGTTCCTCGAAAACGAAACCGAAACCTTTCATAATTCTCTAAGGAATAAACTTAAGGAATCGATCTGTAAAAATGGATGTACCATTAAAACATATAAAATGAAGGTAATATGTACTGGAACAAATTAGTTTGCATAATTTATTTAACCGCTTTCACACAAAATAGCTGTCATTTCAATTTAAGATTTCAGAAATGCAAGAAAGGATTTCAGAAATGGCTAATTAATAGGCTACTCTTTTCCCCTCGTTCTACTTTTTTTGTATATATATTTGAACATTTAAACAAATTACGTGTGTATGATTTGTTACCAAAATAGCGATCTAATCCATCCTTAAATCAATCTTTTAGTGCAGTTATTCGGCACCGGTCAGTAAAAATGGACCTGCTTTGTCTTAAAAGTTACGGTAGCATATATTCACTGAAAATACAGTGTAACAATCTATAAATGTTGATAGTTATGTTGTATAATGTAGTAGCTATACAGGTTTGAATGCAATTGTGTTTCTCTAAGAGTGCGTTCATATATTTGACTCAAGAAGTAACTGAAATCACCATTGTGCATTTGTGTGTCTATATACACACATATATTTTTTAAAATATTTCAAACACAAACTGCATCCAGCAATGCTTCCATGCAGGAAATGTGGCTGTTTACAGTCAGATCATTCTCACCATAGATTCCTGAAGTCTGTCCAGATTGTGAACCTTGGAGAGATGCAATAAGGAACCATCACAACAATAATAAGGGGGATATTTATTGGAACAACAGCAAACCTTCCCTGTGGTCATCTCAGAAATGGGAGGTAGCAAAGGTAAGGTTTTTGTTGAGTTTGATTGTCATTCCAGACACAGAAATAAAATACACTTATATTTTACACTTGTATAAATTATGTGTTTCCAGACTAAACATTACTCAGGCTCGTGTTCAGTGACCACTAGGCTATGTCCATTTTGACAATTTATTCTATTCTAACCCCCATTCTAAGGGCTCCTGTACAATGAAATGGGCTGAAGTGTTCATCACTGGCCTTAGTCTAACTGTTCTGCTTATGCTTTTTTTGATAGGTCTACATGCCAAGAGGGAACAAGGACCACAATAGAGTGGATCAGTTTGACGTTTCTGCTGTTCTGAATTTCATGAACTTTTGCTCGCATTTCAAAAAAATTGTAAAACGGCAAGTTCTTACTGAGGTATTTCAATGTGTATAGTCACATAATTCTTATTCTTGAGCACAGTACTGGCATGTTAATCATTCTGTATTATCAAGAGCGATGAAGAGAGCTACTGTATGTTGAATATTGTATCATTCTGTATTATGAAGAGAGATGAAGAGAGCTACTGTATGTTGAATATTGTATATTGATTCCTCATGATGCAGGTAACCAATGTAAGAAACAAGATGATGCATTCAACAGACATGAAAGTGGCAAAACAGGACATGGAGAAACACCTGAGGACAATCCTGAACCTCGTGACACACCTGCAGGCCCACGCTCCAGAGCTGGGCGAGCTGGAGAAAGAGATCAGCCAAGTAAGAAATTATCCACACGCAATAGGGCTTCCATGTTATATTGTGTATTAAGATATTAAAACGCACAAAACAGGAATTGACCGTCAGTACTGACTGCGGCCAGCAACCCTGGCTCTAGCCACGCCCAGAGATAGTTTAGTTGGCTTGGATGACAGCGACTGATTGCACAACAGTGGCCGATCGAGTGCCTGCAAGTCTGTCTGTTGAGCTGCATATGATGCATCTTCCTCCAACTCATCTCTGTGCAAGCTCCACTTGTGAACTGTGGTGTGATGTTAAGCGGTACATCACATGCTTCAGAGCACAGCGCATGGTCATCGACAGTGGATTGGGAATTCCAAAATTGCAGAGAAAGAAGGAAAAAGCATTTTAAAAAAAACAGGATTTGCTTTCCTTGCTGTCAAAAGTCCCAAACTATGCCGTTTTACAAATGCCTCTCTGTTCCATACTGCTTGTATCTGTGGATTTTACACTGCTGTTCCTTCCTTGTCTAGCTTGAGAAAGCAGAGCTCAACATAATGGTGGAGGGGAAGGACACCAGCGGGGTAGATGTTATTAAGAATTTAGTGAACGTGCAAAGGATGCATGACCTGGAACAACAGGTGATGAAGGAGAAGATCGATTCCCTGGCATCTCGTCTTGAGGAAGACAAAGAACTGAACGTAAGGATTAAACATTTCAGCATCTTTCAGGCGTTTACATCACCATAAAGCCTACTTACCGTCTTTGCCACACAAACACAAACTCTAATCCACAGATTAGTGGATCCACATCGACGTGTAAGAATAGTTTCTTCAGATTTGAAGGTTAAAGTCCTCTGTCGTGTTGACACCTCTGGCCCATATTTGAATGGGCTCCGTCTACAGAATGAGGAGTTCCTGGGGATGAAGGAGTTCCTGGATCGGAACAAGGACCTTTTGGAGCAGCTAGGTCCACACGTGGAGAAGCTGAACGCGATTCAGGTGAAAGTCGAGCAACACGACCAACAGCTGACTGTCCTGACAGAGACCGTGGACCAGCTGGTGAAGAAAACCGATGGTGGGTCTGTGGAGGGGGCTCAGCTTACATTGTTAATTAACATCATCACTTAGCATTAAAAATGAATAAACCTGAGTTGGACCTTACAAAAAAGGTTCATAGGGCATTTAGTTAAATCAAAGATCAGGTCTGAATTGAATGATAATCAGAATATTATCAATTATCAACAGAACCAGTTTTCAGTGCCGAGTTGGTCAAATACAAGAACCATCTGTTGGAAGAAGCCAAGAAGAACAAATGGCCTGATCCTATCTTCACTGAAGTGCGCAAACCCCAGGGTATGAAGAGCTCAATAGATTTAATCATCTTTAAAAATCTGGATCTTTGTGAAAGTCAATTTTAGTGATACACTTGTAAACTATTCCTATACACATATTTCAATTAAATGATACATACCGTGTTGCATCCATGTAGACAGGGTAAAGCTCCCCTCAGACACACCGAACAGTGGTGTATCTGAGGGTGAAGGAACGCGTGTATTCTTACCTGGTGCTACTGGAACCGGATTAATTGAATGTTATTTAAATTTTACTTGATTATCTGACTCCAAATTAATATTTTAACCTTTCCTCTGTGCCAACAGTTGTACATACAATGAGGCCGCAAATGAGCCTCTTTCCGCCAATAGTGTAGCTCTATACGGATCACGATCTAGCTTTTTAGACGCGGACGTGCCTCTGGCTTGTGTAGCCTACAGAGGATACAATGTGCATCTTGTGACCACACTAATGTATAGGCGAGTGACTATGGGGTGCAGATCTCCTTAATTCCATGTGTCTGTTAGAACCTTAAAACTGCTAAGTGTGAAGTGGTCCCGGTTAAAATGAACTAAATTTATTGTACAGCATGTTCAGTCATGATAGCATGCAATGGTGCAAAATGAGTGTGGTGAGTTTATGCAAATGGAGCGCAGGCGGTCGTATTGACAAGTCTCCCAGAACCATTCCACTTTTCTCCCTATATACCCAAAGATCAAAGGAAAGCCCTGAATCATCAAAGCAAGACCCAATCACAACAAAACGGCAGTAACTACAATAACCCCTGCTTGAGCTTTAGGTATGCGTATCGCACCACGTTAACCAATGGCTGCTGACTTTATTCAGCACCCACTGTAGCACACCACCAATGACTCCACCTTGTTCCGATGACATATGCTTTCCATCAACAACACCAAACATAAGGTTACATAATTCTGTTTCAACTTCAGTAGTTCTGTGCAGCGGAATAGTTGCAACTTTGGTCTTGGGCAATAGCATTGTTCCTTTATCAGACCTTGCTGACTTCCTACCAGCAAGGTAAACACTCAGCTCACCTTTGGTAGTCAGGACAAGGGACACACTTCTGTAAACCACCCTACAATAGTATACTGTAGAGCAGTGGTTCTTAACCTTATTGGAGGTACTGAACCCTGCAAGCTTCATCAGTGCATTCACCGAACCCTTCCGACAAAAACGGCCCGACATTGCTAGTGTGAACCGTATACTGTGTGTGTCTTGACCCCTGCCGAACCCCTGAGACTGACTCAACGAACCCCTGGGGTTCGATCGAACCCAGGTTAAGAACCACTGCTGTAGAGAGTATTGACATAAAATACAAGTCAGCATGCATCAATGATGGGTGTCTCTTTGGCAGGTTATATAGGACAGGTGCTGGTCAACGGGCAAACTTTCACAGGTCACCTTGTCCACCCAAGAGTGAAAGCTGCTCATCAGGAGGCATCAATGATTGCCCTTGAGCAGATGACTATGCGGTCAACAGAAACCGAAGAGGACAGTCACCACGCTGACCAATCAGCCTCTACCTCCTCAGGTACGGTTTACTGGGTTATTAAGAGTTGAAGTTTATGTGTTGCATTATGACAAAGCTACTGGCCAGGCTATCGTCTCTGCCATACCCATGTTGGTCCTACTCTTGGAATGTAAAATGTGAATACCTTACCTTTGGCACCCATAGCCGATGTTTCCTTTCTCGAGCAGCAAGCTGTCCGTTCTTTGCGGCTGTGAAAGTGCCGGTGAAGACTGTGTTTGAGGGACCAGAAGCTGGCAGCTTGGAGGCCGCAGTTCTGGAAGCCTACAGGAGTCTGGAGCAGGCTCTCAATCTGGGAGACACAGGAGCAGGTACCTGCAGACCCTCCCGAGTGGCTGCTGTGTGTGATGTCCCTCCAACACACAGATGTAAGAGAGGGCTCCCCTCTTCCCCTTTCTGCCTCAGGGTCCCCTCTTGATGGTGCCAGGCAGAGGGTCCACGACTTCTTCAGCCAGGCCGGTTGTGGGCCCCCTCAGGAATTCTCCAGCAACACGGATGGGAAGTTCAGGTCCAAATTGGGCATCGATGGGGATTTGACTTTTCAAAACCTAGGTGAGAAGTTTGATTTGAAGTAAGGGGAAGCAAACTTCATGCCCGTAATCATATAACAATATCAGTTACTGAGCTAAATTAATACAGCTCGCTGTGTACTTAAGGTATGCATAATTTTACTATTTAGACCTGGAAACTGCAGAACTGAAGCTGGTCTAGTCTTGACTACCTTTGATATGCTGTTATCCACCAAGACCTGAAATGTAATATTATTCCCGTCATTTTTGGTCAATTAAAAATACAGAGTCAAGCTGTTCTTATCCTGCCTTTCTGCATTTATTTTAATTGGTTTAGAGGGAGCGTCCAAAAGGCAGCAGGCAGAGCAGGCAGCAGCTAAGGACGCCATTTTCCGGCTGGCTGGGGTCCTGGGCTGGGACCTGGCAGGAGTAAATGAGAACTACAAGGGGAGTCTCCAGGAGATGCTGGGCAAACAGGGGGATGCTCCTCCTTCTTACCAGCCTGTGTCTGAACCACGTCACCCTGAGCCAAGCCACAGAGAAGCAGGTTTGTGGAACGGGATTTTTAGGGTCCATGTGGGCTCAGCTTTTAGGAACACACTGTACTTATGGAGACAGACCTGTCAGGGATGAAAGTTTGTTTTTCTTTCCAGAATCTGAGAAGAGTCTTGCTTGTGTCACCATACCTCAAGCCACAGTATCAGTCAGCAACATCAAAAGCCAAACATCTGTTGACTCCAGCCAGTTTCCTCCTCACATGCAAAAGCCCAAGACAGAAACTGCAGGTATTTCTCTCTCACTCACTCACTCACTCATTCACAGACACATTCTGACGTGTGGTGCTCCACATGGTTCTTTAAAGAATAGATAGCCTTCATCAACATAATGGTGTTTCTTTTCTTCTGATCAGCTCCTGTGCTGCCCGCTGTCCAACCGTCTCAGTGTAATTTAACTCAGAGCTCAGATGCAGAAGTTCCAATGTTGCATTATGACAAAGCTGTTGTCCAGGCCATCGTCTCTGCCACGCCCATCCATGCCAGTGAGAGCTCTGTGTCCTCAGGTGTGTAGTCCAGCGAGTCCATCTCTTGGAATGTAAGACGTAAGCACCTTACCTTTAGCACCCATAGCCATTACATTACAGGCATTTAGCAGACACTCTTATCCAGAGCAACTTACATAGCTTTCTGCAATATTACATAGTATTCATTTGTACAGCTGGATATATTCTAGCAATGCAGGTGAAGTACCTTGCTCAAGGGTACAACGGCAGCGTCCTACCTGGGAATCGAACCAGCAAACTTTCGGTTACAAAGGTTAGGGCCAAGTTCCCTAACTATCATACCTCACTGCTGTCCTACACCGCCGATGTTTCCATTCTCGAGCAGCAAGCTGTCCGTTCTTTGCGGCTGTGAAAGTGCCGGTGAAGACTGTGTTTGAGGGACCAGAAGCTGGCAGCTTGGAGGCCGCAGTTCTGGAAGCCTACAGGAGTCTGGAGCAGGCTCTCAATCTGGGAGACACAGGAGCAGGTACCTGCAGACCCTCCCGAGTGGCTGCTGTGTGTGATGTCCCTCCAACACACAGATGTACAGCGATACCCCTTTCACACACATTTACAGAAAATCCGGGAATGACACGGGGTATTGAACAAGGGTTCAAGCCACATTTGACCCAGTTACACCACAAGTCATGGGTAACTCCCAGGTCATTGCCATTCACACAAGACCCGGGTTAGCAAGTTTAGGTCTGTGCACGTTTAGTTTTTCCCTGCCAATACAGCTAGTTTAGTATCCAGCTGGCTAGTGGATAGAATGTAGCCATTACTTAACCCAGTACTTTAACTCCTAAATTGATAGCCGTGATGTGCTCCAAATCTTGCAAATACTTTTATGTAAAAACTGTCACAAAACATTTTAAGTAACTTCATTTATTATTTAATAGGCTATTCGCCATCACATAGCCTATTTACCTGTGACAACTGAGCAATCCTCTTCTTGCATGAATCTAGAGTTGTTCAGTTCTACATTCACATGAATAGCCTACGGTTTCCATCATTTATATAAGTTTCGGAACATCGTTTCTGCACAAGTTAAAGACATGCCAATGTCAAGGGTCGGTCAGATAACCGTGCTGCTTGGAGAAAACCCATGTCGCCCCTTTCACACCATAGCCAAGCCATGCCCGAAATGCGTAAATCCCACGTCACGGACCCGGGTCGGATAATCCGGGTTCACCCTTCCACACCAAAAGCAAACACAGGTTTTACCCGGGTCGTTGATTCAGTGTGAAAGGGGTATAAGAGAGGGCTCCCCTCTTCCCCTTTCTGCTTCAGGGTCCCTTCCTGATGGTGCCAGGCAGAGGGTTCATGACTTCTTCAGCCAGGCTGGTTGTGGGCCCCCTGAGGAGTGCAGCAGCCCCACGAATGGGAAGTTCAGGTCCAAATTGTGTATCGATGGGGATTTGACTTTTCAAAACCCAGGTGAGAAGTTTGGATTCGGTTCTGAAGCGACCACTGCGATTTGAGGGGAAGGGCAAACAATCTTTGTGCCTTTAATTACATAACAATATCAGTTACTGAGCTAAATGAATGCAGGTTGCCACGTGCTTGCTTAAGGTACACAGAATTTTACCATTTAGACCTAGAAACTCTGCAGGATTACAGCAGTCATAGGATCTAGGACAATATAGAATATAGTCTTGATATAGTATTAACCAGTAAGACCTGTAATATAATATTATTGCCATCATTTTGGTTTCATTGAATTAAAAATAGAGTCAAGCTGTTCTTATCCTACCTTTCTGTGGTTTGTTTTAATTGGTTTAGAGGGAGCGTCCAAAAGGCAGCAGGCAGAGCAGGCAGCAGCTAAGGACGCCCTTTTCCGGCTGGCTGGGGTCCTGGGCTGGGACCTGGCAGAAGTAAATGAGAACTACAAGGGGAGTCTCCAGGAGATGCTGGTCAAACAGGGGCATGCTCCTCCTTCTTACCAGCCTGTGTCTGAACCCCGTCACACTGAGCCAAGCCACAGAGGAGCAGGTTTGTGGCACTGTCTGTATAGGTTCAATGCCAGGTTCAACTACGTTAAATTAAATTTAAATAAATATACCTGACAGGGATGAAAATTAATGCATTGCCTTTCCAGCATCTGCAACCAGTGGAGCAGATATGTCCACCCCTCAGACCACAGAACCAGTCATCGACATCAAAACCCCAAGAAAACAACCTGTTGATACACAGCTTCTTCCAGACAGAAAAAAGCCTAAGATAGAGGATCCAGGTACAACTCCCACACACTTCAAAATGCATGCATATGAAGAATTTGGGTTAATATAAATGAGTCAAAGAACCATATTTAATTTTAGTTGCAAATTGAAATCAAGTAAATTTGTTTGTGCAGTTTTGTATTTTGTGGAACTGTAGTGTGAAGAAAAAATGTATCTGTGTGTGACAGATTTTGGGAGAATGCTGAGAATGTTTGGTCTGCAGTCTACATCAGTGAAGTGTGAAAACCTCAGTGTGAAAGAGAAGTTTCAATTCACTGTGGAAATCAACCTGGGTGACTTCACCTTCAAAAACCAGCAGGGTTGCAATAGCAAGAAGGATGCCATTCGCAAGACTTACCTGATATTTGGCATAGCCATTGGCATCTGCGAACCAAGTACAGGTATTTAGCTTCTTTATTATATTGTCATCATGTGATTTATCAAATATTTTGTAATATCTCAGTATTTTTTTCCCCCCATAGAAGAGAACCAATCTTCAAAGGCTGTCAAACAGTACTTCAGCCAAAAGTCATTTCATCTTCCCACTGAAGAGGTTGTGGAAAATGAGCAAAAGAAGTTCTTCTGCTCATTGAAAGTGGCATCATGCAAGTTTTCCTATGAAGGTCAAGGTAGGACATGCTTGGAACTGGTCCATATGACCAGTCCCAGATTCACGGTCCACGTGCACCATCATGTTCCCAGCTGTGCCCCTGGACGGCTGGTGTGACGGTTGAAGTTTCAACCAGTTACCTTTTCTAAATTCACTCTACACACCAACACTGGTTCACCCATATATTAGATCAAAGTGGAGCAGATTTAAAAATTAGATAAGGACACAAGGACTGTCAATCATTATATTATGAAAAACTAGCAAATAGATCTAGTAAATGATTTGACAAATTAAATATTACATTTGATAAAATTAAATGTATCAAGAGACCATAGGTTATACTGTACTAATCGTTGTATATTTTGAAGCAATGTTGTAATTACTCAAGGGAATGTCTTATCCCCCACAGGGGAATCTGAAGAGGCAGCAAGCCTGGAGGTTTACAAGCAAGCTCTCACCCAGCTCGGCCCATTGTTTGGCTACAAGTTACCCTGGAGGGACTGCAGCAGTGTGGAGGCGAAAGAGAAATTGACCTTAATGCTGGAGGAGGCTAGTCAGGGGCCGCCAGTGCTCCAGAAAACTGCCCCACGATATAAAGGCACTGTCCAGCTTAATTTTAATGATTTTACACTGGAGAGTAAGGGTCAGAACAACAAGAAGTTGGCCCAGAGCCAACTGTGTACCCAAATCCTCGTACTTCTCGGACAGAAAGAGACAGGTAGGTACCATAACGATATACGGTACTGCGATATACAACACCTGTGTAAAGGTGTTATGTAAAGGAGGTTATGTAATGGATTTTTTGGGGAGGGGTGGAAGGTGCAGAGATCTTCCTTCTCTTTAGCTGCCGTATACCGTGCCCGTTCCCTACCACAGCTGGGGATGCCTACAGGATCTTGGACAGCAGCAGGGCCTCACTTTACAGTCAGACCCTTAGGGCAGGGCCCCAGCCATCAATTCTCAGGCCCGAGACTAAATATTTTGCGAGGGCCCTCCCCCAATATATTTTGTAACAAACTATAAATAGTTACACCACGTATCCTGGGCCCCCCTCGGGCATGGGCCCGTGATAGTGTCCCAGTTACCCCCCCCCCCCCCCCCCTATCTGCAGCCCTGCCTGAGGATCATCAGCAGGTGCTGCCCATTGCCTTCATTAGGCCTGTTATAAAGGCAAGGTGTCCTGGGGGTATAGTCTGAAGCAGAGTTACTTAGTAAGTTGGATAACTGCACTGAGTAAAACCGGGAACAGCTCTTTTTACTTCAGTCCGTGTTCCAGATTTAGGATGGTTCCGGGTTTTACTCAGTGCAGTTATCCAGCTAACCAAGTAATCCTGCTGCGTCGTATACCCCCCTAGTCGAGGCTTTGTAGGAACACCATGTTTCGACTGTTCTACACCCAGACTTTAACCCCTCTGCTAGAGGACATTTGTTTTGTTTTTCATTTTGTTTCTAGTGCCGAGACATGGGAAGTTTTCTTTTGAATTTAAAAAGGTATTCCTTGTTTTGAATGGGATTACTCACACCGAGTTTGGTTGTTTACCTTGCTCAGTCACTGCCGTGCATGCTGGCTCCAGCTGACCCCATGCTGCGATGTATCATTATGATTTTGACGGTATAAATCCATCCCGCGCAGAGACAAGCAAAGACGTTAGTCCAAGGAACCGGGTTGATGACTGGTTCAAGCAGAAGGGACTCCCGCCGCCAGTCTTTGAGGACACAAAGGAGTCTGCATCTGACAAAAAGGAAGTATTTGTGACGAAGGCCACATTCTCTGGCGGAGTAATCTGCACTCATCCAGGTAATTAATCAATATTTGACCCCCCCCTGTTATTTTACTGAAAATAACAAGAAAAAATAAACACTGGGCTGAGCTGAGTTTTGTGAACAAGTTCTTTGTGCTTTGGGCAGACTGGCAGACCAGCGAGGAACAAGCAGTGAATGACCTCACGGAAGAACTGAAGAGGAGATTCCGCGAGCCTGCTGATTAGAGTGCTGAGCAAAGACCGTCAGGCTGTCAGCAAGGAACCATTTGAAAAGGAGGACGAATAGTTCACCATTAGCACTTACCTGGAAAAACTCTGGAGTTATCGGCGCATTTTAATTCGAAATTAAATGTTTACCGATTTGATGTAAAAAAAAAGAAAGAAAAAAAGCAACCATCGCAAATGTGCAAATTGTTAAAGAAAATGTTTTCCATTCTATATTTTATCCAGTCATGTTTTTTTTAAGATAAATTAATATTACATGAAATGTACACACCTAAACTGTTTTAATCATGGTAACAATAAATACGCCTATTTACGTATATCGTGCAACGCGTGTGTGTTTCTTGTAGCACTGTGTTTTAGGCTAGGCTACTAGTTGTATTAAAAATATACAAATGTGATTAGAGTTACCAATTCAATGGTTAGACTAAAACTCAGTATTTTGAACGAACAATTCGGTTTAAGATAATTATAATGACCAACGAATGATTTAATGTCACACCTAAACCGAAAGAGTACAACAGTACCCGCACAGAACTATACAACTGTTCATCGGTTCATAAGCTACAGGGCTACATGCTCGTGGTGTGCAGTTCGCGAACAAATCAGTATTTTTGAACGACTCTATGCTGAGTCGACTCGCCAGTTCGAGTGAATCGTGCTTACCCACGGCTCTGGCTCTGCCTGCTTTCTACTACAGCCGGGAGATACTCCCCCGAGACACTCAGCAGTGGTTAATGCGCGGCGCGCAGTTTCTGATTGCTTAGTTAGAACCTACGTAAGAATACATTTTAATTTGATTAACAATATTGCACACACTTTTGTGAAGTTAATAATCGCCCCAGCTCATTCCAAAGTTATTATGACTACTAATGGTTAAAAAAAGATACGTAGCTACAGTAACTATACTACCCAACTGATCAGCACGAAATCAACTCGACTCAATTTAAGAGCCATGAGCCGTGACACAAACCGAAGTTATTTTCGAGTTTTAACCACATAACTGTTCTTATTGAGTTCTGTGTTTTTAACAAAGGGCAAAATGCTGTACACCATTAAGCAATTAATCGGGTTGACTACTCGGCGTGATTCAACCGGAAACACATAAACTTGGCTGTTTGCGAGAATTGCAACGGAATTCCAGTCAGCTATTAAACAATTAGGCCTAATATGCGATATTGCGATTGTGTTCAGATAGATTAGGCTACTAAACATGACAGCAAATAATTAGGCTACTAAACATGACAGCAAATATATTTAAAGTGGTGGCATTTTTATTTTAGAACTCTTGACCAACAACGACAGTTAACAGAATAAATAGCCTACAATTGTGTATGATATAATAATGCTGTCTGAAACAGCTTCTAATTCCAGCTCGCGCCGCTGAAAGAAAAAGATGCGGCTCAAACGGCTCTACTGTATTAACCGGAAGTACCAAAATAGCAACTCCGACTCCGACTCTTCAAACTGAATGGTACAAATAGAGCAGACTCAGAAAAAAGAGCCGAACTGCCCATCACTACTACATGCTTCCCACACTGGTGCAACACCAAAACAATTCCGATTAGGTTGTGAGGCAAATAAAATCTCTGGCTTTTACATTTTTAAAAATTCTTTACCCAAATGTGGGAAATAAATCGTAAACACATACGTGCCGCTCCACAATTGAAGTAGATATAATTGTATGACGTAATTTGGCACGTTACAACAAGATCATTATCATTTTAATTCGATGACAGTCTCAGTTTCTGGGCACTAGACGCTATCAATTTCGGAATGGCAGCAGTAAGCATCACGGAACCGCTTTGCCAACCTTGTACATATGATGGAAAATTCAAAGGTAAGCCGTAGCTACTTCTAAATACAAAGCCCCGTTGAATGTAAAGAAACAGTCCTACTGGTAAATAAAGCATGTCGACTGCAAATGCAAAGGTTAAGTCCTAGCCTACTTCCGAATAGCCGAGCTCAGAATATGTACAATAGCCCAGTTGACTGTGCCCCAAATGTAGCATGCAGTCGGTAGCCTACGCTTTCTTGTCCAGTGAGCTACAATAGATGGCAGATCTATGGCAGAACGTTTAATTCGGGACCTTCTGCCCATGTCAATACTTATGTCGTAATACGAGCTCACATTTCGTGAAACGGTACGCTACTGCTGTGTTTAGTTATCAAATCACCTGCATAGAGTCGTTTTGAAAATAATTGTGCGCTTGGATTTTATTGGTTTTGTCGTTGTCCATCGTCAGTGGAGATTTACGTGAAGAAACCCCTAATGCCCATTCACCTGAGTAGCAAACGGGTCGGGATGGAGATGATGTGCCTCTGCAGCCAGCTTGACCTCCTCATCAGGGCGCAGGTGCATCAGGTGAGACAGCCAGAGGTGAACCCTCATCAGTCTTTCTTTGGCAAAGAGCATTCAGTCTCACGGTTGAGAGCATGAACTCCTCCCCTGTTCTCAACAGTTCCAAGAACAACTCAAGCGGGACAGCAGCCCGGTGGAGTCGCATTCTTTCCAAATGCAAGGTGAGCCTCATTCCCACCGCATCATCCTTTCGTTTCGTACAGTAAACACCAAGCAACGCTGCCTTATTTTCGCGCATTTTTAAGCCGGAAATACTCATTAAATTCTCACAGGGGCTGAGATTATAGACCGGATGTACCTTTGCTTGGACCACCTGCCAAAACCTTTGCCACAGCTGGAGGTAATCGACTCTATTCATTTATGTATTTAATTTTAGCATGTGCTATAATAGGCTACTAGCAATGGCAATAATGTCCTATTTTAATCTTCGTCTTGTGTTCCTGAACACGAGGAATTTTTTAAAGGGAAATATGTTTTCTGCAGAGGTGGAAATCCAGGGGACATAACGTAAAAGTCCTCGTATTTTGCGCCAATCACCTGGATTTGCTAATTAACATAATTCTTCAGCGAGGTAGAACTAACTCTGGCTAAGTCTATGGGTGGAAGAAACGCATGGTAGGACTTTTACTTTACATCCCTTGGATTTCCGCCTCTGGTTTTCTGCCATAGGACTATCTTGATGCTGTGGGATTGTCTGCCATGTTTCCACGTGTGGAAGTATATATCATTCACGGCAGCCCAGTGGACATGTTGGAAAATCCAGCGATGGACGGTGAGGGGCTGTTCATCTGGTGCAGTTAGCCACACCCACTAACAAATGTCCCAGGCCATGACAGAAAATGATCCCTGTTCCCTGCCCACTCAGACCCCTGTTTACAATGTGTCCTCTCCCCTCACTTTGCAAGCAGAGTGCGAATGAAATCTGGGGCTGTGTTCGGATCTGAAATCTATCCTTTCTTCCTGTCATTCCCTTCCCTTGCTTCAAGGGGGGAATCCTCAAAATGCCAGGATGAAATGTGACAGCCACACCAAGTGTGATTCGGATCCAATTTAAGAAAGGGGAGGGAGGAATTATATTCCCTCACTCCCTCGTTTATCCTCCCACCAAGGGTATAAATGCAAGCTTCCAGCAAGAATGAAATCCCACAATGCAACGCTCCACGTGGAAAAAGTGGCCGGTCATCACAGAACTATGCGGTGGTCACATTTAAACTATGGTGTTGCACTTCCGAAATGTTGCGAGAGGTTTGGTTCCGTTTTTGTTTGTTTCTCGTCAATCCTCCCTTGCTGAGCACCTTTTAAGTTTGCTTGCTGCACGTAGCAAATTGTGTCACAACATAGCTCCCTGGAGGGAAGACGGCAAGGGATCTGGGGATTTTAAGTGCCCTCATTTGTAAGAAAAAGTCGACCACTCAAAAGCTTTTTGACGAAGTTGACTCAAATATGCGCCCTCAAAGGGGTGAAGGGATCATATTCGGTTATGGCCCCAGAATTTTAGCACAAGTTGTCTGGAAGACGCCAGGTGGTAATGTTCTAGAATTTAAAAACAGTGCTTCAAGGGGAAAAAATAAATTACATTTCATGAAATTTTTCAATTCAATTTTACATGAAGCACTTTGCAGGGAAACGGGACAGAATTTTTAAAAAAGTGAGGTTAAAAAAATATATATAAAACTTCAGTGGGAAGAAAAACAATCAACCAATGGAAAAATTTTATAGATTTTAGATTTTTAAATTTCCAATATTTTTAAATACACACCCAGTGCTTTTTGTATTTCCCATTTGGATCAATCAGTAAATGTTACACTTTAGGTTGGAATGAGCTTGATCTCCAATTTGAAAATGTAATTTGTAACCCTTCAATATATTTACAGGACAAGATTGTCATTACATGTGCTCAGATATGACATTTTTAACATGAAATTATTAATTTGCTTAACAGACACCTATCAATTGCAACTTGCAGTGTGTTTTAGACACATTACACACAGAAGTTCAGCACATTGCTCAAGGGTACAAGGGCATAGTAACCACACTACACTACAACCCATTGTTTTCACTTTTGGAATCAAGTGTCTTCATTTAAAAAAGCTGATATTTAACCCCTGGAAGAGTAGTTTTATTTTTTAAAATGTTTAATTTTTAAATTGTATTAAAAAGCATTCTAAAGTCAGTGTTTTAGAACTCCATTGCTTTCAGTAGCCATTGTTACATCATTAGAATGTTCATTTGAGAACATTCTAAGCACATATTTGTATTAACCTTAAAGGGTTAAGTGTATTCAATACGAATTTGTTTTGGCAGACTACTTTCCTCACATTGGTAAGCTGAACCAGTTGCTGGTTCTCAGCCAGCAGCTGGAGGATGACGTGAAACACCTGGGGAGCCACAAGTACATAGCCCATCAGCTGGCTGTCATATACGTGAGCGGAATTAACCTTTCACCTCTGTCCACCAGTGCCATTCCCATTTTTCATTTGAACTGATGTGAACAGCAGTATCACATGAAATATCACGGTTTAGATTTTTTTTTAGGCATTCGTTTGTTGCCGATACTTATTGTGGGCTTGTTTTGTGTGTCGCAGCAAGTCCTCAGCTCTTTCAAAGGTATCCTGCCCCTATCCATCCTTAAAAGGGACATTGAAGCAAACTTCAAACAGCTGAAAATGTCCCTGGTGACAGACGAAGGGTCCAAGTTGGAGCCCCAGTTACCTGCACACTGCGTCAGCTGGTAAGGGCAAGGTTATGGAACAGTAACCGTCTTCGTTTCATTAAATGTGCTGGGACTTAACTGAGCTGACTCGACAATTGTCAAAAGAGAGTTATAGTTCAAGTATAAGTCTGAATTTAACAGGCAGTACAGAGCCAAATAGATTAAAAAAATATATGAAAACAAAACAAATATTAGGTTTGAAATGGGTTGACATGAAAACCTACAGGACAGTAGATCATCAGGAACAGGGTTGGGCAGCCCTAGTCTCGTGCATGGCTACACAAATCTGGCCCTTGAATCCAAATCCGGCACAGGTTTTATTTTCTCCCAGGTAATTAGCTAAACAATTAGTGCTACTGATTGGCCAGACTGTCTTCATACCTGACTCCCAGGTAAAGGAAGTGTGGGAAAACCAGCTGTTCTCCGTCCTCAAGATTGAAATCCTGATTTGAGTAACAAGTGTCTTGTGCTAATGCTGGTGAATTTGGTTTCACTAGCACTAACCTAGTCTCAAAGCAATAGTCCTTGGTACATGCAATTGCTGTGCAAGGTCAGCCGTTTGGTTACCATGCCAACCAACTGGTTTTAGTTGGCATGGTAACCCCTTCCAGATCACAGTGCCACAACTTAACATCTTTGATAGATGGGTGGATTGCAGAATTTAAAAAAAACCAGCAACTGCCTGCATGAGTTTTAAAATGTCAGAGGATGTGCATAGTGTTTCCCCCCCTCAATTCATGGAGGAAGTTACAGCAATGAGACTGGCCTGTAATCATAATTGGGCTTTCCACATCAAATCAAAATGGAGAAATAAAAGTTTCTTTAAAAAAACAAAACAATGTTTACCGTCTTCACGATTAGTCAGTTGATGTGATGATTTACAGGATATTAGATATGACACACAGCGTTACATCGTCCGTTTCCTCTCTCCCGGAGGAACTGACAGAAGCTCTCAGTCCTGCCATGGCCTTCATCTCCAACCTCACATGATGTACGCACTGCCTCTGCTGCAGCCGATGTGGGTGGGTACTGTCAGGTGTCTGGATGACATTCTATATACTGCTACAACTGCTGACTCAATTATTGAATGTTGTTGTTTAATGTACAAGATGCACTTTGCTTTGTTCCAACATTGTGCAGACATTTTAAAAAATTTTGTTTAAAGTGACACTGAGTGAAACCGGCTTTTCCCATTAGATCATGATCATACACAACTGTTTATGTTAGGAAATCTCATGTTTAGTCAAAATGGTTTTCCCTTAGTTTTTGTGTAGGCTTACCAATATGCTGTTTTCTGGGTATTTGTGACGTCACAAGATCCTTCACATAAAAATGTGTGGAGTTGAGGTGGTCCTAGGGGTGGAGGTGAGGTGGTCCTAGGGGTGGAGTTGAGGTGGTCCTAGGGGTGGTCTCGGCTGGGCACGTGGTATAAAAGCAGAGACCAACTGAGTTAGTTCACCAAGACACACCCTTTCACTCCTTGACCGTATGAATATTCATAATATGACTACAGGGCATCATCGTCATATGACCACACCTACTCACGAGTTCCAGTTCAAATTGAAGCGGTAAAAAAGGCTCTGCAGTTTCTCTAAGAATACAAAGTCAAATTAGTCTGGCTGGACTGATAAGGAGGAGAAGTAGTCTCAGCACAGCCAGGGATCCCATTAAAACCACGTTTCTTTCAGATTAACATTTTGCTCTGTGCCAAGGAGATTATGCTGCGTTTGCTGTATTCTTTTCTCAGAATACATCATTTAAAAAATCATGTTTAAGTGGAGCCAAAGTGCTCCGGTACGTCTCACACACACACACACACACACACACACAATAATGCATACTACGCACATTCTTTGGGGATGTCATAACTGGATATACTCAATAATAAAGAAATGGTTCATATTCAAAAGATTTACATTTTTAACATTTTAAGCACAACAAAACATTTCAGCTGTATCAGTATACTCAAAGGGGAAAAAGGCGCATAGTGGAACGAGCCAAAATACGTGTTAAAGATTTGTTAGAGGCTATTGGAGCAATTTGAGCCTCTGACCCAAACACTTGTGATTTACATGTTTCCTTGTGCTCAGTAAAATTAAAAAGTCTTTGAGTGCCAACGAATACATTTTTAAATTATTAAGGAAACAACCATTTCAATGCAATGACCAACCTCTAAAACATGAAGGTGCTCCAACTAGGATTCAAAGAATACCAACAAATGTTATTTAATATTTCTCATCAAGTTTATTATTGTTCAAATAAAAATGTAAAAGATAGTTTCTGAAGTGCCCATTAATGTAAAGCAACATGGCAAACATGGCCATGGTTGATTTTTCTTGTTATTCCAAGATTTATAATATAGTGTATAAATGTATAAATCGTGTATTTATGTTTTTTAAATAAGGAGGAATTCAAGCTTTCTGTGATTCCAAATCTCCAGACACTTAATGCTACATTCCAAGAAAAGTATTTCTTCATTTTGATCCTTGAAACATGAACCTAATTACAATCATGATTTATTTTACAATCCTGTGAACCTCATAATACTGATTGACGTTGTGAAAAATGTTAGTCAAGACCCCTTTTATTTTATAGTTCTTGCTATGGGTGATTTAATGGCTAAGACTATTAATGACTACAAACTCCTCAAACGCATACAGCTATGGTATACAGTACTGTTCTATAGGTACTGTTCAGGTTTATACAATTTCTCAGCAGGAATTCTGTTTTGTGGACATTATTGAGATTCTTCCATTCTTAACAGCTGAAACCCAACTCGGCTGAATGAACAGAGTAAGATTAACATTAGTCTGTGGTGCTGGCATAGTTGCAGGCCGACAGTGTAATGAACAATGCACTCAATTCCACCTTCGAGCAGACCATATAAACGGTTCATCAGCTGCTCTTCTACCTCTGCCCTGCCTGTACTGCACACTATGTAACTGAAGTAATCAATTAGTGCTCAGTTAACGCTGTGAAGTGTACATGTTTTTTGGAATGTTTTTCAAAGTTCTAAGTCAGTGTTCTATAACTCCATTGCGTTCAATTACCAGTAGTGATCGTTACATCAGCATTAGAATGTTCAGTTCTGAACATTCTAATCACATATTTGTGATCTTAAACCTTAAAGGGTTAAGTGTATTCAATACATTCATTCCAATTTCATTAATTTGTGCAATCAAATTTTAAAGGGTTGCAGGCACCATTCGCAATAGGTTTACATGGGAGTATAAAACTATTCCACTAATCAACAGGGTGAATTGGTTTGTACTGTAAAGGTATCCTGTATTTGTCATAACAGACATGTTTAAAGTATTTAAAACATCAAACCTGTACCTTGTTAAAATGAAGTGTGTTCATTTGTATTGCATTACATGATTATCAATGCATACATTGTGTAAATTCCTGTTATAGATTTTGCATATAAAAGGTACTACTCTGTCAGTTAGCAGCATATTATGCAAGTTATATTCAATAAAATGAATATTCAAATGAATGTCTCTTTTTCCCCAATTTCACTTGCAATGTGATTTTGGCATTCTGTGTGGCTATTGAAGTGTTAGACATATCATTTATATAAGCATGAAAATATAATTTGAATTCCAGATTAAAGTCATTTGAATTATACTGTCTTTCAAGAGTTTAACATTTTCTGTTCACATCCTGTTCTTCATAAATCTGTTATTTTAGTAGATGTTCAGACTGTACCAAACGGTCAGATGATAGTCTGACTGCTCTGGCGTTAACTGTGAAAGTTCAACAATGTGCTGCACTGTCAGTGCCTGGAGTCAACACCCTCCTACAAGAGCTAATCATTTACATTTTCCACAACCATAAAAATATGACCATTTTCCCCTTCACACTACACTGGGTCACTTAACTGGCCATTTATGATTGAATACCACAGTGACACAATTTAAAGGAATGTCACCCTCCAACTGCACAGTGCAAACATTTGGCTGGTGAATAATACAATAAATCCACAAATCCCGTATTTTCATGAGTATTTAAACTACACAGGGCCTGCACAGATTAACTCATCTTTACTCATTTTCTATTTGTGGTCACGGAGACTAAAGAGTCAGTCCATCCATCTAGTCAAATTATCAGTGGAATTATGCAAATGCTGCTCATTTTTTATGACTAAAGAATAATAATGCCACAAGATATCATTTGGAGGAAGTGAATTGGCTGCCAGCTGCTGTGTACTCATGTGATACTGCTGTTCACGTCAGTTCAAATGAAAAATGGGAATGGCACTGGTGGACAGAGGTGAAAGGTTAATGTGGAATTCCGCTCACACAGCCAGCTGAGGGGTGTCAAACTCCAGTCCTGGAGGGCCGCAGTGTCTACAGGTATTTGTGGTTTCCTTTTAATTAGCACCAAGTTAAAGCTTTGAGAACAAGGTGTTTGGGACTTCTTAGCCAATCAGTGACTGAAATGAATCACTTGTGCTGAAACGCACCAAAAACCAGCAGACACTGCGGCCCTCCAGGACCGGAGTTTGACACCCCTGGGCTATATACTTGCTGTGTACTATTCAGCTTGAGGTTTAGTATGTACTTGCTGTGTACTGTTCAGCTTGAGGTTTAGTATGTACTTGCTGTGTACTGTTCAGCTTGAGGTTTAGTATGTACTTGCTGTGTACTGTTCAGCTTGAGGTTTAGTATGTACTTGCTGTGTACTGTTCAGCTTGAGGTTTAGTATGTACTTGCTGTGTACTGTTCAGCTTGAGGTTTAGAGGCCCTTTCTTTGGGCAAATAGTAGACACAATTCTTTCTAGTGAGTCAAAACATCAAGAATAATTTTTAAGACTGGATTCCACTTTTTGGCAATTTCTTGGTTTGAAAAGTCGGCATTTCTATGTGGAATTCTGAGTAGGGAACTGAGCTTGTAGTAAAAAAAAAAAAAAAAGAAGCTAAGAATTTGCTGCATAGTTGTATAAACTATTTAAGTCCAGTGAGAACAATTACCTGCACACCCACACTTCGTTGCATTCTGTGCTAAGTTCAACTTTGTCCAGGAGAGGGCAGTGTTTCTCCATAATGGATGTCCGCACCCAGCAACGTAGCCAGAAATTAGCTGGTGGGTGGGCTTGCCTTAGAGGGGGTGGGCAGAAACTTTTGCCGGGAGATTGAAACACAGCTTATAGCAGGGGTCACCAACCTTTTTGCAACTGAGAGCTACTTCAAGGGTACTGAGTAGTACGGAGGGCTGCTTGTTGGATTGTAATTGTTGACGGGGGGGTGCTATCGAAATATTTCGCGGACCTCGATTGAAATTGTTGACGGGGTGGGGAATAAAATACTGTTTATTAAATTGTTCATTTAGCGTATTTACCGCGAGTGTTCGTTTGCGTGCCTAAGTTGATAGTAAATCGCCGATAACGAGCCACGTATCTGCAAACTGTCTGGGTGGGCGGGAGTTTCCCTTGGGTGGCAGCCGCCCATCCACGCCCACCCGTGCCTACGCGGCTGTCCGCACCCCATGCATGACCTGAGAGAACCGATGCACTTGATTTACGCAATCAACTAATTAAAATATAAAGATATTTGTCATCTTAATATATTCCATTTATATAGTGCTTCCCATTTGCAGGGGCAGATCTCAAAATGCTTTACAGTAAAAACAAAAAAGACTAATTTTAGTAACTATTGCAGTTGATCATTGAAAACAAATTCAACATTTCATCTTGAAAAAGCATGCTTTCCATTAACTCAGTAACTTATGGGAAATGATGTTACAGACCATTTTGTAGATTATCTTGAGACTGCTGTTGATGAGAACAATAGTAATGACGTCATGTCCCCAGGCAACTTGTTTTGTAGGCTTGCTAATGTATATATGTTTTCATAAGAATCATCTGCAATGCAGTATTTAGCCAGGAATAAAAATGAGGTTGACTTACATAGATTGCGGCGATCCATTAATGCTTCACTCAAGCCCATCCTTCCTCTCCACCCTTCTTCAGTGAGAAAAGCTCAGGGGTGTGAACGGTGCTGGAAGGTGTAGCGCACGGCGGGCAGACAGCGTGCGACGTGCTGGAACGGAGCAGGACCGATAAGGTCTTCAGGCACAGCGTGACAGCAGCCCCAAAGGCCACAGGGCACCGTGCTGTGCTCATATAAACTTTGTTTCTCAAAAGAGCCCCTTTATCCCCATTCCCCTATGTTTTAGGGGTTACAGCAAGCTGTGTGCAACTCCAGCAGCCAGGCACAGAAACGCAACACTCACCTGGGCCAGCTTTATTACAACTTAAACTATTTATGAAAGATTCAGCACACCTGTAGAAAAAACACTTGTCACTACAATATACGGTACAAACAACATATCTCATCCAGTTCTATGAAAAAGTAAAAAGAAAACCCACGTCAATCAGGCTGCAGCACTTAAAAAGTTAAGAATGTAGACTTAAGAATGGCCTTAGTAAAGGCAGTTATTTGAAGGTTTCTCAAGTTACATTTTTGTTGAGAGGTGGGGGGGGGAATGGAGTAGTGTTCATACAATAGGTCCCCAACACAAGAGCAACAGCTCCCCCTGCACATGTCCCCCAAAAAGCAGGAAGGGGAGCCCAGAAACAGGGGGGGGGGGGGGGTCCTAAACAGTGGATTGGGTAATTCCCCAAGACTCGCATAACAGTGCAAGAGCACCAAGCCTGAGAACTGACCAGCGTCAAGAGGAGGAAGCAGCTGGGAGTCCTGCATTACACTCCAGGCCTTCTGTGTAATGCAGGATAGGTCCCATCAGCCACGGTTTTAAAACAGAGCGAGATGTCAGGATCAGGGTTTACCACTCTTTATTTTCCAGAACAAATGCCAGACATTTAGTGACACTACACACCTGTGATATCGATTGTGATCATGGGGATGGGCAGATTGCCATTCAGATCGGGGTGGGGGGGGTGGGTGGATTGTGATTGTGTCCTGTAGGGGTGGGGATTGTGTGATTGCGGTTGCAGACTTTAACCTTTAAAGCGTTCACGCTCAAAATATTTTCCAGGACAACTAGGCTAATTGTTTTCCAGGATATTTTGTAATTTCTCTCATTTTCCATCTAAAATTCCCAGGTTTTCCAGGACATGTGGGAACCATGTAGGACACTAAACTCTGTGCTGGCGGCCTTTTGGGCTCCTCTGCACTGCAACGACTGTGGTTCCAGAGCGAAAGCCCACAGGCTCAACCTGCAGATCTCTCTGCTTCTGAGCACAGCCCCAATGTCCGATAGGGAGACCCGTCCCCAGACCAGGGGTGCATGACAGGGCTCATTGAGCCCATGACTCGTGGACTATACATGTACTATACACAATATCAATGTACGGCCTCAGAGACTTTGAGGCGAGTTCCCGATAAGTCTGCGAGCGTGTCCCGTTGTAAAATAGGCAAGTGCGCGATGGCTCGGTCGCGGACTTTGAGCTCTTTAGGCCGACTTTGGCGAGAGAATTACCCACAGTTCATAGCGTTTCGGACGATAACTGAAACGCAACCGGAAGTGTCTCAAAAATTGTAAACAAAACGACACACGATCGTCACAAACGGCTTACGTGCGAGCGAGGCGTAGTCAAGGCAACATAAGATCGAAAAGTGCCGTGCCGCTCCTCATATTTGTACCATTTGGAACCCTTGTACTGGACATGCGTGACGTCTGAGGGGGCTCAGTCCTTAGGGCTCAGAGCAGACATTGAGACGGGGGTGATGCCATCATACAAGATCCTTGGGCTCTATGTGGCTACAGAGTTTACTCAAATCTGCTCAGGTCAAGTGGCACCTTCTCAAAACTGGTCACAAATAAAGGTCACCATGTCAGAGTATATTCAAGTGTCCATCTGCTCCTCGACAGATTCACAGTCTGGGAATGCTACCGCCGTGTGCCCACCGCCAAGAGTAACCTGCGCCCAATACAATTCTAATGTGTCACTGTTCGCTCTTTTCAGCCAGAATCGTTTGTTGCACATGTACTGTAGTACCTTTGTATTACACGTTCCTGTGTAATGAAATGGTTACATATGTACACGGCAAAGTTGTACCGCTTCTAATAGGCTAAAGATTTTGGATAAAGTAGCAGTTTTATGACTTCATTAGGAACTACGACAACGTTAAAAAGCTAATTTATGAATGATTCTGGCAAGTGGCAACTCATCGTGCCAATACATGTAAGCATTAATTGTCGAGTACTTGACAGTGTATGTGTTCATTTTAATGGATGAAGTTTACATTTCCCCCCCACATTGCTTGAAAACAATACATTACAAGAATTCAAGCACAATAAATTTAAAACAATATTTTAATATATTTTAAATTAATTCAACAAAATCGGAAGTCACACAAAAATATGATACAGTACAAAACGATGGAGAAGCTCTGAGACTGAAATACATTATTGTATATTACAAGGCACAGGTATAGTCTAATGCAATTATGACAGCTGCATAGGTGAGATTTCATTTTCAGGCACCTGGATACATTTTCATAAGAACAGTCTGTTACTCTTGAAAGTATGCAAAAGTATTGCATTCTGTGTATTAATTTTGGTTAATATCTCTGGAATGTCATATTAGCCAATTTTGTGAATGACAAATGAATTGCTTATATACTTAGTGCACATTCAACAGTTCAAGTGTATTTCAGTGGAGAAGCATTAAGTTCCAGTGCAGTGACCCCCCCCCCCCCCCCATTACATTCTGTACATGTCTATACCCCCAAAAAACAGACATTTGCATAATAAATACTAGAAGCACTGCTATGTACAAATGGTACAGCATTCCTCTCTACTGACCGATAAAAAGGTTTCCTGTAACTCTGCCTGTAAACCTGTGTTTATCAAGTGTTTTAAGGAGGAAAAGTATTCAAGGAGCTCCTACATTGAGCTGCCTGATACAGGTTATAAAAACAACACCAGCGTTGTCCTGTGAAAAGACACCTCATTGAAGCCGTTGTGCTACTGTGGTTCAACATTTCCCCGTTTCCATGGTTCCGTGCAGATGACCTACAGTTCCCTACCCGCTCGGTTCCACGGTTCCCTTCTCGCGACGTTAGGGCCGATACTCACTCGGCCTCGAGGCAGACGTCATTCAAAGTCGTACTCGTACTCGTCCAGGTTCAGATTGCAGTGGGGGTTGGGGATCTGAAAAAAGTGCCTCTTTTCTGTCTGTAGGCCTAACTGGTTGGAGATGTGATGCTCTATCGGGTCAATGGCATCGTCGTACCTAGAGAGAACCAAACGGAAAGCCACCATTTAAAAATATATATATATTTACCCCCCTGTACTACAGGACATTCAGAAGTTGTGATCCCAGTTGCTGGAATCAAACAAACCTTTTTAGTGTCGAGCACAGTAATGTAGTCTTAGTGTCGAGCACAGTAATGTAGTCTTAGTGTTGAGCACAGTAATGCAGTCTTAGTGTCGAGCACAGTAATGCAGTCTTAGTGTTGAGCACAGTAATGTAGTCTTAGTGTAGAGCACAGTAATGTAGTCTTCGTGTTGAGCACAGTAATGTAGTCTTAGTGTTGAGCACAGTAATGTAGTCTTAGTGTTGAGCACAGTAATGTAATCATGCCCACTTAAAGGGGAATTCCACCGAAAAACAACATTTTAACAGATCAAGGCGCAGCTGATAAAGTTTTTTTTTTTTTTTTAATTTATCGGTCAGCACAGTAATGTAGTGATGTCCAGCTAAGGTCTGCACGTGGGTTCAGTTTCTCACTAATCCTTTAAACACCTTCAGTCTACCCACTGGTGTTCTCCCACAAGGGAAGTAAACCATGTTACCTATTGTTATCTATTACAATGATTTATTAATATTTATTAATATTAATATTCCCAAACAGAAATTTGACCTCTTAAACATGACTTCAACACTAAATTGTTTTACTTTCTTAGAAAGCCACGGCCAGTTACAGTGCCCTCCACAATTATTGGCACCCCTAATAAAAAGGTTATAAAAAATTAACCGTTTGGTCAATTATCTTAATCTCACACTGAAAAAAATAGAAAAATCCAACCTTTAATTGAAGTAAATTTATTCTGGGAATAAAAACATGTGGTTTTCTTTTAACAAAACAACATGTGCCACAATTATTAGCACCCCTGCATTTAATACTTTGTAAAAACTCCCTTTGCCAATAAAACAGCACCGAGTCTTCTCCCGTAACATCCAATAAGGTTGGAGAACACAGAGCAAGGAATCTGAGACCATTCCTCTATACAGAATCTCTCCATATCATCCAGAGTCCTAGGTCCTCTCTTGTGCACTCTCCTCTTCAGCTCAGCCCACAGGTTTTCAATGGGGTTTAGGTCAGGGGACTGAGATGGCCATGGCAGAAGCTTGATTTTGTGGTCAGTTAACCATTTTTGTTTTGATTTGGACATATGTTTTGGATCATTGTCCTGCTGGAAGATCCAACGACGACCTAGTTTTAGTTTCCTGGCAGAGGCAGCCAGATTCAGATAAAAAATGTCCTGGGTTCCCAGGGCCTTTGGAGGAAAAACAGCCCCACAACATCACAAAACCTCCACCATACTTAACAGTGGGGATCAGGTTATTATCGGTATATCCTTCTTTTTACGCCAAACCCACCTTGAGTGTTGGTTGCCAAAAAGCTAAATTTTCATTTAATCTGACCATAGAACACAGTTCCAGTCAAAGTTCCAGTAGCGTTTAGCAAACTCCAGGCGCTTATGTTTGTGGTGAAATGACAGGAAAGGCTTTTTTCTGGCATGCCTTCCAAATAATTTGTTGGCATGGAGGTGCCGTCTAATGGTAGTTTTGAAGACTTGACCCAATATGCTACTTTCCTCTGTAATTCTCCAGCAGTGATCCTTGGGGATTGTTTGGCCTCTGTTACCATCCTCCTCACTGTGCGTGAGGGCCTCTTCCAGGAAAGTTTGTAGCAGTTGCTTTTAACTTTAAGTATTTCCCCAACAGTAGATATGGGCATTTTCAGGTGAGTAGCTATTTTTTTTATAGCCATTCCCTGACTTATGAAGCTCAACACACTTTTCTCTCATTTGATTTGTGTGTTCTCTTATTTTTCCCATGTTGATGTATGAATAAGGACAAATGGCCTCTGTGTCACCTCATATTTATACCCCAGTGAAACAGGAAGTCATGGATTACTGCTTGAAAGTTCCTAACACTCTGATCTACTTTAAAAAGTAAAATATAAATGGAAAAAATGCTTCAGTTACATTTTGTTCATAAGAATTTCTAGGGGTGCCAATAATTGTGGCACACATGGTTTTGTAAAAAAAAAAATTCAGATTTTTTCTTCTCAGAATTCACTTCAATTAAAGGTTGGATTTTTCACATTTTTTCAGTGTGAGATTAAGCCAATTCACCAAAAGGTGCATTTTTTTTATAACCCTTTGAGTAATCTTTACCAGGAGTGCCAATAATCGTGGAGGGTACTGTATATCAATTAAGAATTTAATTAAGTCAAAATTATGTTTACGTTGAAGCGTGCAGTGAAATATTGCACGTGATGTTTTATGTGGATCTTGCCCAAACTACCAAACCTAACCTACTACATGAAGGGGGGGGGGGGGGGTAGCAGTGAGTCAGTTTAGCGAGTACCTGCTTCACAGTTTCTGGAAATCTCTCCCACACAGTACAACCACGACTCAAGGCCAACGTCTGCATCCAGAGGTTAGCACCCTTAAATTAACCCTTATATTACCACAGCTTCGTCCACATTTCATGCTTAGAATCACACAGCCATTGGCTGATGAAGTACCTCTCTTACTGAGACTAACTCTACAATGAACAGGAATTAGTGGTGATAACTTCAAAGCCTTTTTGCTGGACGCTGGTTGTTCACCCGGGCCCCTGAAAAGTGATGCTCACCAAGGAATTGGCAAGAATTTCCAAAATGCCCAGAAGTTGCTCACTGGAGCAAATTGTTGTCACAAATAACCGCTCATAGGACCCGACATGCTGGGTGCAAGTTGATACGACTTCAGCAGGCACGTGACGAATTTCTTCAAGAGCTGCAACAAACTGGAGTGCAATTGAGTTTAAAATCGGGAGAAAATATCCTGTAGTGTGTACTAGACTCACAGCTTATTGCATCGATTAACTGCATGCCACTACACTAAAGCGTGCAGCTCTACTTTCACTGTACATTTCCCTACACCCGCGTGTCTTACCTGTACATTTCCCTACACCCGCGTGTCTTACCTGTACGGCCCTACACCCGCGTGTCTTACCTGTACGGCCCTACACCCGCGTGTCTTACCTGTACGGCCCTACACCCGCGTGTCTTACCTGTACGGCCCTACACCCGCGTGCTTTACCTGCCTTACCTGCCCGGCTGCCTCCTGCCCCAGTGGAACTCCTAGAATTGCCACACAGCACCTGTCAATCAAGCCCGCCTGTTCCTACCCTAAAAACACAGATTCCATACACCCAACAGGACATAATATTTACCACGCAACTAGGTGCACTAATATACGCATGATAATTAAGAGGTGCAAGCAAGGTTCTCATTTTATCGCAGTGTTCTCATAGTAGTGTACAGGAATAGGGACGTGGACTCACCCATCGTTGTGCTGTTCATAGTAGTGTACAGGAATAAGGACATGGACTCACCCATCGTTGTGCTGTTCATTGGCGGTCTCTTCTGCCACCAAGATGTCATACTCCTCTGCTGCATACTTCTCCCAGTCAGAGATTTCCTGGCACTCGGTCTCTTCCTCCTGTGAGGGACACAGACCATTACCCATCAGCCCCCATTCACTCCGCCTTCGTTAACACGGAACTCCAGAGCCATGACCGAATATGATCCCTGTTCCTCGCCCCCTGTCCCCTGTTCACTTAGACCCCTGTCTACTATGTGCCCTGTCCCCTCACTTTGCAAGCAGTGTGCAAAAAAAATCCTGCAAAACTCTTTCCAAACTAGTGAGAAAGTAGTTTGTAATATATATATTTTTTACATTAAATCAGTTTACATATTACAATTGTTACAACATGTAGATTATGAATGAAAATAGAATTAACAAATATAAAAAGATAGTTCGTAAGACGACCCACCCTTGCTTGGACATGTCACGTGCCATTTTTGTTATTGAAAGAAAATGTCAGTGAAGCTTATGCGACACAAATGTTTGCGTACTTCTTGAAGTGTGCTCCCGAATGTACTCGGCGAAAACCCCGGGGGTAAGTGCATCATTCAGGGGTTTTAAGTAGATAATATTTTGAGAAAATCACGCCTACTTAACGACTCTCATGCCGTCTACTCGACAAGCCTAGTTAATAGAATGGAAGGGCGCTGATCGGGACACAGCCCAGGTGAATTCATTACCCCGACAATGGAGGACGGATCCTTCTGCTCATGGTACAGGTACTTCTCGATGTTGAAAAATGTGTCGAAGAACACGTGGGACAGCTTGCACCTCTTCAGGTCATGGAGTGTGATCTTTCCTGAGAACATCAGGCATGCTAAATTAAGGAGGATAATATCTGCACATTCAATGGATGACACCACTTCTTCAATACATGGCAAAGGAACTGTGCTGAAGACCAACTCAGGCAGTTTGTCAGCACTCCTGACCTTCTGTGAACATTCAAAAGCTAAACAGATTATACAATGTAACCCACTACAGAATACAGTATATATATATTTTTTTTTTAATTGAGCTTTCACAGGATAAATATCAGCAACAGGAACTAAGGTTGTATGTTATGGACCGGTATTTTCAAGAAGAAATAAACTGGGGGCGAAGACTTTGGTAGGTCGTCTCAACACCAATAACAAGAATACTTCTAGCTAGCGTGCAGTGTTCTACATAAGCACACTGCAGCCTCTGAGGCGTGTCCTTTCACACACACAACAAAAAAAAGTATGCTCAAGTCAGTGTGGCGTGTGTGTGTTGTTTTGGGTAGGGCTGATATTTTGAGGTTACCCTAGCTGTATGCATAACCACTTCAAAGCAAAACATCTCGGCAGTTCAAGCGACCAAGATACAATGAGGTTATCTTTGCACACAGCGCTGAGCGCTGACAAGAAATGTTTCATTTTGGGTACTTCCTTTAGAACGTGTGATTACCACACAATAAATATCTCATGCATTTAGTAATGTAAACAACTGGCAGTTTTGTTTACAGAGAGGACGATGTGAATTATGTTGGAAGCAGTGAAATCAAGTTTAAAAAGTGTTTTATTGAGCACCTTCTAAATCATTTACACTTGGAGGGTCAACTAAATACTGAACTATGTTAGATGGAACATGGTTCAGTACAAAAAGTAACATTATTAAGCATGTTGCCATCAACAACAAAACAGAAAATATATGGAACGATGATGGCGTCTAACACATGGGGTCAGATAGAATCACACGGTCGATTTGGATTCACGTGTCCTACAGTACGTGACCGTGTTTGTTCGGCTGATGGGCCTGGCGGTCCAGGGATTTGACGGGCTGTTACCTGGGACTGCAGGCTGCACTAGGTCCAACATTTGGCAGAGGCAGTCCTCAAACGGCAAGGATTCGATGGCCATGGTCTCTAGCTTCTGGCACTGCTCCTGGTAGAAGTACTCCAGCTCGTACATGGACAGAACTCCATCCCCATCCAGATCCATGCAACGAAACCAGTACTCTATACTGCAGAGCAGGAGCACATTCATAGGCTCACATAGCAAACGATCCGCTCAAAAGCTCAACCGAGCTACAGTTCACTTGTTATCGTGGGCCCGTTTGACAAAGCAGGATTACCGAGTTAGCTGGATAATTGCACAGAGTAGAACCCGAAACAGCTCTTTTTACTTGACGCCATGTTCCTAATTTGGGAGGGTTCCAGGTCTTACAGTTATCCAGCTAACTCCGTAATCCTGCTTTGTGAAACAGGCCCCAGGGAAGGTAACCCAGAGGTAAGAAAATATCCAGTATAAACAATATACGGAGGCTCGAGTATCACATAACAAATATTTATAACCAAAGGTCTTTATATTGTAATGAAGTAGGAGAAAGATTTGTAATATACATCGTTTAATGTTATAATAATAATGTGACATGCTACATGCTAAATGCAAGTTATCCTCATCCTCCTCGTTCTGCTTCTAAACCTGTTGATGCTCCAGTGCAGGGGTCCTCAATCTTATCCCGTTAGGGCCGGGTGTGGGTGCAGGCTTTTGTTCCAACCAAGCAGTAACACACCTGATTCTACTCATCAAGGTCTTTAGCAAAGTCTCTTGTGGTTGATTAGTACAGTGGTTCCCAACCCTGGTCCTGGAGTACCCCTGTGTATGCAGGTTTTCGTTCCAACCACAATTGCAATATCATAATTTTAACAAGCTGTTTTTGTTTTTAATGTTTAGATAGATTATTTACCCTCTTAAGCCACATTTTGTTAGCAAAAGCTATGCATAGCATGAAGAATTAAAGTCCAATATTCACATTGAGCTGTATTGCAAACAATTAAAAATAGGTAAAACATTTTTTTAACTGATCAAATTGAAGACTGAGGTGAATCAATAGGCTCCTAATTGATGATATTGTGGACACATGGCCACTAAAACTAACCATTTGGTAAATAATGAAGAATTCAAAGACAAAGCAAATGATAACGAGCCAAACCTGAATTGTGTTAAATTTAAGGAAACATTATGAAGGAACACTTGTTCAATGACCTAATTAAGAGCCCATTCACCTCAGTCTTTACCTCTTTTTTGTAATTGTTTGCAATATAACACAATAAGCATAATGTGAACCTGGAAAATGTATTATTCATGGAATGTATAGCCATGTCTTTTATAATGTGATTTTTAGAGGGTAAATAATCCCTCTAAACATGATAAATTAACATCTTAAAATATTGGGATTGCAATTGTGGTTGGAACGAAAACCTGCATACACAGGGGTACTTCAGGACCAGGGTTGGGAACCACTGGATTAGTAGAATCAGGTGTGTTACTGCTTGGTTGGAACAAAAAACCTGCACCCACACCGGCCCTTTCTGGATAAGATTGAGGACCCCTGCTCCAGTGGAAACCGGTGGCACGTTTTTATGCAAACTCATAGGAATGATCACAGCGGTAACAGCACACCTGGTGGCGGTTCTCTTGTCCTCCTCGGAGATGAGAAACCACACAAAGTCAGCGTAGCTCATTCTCCCCTCTCTGTGCACCCTCTTGTCCCTGGAGGAAAGACAGACTCAGGACCGGCAGCCACACACTACATCAGTGACGATGTGCAAGTCACGACTGAATCCAATCTGTTGCACAAAAACAGAGGTATGTTTGACTTACCTGGTCACAGTCCCTGAGAATACCCGTTCAATTATCTTGTGGGAGATGGCTGAGGGGGAAAAAGAAAAAAAAAAGAAAATCAGGATTGAATATCATACATATTCTGAACTGCACTATATCCATAAAGCAGGAAAGTAAGTCAGCTTGACTGAAGCAAGTGAAATTATTCAATCCATTTTTTAACAATCTTTTTCATTTCATTGGTACCCCAGTCATCATTATTTGTTTTGGACATTGCAGCACCCATAAAATTCACAAAGGGAATGGCTAAACTAATGTAACAAAAGCCCGTGTCTTTCTCCTATTGATCCAAATTCCTCTTCTGTAATACCATTGTCCCACAACTCAAAACAGTTACACATGTGGTATGGAGAACCCCAGAGGGCTACGGAAGGAGGAAATAAAACATTTGGTGGATTTCACACTATTGTGAGTGGCCAACAGTACCACCACGTTCTCACATTACTCCAATGAAGCGATCATTGGGGAGATGGAGGGCAGGGAGGAGTACCTTGGTCGTTGTGCCGAGCGAGGTCTTTCTGGTCTATGTACAGGTCGTGGTCGGTGTCCAGCTCCCAGAACTTACAATAGATCACGTAGAAATGTTCATAGGAAAAATACTCGATGAGCTGGTTAACATCATCTTCCTCCTCCAGCAGAGCCACATTCTGTTCGGGCACAACATGCATTTATTAAAGTAAAATTAGGGAGGCAGTGTAGCATAATTTAGTGAGCTGGTTTGTAACTCGAGATAAAACGTTCCATTCTCAGGTCGTGCCCTTGAGCCAGGCAGTAGGACCTGAATTTGCGTCAGTAATTATCCAGCTGTATAAATGGACCGCATGTATAAGACTGTAAGCTTGGATAAGAGTCTTCCCACTACCAAAATGTGAAGTAGTTGAGAAATTATCGCGTTGAATAACATTTACTTAGAAATAACTGGACTGCAGTGACAGACACAAGCCTTAATTGCTCTGGTCTGGTTGCACTGGAAGTGGTAAAGACAAGATTCGGCTGAGCCAAAATCTTAAGAGCAAAACGGAACTTGTGTTAGAAGTTAGCCAGAATAACATTGTTTATTATTGTACAATTTAACATTTTTATTGCCATCCCAAGTGGCCTGCTTCTTTTCATCTCTTCAATACACCTGAGCACTCTCAGCTGCTGCATGTAAAGGTGAGAAGGACTGATACAATACACCTGAGCACTCAGCTGGTGCATGTAAAGGTGAGAAGGACTGATACAATACACCTGAGCACTCTCAGCTGGTGCATGTAAAGGTGAGAAGGACTGATACAATACACCTGAGCACTCTCAGCTGGTGCATGTAAAGGTGAGAAGGACTGATACAATACACCTGAGCACTCTCAGCTGGTGCATGTAAAGGTGAGAAGGACTGATACAATACACCTGAGCACTCTCAGCTGGTGCATGTAAAGGTGAGAAGGACTGATACAATACACCTGAGCACTCTCAGCTGCTGCATGTAAAGGTGAGAAGGACTGATACAATACACCTGAGCACTCTCAGCTGGTGCATGTAAAGGTGAGAAGGACTGATACAATACACCTGAGCACTCTCAGCTGCTGCATGTAAAGGTGAGAAGGACTGATACAATACACCTGAGCACTCTCAGCTGCTGCATGTAAAGGTGAGAAGGACTGATACAATACACCTGAGCACTCTCAGCTGCTGCATGTAAAGGTGAGAAGGACTGATACAATACACCTGAGCACTCTCAGCTGCTGCATGTAAAGGTGAGAAGGACTGATACAATACACCTGAGCACTCAGCTGGTGCATGTAAAGGTGAGAAGGACTGATACAATACACCTGAGCACTCTCAGCTGGTGCATGTAAAGGTGAGAAGGACTGATACAATACACCTGAGCACTCAGCTGGTGCATGTAAAGGTGAGAAGGACTGATATTACATGACAGGCAGGAAATGCAGTGTAGGCCACCCAACTTACCGACACAAAAACATTTCCATGGAAACCATGGAATCTTAAAACCTGGGCCCTGTTCCTCATAGCTGGCTAACTGCGCTGCATAAAACCTGGGCCCTGTTCCTCATAGCTGGCTAACTGCGCTGCATAAAACCTGGGCCCTGTTCCTCATAGCTGGCTAACTGCGCTGCATAAAACCCGGCAGTGTTTTTGCTCGTTCATATGTTCCACATTCGAGGGGGGGGGGTTTCTGGGTTTTACTCAGCACAGTTTGCCAGCTAATTCAGTTAGGAACAGCGAGAAAGAGGTTGCTAGAGTATAGTGCATAATAACTGACACAATACAAAGGAGGAACAATGGACAAACCTGTAGAAAACTGCTTTTCCTGAGTTCTGAACATGTGACTCTTCCTGTCCAGGACCTGTTTACATTGTAAAATATCCTCTGAACAACCTGCCAATGAAAAAAACGTTTTTGTAAAACACAATTAAATCAATGGAAATGCAGAACACTCAATGGTATACGAAATCAGAGTACATTTCTGTTGTTAGGCAGATAATGTCCATGACTCCACATTGTTACTGTTATTCTGTGGTTCAGCTACAAAACATGTTGATAAACTATTTATCAAGCACTTTTTATCCATGGAAATACAGCTCAAAGTGCTGCACATGGCTTTGAACTTTAAATACAAATAAGAAGTCACCTTAATAAACCATAACTAACACTGAAAACTGCATAGCTCCACAGGGATTTGTACAATTTAACCATTACATCTGGAAGAGAACACTCTCTCATTTTTCGTTAAATCAGATTGACTGGGTGATTTTAAGGGTTCCAAGTGGAGAGGAGCGTACGGCCTTCAGTACTTACTGTGGTGATGTACCGAGAGGAGCGTACGGCCTGCAGTACTTACTGTGGTGATGTACCGAGAATGAAAATCAGACGCTTCCTTCAGAAACACAAGACCAGTGTGCGAGTTTACCACATCCTGAAAAACATGTCGTTGAACAGCATTAGCTCTTTCCAACGCCGCAGTCAGGTGAAAACAGAAACGTTGGGGTAGAACACATGCCTCATGGTGCAGGACAAGACCCAAAGAAAGCCTGACAACTATGAATGCAATTACGCAGTGCGCCTCTGGGTTTTCCCCAATCAGAGTACCAACCCAGTGTACTCGGCCTAGAATGAGGGACTAATGAACACAGCTCCTGCTCGCTTACCGTCCGTGCATCCGTATGAAGCCTTTCATACTACAGGTAATGAAAGCCACTGTTGCCTCCTTTTTCCAACGGGAATTTTTGACGTATATGCGCGTGTGGCAATAAAATTAAAGCTTCTTGCAGCGTTTTCAGATGAACACGATGCCCTTTGACCCTTTCTACGCAAAGTAAAATAATAGAAAAACACATAAATCATTCCTCTTATGAATCCGGGGAGGGGGGGGGGGGGTTTCAGATACTCTGCAGCAATTCTTATTTCATTCATCAAAACAGTCAAAGCAATTGTGGAGCCTGAGAGATACAAATACAGGTGCCAGAATGCATCTCCACTGTACGCTCCAGCTGAAGGCCTGCAGGCCTGGGTTGCTATGGCATCCTGAATACCAATGAATGGTCTGCCAGACACAGCAGATCCCACTGTTTAACCCTTTGAAAAGTAGATTTTAAATTATTATTATTATTGTTTTTACAGACCCCCACACCCACAGCCCTGTACCTGCAGGAATGGAATAAAGTCTTCTTGTTCCAGATAATTACAGCCAGGCTTGGCCAAAAGCTGAACAAATTTGGACGCGTCGTCGTGACAGGTCTGCAGAATTCTGAAAAGCAGGAACAGATGGGTTTCAGATGGCTCCTCCCACCACAGAGAACAGTACGGATTCAAAGACCATTCCCTGCAAATACAGTCCTGCCATTCCATCCATATTAGAAATCAAAGTACCCACCCATGTGATAACTGACAACACAGAAATAACTCATTAACGGACTGATTCTACGCAGTATTACATAACGTCAGAATAGTGCATATTCCAAGTGGCCTATGAATTCCATATTCTCTGCAGATTTAACATACTGCCCGTGCTGTGTGCTTACTACATACTGCCCGTGCTGTGTGCTTACTACATACCCGTGCTGTGTGCTTACTACATACTGCCCGTGCTGTGTGCTTACTACATACATACGACACAATGAAGAATGAGATCCTTCTCTTACAACCTCATGACCATAAAAAATTTTTTTTTTAAAAAGCATCCATAAATGCACCAATTATAAGCTATGGCTATTGTTTAGCCAAGAGCGCTGCCAGAGGAGAAAAAAAAAAAAAAAAACACAAAAAGACCACTGTCTTACTTCCTCCACGTCGCGATGAACTTGTGCACAGACACAGATCCCGTCCTGTCGCCTCCAACGGAGTAGAACAATGGTGCTTTCCAATAGAGGGGGCACTCGCAGGCCTGCAAACACAACAAGAGCCTCAGCAAAGACTCATTCCACAGGGCAGCCAGCACCAGGCGACCCACATTGTCTCTTTCACAGAAAGAGAATTGGCAATTAATGGAACTTATAATGTGAAACCAAGAAAAAAGTGAGAAAAAAAAAAAAAAAAATCTGAAAATAATTTTAAAATCATTTGCCTCAAAGAAAAAATTGTGGAAAAGATTCTTAAAGCAGGCACAGAAAAGAGGAATACTTTTTTTATTTTTCATTTTATTTACAAGCATGAGAACACAAGGCTGCCTGTAAATCCACCTGAATGATGCATTGTGGGTAACATGCAATTCTGCAAAATCCACACTACTTCCTTTCCACACCTGTAAACCATTTTCTCATTCGTCTGCTGAACTATGCCACTAAAATCTAAGAGAAAAAAAGGTGTCTTTATGCTGAGATAGGCCTGCCATTGAGTGCGAACACTTTGAAGAGCAAACAAAAATAGAAAAATAAATAAATAATACATAAGGCCAATTTTTACCACAGGGCTAGATGACTCAAACGACTTGCTGCTGCATTAAACTAAAAAGTGCCCACATCTTTATAATGTAGGAGAAAATGTGTTCCTGCACCCATCAGAGAAAAGCTTTCCATACATTAATAGCAACATAGCAACTCAAATTAACCTGGCTCTTCAGTGCCATCCTTTTTTCCAGTTTTTGTTTATCGTTTTTCCATTTCCTGTGACGTTTTATGTTTAACCACTTCATGAGCAGGCTGTAACATGCATTGTGCTGTATTGCTTGAAAGGTGCTATATAAAGTTGTATTCATATAATTATTATTATCATCCACAGGCATTCCTTCAGTGAATTCAGTAGAAATTAAGTGAAAGAACAAGCTTTTTTTAAACACAGTTTAATTCCTGAGAGGTAATCAGGAAGGATTTCTTTAATCCTAGTGTCATTCTTGAAAAGCCACCATGTGTTGTTTTTTTTTTTTTTTTGCAAGCAGACCAAGCCCAACAAGAATACAAGTGGCCATTTTACTATTGAATTTATTCAGAAAAGAGAAATTTTACATCTGTCACTTTACCGCCTCTGATCCAAAAGTAAAATAGTCTAGACGGTGAGAGCCCTGTTGGATTTGAGTAGTGGTCAAATGGTGCACGCCGTTTACTTAAGCTGTGACGTGAATAAACAGGAGCGAAGCCGTGATTATATCTGTAAATGGCACCGTTTACAGTGATAAGAGTTCACATACGCAGATCTCCTTAAGGAAACTCAGCCACTCATTTAATTTTGACCCTTTCGGGTCACCACTCGCATACTTCAGTGTAGGTGATGGTATTTTTGATTGGTTAGGGGGAAAAAATGGTCAAATTTGTGAACAGTTCTAAGCTTAGCTTCAGTTAATTATGCTAATGAAAATGATTTTGCTGGGTGACTAGAGACTAGTCATATTACAAATCACACTTACCTTGGCAACTTTCCCCATGTCCTCAATGGTCGCCCTTTCATTTGGGAATTGTGAAAATATTTTCTCAATTCTGGAAATGAGCGTGTCAATGTTGAGATTGGCTTTTGGCCGTCCTCGGGGAAAGTAGAACTTTGGAATGCTTTCACTTAATGCTGGTGTAATTGGCTCCTTTTTCTTGACCTGTACCTGCCAAAAAGAGACAGAAATAAACAGCGTTAGCAGGGAGCTCATCTACAGCTCACATTTTTCTGCTCAAATTTTAAAAGAATCACTGTTGCTCTACAAATCCTATTTGTGAGCCTTCTCTGTAATGGCTTTCAATTAAAACGTGTGATGTGACATGAGGTTTGGGAGAAACAAAACACCAAGGGTAATTTTAAAAGAGGCAGACTGTGGTTAATACTGAAGATAGCAATGGTTAATACTGAAGAACTCGCTGCCACCCACTGAATCAAAAACATATTTGGACAGAACAGTAGGTATAAATAAACATGCATATCTGAGCAAACAATGCAGACATACCAATATAGAACACAGAATGATTTGCTAACTGAAAAACAAAGGCAATGACCAACATCTCTGCACCCTGCATTTTAAATTTGGACATCACAAACCTTCTCCTTTCGGAAGCAGAAGCTAAACTGTCGGCTGGCAGGTCAAACCGACCATTCGAGACAACGGTTTGCTGTTAAAAATGATCAGGCTACATTTTAATGGACCTAAAATTAACTGTTAAACATGTTACCAAGCCCTGACTGGGTATAGCTGTGGGCTGCAGAAACAAAAGACCTCCCACAAGAGAAAGCCGCAAAGGATTGCTTGAGTACCAAAAGAGGACTTTAAGCCACAGCCAAGTTTGGTCAGGGAGGAGACAGTGGATAGAGATATCCAGTGACACTTTGTTGGTCTGACCACAGTCAGAACCCTTCACTCTCACTGAAGCCATTCCTGGCACACACAAAAGCTACTGATTAAAGGCCAACATGAATATTAATAACTTGCAGAGACTTCACGTAGTGCGAGACATTGCTAAACACCAGCTTCGCCAAACAACCGATTCATCAATGTCAGTGTAAAGAGACTAAAAGCATCAGGATCCATGTGGCGCACAGGGTTGCATGTTAAACTAAAGACGAATAGTCCTCGAGTCACTGAAAAAGGACTCAACCACACCAACCCAACAAGTGTCTTTGTAGCCAGTGATTTTCAGAGACTGTACAGGGTTCCCACTCTTTTCAACACATTTTATTTGACTAACATCAGTAATAGCTTGTGATTGCGGGGATGGGGGGGTAATGCGTGTGATTGTGGTCGCAGACTCTAAAGTGGTTTGCTTTTATAGATACTATACAAAAAATATTTTCCAGAACAACCAATTGTTTTCCAGGACATTATGGCAATTTTCTAATTTTCCATGACTGGAAAACTGCATCAACAAAATTCCAGGTTTTCCAAGACATGTGGGAACCCTGCCATACAAACAGCAACAAGGCATAAAATGGACGAAAACCACAGAACCACCCAATCTGCGCTTCACTGAGATTTCCAGATCGCCAACCCATGATTTTGAAATATTCCAGGGATACTGCGACCCAAACAAATTTTTTTTCCGAGACGTCCTTCATTACCCCTTGTGCTGTGCGCATTTCCAGAGCCCCAGACCTCCGCCCTCCCTGACCCCCTTGCGCTTTACGAGAATGGCTGTTCCGCAAGCGTGGCGCACATGAGTAACTTAAAACCCAAAAAATGTTTCAGCGGCAGGGCGCAGCTGCGTGTCGCGGTTTTGTGTGTCCCGACGCTTCTCCGCTTGGCGCAGGGCTTCCAGTCCGGAAGAGGGACATTTGTCCGCCGTGGACTATAAAGGGCTGGACATTCCAGTCCGAGGAGATGAGAAATGCTTAACATGGACCTCCAGACGTGTCCATTAAGGTGCTCAACCAGCATGATAATAGAAGTTAAATGAGCCACATTATGGAAGCCAGACTACGGACCTAATAATGTAATGGCCTAACCTCGTGAAGGGTTTTTAAATGACTGATGATTTATATTGTTCAGAAACCTTTAAGCAGCGCAGCCTAATCATTCTGAAGTAGTTGAAGTGATGCACTGTCATAAGCGGTTTATCCTAGCATAAAATAGTACCAGTTTAATGATAACTTTGCAAACAACCAATTAGCCTAAATAACAGGCTACAAACTGAAACCTTGTATTTGCCCTCAACAGAATACAGCAAAATGGTTCCTTGTCCAAGATGAATTTGAAGCGAGCACTGATATACCATTCAAACTTTAGAGAGCAAGACTGACCTTCTGCTTTGGCACAGCAGGACGAGTTTGAGAAAAGATTAACGTGTGTGCTCTTAAAAAATTTAAATATTATCCAATAATACATCAAAGCTTCAATTAAACAATTCCAATTAAAATTGCATTTTTAATATTTAGCTTATTCACATAATAGTGCGAACATTGTATTAAGTGCTCCTCTTAACACACTTATGATTAAACAAATGTTCAAAGCATTAATCCCAGTCAAATAGTATAATAGTTAGATAAGCTTATCCTGAGCTGAAACAAACCTCTTAATAAACTTTAAACTAGTCTCAACAATTTGAGGGACTTGGAATACACTACACACTGCATAGTGCCAAACGTGCTCTCGCACACATTCACTACACCGCATTAATTAAAACTACACTGTGATTTGCGAAACTAGCAATCCAAACATTGCAAGAGTAAGTGGACAAGCAGAGTCGTTACTGTCCATGGTGTATGACTAACGTGAGATTACAAATGGATGCCCGAAATATACCCATGTCGAACTTCACAGTGGAGCGGCCAGCCTCTTCACCAGAAGAACCCAAAGTATCTAGAGACATACTGGCCTGGATGAGTCCAAGGGATGACTCCCCTCTGCCCTGGAACCTTCAGTTACACTTTATGAACACTGTCCTGGACTTTGTCAGTTGTTTAAAAAAAAAAAAAAATTAAAAAAAGGGAAATTAGAGAATGCTACTATTACTCCATTCAAATCTGGAAAGGGGCAAACTTTTTGACGTGCCAGCAGAGATTCTGCTCAGTGTAACTTGGCACAGGACAAGATAAACGCTTTCAGTTTTCCCTTCCTCCAGCAGTGTCAGACATGTCTATAAAAGGGAACAGACACCTCCCGCCGAGCCACAGTCCTCCCAGGCCCCTTTCAACGTTAAACACCAGGAGGGTCCGAAGCACGGCCGCTAATCCCGCTGATATTTTACACACTGAACAGGGCCGCTAATCCCGCTGACATCTTACACACTGAACAGGGAAATGCAGGAAAGACAGTACTGTAACCACGGGCAGCTAGATCCCATGATCCCCCTCTCATTAAAAAAATATATAAAAACTAACAGTGCTGTGACATGCATGTTAAAAAAAAAAAAAAAGTTTACTACATCAAGAGGAAGACAAAAAAACAGAACTCCCAGCAAACTGCCTTTTTTTTTTTTGCGCTGATAAATTTGAGACGACCTGCCTGTCCTTGCTGGAAGGCTTTCAGCCTCTTCTTGAAGCGTGACGGCAGTACGAAATCGCAGCCACGGGCCAGCAGGGCCAGCTCCTTCCTCAAGTCAGGGTCCTGTCGTAGAGAGAGGTCCTTCATCCTCATAACGTTGGCCGTGACAGAAAGCTCGACGGGCGGGCAGACGGACGTGCTGCGGGCTCCCTCCAGTAATCGCGCTCGGATAATCTCCCCCTGGCCGGTCCCCAGCAGACGCTCCCCGCGCTCCCTGTTTACCAGAGCTGGAGCCGCTTAGCCGCTAACAGCAGCGGTTTCCTTCACCCCCCGCAGTACTCCACCAAGCAGCTCAGCTTCGCTCTGTTCTTCTCTACCATCCAAGGCACGTTGGCTGCAGTCAGAAAGCCCTATCCTGAAGAGTCACAGTGGAGGAAGATGGGACGAGTGTGTGAGCGTGTGTGTGTGTGTGTTTGTGTGGGGTGCTATTGGCTGAGGGGAGAGTGGGGGTGTGGAGCTGGCCTTTTCAGTTTGCATTCCGCAGCTCACATAGAAGGTTATGTAAAGAAACAAACCTGTTGTTTTGCTGCCCTGTGATAGGAGATCCAGTTCACTCTGGGGATGTAGCAGAATGTCGTGATTACACCTCGGACTGAACCCCCTCCCCCCACCGCTAATCTTCCTCGGTCACAAGAGACTTAAAATATCTCCTCTGACAGACGTGGCCAACTGCTCGTTTGAAGTCTCTGCACTTTTTTTTCTTACATTTTTTAAAAAGCCTTTTTAGAATAACCGCTTTGTACGATGTTTGCCATCCCTGCTGTTGTTCTTTCCTCCAGAACAGAAGAGTTTCCAGTGGATGCCACTGTCATTACAGAAAACCGGGTGCTTCACTCCGAGGAAGCAGCCAATGCTTGCGCTGCATGGCCAGTATACGCTTAAGGCTCATCAGTTTAGAGAACCTGTCGAAATGAAGGTTCCTTTGACTGTATGAACGCTTCTGCAAGTTACTGAGTGAAGGGGGGGGCGTAACATTGGCGCTGAAGCAGATTAAAGCAGGACGAAACCGTATCCATGGCACACCCCATATAAATTGGCAATATCTTTATTTCCGGATCCAGAGCTTCCAGCCATACCATCTCTTATTAGGGTTGATAAGGGCCGGTCAGTGGCACGTGGTGGGTTGAATTAGAAGAATGACGCCCCAGCCAGTCTGGGACTATTAAAAGACCTCACACTCCTCGTTTGGGAACCCCAAGAAACACGATCTGGAGAAACAAGTTTATCTTTAGTTCCCTATAAACATCCGTTCTTGGACTGTCAGGAATGACATCAATTCCCCTTAAGAACGTGATCTAAAGTGACTATATGTGGGGAGAGAGGCCACTGCTAAAAAGGACCTTTTCTTAAAAGAGTAATTATATTTATAATAATTAAAAATCTTATGAAAAGAAATTAATTCAGCCGCGAGAGGAGAAGAGGGAGAGAATGAATGCACACTGACAGAGGAGAAGAGGGAGAGAATGAATGCACACTGACAGAGAGGAGAAGAGGGAGAGAATGAATGCACGCTGACAGAGAGGAGGGGCAGGACAAGCTGGTGTAAAAAAAGCACATCCCTGGATTAAACCGGCTGTATTTTTAGATGACAGATTAAAATCAATGTTCAGAATTCCACTTCCTGTTATCCTCCAATAACAGGATATTATGCTGTTTTTATAAGCTTGGGGGAGGGGGGGAATGAATAAATAAATAATAAATTAAAAAAACAGGCCAAGAACAAGTTCAGATCTACTTTTGTCCCCCAGTGTTAGTTTAAAAATACATTTTTAAAAATACAGAAGTACTGGCAAAAATAAGCCAACAATAACAATTGTCATTCATAAAAATGATCTTCTACCAATTAAAATCGATCTGAAGGTTCTTCCATTGAACTTAGCCTTAGCCTTTAAAATCTGTTTAATTCACACAGAGGAATGGCTTCATTTTGCTCATAATGACCAACATTCAACAAAAAGAGCCTTCTCTGCAGTAACCGTGGAAACTCGTACTGGCCTGAATGAACCAATGATCTGTCTTGACGGGAGAACGCAGCTGTCAGTGGACTGACATTTTACAAATCAAAAAGGATGTGTTTTTCCATATCATACCATGGACACAACTCCAAAGCATTCATCCCGGAAAACTAAATAAATAAATAAAATAAACAGGTACTGATCTTTTACACACATTTAAAATTGAGGATTTACTTCAATTGGTAAAGTCACCTAAAACCTGAACATTTTATTCTGGAACATTTCACTCCACTACATATCTAACCAATTCTGCTTTCTAAAAAGTAATCTACACTAAAAATGATAATATATTTAATACATTTTTTAAAATATTAATCACTAAAAATGAACCATCCGTTTAAGTATGACAAAATGCCCCCCCCCTCCCCCAAAACAAACACACTGGCTGCCCTGTGACTGGGGTAAGAGAGGACAGATGCACTCATTGCTTTTCTGAATGCACCCATGACACCCATATCAGTATTACTCCATAGCAACCAGTTATTCACAATCCATGTTTCCCCTGCGTGTCTAAAAACAATAAACAAAATCAATAAGGCTAGCACTTTCCAGTTTCAAAAGAAGCCTATATAATCGTTGATTACTGCACTAATGTATTAGTCTGTACGCGTTTTGGCTAAACCTATCGTGAAATAAGCAGAAGATACACCCTCCTGACCCAGATATCTAACGTTGTGCAACGTGTGGCTTTGGAGGAAATCCTGTGCGTCTAATCTTTCCATTTTATGAAAGTCTAGCCTAATATTCTTCTCAAATGCTCACAAACACCAGAAAACATTATCAAATTCTGTTTTTAAGATAGGATTACAAATAACTGCAAATAGAGCATGATATCAAAAGTACACTTTAGTAAGTTCTCTTGTTTAGACGGAGCACACTTATAGCCAAGTATATGTATTACATACATTGGTGAGAGTTGATACTTTATTAAAACTCTGTAACTTGCCGTCAGTGAGTGAAAATTTGTCAGAGCCAACATTTGTCAATAAGTGTTAAGCAGTCGATAAGTGTTAAGCAACATTTGTTAAGCAGCGCAGCCTAATCATTCTGAAGTAGTTGAAGTGATGCACTGTCATAAGCGGTTTATTCTAGCATAAAATAGTACCAGTTTAATGATAAAATGTTGCATAAAATAACATTTAAATATAATTTCAATGGCCATTACCAGATTTTACAGCCTTTGATTACAGACAATTATGAAGTAGGAAAATTGACAAATTGATTTAAAAAAGCTAAATTCTGAATAAAGTTATTTAACATTGCTGTTGCATTGTATCTTCTCCAATACACATCTTTAAGACTTAGTGACGTGAAACAGCAAGTTGATTTTTTCCATTAGCTCCTACACTGCCTGGCCAAAAAAAAAGTTGTGCACACTAATATTTTGTTGGACCGCCTTTAGCTTTTATTATTTGGACTAGTCATTTACCAGGGTATCTACTTAACGGTCAAAGTATAACGGTCAGTTTAAACAAACAAAAGAAAACCTGGTTGGCCATCGCAAATCTTCCGAACATAGGCGATTACTTAGTTAGCCTTTTAAGCAAACAGCAGCTGTAACAGTGGCTTACTAATCCCCAGGCAGTTTCCTCCACTGTGATGCATAGGTCACTGACGTTTTGTTTATAGTTTTATCAGATTATAATGCATGTTACCGTCTTTTGGTGAAACAGGTCAAACTTATGAGTGAGCATTATTCACGCAATGGAAACAGGTAAATGTTAACCTGTGCCTATCCCAAGATGCAGCAGCAGAGACTTACATTGAACTGATTTCATAACACAAATCATCTTTTCAAGGGCAACAACCTACCCATGCATTTATAAATAGACTTCCAGAAAAGCAGATGGCTATTCAAAACAATCAGATAATTATCACCGTTATCCTCGTAATTAATGTATGACTGAAACTATTTCTTGGGACGCCGAGGGCAAACTTGAACACTGCACCACAAAGTCAGTTGCGCCGGCTTAAATCCTGCTCAGGGGAACCAAGGCTATCTTTATCAGTGTCTTGTGTCAAAGTTAGACCAGCTGTCCATGGCAGCGTCAGCGTGACGTTAATTGAATTTTTCAACTAATCCTTTGAAGAATGCATTTGTATTCTGGGATTTCTGCGGCCTCCTTTAAATAGAGCATTACCGTAGACTGGGATCAGAAGCGCTTTAATGCTCAGCAACACAATTCGGGCATACGCTGCTTACGTCACTCCATAAAAGTATGAAATGTTCAACAGTTGTTCCATCTGCTAAACGCTGCCAAGAAACCTTGAAGTGTCCGAGAAAGGCCAACCCTTCACATTTGGGGGTGGGGACATTACACAGAAAAATAAATAATCAAGTTTCAGAAGTTTGATGGCCACAAACATCTTCCAAAAAAAATAAAAATAATAATAAAAGATTATCTGGAATCTTAAACTAAATACGAAAAGTGCTCTGCTACGTTACTTCATGAATACATTTCTTATATAGGCCTATATTATACTTTCCACGTCCTCATAACAAACATCTCCTTCCTAACTTTGAACCAAACTGGCTTTACATCAACTGCTTAAATTTTGACGGGACCCACACAAATCAAATACATTTGTGTTCGGACTATGAAAAACAGAAAAGCACCTATTCCTCTAGGTGCACAGCACAAGGCCCACATGCATTTGCACTGCAAGTTAAATGTCCCTACAGCAGGTTTAAGTACCAACCCCTTTACCTGACCCCTCCCAGAATTCAACCCTTTTGACCGGATGTGATTGGGCCACTGAAGCACTAAAGCCAGCCCAGCCCAGTCCCATCAGCCAGTAGATGGATAGAATAGATCAAGGTCACAATGTGAGGAGGCCTACTAGACACATTACATTCATTACCGTAATTTGGCAGGCACTTTTATCCAAAGTGAGGTACAGTGGGCCTTTATTCATGAAACGCAAGCAGAACGAATTTGTATGTAAATCGTTCGTATTGGCAAATTTGGCCGTATTTTGGCATTCATCAACGTTTTCCTATCTGAGATTTGTTCATACGTACTAACAAATTTTGCACCTGCTCAGAAATGTAGCTTCTGAGTGATAATTATAATATTAATTTATTTTTATTTTCACAAGACTAAATGTGGCCTTTGAAATGCACATTGCTTTTTAAAATCGTAATTTATTACGTTTGCAAACACTTTAGATTACGCCTATTAATCAATTGTAAGCTATGAAGCCGTTTAATTAGACCCATAACGTAGGCTAATGAATGCTCCCAGGAACCGACTATTTTTTCTAAATTGCTGAAATTCTATGACCTTAAATATGCCAATTAAAACAGACGTTTAACCAATGAACAAAATTTGCTTTAAGGTGGCTTACGGGTCTGTAGCTGTAGCGTTGCAATTGTGGTCAACAGCATAATCCAGCTATTGCCAGTGTATCCATTTCCCCAACAAGACGCAAAGTCAGATGGAGGTAAAGCGGGTTTTTATTAAATTGTCAACCTGTCCAATATTATAGGTGCCATAAACTGCACACCCCAGTGAATGTTTGTGTTGTGGAATGTAGCCAGGCTATCCCTAAAAAAACCTGCAGCTCGATTCTGGCTTTTGCTCTGTGGGACACGCGCATCAATGTGACTGCCATTAGAATGCAATGTGACTGGCATTAGAATGCAATGTGACTGCCATTAGAATGCAATGTGACTGGCATTAGAATGCAATGTGACTGGCATTAGAATGCAATGTGACTGGCATTAGAATGCAATGTGACTGCCATTAGAATGCAATGTGACTGCCATTAGAATGCAATGTGACTGGCATTAGAATGCAATGTGACTGGCATTAGAATGCAATGTGACTGGCATTAGAATGCAATGTGACTGCCATTAGAATGCAATGTGACTGCCATTAGAATGCAATGTGACTGCCATTAGAATGCAAAGTGACTGCCATTAGAATACAATGTGACTGCCATTAGAATGCAAAGTGACTGCCATTGCAATGTGTGACTAGAATGCAATGCAATGCTGCAATAATTAGTGCAATGTGACTGCCATTAGAATGCAATGTGACTGCCATTAGAATGCAATGTGACTGGCATTAGAATGCAATGTGACTGCCATTAGAATGCGCCAGAGATGCAAACCCCCAGCTATGTGTTTCTTCCCCTCCAATTGAATATCAATCCATTTAATTACTTTACTACTTTAACAGTTCGTGTGAGGGGTGATCCTGCATTGATGGTACGTGTTATATCCTGCTAGGCTCTTACTTCAGGCGACCAGTTCACGACACCGGTACTGACAATACTAAACTATTTTTTCCCCTTGATTGATCTGCTAATAAAACTTTCAGTGATTTCAGTGTCGGAATAATTCCCTTTTGCTTTTTCTGGGCCATTTTGACTTCTATGGAAGTGACAGCCTCCATATAAGGCAATTCATGGGCGTGGATTTACACTAATCACACAATAACGTGAACGCATTTGTATGACCATACGTACGTGAATACGAAAAAATCTGCCTTTCCCCACACGGTTTGATGAATACGGCGTAGATTTTTCATAACCAACACAAATGTACGCGCATATTTAGGAACGCTTCGTGAATTAGGCCCAATGTGCGCACACCCAAGGTCATTGGAACAAACAGGTCAGATAAAGCACATCAGACTAGCAGCTATCCATAGCCATGAACATCAAGTCTAGTTCACACAGTGAAGCTATGGCCAAGCCTTATGTGGTACAGCTACAGCTTGTGCATAGATTAACAGCAGAAGAAACGGGAATTTTCAGCCCATGTGAAGAGACATCTTGGGCTCTAAAGTTCAGGACGTGGGGTAAAGAATTTAAGGTGAGAAACTCCTGATAATTCTTGAAATTTGAGCCCTAAAAGATAAACGCCAAGCATTGCCATTCTTTAAGCATTACTACGTGTTGCGTTTTTAACATCCTGCTTCATCTCCGTAGACACCAAACATAATGTGTTCCAAGTAGCCTAATGAAGGAGAGCCAAACCCGTTTTTACATCCGATTCATCGTGATTTTACATCTCCATCTACAACACCGTTAAATCGACATGGCCTTTGTACACCAACGCTGAACATAGGCTGAACTAACACAAGCCTCTGTTCCAATAAAACAAAGGCTCAAATCAGAATGGATCGAGGTTAAAGTGCCACACAGTGGTGAATAAAGAAACTCATAAAGGAAACCGTAGACGTGCTCCTTTTGCCACAGCATATGTCCAGGACAGCCTTGCTAGATTTGCGCTTGTCTTTGATATGTCAACATGCTGGAGCTCTCTGGCACATGGAGACAGCTGTCTGGGTATCAGTGTCATCACATCTCCCTCCTCATTTTCACCCCTCCAAAAATGAGGACAACCACTAAGTGGCCCAACAGCAGTTATTCTCAATTGGCTAAAAAAAAAGAAGAAAAAAAAAGGTTTAGAAATTCATATTATAAATATTATATATTATTATTATAATATCATATTATAAATTATATATACAGGTGCAGCTCAAAAAATTTGAATATCGTGAAAAATTTCAATATTTTTTGTCACTCATTTCAGAAAGTGAAACTCATATTATATAGATTCATTACACATAGTGAAATATTTCAAGCCTTTATTTCTTGTAATTTTGATGATTATGGCGTACAGCTAATGAAACCCAAAATTTAGTGTCTCAGAAAATTAGAATATTTTGCTTTAACATATTTTTAAAGTATCATATTTAATATTTGGTCGCATATCCTTTGCATGCTGTTACTTCCTGAAGTCTGTGACCAATCAACATCAAAAGACTCAATATCTTATTTTCAGGTACTGTTACAAGCGATACTATAACCTCTCTGCATTTGAACTGATCTCTATGAGAATTGGGGGGTAAGACTAGATTCAGCTGTAAATTACGCTTGTACAGTATGGAACACATGACTGGCGAAATGGCTGTACGTCATCAAGGGTCTAAGGTATCGAACGAGCCCCAAACCATCACTCTGCGGCCAGATATGGAGTAGATGTGGATGGATCCCTTTAAGGGTTGTTTCTCCTGACTTTTTTCCCCATAGAGTTCTATAGGAAAATGAGTCAGGAGAAATAACCCTTGCAGTGATCCATCCACATCTACTCCATATCTGGCAACAGTGATGGTTTGGGGCTCGTTCGATAGCTCAGACCCTTGATGACTTACAGCCATTTAGCCAGCCATGTGTTCCATACTGTACCAGTGTAATTTACAGCTGAATCTAGTCTCACCCCCCAATTCCCATAGAGATCAGTTCAAATGCAGAGAGGTTATAGTATCGCTTGTAACAGTACCTGAAAATAAGAGTCTTTTGATGTTGATTGGTCACAGACTTCAGGAAGTATCAGCATACAGGATATGCGACCAAATATTAAATATGATACTTTAAAAATATGTTAAGGCAAAATATTCTAATTTTCTGAGACACTGAATTTTGGGTTTCATTAGATGTAAGCTATAATCATCAAAATTACAAGAAATAAAGGCTTGAAATATTTCACTATGTGTAATGAATCTATATAATATATGAGTTTCACTTTCAGAAATTTTTCCTGAAACTTTTTCACGATATTCTAATTTTTTGAGCTGCACCTGTATATATATATTAAAAGTTTGGACCATACAAAGAAATTATCGAGACCACTACAAATTAAGTCACACACAAAAAAAAAACCTGCCCGTTTCACACAGTTCTTTTGATACTCAAGTGCTCAACACACACTCACCGTAGCTCAACACACACTCACCGTAGCCCAACACACACTCACCGTAGCCCAACACACACTCACCGTAGCTCAACACACACTCACCGTAGCCCAACACACACTCACCGTAGCTCAACACACTCACCGTAGCCCGACACACACTCACCGTAGCCCGACACACACTCACCGTAGCCCGACACACACTCACCGTAGCTCGACACACACTCACCGTAGCCCAACACACACTCACCGTAGCCCAACACACACTCACCGTAGCCCAACACACACTCACCGTAGCCCAACACACACTCACCGTAGCCCAACACACACTCACCGTAGCCCAACACACACTCACCGTAGCCCAACACACACTCACCGTAGCTCAACACACACTCACCGTAGCTCAACACACACTCACCGTAGCCCAACACACACTCACCGTAGCTCCACACACTCACCGTAGCCCAACACACACTCACCGTAGCTCAACACACTCACCGTAGCCCAACACACACTCACCGTAGCCCGACACACACTCACCGTAGCCCGACACACACTCACCGTAGCTCGACACACACTCACCGTAGCCCGACACACACTCACCGTAGCCCAACACACACTCACCGTAGCCCAACACACACTCACCGTAGCCCAACACACTCACCGTAGCCCAACACACACTCACCGTAGCTCAACACACTCACCGTAGCTCAACACACACTCACCGTAGCTCAACACACACTCACCGTAGCCCAACACACACTCACCGTAGCTCAACACACACTCACCGTAGCCCAACACACACTCACCGTAGCTCAACACACACTCACCGTAGCTCAACACACACTCACCGTAGCTCAACACACACTCACCGTAGCTCAACACACACTCACCGTAGCTCAACACACACTCACCGTAGCTCAACACACACTCACCTTAGCTCAACACACTCACCGTAGCTCAACACACACTCACCGTAGCCCAACACACACTCACCGTAGCCCAACACACACTCACCGTAGCCCAACACACTCACCGTAGCCCAACACACACTCACCGTAGCTCAACACACTCACCGTAGCTCAACACACACTCACCGTAGCTCAACACACACTCACCGTAGCTCAACACACACTCACCGTAGCCCAACACACACTCACCGTAGCCCAACACACACTCACCGTAGCTCAACACACACTCACCGTAGCCCAACACACACTCACCGTAGCTCAACACACACTCACCGTAGCTCAACACACACTCACCGTAGCTCAACACACACTCACCGTAGCTCAACACACACTCACCGTAGCTCAACACACACTCACCGTAGCTCAACACACACTCACCGTAGCTCAACACACACTCACCGTAGCTCAACACACACTCACCGTAGCTCAACACACACTCACCGTAGCCCAACACACACTCACCGTAGCTCAACACACACTCACCGTAGCCCAACACACTCACCGTAGCCCAACACACACTCACCGTAGCTCAACACACACTCACCGTAGCTCAACACACACTCACCGTAGCTCAACACACACTCACCGTAGCTCAACACACACTCACCGTAGCTCAACACACTCACCGTAGCTCAACACACAATCACCGTAGCCCAACACACACTCACCGTAGCTCAACACACACTCACCGTAGCTCAACACACTCACCGTAGCCCAACACACACTCACCGTAGCTCAACACACACTCACCGTAGCTCAACACACACTCACCGTAGCTCAACACACACTCACCGTAGCTCAACACACACTCACCGTAGCCCAACACACACTCACCGTAGCTCAACACACACTCACCGTAGCCCAACACACACTCACCGTAGCCCAACACACACTCACCGTAGCCCAACACACACTCACCGTAGCCCAACACACACTCACCGTAGCTCAACACACACTCACCGTAGCTCAACACACACTCACCGTAGCTCAACACACACTCACCGTAGCCCAACACACACACCGTAGCTCAACACACACTCACCGTAGCCCAACACACACTCACCGTAGCTCAACACACACTCACCGTAGCTCAACACACACTCACCGTAGCCCAACACACACTCACCGTAGCTCAACACACACTCACCGTAGCTCAACACACACTCACCGTAGCTCAACACACACTCACCGTAGCTCAACACACACTCACCGTAGCTCAACACACTCACCGTAGCTCAACACACACTCACCGTAGCCCAACACACACTCACCGTAGCTCAACACACACTCACCGTAGCCCAACACACACTCACCGTAGCTCAACACACACTCACCGTAGCTCAACACACACTCACCGTAGCCCAACACACACTCACCGTAGCTCAACACACACTCACCGTAGCTCAACACACTCACCGTAGCTCAACACACACTCACCGTAGCCCAACACACACTCACCGTAGCTCAACACACACTCACCGTAGCCCAACACACACTCACCGTAGCTCAACACACACTCACCGTAGCTCAACACACACTCACCGTAGCTCAACACACACTCACCGTAGCCCGACTGATCTCCCCTCAGCTCTTTCACCCTTTGAGTTTTTCCCCGCGAAAATTCTAAGTCAACATTCTAGCTCACATATTTGTGATCTTACACCATAAGTGATTTTCTGGCAGACTGAAAAACATAGAAAGCATGAGACATTCCCTAGTATTCAAACTACAAGCCAAACTTATGGTAATTATTCAGAAAGCAGCCACAGGTGGCATTTCAATCAGCATGGAAGGGGCTCATCCTGTAAAGGCATTGTTAAGAAGCGACGTGCTTCAGAGGAGAGCACGTGCTTGTCTGTGCTCTCCCACATGGATAACGGAAGGTTGCGCCGATTAGGGTTGTCACGATATCGGATATCACAACATTTGAAAATATCGCCGAGATGACGGTCTATAGCCACAATAATCTTAAAAATATATTTTTTATATTATTATCATTGTGATCGATATTCTAAAGACAAAACATACGTACATGATTTAAGATATTAGTTGGAAATAAATATGCAAGTTAATATTTCTAAATCTGTATAAATCTAGATCTGTGCATAACTGCGTGTGCCGTGGCCTGCCAGACTAATCTGAGTGGAGCATCCTTTCCCGCTCCATTTTCTATTTTAGTTCTGCTGCCTCGCAAAAAAATCTTTATGCTTTGTTTTTTAAATATTTGGTTATTATTTGTATACAGGCTATTTAGATTAGGGTTGTCACAATATCCGATAATATTGGATATTCACGATAATTGTTCGATATTAAATAATCGACGATATGAAAATGGGTTATGACAACCCTAGTGCCGATGGACGCTTGATAACACAATTGGGCAATCCGAACAAAGACTAAAAATATCTTATTTTATTTATATTTTTATTATAAAGTTGCTTGGAGGAAAAAAGGTAAATACACTGCTCAAAAACATTAAGGGAACACTTAATCATCACAGTATAACACCAAGTCAATTAAACAAAACCGGTCATGCTGGATGATGTTGCAGGCAGCATAACATTTGCCATGGCGTCTCCAGACTCTTTCACGTCTGTCACATGTGCTCAGTGTGAACCTGCTCTCATCTGTGAAGAGAACGGGGCACCAATGGCGAACCTGCCAATTCTGGTGTTCTCTGGCAAATGCCAATCGAGCTGCACGGTGCTGGGCTGTGAGCACAGGTCCCACTACAGGACGTTGAGCCCTCATGCCACCCTCATGGAGTCTGTTTCTGACAGTTTGGTCAGAAACATGCACACGAGTAGCCCGCTGGAGGTCATTTTGTAGGGCTCTGGCAGTGCTCCTCCTGTTCCTCCTCACACAAAGGAGCAGATAACAGTCCTGCCACTGGGTTGTTGCCCTTCTACGGCCCTGTCCAGCTCTCCTCGTGTAATGGCCCGTCTCCCGGTATCTCCTCCAAGCTCTTGAGACTGTGCTGGGAGACACAGCAAACCTTCTTGCGACGGCACGTATGGATGTGCCATCCTGGAGGAGCTGGACTACCCGTGCAACCCTGAATGGGCTGCAGGTACCGCCTCACGCTACCAGTAGTGACAAGGGCACTAGCAAAATGCAAAACTAGAGAAAAATCAGTCAGAAAGGATAGAGAGAGAAATGGTCTGTGGCCATCACCCGCAAAACCATTTACTTTTTGGGGGTTGTCTTGCTGTTGCCTCTCCTGTCCATTTGTTGTCACTTTCATTTGTACCAAAGCAGGTGAAATTGATTCACAATAGTTTACGCTTCCTAACTGGACAGATCGATATCCCAGAATTTAATTGACTTGGTGTTATACTGTGTTGATTAAGTATTCCCTTAATTTCTATGAGCAGTGCACATACACAGTCTCACAACCTCTTAATAGACAATCGTTCCTCAGTGTCTTAAGACTGACACTAGTGCAGGATAGTTTCCAAAACATTTGTCTATTTATTTATTATAATACTTTGTACAAGACGGTATGTGGGAGTACACTTTCTTTCCATAACATTTTGATACAAAACTCCCAGACAATACCGCATACTTCCCAGACAACATGGCGGGCTGAAGCACACAAGAGCACGGTCAAATTTCAAATCAAATCAAAATTCACTCGATGGCAATGCCTCGCCTCGCCTCTCAGGCTCCCACCGCACCCATTTTCACAAGCACTGCACCTGTCACAAGGCGAGCGAGAGCAATCCCAACGGGGCCACTCAGCAACCTCTTGTGGCAAGAAAGAGGGGGAAAAACGGGTTGAAATGCCATCTGTTACAACAGAAAGCTCTGCTAGTCAAATGTCACTCACTGAGGGTCGGCTAGAATGGCAATGATGCACACTCGCAAAGAAGTACAAACTGGGCCGAACGCAGGATCGACAGGTTTTTAAACGTGGATAGGCATCGCAGCAAATATTCAAGATCCTACTGGATTCACAAATGACCCCCCTACTAGGGATGTTAACAATTAATCGACTACCAATTAATTGCTAATAAGAATTTAATCGATAAGATTTCAAATTAAACGATTAACTGAACAATCTGCGGTCTTGTTTCAACGGGAGTTTTTGTGTGAAATGTAATCGTGATTTAAGAGCGAGAGCGCCTGTGGTTTGCAATACCTGTGGTGCCGTTTTGAAGTATAACTACTTCGTTAATGTAGCCTACCACCTGAAAAGCGTACATCCAACTGTGCTGCCAGGGCAAAGTGGATCGCGACCTACCATCACCTCAGTGTTGCCAAAGAGGGTGTGTGACGATAGACGAGCGGAGGGTAGGCTATTACTCAGAGGGTATGCAACATGGGTGAAAAGGACATGATGGCAATAAGCACTGTTGACGGCGAGGGATACTGAGAGCTAATAAACAGGCTGCGCACACGACTCATTCCCGACCACGTAGATATGCTTAAATGTTCTTGAATAAAAATACGTAGGTCTATCTATGCATACGAGTAGCCTATTCAAAACATAATAGCCTATGTTTCAAGTTGACTGTTCTAGGCTAGGTCTACTAGTTTAACTGTCGCCTTTCAATTTCAAGAGCGATTATGTTAATGCTGCAAGTGCCTAGCGGAGCAAAGGTTTCGCTTGCAACAGATGAGACGGAGCGCAATTTCTTTTCTGTTAAAGTAGCCTATACACGCCTTCATATTCCATTTTTGTTATGCTACAATAATGCCCGTTTCTCAGATGTTACAAGAAATCTTTGATTGAGGAATATAACATGCATTTTGTATTCTGTCTATCATAAGCTATATTTAGCTTTTATGTTATCAATCAATCGACGATTGTTTGTTAAGGTTAACAACTATCGATTAAGGAAATTCCTTAAAATTTGCATCCCTACCCCCTACACATCCATTCTACGCAATTAACAGACACTTTTACACTCATGATAAGGATGAATATTTACTGAAGCAATTCAGGTTAACCACACACAAGGGGTCAAGGGTACAACAGCAGTGCCCCACCTGGGAATCGAACCCGCAGCCTCGGAGTTGTAAGTCCAGTTCCCGAGCCACTACGTTACACTCCCACCGCAACCAACCAGAAAATGAAAGAAAATTAGATTGAGTGCTTGTACTTTACCATCCCTGCTCATCTGCCAACTTTAGTGAGAATCTGAGAAGAGCACATCATTCAAAATGGGCCCCGACTGGCACTCATAGAAAGAGAAGCCCTGGCAAACTTCAGCATGCAGAGGAGAGGGGGGCCGTGCCAAGCCACGTCTATGGAACAAACGGCGTCTCTGAGCCGCAGTCATCGTGAATGCAGCGCAGAGCTGAAGAGGAGCCTTCTCTGCAGCCTATGGCGCTCCACCCACTGCTTAAAGCGAGTGAAAGTGCAGTCAGCATCTTCCAATCAAAGCCAAAAGCACAGGGTGTCACAATCCTGTCTGCGGCAGATAAATGCAACATGAGTACACTAAAATAAAGCAACTTTACTTTAAGTTAGTGTTGCTATGGTACTTTTTTTTTTTTTTACCATGTAGAAACTGTAGTGGTAGTGTTCTATAAAGACCAAGCATGTTACATATATGCTAGTTTGTGCTGTCTGCGGACACCAAGAACTGTTATAAACAGCTTATAATTGAGCACATCAATTCCTTTCAGTCCTCCTGTGACTACAGAACACAACTAAATAATAAAAAGGTCGCTTACAAACACCCTACAAAATTTGAAGAACTTTTGCAACTGAAAAGACGAAAGAAAGTCTACATGTGTACACACGGTCCGATTCCTTGTCTCTGTAAGTTGTTTACATAGAGTATTAAATGCCTGTGCTTACCTTTTTAGTGCTGACAGATCGGCGCAGTACTCTAGGACTAGAAGCCAATCGAGCATTCCCGCCAATCCCTGAAGGCAGAGCTGTCGATGAGGGACTGGAAGGGCCACTCGGAGATGACGACGCTCTCTCCGCCAGATTCTTTGGCGATGAAATGTTGTTGTTTTCACTGCAAGTAGCGAGTTTACGGTCCCTCTCGTCGCCCAAAATCGCATCGATACACACTCCGTTCTTTATCAGTCTCAGGTAGTCTTTCAACATTACCTGAGTGGCCACCTCACTAATCCAATGGCGGAACAGTTCGTCAACTTTCCTTTGGAGAACTGGTTGGAGGTCTTTCTTAGGTAGATTTGGCATTTTTAGCTTTTACTTTCAAGAGTCCACCTGAAGCAAAAAGAACTGAGGAGGAAGAACTACAATTAGTTCCGACACAAGTGGTAATACAATTTCTCAGAACCAAACAACTTAATTTAGGCCAATCACAAGAGAGTATACATTAATCTTGTGTCTTATTGGTGACATCTAAACATTTTTATGATTCAGTACAACTATGAAATAATGCTTAATACATACTATAATATCTTTGACATCTAAGGACAGGTCCATTCCGAAATTATTTAACAAAGTGCAAAGTATTGTACACGGGCAGCGAGATTTTGAATCAAGTCACGATATTGCCTCTTATATGCTTGTTAAAGCCACAAAATGTATAACCACAAAATACAGTGTAACGTTGAATGTAGAAGTCAAATTTCTGACCATTTACTGCACGATATCCAATGACACTATGAATGGGATCAGGGATTAGCCGATTATCACCCACTTTAGCTCAGTGTTCAATTGTTTACTTTGTACGCTGCACAGTGGTGGTAAACCATCGACGACAAACTGAACTCTGTCTCACAGCCAATTCACCTTGGAACCCGACCCTGTCTACACGGATAAGAGAGATCAGAGCATCTAGCAAGCTATCAGAGATCCTACACATCTTTTAAAAGCACTTCCCCCCCCCCCCCTGCACCGTTATAAAATACACGGTGGTTTTCAGTTTGCAACTAAAGCACCACTGGCTAATTTAGCAGGCAAATATAACGTAACGTTATACAACCGAACTCTAAATGTGCAGGTGCCTACCACCACCTTTTCGATACATATAAAAACCACTTCTGTTTGTAGCTAGTAGCCACAGCAACACATGGCTGGCTAACAATACAATGATTAGTCCGTAGCATAGCTTAGTAACAATGTTGACAGCATAGCGTAGCCTACATACATTGACTGCTGCTGTATCTGGATAAGTAAATATCGAAAGTCTCTGCAACACAGTGGATAAAGGAATAAAGAGTGGGTTTACGCAGTGCATGCCAAAAGCTAATCGCAAGCGTTTTGTTCACTTTCGGTGCAGTTTTGCAAACGTTAGCTGCACAGCTCTGATTGTCAAGATGTACAAATCTAACGTTAGCTATGAACAACAATTGCTCCATAAAATGCTGACGGGAAGTTTGCTTGCAATGCACTGACAGCGGACGAAACCGAGTCATGGAGAACCCCAATCTAGCTGACAAGAGCTCACAAATGCATGAACGTTAAAGTAAAAATGGCTCAGTTAGCCCGCTAACCAGCGCTGCTCGCTAACAATACTTACATGCGTTTGCGCTTCTGCGGGAGAGAACTTCCTGTGTGCGTGTGTTACGTAGCTAACGTTAACATTCTAAATTGCTTCAATCTGATAAGTTCAAATAAAGTTGAAATGTACTTATTTTTCCCAGTTTGAAGTATCCACAAATACAATTAATTTAAACGCGGTATAGGTTTAGCTCAAGCTCTCGTTTCCCCAGGTAACCGGAAAACACAATTGTCGCGAGAACACCGTTAAGTAGCCTATACAGGACTGACCGGCATCAGTGGTATGAACCTGAAGCAAACATACCCTTGATATGCTTCATAATCACGAAACGATTGATTAAGATTTATTTTTCAAAATACACATTGACAGAAGATTTTGCACGTATTTTATATGCAAAATTACACTCACTTGTGACCAACAACTTGTCTCACTACGGCAGCCTGGCAGAATGTAGTTGGTTTGTTTTTGTGTAATTGTCAGCTGTCTTCAGTTTATTAGTTTGATTAGGCTCTTAATTATCTAGTGCAGTATATGCAGATTTTTGCTGCCATCAGTTACCCTGGCTCAATCAGCTAATTAGTGATACACACCAACACCGACTGACTCGTAAATTAGACCACGATAAAACACTACAATACATGCAGGCACAAGAACATTCATTAGCTGCTGTTTATATCATGGAATGTAGCTAAAATATCAGATTATGTAAATGATTGTGCTATAATTAAATAATTGGTCATTGGTGGCAGCAAAAACCTGCATGCACACCGGCCCGCGAGGCCTGGAGTTGCCCATCCCTGATCTCCTGACATCTAGGCTGTGTTCGGATCCAAAATTTATCCTTTCTTCCTGTCGTTCCCTTCCCTTGCTTCAAGGGGGGAATCCCAAAAATGCCAGGATGAAATATGGCAGCCACACCAAGTGTAATTCGGATCCAATTTAAGAAAGGGGAGGGAGTAATTATATTCCCTCGCTCCCTTGTTTATCCTCTCTTCCACCGAGGGTATAAAATGCAAGCTTGCAGCAAGAAGGGGATCCCACAATGCAATGCTCCACATGGAAAAAGTGGGCGGTAACCACAGAACTATGTGGCAGTCACATTTCAACTCGATTCACCACCCCGGCATCGCGTCATCAAGTGCCAAGCGTTAAGGGAACCAAGGCTCAAAGAAATGCGTCTTCACGTTAGCTAGCAGCATCAGAATGTTTACAGAAAACACTTAGCCTAATGCTACTGTACCTGGTGACTTGATCAAATATGTGTAGATGTCCGGATAAGCATTGTCCGGCCACTGTGTCGGGTCATTGATCCACTTGGACGGAGGGAGGCTGAAGAGGCACGACGGCTGACCGGTCAACCTATATTTATTAAGGTATAGCGAACGTGCAGGTTCAGGCAAGGTAACAAAATAATTACTAGACATGTCTATAAAACAAAGCAGGTTTTTGTTTAACACGAAATGCATGCAAACTTGTCAAAATTTCCAGCCAAACACACGTCAAATTGCAGTCATCTAATAGGATCTGTAGGTTTTCTATCCCCCAAAAAGTACCCATATGTGCCGTTCTGGTGCGTCCCAATACTCGAAAAATGCACCCTCCTTTCCTCCACTCCCACCTCCTCTCCTCAGTGCCCCGGAAACAAATCTTGGTGTCCTATTCTAATGTTGCTCATTTGGCTACAAATTACTCACAAATAGTTACAAATTGATCGATGTCTCAACGCAAACCACAATCTCAAGTACATTGTATACTGTACAATTAACTACTTGTACTCTAAACGTTCAGGCAGTTTTGCATACTTCCGGGTAGGAGAGGAGTGGTAGTGGGGGAGTGGAGGAAAGGAGGTGGGGAGTGAAGAATATTGGGATGCAGCCCATGGTGTTGCACTTCTGAAATGTTCAGAGGGCGGTGGGCTGTTCGGTTCCGTTTTTGTTTGTTTCTCGTCAATCCTCCCTTGCAGGGCACCTTTTAAAGTTTGCTTGCTGCACGTAGCAAATTGTCACAAGATAGCTCCCTCGAGGGAAGACAGCAAGGGAAGGGAGCGTGTTAAATTGGATTCTAACGCAGCCCTGGTTTTCCACCCTCCCTTAACCAGAAGGCAGTCGTCACAATATAATACCAGGGCTGGATTTAAGGCAGAGATAAAAACACAGCAATACAAAGGAAATCATTTACCTCAGCAAATCTCTTATATTATAACAAACATATACTAAAAAGAAAGAAAATAAATTTTATAGTAAATTAGCATATTTTCATGGCAATATTTCCTAAATACAGACTACAAGCCTTGCACACAGAGCTCCTTTTGTAGTACATAACTCAGAGATAGGAGTCTGCAAGTTTCTTTAAGACACCAACACCCAAGATCTACACCAGGGGTGCCCAACTGCGGTCCTGGATGGCAAAGACTGCCTGCTGGTTTTAGTTTTCTGACATTTATATAAACTATGCTGGTTCACTCCTGTACTTGAGCACAGTTACATCTTTAGGATACTCTCGCAGTCTGTGGCTGTAGCAGGTGCTCATACAAATGTCAGATCAAGATATGATTGAGCTAATTAAATAATTAAGAGCAGAAGTTGGCATAAAATCCCGAAACGGATCAGCCCTTGTTGTGCACCCCTGCTCTACACAAATATACTACAATCTTTAAACACAGGCAAGGCAACACTTTTGTGCAAGACAGAGGAAATACACACACATATAAAGCACAGATTATATTCATAAAGCATAAATAATGTATTTTCACGAATAAGTAAATTACTATATGTTTCATGTAGATATTAGCAGAATACGATTTCCTAATTTTATTGAAAGCGTATCACACCTGCAGGGATATATTTTGCTGAAGGCCTAAGTGCCGTGAAAGCATTTATTGAATTTGTTCAAGTTTACGTTTTTGAAAACAAGCCAAACCTGCAGCTTGGAATGTATACTGAACTGTCTCCATAGTAAAATACAAGAAGAAAATAATTTCTGACAAACTAAAATTTGTTTCACAGACACTCCAATCTGGGAAATGTAGGTTGTAGCCTACAATACTGTATATCACACCATTAAAATGGACAGAAAGAAAGTAACATAAATTAAATCATATCTGACAAGATACTAGATACACAAAAGTTAAAATTTCACGTGGCATACATTTCAATTTGACATGAGGACAACTCCAGACCAAGGAACCGCACTGAACTTCACGTAGATGATGTAGCCTACTATTTCTACAGAGAATATTTTTTGGCGTTCCTTTTTTATTTTTTATTTATTTACATGCATTTAATCTTTATTTATCCTGTTAGGTTAACTGGAAGACTCGATGATCTTTTGCAGTTAACACTCAGTGTGTGAAAAAGAAATGTCGATACATTCACTTAGCACTCTTTAATACGTTGTCGCATTTTCTCACTGCATGCATCAACTAAAGTATAAAGTGTTTTCCTGTCGCGCACTCATTTGCAACTGCTATTCTGTCTGGCTCAGGAAGTTTAGCAGAAGTTCAGAGGTTTCAAATTTACGATCAAATTCACCACAACCTTCAGTCCGCAACAACACGTCTTCCTCGCCCTTAGAAGCATCCTTTTTTTTCTTGGCTGGAGGAATGTTTCATTCAATATACTATGGAAAAATTAGCAAAGAGGAAACCCAAAGACTATTGGGAAAGTATGGAATGGAAGGGAGTTTTCTAGCACGAGACAGCGAGAGCATTCCTGGAGCCTTCTGTCTCTGTGTGCGGTAAGTAGGTTACCTGGCTATTAAACACATTGAATACTCGGTTAGAAAACAGTAAGGCGATAAAAAAAAACAGTAAGGCGGAATTAAAATGTGTAGGACTGAATCGGAACAATGCCAATAATGTGCTCCATCTTAAAACGTATCTTAATAAAAACAAATGTATGTTGAATGAACCTAGTTTACTTTTGTATTTTTAAAACGTCCATCAAGTATATAGGCCACGTGACGTCATTGCAAGAATTTTCATAACGAACCTTTGTCATACAACAGTGTGTTACACAAGGCTATGTGAATTGTCAAATCAACTCATTGTTTTTCAAGTAGGCTATAGCCTACATTTCGTGCTGCTCTTTCAGTAAAAGTGCACCCGAATACGTTTCTGCAAACCATCAATCACCCCGTTTCCTGGGGAGAAAAATGCTCAATATCTTATCATAATTTTATGATGAACATTTTAAATTGGACGCTATGTATGCCCCCACTTCTTCACCCCATTACAATAATAAGCAACAGCAAGAGCGAACATGAGGAAGCGATTCTTTCAAGACAGAAAATGAGAAAAGATGATTTCCCCCAAAGTTCCCAATCGGTTTAACAAAAAGATCAAATGCCTACACGAAACGGTGTAAAAGAAAATTATGATTTTTTTTAAATAATAAAAAAACTTTTATAATGGGAAAGAACTAGACATAGCGAACATTTGTGATCTATCATATAACCTATTTAGAAGAACACACAAACCCACAAATAATAACACAGAGGGGAAAAATATTGTACAAATGTATCGTTGGCGAGGCTATATATTGTATGGTGAATAAAGGTTCTTGCATCAGTTTTTATTTTATCGTTCTATATTCTGATATCAATTATTCGATGTTGTAAAATTTTTGCAACTGTAAAGTTTATTTATTCACATAAGAATACTATTATGTTGCAAGTGACAGAAAACAAACGTTACAATTTTTCTTGACTTTCCGGTCCTGTTCCTGCAAAGGAGGGCTTCATTCGTCCACACTTATAGGATTTACTCGTCTCCTGAAGGCTGGACCATGACGGTAAGTTTAGTTTACATTTATGGATTAAGATGCCATTACTATTTTAAGCAGTGCAGACTACTAGTCATAACAGAAATATGAAATATATTGAACTAGAAATAACCGCCTTGCGGTTGTATGCCTCTGCCAACTGTCAAGTTGCAGTTTACATCCATGTCTGTCCAGACTCATAAAATATATGTAGTGAAGTAAACGTAGTAAACGTTGTCACTGATGTCACAGTGAAGTTGACCTTTGAACTTTTGGATATAAAATGTCATCACTTCATCATTTTATCCTATTATACAGTTTGTGTGAAATGTTGTCAATTAGCGTAGGAATTCTTGAGTTATGGCCAAAAAGGTTTTTTGTGAGGTCACAGAGACCTTGCCTTTTGAATTTTGACCACCAAAATCGAATCAGTTCATCCTTGAGTCCAAGGCCGTGACTGAATACACCCCTGTTCCCTGTCCACTGTCCACTCAGACCCCTGTCCCTATGTGCCCTGTCCCCTCATTTTGCAAGCAGTGTGCAAAATAAATCCTACAAAACTCTTTCCAAACTAGTGAGGAAGTAGTTTGTAATATTTTTTAAAAAAAAAATTTATTGAGAATATCAATCAGTTAACATATGACGATTGTTACAAAGTGTAGATTATGAATGAATGATATGAATGTAATATGAACCTACAGTTAGGTCCATAAGTATTTGGACAGTGACACAATTTTTGTTGTTTTGGCTCTGTACTCCAACACATTGGATTTTAAATGGAACAGTAACTATGAGGTTAAAGTGCAGACTTTCAGCTTTAATTTGAGGGTTTTTAGTCCATATCGAGTGAACAGTGTAGCAATTGTAGCCATTTTTATACATCGTCCCCCCCATTTTAGGGGACCAAAAGTAATTGGACAAATGAACATAAACTTTAATAAAGTTATAATATTTTATATTTGGTTGCATATCCTTTGCATGTCATGACTTCCTGATGTCTGTGACCCAACAACATCAAAAGACTCTTGATATTTTATTTTCAGGTACTCTTACAAGCGATACTATAATCTCTCTGCATTTGAATGGATCTCTATGGGAATTGGCAGAAAAAAGGCCGACCACAGCACACGTTTCCACTTTGCGTCAGTCAATCTCAGATGAGCTTGAGCCCAGTGAAGTCAGTGGCGTGTCTGGATGTCGTAGATATATGACTTACGCTTTGCGTAGTAGAGTCTTAACTTGCATTTGTAGATGCAGCGACGAACTGTGTTTACGGTTTTCCAAAGTATTCCCGAGCCCATGTGGTTATATTCATTTCAGAAACATGTCAGTTTTTAATGCAGTGCCGTCTGAGGGATCGAAGGTCACAGGCATTCAATATTGGTTTTCGGCCTTGCCCTTTACACACAGAGATTTCTCCAGATTCTCTGACTCTTAATAATATTATGGACTGTAGATGGTGAAATCCCTAAATTCCTTGCAATCGTGCGTTGAGAATCGTTGTTCTTATACTGTTGGACTATTAGCTCACAGTTTTTCGCAAAGGGGTGAACCTCAACCCATCCTTGCTTGTAAACGCCAGAGCCTTCATGGATGCTCCTTTTATACCCAGTCATGATAGCATCACCTGTTACCTATTCACCCGTTTACCTGTGGAATGTTCCAAACAGGTGTTTTTGAACATTCCACAAGTCTTATGTTGCCCGTTCCCAACTTTTTTGGAACGTGTTGCAGGCATCAAATCCGGAAATAGTGTATATTTACAAAAATCAATAAAGTTGATAAGGTAAAACATTACATATATTTAATTGAAAACAGCACAAAGAACATGTATGTAAAAGAGAATTTACAAATCACTGCTTTCTGCTTTTATTTGCATTTTACATACTGTCCCAACTTTTTTGGAATTGGGGTTTATACATCTTTGTATTCGGATCCGTTCTCATCAACTGGATCCTGTGTTCTCCATGCACAAAATTAGAATGATTCACCTAGGTCTGATTCAGATTTCTCTGTGTCTTGTTCTGGTTATCAACGTGTTAAAGACCTCCCCCCAAGAGAAGCTGCAGAGCTTCGAGACGCTGGACAAACTTATTGATTTCTTCAGGGGAGTTACCTCAGACAAAATGGCTGCTCTGCTGTATCCCCTGGAAAGGACGATGCTGGCACAGGACAGTGCAAATAAAGGTACATTTTAGAGTTGCAGAGGGCAGTATGATTACATTGCATTGGACAATGGTTTTGTCTGAAAAGCTCAAAAAGGTCCTTAAAGAAATTATGCTCCTGTCTGCTTGCAGAATAAACTACTTTTTTCATTAGTTTTAAGAGGAAAAAATATTTATCAGTAATAATCACGCTGTAAAATAGTCTCGACACTTAAATTATTTTTTCTTCTCTCAAGTATAAAATATTAGCTTGTTTTAAGTTACTCTTTGCTCTTCAAGAGAAATTGTCTTACCCCATTTGGCAAGTCTGGAAATGTGTCAAACCATCTCACCTCATTGGTGACCTCACCTCATTTTTTAATCTTATTTTGCAAAAAGGTCATCTAAGGTTTACTTTTTATTTTTTATTTTATCAGTGCAGACCAAGCTTGGTTTTATGATAAAAAAACTTGGTACTGAGAAAGTTATTGATCATATCCTTTTTCTGGCAATAACAACATAATAACAAAACCTGACAAATGAGGAAAATAACTATAAATCTGGGAATGTAACAGATACTCTGCTAGAACACTTATTCAAAACTTAATCAGTAACAGACACGTGGGAAAGGTACTATTAAAAATGTAATTCCTGTACACAGACGCTACAGAGCATATTGCAAAGGTCTTTTCTCTGTTCAAGTGGCAGAGGACATTTTAAAGGGCCCAGCCAATCTAAAACATAGAACACACTCAATTTATGAAGTGCTATGGAAGACTTTGTATATTAAAACACTGTAAATCCATTAGAGCTACATGTCATCAAAGTGTTTGCCAGAAATAGTCAACTTCCTGCATGTGATAGTGTGGTGTGGCGCATGTAACTGTCAGAACACCAGTGGAAAAAAGACTGCCAGACAGTGGAGGCTGCATTTTAACAGTGTCTGGCAAATTTACAGACAGGTATTCCCTCCCAACTGCTATTTTCCAGCTATTCTCACTGAAAAAAACATGCTCTCTAGCATCATCACAGACAGTCAGAAATTAATCGCAGTTGAAACCTATGTGCATATCAACCAAAAAATGTTTTTTTTTTTTTAAATTACAGAAAGTTTTATACATAGCCCCCCATTTCAGGGAACCATAATGTTTGGGACAAATGGCTTCACAGGTGTCTCTGATTAGTCAGGTGTGTTCCATAGTTTCCTTATTGCAGGTATAAGAGAGCTTTCAGTATCTAGTCTTGATTCAAGGCTTTTTGATTTTATTGACATTTATCAACATGAGGACCAGAGTTGTGGCAATGACAGGAAAGCCATTATGAGACTGAGAAATACAATCCCAATTCCCAAAAAAGTTGGGACAGTATGTAAAATCCACATAAAAGCAGAAAGCAGTGATTTGTAAATTTTCTTTTACATATATTTAATTGAAAATAGTACAAAGAAAAGATATTTAATGTTTTTTCTTAAAAACTTTATTTATTTTTGTAAATAAACGCTAATTCCGAATTTGATGCCTGAAACACGTTCCAAAAAAGTTGGGACAGGGGCAAAAAAAAGGCTGGGAAGTTAAAAGAAACATCTATTTGTAACATTCCACAGGTAAACAGGGGATGCTATCATGACTACGTATAAAATGATATAAAAAGACTCTTATTTTCAGGTTACAAACAATACTATAATACTCTGTATTTGAACGGATCTCTATGGGAATTGGGGGGTGGGACTAGATTTAGCTGTAAATTACACGGGAATAGTATGGAACCCATGGTTGGCTAAATGGCTGCAAGTCATCAAGGGTCAACAATCAAACGAGCCGCAAACCATCACTCTGCTGCCAGAAACGCAGTTTCTCACGATTTATTTTTCCATAGAGTTCAATGAGTAATTCAATTTACATAACATTAATATGTCTCACACACATTATGGTGCCCTGGAATGGGGGCTATGCATAATTAATGCTGTCATTTCTACATGGTGAAACCAAAGTGTATAAAGAATAACCTTTAATAAAAACTGAGAATCTGCATGTGAAACATATGTTAATCATTTGATTACAAATGTAAAATTGTACTGAGTACTGAGCCAAATAAGAAAAAATATGTCTTTGTCCCAAACATTATGGAGGGCACTGTATATAGCACTGGGACAAAAACATATATTTAGTTGATTTGGTGGTTTCGCTGGACTGTGGTATGGTGGTGTAGTGGTTAGCACTGTTGACTCACAGCAAGAAGGTTGAATCTCAGCCAGGGTCCTTTCTGTGTGGAGTTTGCATGTTCTCCCCGTGTCCACAAGGGTTTCCTCCTGGTACTCCAGTTTCCTTACAGGTTAGGCTAATTGGAGACTCTAAATTGCCTGGAGGTATGAGTGTGTGAATGAACGGTGTGTGTGCCCTGCGATGGATTGGCAACCTGTCCAGGGGGTATTCCTGCCTCTTGCCCAGTGCATGCTGGGATAGGCTCCAACCCCTCCAAACCATGACCAGTAATAAATGGGTGAGATAATGAATGGATGGATGGCCCTGTACTCCACTCTGTACTTTTAGATTTGTGATCAAACAATTGACACATGGTTAAAGTGCAGATTCTCCACTTTTATGAAATTGCATTTTTATATCATATCTTTCACCATATAGAAATTACAACACTTTTTATACATAAAGGTTTTGGCCGCCAGAAGTACAATGGTATTGTATTATTTATTTGCTGCTGAGATGTGTATGAAAAAACCAATTAAAAACGCAAGTCCTTGCTCTGCTGTATTCACATTGAAGATTTGTTGTTCACTTTGTAAGGACCGTGTAGCGGTGTCTTCAATGGAGTCTTGAAACAGACTAACCTGAGATACACCTTTTCTCTGGTGCTGCTCAGTGGCTGCTACATTACCATGGCAACAGGCCAAGCTGTGCATTCTCCATAATTCTTTAACAATCACATCAAAAGAACACTTTTACCTTTGTACTAATGTAAAAAAAATGAATAAATAAACAACACAGAAAATGTAACCAACCTTCTTCAGAAAATTTCAGTGTCACCAGGCCCACAACGATATTGCTCTGCAGAGGACAAAACATATTTTATTCGACTTCACTTGCTTCTCAGAAGTTAGATTTCTTTTAAGAAAAAGAAAGTGTATTTTCCTTGAGGCCTTGTTAGGCTTACTTTTCATCATATATTAATGATAGAGGAATATACTGAGCAGATGAGTTGCACACACACTATAAATACACCCACAAACTGATGTTATCATCTTGGTTATCAAATATGGTAGCTTATCTGATAGCAGTAAATAGTTCATGACAATGTGTACCAAAACCATCCATAGTCATGTGATCAGCTCTCATCACAGATGAATCCATAATAAGCGCACTGCATTCTGTAACCGTTCATATCCTAGTCCTACCCTTTCAGAATATTTGTAAAGGGAGGGATAGATGTATATATCAAATCAATATTTATTTGTGACTGGTGCTGGTAAAACGGTCCACTGCAAGTCGCACAGGGTCATTTTCAGTTTTTTTATAGTTTATGAAAGTACAGATCCTGAGCTTTCAAATGGGGTCTCATGCACTGCAATATGCGCATATTTTCAGAAGATATGCTTCTTTGAATGTTGGTACACCTTAAAACACTTTCCTGAGAAAACAGCTCTGAAAGATTTGCAAAGATTTACACCTCAGCCTGGCAAACTGAATGGGCGTGAAAAGTAGCTGGCTAACCCCACCCCCAACCACTCCCCCAGGAGACTATCAGACTGGATTTCAGGGGCTTGTGTTACTAAACAAAAACTGTTGGATACAAAAATCACGACAAACACGCTTGCAGATACATTGTTTGGACACGCAGCTAGCTAGAATTGGTTTATGTTTAACAAAGACAGACAGATAAGAATATCACATTGAAAATGCTTGAAAATTATTCATTGTTCGGACGTGCGGCTTAGGCTACTGTATGTCACTAAACAGTATGCAGTAAGCAGTATGCAGTAAGCAGTAACATTAGCTCATCTTATTATTACACCAGGGAGTTTTTTCTTGCCGCTGTTGCTCTTGTGAGGGTTTAGGCTGGGTTTTTCTGTGAAGCGGGGGCCTAAATAAATGTAAAAAAAATCTGAATTAATGTGTTTGAAATGTAATGAAGAATGCATTTTTGCACATAAAGCTTACATTACTGGTCTTGTTTGTTTGACAGAACTGGCGTATATGGAGCTGTGACAGGGAGCCGACCACCCCAGACACATCTTTGCTACGCTACATGGAGATGGCATGAACTGTGCGTGTGTTTGTGCGTGTGTGTGTGTGGGTGTCTGTATGTGTGTGTGTGTGCGTGTATTTGTGTGTGTGCGTGTGTGAGTGTGTGTGCGGTGTGTTTGTGCGTGTCTGTATGTGTGTGCGCGCATGCGTTTGTGTACATCTGTGCATGCGTTTGTGTGTGTGTGTGTGTGCATCTGTGCATGTGTTTGTGTGTGCGCGCGCATGCGTTTGTGTGTGTGTGTGTGTGTGTGTGTGTGTGCGTGCATCTGTGCATGCTCATGTGTGTACATCATATACAAAATGGAAAGGTCTAAAAAAAAAAAAGAAGCAAAAAATTCAGGTTGTTCTGGAGGGAAAAGGGGGTTCTACCCAGTACTAGATAAGTGTACCTAATAAAGCGGCCACTGAGTGCATACACACACACATACACGTATATATATATACACACACACAGTATATATACACTTTGTACACTGCATGTGTTTGTAAACTGAAATTACATATTAAAAAAACCCAGAAGGTAAAGTATCCCTTTAACAGGTTATACTATGACTGACTGTCTAAAACCTCATGCATTTGCCATTCGGTGTGAATCTGTTAACGAGTTATATTTCTAAATTACCCTGTTATGACATGTTTACATTGGCGTAGAATTAGCATAATTTCCTTTGATGTTCCACCTTCCTCTGCCAGGCAGGATTATTGGAGATTAAAGGGTTAATAGCATTTGTTGCACATTCCTTTATGTTATATTCTTGTTCTCTGGTGTTATCAAATCATGAGTCATACGAGCATTTCATACCAAGGGGATGGAGGAATAAGCTCATTAGCTGCCATTCATACCATATTTGAAGGGATAACTGTTTTGCTTTTAAGATAAAGGGAACCGTTACGTCATGTTTTCTAAATTACTTCTTGGAATTAAATAAATTGCTTTCAAGTACTTTCCCCAGAAAACACTGATGAAACTGCCTGATGTTTTTTAAATGTTTGTTTTATCTGTTAATTTGAATCAAGATTATAATCACGTTTAATGACTTAAATATGGGAACTAGAAGATTGTGTTCCATTTTCTTAAAATCTTGCAAATATTTGGCAAGATGCATCAACTGATTTCTTTTCGTTCCTTGTCATACATCAACAGTAATAGTGTGGAAATAACTTGGCCCAGATGAGTTCATTATGCCAAGGTCTGTGCAGTTCCTTCTTCTTTGTCTACTTAAATAAAGAAGACCTGTTGTGTATCACCCAACATTACCATCCCGTCTTTCATTCCAGGTCCCTGAATTTCATCGATCTAAAGCTCGCTCACTGAGGTGCTCTGTTGAGGTGTAGTCATGGACACAAAGAGAGAAGCTTTAGCGGGCGCTCCTCTGATCTGTTGGGGAAATCAGTCCTGAACAACCCCCCAGCAGTCTAGAGTCTAGTCCCCCCACAGTCTAGAGTCTAGTCCTAAACAACCCCCCAGCAGTCTAGAGTCTAGTCCCCCCACAGTCTAGAGTCTAGTCCTAAACAACCCCCCCGCAGTCTAGAGTCTAGTCCCCCCACAGTCTAGAGTCTAGTCCTAAACAACCCCCCTGCAGTCTCGTCCTAAACAACCCCCCGCAGTCTAGAGTCTAGTCCTAAACAACCCCCCCGCAGTCTAGAGTCTAGTCCCCCCCGCAGTCTAGAGTCTAGTCCCCCCACAGTCTAGAGTCTAGTCCTAAACAACCCCCCGCAGTCTAGAGTCTAGTCCCCCCCGCAGTCTAGAGTCTAGTCCCCCCCGCAGTCTAGAGTCTAGTCCCCCCCGCAGTCTCGAGTCTAGTCCCCCCTGCAGTCTCGAGTCTAGTCCCCCCTGCAGTCTCGAGTCTAGTCCCCCCTGCAGTCTAGAGTCTAGTCCCCCCCGCAGTCTAGAGTCTAGTCCCCCCTGCAGTCTAGAGTCTAGTCCCCGCTGCAGTCTAGAGTCTAGTCCCCCCTGCAGTCTAGAGTCTAGTCCCCCCTGCAGTCTTCCAACTCCAGTTTAGACAGTGGACATATAAGGTGAGAGGAATGTAGAGTTGGGTCCATAATGTCTCTCTCAATAACACCTTTAATCTGTGTTTGTATGGCAGTGCCCCACTGCTTTAATGCATTATGGACATGAAGAAAGGTACCTGTGTTATTTGAGAATCGTTAGTATTTCCGCCTACGTTTTAATCACGACTGAAAGGAATAATGTTAACATGACATTAATACACTTTGTTTGTGTTACACTGCATGCAGCAGTGGTGAGGGAACTTGTTTACAGCGAGACTAGTACAGCTTTGAAGCTTGGGAGTCCTACCCTTGAAAATTGATATGATTTGCTTCAATAATTATCCAGCTGAAAAAGTTAATAATATACGTACATTTGCAAGTTGCTTTGGATAAGGCCGTCTGCTAGGCAAATGTTTTTTATACTGCAAAGTTATATGAACTGTAAGAGTATCTCTCAATATGAAAACAGGCCTTTACAAATCACAAATCTTTAAACCGCACAGAAAACACAGCATATCCGTTGTCGGGATTACAGTTCACGGTTATTTCTGGATACCAAGCAAACAAAACAAAAATTCCTCAAGTTAGAGCAATCACACCAAGGCCTCCTTTTAAACAAACCTACATAAAAAAATCTTATTTTTAATGAGCAGGAGGAGATAATTTAGCCGTATTTTCTCAATACATCAAAAGAAGAGTGCAGATCTACTGGGGGAGGGGGAAGAGTGTGATGTTCTCTTTATCACAGCCAAATAATCTGTTCATCTTCACACCATAAACAGTATGATGTTATTTTCAGCTGTTTTAATTGATCTGATAGTATATTGCAGATTTGAATTCACTGTATCAGGAATAAGCCTGAGTGTGAGCTCAGGAACAGAAGAACAATGCAAGTGTATTCCCTTGGATAAGTTTGGGCCTGCGTATTCAAACGCAAATGTGAGGATTCAGAAGCCATTCCAGCCAGGTCTGCCAAGTAAAGCTGGCCCACATTTCTGATGGTGACATCACACGATCACATGATCCTCCAGATCAGTCGCGAGCGCTCGCTCTGCCTCACTGCTTGATGTTCTGCCTGAAATCAGGAAGAAGTCTGGCAGTCTCTCAGATGTTAATGAAGCACTTAGTGCATCCAAATCTATGCATTTCCATGTTTGTCCCATGTGACTTGTGAAGAAAGACACACACTCTTGTCCGACAGGAGGTTGTCCGTGACTCTGACATAAAAGGTCTGTTTTAATGGATTTATCTTCCTTTAGTGCCCCAGCTTCCATTTCTGGAGATGATTTTTACGTGAATGTTTTAGTGAGGCCTCCCCTCCCCTCACTCTCTGCGCAAGCTCAGTGTGTGAAAAAGCTTCCGTTTTATGCGTGCTGAAAAGGACGTGCACTTTTCACATCAAGGGCGGCAGAACCCCGGGCAGGGCCCACCCGAAAAAGGATGAAAACTAGTCACCTAGTAGGACAGGATCAATGAAAAGCAATTACATTAGAGGCCCTGAGAGCCGGGCGGCACGCGGCGAGGGCCGGGCGGCTGAGCGCGGATCCGCCCTCTGCTGCCCGGCTGCACGGCTCGCACACCGCCAATAATAAACACCAACAGCAAAGAGGAGATTAATAAGACTTGCTTCTGGCAGCACTGTCTCAGTTCTCTAAAAAGCACTCTGTCTTCACATCTGAAAGTAAGCGAGCGCATCCGTCACATTCACGCACACCAGTGTGTGTGTGTGTGTGTGTGTGTGTGTGTGTGTCCGCGACCGTGAGGGTCCTTCTAAACTGATGTGTTGTCATAATTATTATTAATTAACAGAGCGAGGTTTTCACAGCAGGGAGAAGGGCATAAAAACCCACATATGGTGAGTTCCTTTGTGTCAGGATGTGCAGGCCTGCTCAATAAATATTCATAGGCCCTATACCTTCTGTAACAAATCCTTTATATTTATTATTTCGTTTTTCACATAAATGTACGCACGCACACACGCACGCACGCACGCACAGGCATTGTGTTTGGCTGGTATACATCCATGTAATGCTTAAGTAAATCTCATGTGACTGAAAACAACAAGAACTAATGTCAAATTTAAATATTGTGTATGGGTATGTGTGTGTGTATTTGGACATACTGTATATATACACAGTATATACATCCCTATGGCATATATATATATATTACATATTATTCTGCCTGTTAAGTTGAAGCGGCAGGTAATAAAATAGGTTATTAATAAGCATACGAAGTAACAACAACTCAAGCTGACAATGTCCATGCTCACACAATGTATGGCTGTAAGTATTCAATGCACCACTAGATGGCAGTATATCCCATGTCTCCCGAACCAAGTGCTTCAGGAGCACGTCGCTGCCTGTAACCAAAAGAATTTGGTTAAATAATGCTTTGTGACACTGAGGTTATCAAAACAAACCAACAAAGAAATTGCACCTGACAAAATGTTTTGATGTTTGAATTAGCCAACATTTCTAACAATGATTGCCTGTGAAGAATGGATTAAAACATATACTGCCATCGAAATAACGAAGATACACAGACTCACACAAAGGTGAAAGTTCATCAAAATAGGCTTAAAATAAACCAATGGAAAGGCAAATTATTTCACGTTAAATATGCCTTTTTCTTCAAAGTAAAATAAAAGGCAGGCAACATTTTTTAGGTGAGTAGTATTGTGTTTAAGATGAACACAATACTGAGTCTGCAGTTTTGTGATTCCTGTTAGTTATCTTTTAAGTAAAAACATATTTAAATCTATTTGTAATTCTCCGATATATGTCTGCTTATAGCTTGCAAGAAATGCACACATCATTAAATTTAGTATATCTTTTGCAGTACAAAGTTAATCCTGTCTATGTTGGGGTTTGGGATTTTCCTTGTGTAACTTTTCAGTTAGAAATCACTGCAAAGCATTCACCCCATAACTCCATACATACAACATGTAAGATGCAACATAAAAATATATAAACAATTGAGCAAGACTGTAAACACATGCAGTAAATGCCTATCAAAAATGAGCTGCTCAGAGAGATCCGTCGTGCGATTGGAGTGTGTGTGTGAGATATCGCTTTGCTTTTGGGTGAACACTGACTGAATTTCAGGCGACAGTCTCCTTTCCCCGACGCCCGATGCAGTCTCTCTGCTTAAAGCGCGTTAGCCACGCCGCAGAGAACGTCATTGGTGGCTTTTTATTATGGTGTCAACACTTCACTTAAATAGCATTCAATATCTGGAGTTGGACTGTCAGCGAGATGTCAATAAAATGATCCACACAAACACTAAACGGCCATTCCTCCCCTGTTGTCCGGTTAATCTGAACATTGATTTATTGAATGCTCTGCCATTTAATGCAGTTAAACCACGGCAGTAGCTCTGGCTGGAAAACAGGTTGTTTGTGTTGTGTTGTGTTTGTGTTGTGTTGCGTAGTTCTCGGATTATCGATCGATGCGCTGTTTTACACACCAGCTCGCTCATGTCCTTAAGCAACACGCTCTGCAGTGAGCTCGGCCAATGATGGGGGCTGAGACTGCTTCACACAGCTCATTTGGGAAATTAGCCGAATACAAGGAAAAAAGATGCATGTCATAGCACTGAGAATACAAGAGAGTTATAGGTGAATTAAATTAAAAATATATATTATATGATGACAGAAATAGCCTAATATTTGCACAGAATATATATGGAAAACAAGACGGAATCATTAAAAAAATAAAATAAAATCAGACCCATTTTTTTATTTTTTATTATTAGACCCATTTAAAAAAAAACAAATTTCTAAAAAAGTGGGCCAACAGCTTTGCTATGGTAAACTCAGGATGGAGTGTGGTAATTCTGTCATTTTTAACCTCATCTTAATTCCTAAATCTTAACTTAACCCTCAGATCATTGAATTCCCATGGCTAAGAAGAGAGGAATCTTTTGTACTAAGAGTCTAGCAGAATGGTCTGCTCTTGCCACAAGGTATATATGGATTTAACTCCACTAAGACTTAAACAAACAATAGAGAGAAGAATATCAGAATTTAACTCCACTAAGACTTAAACAAACAATAGAGAGAAGAATATCAGAATTTAACTCCACTAAGACTTAAACTAACAATAGAGAGAAGAATATCAGAATTTAACTCCACTAAGACTTAAACTAACAATAGAGAGAAGAATATCAGAATTTAACTCCACTAAGACTTAAACTAACAATAGAGAGAAGAATATCAGAATTTAACTCCACTAAGACTTAAACTAACAATAGAGAGAAGAATATCAGAATTTAACTCCACTAAGACTTAAACAAACAATAGAGAGAAGAATATCAGGATTTAACTCCACTAAGACTTATTAAACAAGAGAGAGAAGAATATCAGAATTTAACTCCACTAAGACTTATTAAACAAGAGAGAGAAGAATATCAGAATTTAACTCCACTAAGACTTATTAAACAAGAGAGAGAAGAATATCAGAATTTAACTCCACTAAGACTTATTAAACAAGAGAGAGAAGAATATCAGAATTTAACTCCACTAAGACTTATTAAACAAGAGAGAGAAGAATATCAGAATTTAACTCCACTAAGACTTATTAAACAAGAGAGAGAAGAATATCAGAATTTAACTCCACTAAGACTTATTAAACAAGAGAGAGAAGAATATCAGAATTTAACTCCACTAAGACTTAAACAAACAATAGAGAGACATTTGAGAGAGAAGAATATCAGAATTTAACATGACTCTCTTTTTTTATTGAACTAGAGGATCAACAAACCTGGTGCAGGAAATTTTTATAAAAACAAGGAACAAATATCAGCCTGATATTAAATTGAGTTACGTTATTGGGCATTTACACAACTGTATGCAGCCTTTAATGTTATTAACAAACGCAACAGCTAATGACAGCTTGGAACAGAAGCCTTTTAAAATTCCCTGATCCAATTTAACATACTCCCGCTGCCCATTCCAAGTCAAGATCCATTTATTCAAATGTTCAAATGAAATAAGAAACAAACAGAAAATGACAAAGAGAAATTGCTCTCAACATCCAGAGTTAGTCTGTGGGGGTTTCTGCTATCCAGTTACCCTGACTGTGGTGCCAGGTTATCTGAAAGTTTGAGTGTTTCAGATTAACAATGTGGCATGTGAGTTCTATGGTATTGTATGTGGCATCCGATTAACAATGTGGCATGTGAGTTCTATGGTACTGTACGTGGTATCAGATTAACAATGTGGCATGTGAGTTCTATGGTACTGTACGTGGTATCAGATTAACAATGTGGCATGTGAGTTCTATGGTACTGTATGTGGTATCAGATTAACAATGTGGCATGTGATTTCTATGGTACTGTACGTGGTATCAGATTAACAATGTGGCATGTGAGTTCTATGGTACTGTACGTGGTATCAGATTAACAATGTGGCATGTGAGTTCTATGGTACTGTGTGGTATCAGATTAACAATGTGGCATGTGAGTTCTATGGTACTGTATGTGGAATCAGATTAACAATGTCGCATGTGAGTTCTGTGGTACTGTGTGGTATCTTAATGTGGCATGTGAGTTCTATGGTACTGTGTGTGGTATCTTAATGTGGCATGTGAGTTCTGTGGTACTGTGTGTGGTATCTTAATGTGGCATGTGAGTTCTATGGTACTGTACGTGGTATCCGATTAAGAATGTGGCATGTGAGTTCTATGGTACTGTACGTGGTATCCAATTAAGAATGTGGCATGTGAGTTCTATGGTACTGTACGTGGTATCCGATTAAGAATGTGGCATGTGAGTTCTATGGTACTGTACGTGGTATCCGATTAAGAATGTGGCAAGTGAGTTCTATGGTACTGTACGTGGTATCCGATAAGAATGTGGCATGTGAGTTCTATGGTACTGTACGTGGTATCCGATAAGAATGTGGCATGTGAGTTCTATGGTACTGTATGTGGTATCAGATTAACAATGTGGCATGTGAGTTCTATGGTACTGTATGTGGTATCTAATTAACAATGTGGCATGTGAGTTCTATGGTACTGTACGTGGTATCAGATTAACAATGTGGCATGTGAGTTCTATGGTACTGTACGTGGTATCCGATTAAGAATGTGGCATGTGAGTTCTATGGTACTGTACGTGGTATCAGATTAACAATGTGGCATGTGAGTTCTATGGTACTGTACGTGGTATCCGATTAAGAATGTGGCATGTGAGTTCTATGGTACTGTACGTGGTATCAGATTAAGAATGTGGCATGTGAGTTCTATGGTACTGTACGTGGATTTTTGCATATCCCTTTCCTTTCCCACTTTTTAATTTATGCAAAATGGAAGGAAAACCTTCTTTGCAATATGCAGATTCTTATGTAAAATAGCATTACCTATGGTGCCTGGACGGCAGCGTTCCGCTTTGATCTGTGTTTTTGACATTCTCTAACTATAAAGAAGAAAAGAACTTAAAAAATGGTAAAGAGCCTTAATTGAAGTGAACATAAAAGAAGATACATGGTGTTAATTGGTCTATGCGAAGAATAATTCAGGCCTTGGAGACTGCTGTCCCTTACCGTCCCGTCCCCCCCACCCCTGCCAAAGTGTCAAAATTTACATCTTTAATTCAAGATTCCCTTGTATTAATTACCTCTCTGAGTTGTGAATCACTTAATTTTAAAGTATAATAAATATGTTTTTTTTTCTTAGTATATGAATATTAATTCTCCTTGTTGGGCTGAAATAAAACTACGCTGCTCTTTAAGAAATCTTCATGAGAATGCAGGGTCGGGAGAACTGGTCTATGAGCTTTATTAATTTTTACATTTTTTTTTTTTTTACTGCTAATGATTTATGCGAACAATTTATGTGGCTTCGCCTCAAAATGTAAATGTATGAAAAGTGCACACATTCCTTTTATTTACAAATAACAGAGCATTCCTCACAATGACGAGAGTCTGAAGGAGCCCTTAACTTAAATGACATAAGTGACAAATTAAATTAACGTAAATGACACCTATGAACGTGATGTTAATCCCGCAGAATCCCATCCAGGATCTTTACATTCACAGGTTCCATTTTCTTTCAAATGCAGCCAAATTAAATGGCAAAAGCTATGTTACAATAAGTGAGCTAGTTTAGGCCAACGTCAGGCAACGTTAGTCAAATCACTAACGTTAGCAATTAGCTCGCTATTAACACTACAACACAATAAAAAATTTAACTATTTACAATACAAATCACCACTCACAACGCCACAACCATAAAAATGTAATACATTTCTCTCTCGCTCCCTTTCTCTCTCTCTCTAATACAGTAACACAGTAATGGTCTACTCGAAATTGGCGGTGAACATAATTATATTGCTGGACATCTGAACTCGTTCTGAATGGATAGACATTATGTCAATCATCAGGAAGAGAACGCGCACCAGAACACGCATGACTGGAACTCTATTGAATACTTTAGTGAGGCAGTGCTTCACGGGCGGGCTCAAAAACACGTCATAATCCACAATTATCCAATCATGTCTTATAAAGTCCCCCATTGATTTCCAATGGTCAAGTGAAGCAGTCAGACACTGTGCCTCACTGAAGTTCCTTTTAAAAGTCAAAGGGTGGCGCTGTTTTTCACGATACAAGCACAGAACTATATAAGAAGATACAAGTAATATTTTTGAATCTAAGCACTTTTTTTTAGCTTCACAAGGGAAAGTCGAAAGTCGTGATGATTCAATATTAAAGAAAGCCTATGTTGTGTGTGTGAATGTGTGATGTACATGTTCTTTTTCACCCCTTTTTTTGGTGATGCACTGTTTTGACCTGTTGACTTAGAGAAACCTCCTCTGCTCTCTACTCACCATTACACCAAGACACTGGAATAGCACACTGGTTATAGCGCTGTACTCACCATTACACTAATACACTGGAATAGCACACTGGTTATAGCGCTGTACTCATCATTACACCAAGACACTGGAATAGCACACTGGTTATAGCGCTGTACTCACCATTACACTAATACACTGGAATAGCACACTGGTTATAGCGCTGTACTCATCATTACACTAATACACTGAAATAGCACACTGGTTATAGCGCTGTACTCATCATTACACTAATACACTGGAATAGCACACTGGTTATAGCGCTGTACTCATCATTACACTAAGACACTGGAATAGAACACTAGTTATCGCTCTCCCTTCACCGTTACACTAAGACACTGGAATAGAACACTGGTTATAGCCGTCTACTCATCATTACACTAAGACACTGGAATAGAACACTGGTTATAGCCGTCTACTCATCATTACACTAAAACACTGGAATAGCACACTGGTTATAGCGCTGTGCTCATCATTACACTAATACACTGGAATAGCACACTGGTTATAGCGCTGTACTCATCATTACACTAATACACTGAAATAGCACACTGGTTATAGCGCTGTACTCATCATTACACTAATACACTGGAATAGCACACTGGTTATAGCGCTGTACTCATCATTACACTAATACACTGGAATAGCACACTGGTTATAGCGCTGTACTCATCATTACACGAATACACTGAAATAGCACACTGGTTATAGCGCTGTACTCATCATTACACTAATACACTGGAATAGCACACTGGTTATAGCGCTGTACTCACCATTACACTAATACACTGGAATAGCACACTGGTTATAGCGCTGTACTCATCATTACACTAATACACTGGAATAGCACACTGGTTATAGCGCTGTACTCATCATTACACTAATACACTGGAATAGCACACTGGTTATAGCGCTGTACTCATCATTACACTAAAACACTGGAATAGCACACTGGTTATAGCGCTGTACTCATCATTACACTAATACACTGGAATAGCACACTGGTTATAGCCGTCTACTCATCATTACACTAATACACTGGAATAGCACACTGGTTATAGCGCTGTACTCATCATTACACTAATACACTGGAATAGCACACTGGTTATAGCGCTGTACTCATCATTACACTAATACACTGGAATAGCACACTGGTTATAGCGCTGTACTCATCATTACACTAATACACTGGAATAGCACACTGGTTATAGCGCTGTACTCATCATTACACTAATACACTGGAATAGCACACTGGTTATAGCGCTGTACTCATCATTACACTAATACACTGGAATAGCACACTGGTTATAGCGCTGTACTCATCATTACACTAATACACTGGAATAGCACACTGGTTATAGCGCTGTACTCATCATTACACTAATACACTGGAATAGCACACTGGTTATAGCGCTGTACTCATCATTACACTAATACACTGGAATAGCACACTGGTTATAGCGCTGTACTCATCATTACACTAATACACTGGAATAGCACACTGGTTATAGCACTGTACTCATCATTACACTAAAACACTGGAATAGCACACTGGTTATAGCGCTGTACTCATCATTACACTAATACACTGGAATAGCACACTGGTTATAGCGCTGTACTCATCATTACACTAATACACTGAAATAGCACACTGGTTATAGCGCTGTACTCATCATTACACTAATACACTGGAATAGCACACTGGTTATAGCGCTGTACTCATCATTACACGAATACACTGGAATAGCACACTGGTTATATAGCGCTGTACTCATCATTACACTAAAACACTGGAATAGCACACTGGTAACTTATAGCGCTGTACTCATCATTACACTAATACACTGGAATAGCACACTGGTTATAGCGCTGTACTCATCATTACACTAATACACTGGAATAGCACACTGGTTATAGCGCTGTACTCATCATTACACTAATACACTGGAATAGCACACTGGTTATAGCGCTGTACTCATCATTACACTAATACACTGGAATAGAACACTGATTGTTGCACGTTCTCTTCACTGATAATCAGTACTGTACAGCAAGGCTAGCAGACAGCACAAGCAATACAAGTAGTGGTTCAATAAACAAAATCACATTCCCGACATGTGGAGCATGATATCAAACTTCTGGGGCCGATATCAATAAATCATATTTGACACCAAAATATTAGTTGTAAACTATTATTTTCCTATTCCAACTTGGCCCTGATAATATTGTGTATTCCTAAGCTATATCATTTGGTCGTCCTCAGACGAGCTTGACAGCGAAGTCTCCAGTCTTCTCGGTCGTCCATACATCCAGCCAGCTTACGTTTTAAAGCAAAATACTACGGTGCAAAAATAAGTGCTGCTGTAATGTAGCAGTGTTGCGTACAGAATTATTGAAATTCATATAAATGTATTTTAATGTTTATAAATATGTTTCTGTAACTAGTTCAATATGGCTTTCTTTCATCCTGAAACCTCCTTTACTTTTAAAAGTGATTTTATTTTGATGTTTTACAACAGTTTATTGGCTCAAAGTTCATCATCGTATGTTCAAATATGATTTGAGATGGAAACCTGCAGGGACGTATTAATTAAAAAAAGACTAATTAACATTCTGCAGTGATTTAAAAATTGAATATCATTAGAGCTGCAACCATCGGCCTGATGAAAAGAATTTGACGACAGTGAGATTTAAATTCAGAGAGCTCCAGATAATACACACATAGATCAAACAAATAAACAGTGAGGGGGGGGCACACAAAACCAAGACGTTTCGTTTCTTCACACCCGAGAGCTAGTACAAAATCTCTGAGAGAAAAGCACTTTAAAAACAAAACAGGCCTGAATGGCAAGCCCTAAACCAGCAGCCTGCCATCGGGAGAGCCGCGCGCGCTCGGCGGCTACGCTCCACTATCACGCTCTGACACTCCGTCATTGCCGTGACGTGAACGGTTGCCAGATTTGTCTCACGGCTGCTATTTGGGGCTTGGTCAGAAGCAATTCGGTGTGTTCACTATAAAGGCGGTTATAAACGTGGTTTCGTCTTTTCCCCCCCCCCTCCTTGAATCTGGAACCCCTGGCTGACCCGCTGCACGTTCAGCCCAACACTGTACATTTCAAACGGGATTAGCATTTTGTCCCTGCAGTGTGTCTAGTGTGCCAAAGAGCCTGTAATTATTATTCATTAGTATTCATTAGTTCCAGGTCCTGCCCAGTATGTAGCTCATGTTGAATGAGCTCCAGCGTTAGATTTCTGACGAGGGCTGGATGCGCAGGTCAGAGAGAAGGCATTAATTAGGCCCAGTAGTCAGAAGCTATTTTCCTAATGCCCATACACAAGGTTAAGAGCATGACACTGTTACCACTCTGCTGAATGAGATGAGAGAGGAATACATTTCATAAATAAAAAAACCCCTACCCATCTTTCCCCAAGCTGCACACTCACCATATCAACAGAATTTGTAAATGTACTTGCTGCTCGAGATGCAAACTTTCACCTGAATCTTTGTCTAGCTGACATTCCCGCAGCCAGATTATCTTTGTTCTCATTTGAGTTGAAAATGGGGCTCTCACTGCAGTCTTCTACGGCAGTGAACTTGATTTTTCTTTCAGTCAAAGAAGTGTTTTGAAACTTCATAAGAAAGCATCCTCAGGTCAATATGCTGTCAGGTCTAAGAAGCTTAGCTAGACCAGAGAATACTTATTTCTATATCTTCATGTTCTGCGATGTGGACGATACTGTGCCGATTAGGTTTTTGAAATGCAAAGTCTTGAAGTAAGTTCCTCACGTGGTTTGGAGAGAAAAAGTGCATATTTAATTCTATGACGCATACATGACTGCCTTTGCAATGTCAAAAAAATGGCAACAGTGAATGTTCTTTTACATAAAACTATTTCAATACTGACTGTCGTATTTTAACCCCTTTGCACAGATGCATAGTGAAGTTGGCGTTGATTTGTAGTTAAATATTTAATAATTTAGCCATTTGGATAGATTTGGAGACACTAATGGACAACAGGGTACACTGCCTATATTTTGCATCATAAACCTTTAGTAGTTCTGCATATCATCCTCAGATTTTGCACATTTGTGGACATGGAGTTTATGATCGAGGAAATGTATATTACCGGTTTCACTTATGTAGCTCTCAGTATTTTGTTGCAAACTTATTATTTTTTTGTATTTTTCCAAAGTTTCTTTGCATTTGTGGCACTTTATTTTGACTTAAATTATGAAAATAAACAAATCTAAGTTTGTATTGTAAATGGTACATCTGTCATGTTTCATTTAGGCCATTTACCAAGTTAATGTGATGCTCACACCTGGGGCCACATGTATAAACAGTGCTGAGCAGAAAAAATCCCTCAGAAAGCCGTGTAAGCGAGTTTCCACGCAGAAATTCAGATGTATAATATAACGTGCTGTGAGAATCTGCGTACCTCTGCACACGATGGACACCGTACGTACGCAATGTTTGGAGTCCGTGTGATATGGACACCGTACGTACGCAATGTTTGGAGTCCGTGTGATATGGACACCGTACGTACGCAATGTTTGGAGTCCGTGTGATATGGACACCGTACGTACGCAATGTTTGGAGTCCGTGTGATATGGACACCGTACGTACGCAATGTTTGGAGTCCGTGTGATATGGACACCGTACGTACGCAATGTTTGGAGTCCGTGTGATATGGACACCGTACGTACGCAATGTTTGGAGTCCGTGTGATATGGACACCGTACGTACGCAATGTTTGGAGTCCGTGTGATATGGACACCGTACGTACGCAATGTTTGGAGTCCGTGTGATATGGACACCGTACGTACGCAATGTTTGGAGTCCGTGTGATATGGACACCGTACGTACGCAATGTTTGGAGTCCGTGTGATATGGACACCGTACGTACGCAATGTTTGGAGTCCGTGTGATATGGTGACTGTGACAGATTTTTGGAAATGTGAACAAGACTAAGCTAAAGTACAGGTCAAGAATAAAACAGCAGGTAAAGTTATTGGCATCAGTCGAGATGCCTATCAAATTTTGCACAGATCACATAAATTATACACAGTTACAGCACAACCAAAGCATTCACAGCTTGATTTATTTTATTTTATTTATTTATTTATTTTTATTTTTTTTTATTACATTCATCACACACATGAGATGCAAGTATGCATCATAACATCATAACATGGTAAGGTACGTAAATATGCGGTAGAGCTAAAAGGCTTTCGTCGTAGTCCTGACAAAAAACATAAGGGACGGAGGGGAAAAACATTCATTTTCAACAACACATCACAACTGACACAACAACACTACAACAACACACAACACACACACACAACAACAACAAACACAACCAACAAACACATATGATGACATGACATGAATTCATTATTCATTCACATCACACTAACACACACTAACACTACAACAACAACACTAACTTCATCATATCTATAACTACACTACTCACTCACATCATCACATTGATGAGAGAGAGAGAAGGGTCTCGAAGCATCAGTTCAATTAATTTACTAGGGGGGAAATAGATAAGGGCAGTGTGAATGTATGGGCAACACAGGGATATAAATGTGATGGGGGCATTGACAATACAATGGCAATAGGGATGTGCAGAACACAGGGACACTTAGGCCCCTAGGGATAAAGTACAGACTCCTCCAATGAAAATATTCAAATTTAATTTGTCCCCCAACACTATTGTTTCACGGATGACGACTGCTTCTGCATAGTGCAAGCCAGCGGTACGTATGTAGCACGTTAAGTTATTTATTTTTTCTAACCGGTTTTTAATTCAGTTTTTTTTCTGTTATTTAAGATTCTGTATTTGAGCTTTTTGGATTGCATGCATTACGTCTAATGTTTTATTTGACTTTAAAGTTCAAATATTTCTGCACTGAACCCATTGGCCCACTAAACCATCGCAAACAAGGTGTTTAATTTCCAATTGGCTATTAATAATGTATAGGCGTAACTTGTAGATATTGTTTAATAAAAAACTTATAAAGCCTGATAACGTCTTTTGAAGGCGTTCAGATTAAATTATGGTTTTGACAGCACAATCTCTGACAGGACTGCACTCAAATAACCATCCTTATTAGATATGATATAAAAATAGTCAGTTACACAGACACATTCATATTTAAAAAATAGTCCAATTTTATTATTCATAATTTTAGTTTTAATAACCCATTAATAGGTTGTGTATAACTGTGTGTAATTAGAAATGTCAGCAAAATAAACACTTCTGATTGTTTACTGACTTTAAATGACCAGAGTAAAAGGCTCTTTCGTGCATGTACCTTTGCTGATGTGCTGGATTAAAGTTTGGTGTTTGATGTTGACACCTCAGGGTGGCACTATTTTGGGGGGCTGAAATAACTGTTAAGCCCTTTCCCCCACAATTCTCACAATGGAAGCTAACACATTCATAAGAATTTGTTCATATGTTTAACTTCCTCCTTGTGGCTAAAAAGCAGTGGTGCAAAATGGCTGACAGGTCATAGGCTGAAGCCACACTCCTCTACGCAGTGCAGTAACGTGCATTAGAGTGTGGTTAGTGCCAAAGAACCTGAGCCTGCCACTGAGTCGAGCCGAATATAGAATTCACCGACCTGACCTGAACCCGAGACAGATGCAAGAACATACACGGCACATGCTTCAATCATCGCCAATAACATTATGTGACATTTATGTTACAGAGGAGACAGGAAGCTGTGTCAGGAAGGAAAGAACCTGTCACAGCTTGTCACAAGGTGCCGCTGCTTGGGAGTCATGCACTTGACTTTAATGCTGATTGAATGATTTCTATGACAAAAGTATTTGCTTACTGACAAATAATAAAAAATAAAAAAAATTTAAAAAGCATAAATAAAATAATGCCTGGTCCATCCCAAAACCATTGGGTCCTGGTGGGTTATGAATGGGAATCTATTGTACATCAACAGCAAAGCTGTCATGTACATTTTTGGTAGAGGGGGAAAAAATGCTTTTCTTGGATTAATTTCCAAATTGAGCAAAAACAACCAAAACCAACCACAAAATATATGGTGGACAATTCAAGACAGAGTCGACCCAAAAAGCACATATCTATATTTCTAATCAGGGCTTTTGTCATTGTTGCAAGTTTGAAATCACTGCAAGGGAACAGTGCATTTTTGGATCTCTATAGTGCCACCATGTGGTTTGATTGGGCTAAGCCACTCTCAATCACCCCACCAAGTTAAGACTATTCAACATTTTAGAAAATTGTATATATTGGCCTATGTTTCCTTCATTCAGTGTGAGAAGCCACATCTACTGATATGAGTTTCAACTCTCTAGGTCAAACAGTGTAGGAGCTATGATTGTTTCATTACTGCAAATTCAACTGAATATTATATATCGCCACCAAATTTGGGGAGGGCTTGTAGGGTGATACCTTCTAACAATACACCAAGTTTCATAATCAGCCAACGCGGTTAAGAAAGAACACAAAAAAGTAATAGATGAGTAAATTTAAAACAAAACGGCGGCCTATTCAAGATGGTCTTCCTAATGAGGGCTTTTGTCACCATAGCAAATTTTAAATCTCTGCAAAGGAACGGTGCTTTTTAGTGAATTTGTCATAAAAAAAAAAAAAATTGGCTCTCTATAGTGCCACCACGTGGCTCAATTGGATTAAAAATGTACGGCTTAATGTGACTAAATAGACATACCAAGTTTCATAACTTTCTGTCAAACGCTTTTGGAATTATTAGCATTTTTGTGATAACCCACACCCACTGAAAATTCATTGGCTCATCATTCTGACAATTTTTGACTTAGGCCTAAGAAAAGTAGTTCACAGAACAAGTTTTGTGCAAATTGGTCAGATTTTGTAGAACCAGTAGCATTGTAAGTGTTTTACATAAATATCTGTTCAACCTATTCATATCAACTGAACAAACAGATGTACTAGAACACCATGAGAAAATGGAACGTGAACAACACAAAATATGAGAAATAACTCAGCTGTTGATGAATTTATTGTCCTTAACAGTAAATTGATCCTCACTGTGGTTATTCCTTTATTCCCACTGGAATTTAAATGGGGAAAGAGAGCTTGTTTTTAACAGTTGGGTGCAGGGTATGAAATTAACACCTTTTTCACCAACTGGCCAGGGTGGCTTGAATATGTTGTACCATTCAGAGGTATATACAGGTGCAGCTCAAAAAATTTGAATATCGTGAAAACGTTCAATATTTTTTGTCACTCATTTCAGAAAGTGAAACTCATATATTATATAGATTCATTACACATAGAGTGAAATATTTCAAGCCTTTATTTCTTGTAATTTTGATGATTATGGCTTACAGCTAATGAAACCCAAAATTCAGTGTCTCAGAAAATGAGAATATTTTGCTTTAACATATTTTTTAAGTATCATATTTAATATTTGGTCGCATATCCTTTGCATGCTGTTACTTCCTGAAGTCTGTGACCAATCAACATCAAAAGACTCTCGATATCTTATTTTCAGGTACTGTTACAAGCGATACTATAACCTCTCTGCATTTGAACTGATCTCTATGGGAATTGGGGGTGAGACTAGATTCAGCTGTAAATTACACGTACAGTATGGAACACATGGCTGGCTAAATGGCTGTAAGTCATCAAGGGTCTGAGCTATCGAACGAGCCCCAAACCATCACTCTGTTGCCAGTAGATGTGGATGGATCACTGCAAGGGTTATTTCTCCTGACTCATTTTCCTATAGAACTCTATGGGGAAAAAAGTCAGGAGAAACAACCCTTAAAGGGATCCATCCACATCTACTGGCAACAGAGTGATGGTTTGGGGCTCGTTCGATGGGCCTCAGCTTAGTAAGAGACATGAGGGAAATGTGAACCTTTTAGGACCATGGTGCACAATTTTCACATTTCAAAGTGAGTTTAAAGGCGCATTTTGTCAAATATTGGAATGGAATAAAAGGCTGATGTTGATTGAAGGTTAAAAATAAAAAATGATTGCATGCTCCTCAATCTTCTTCTTGAAATAAAGTGAAAACAATATCAAAATCTGTGGAAGAAAGTCTGTGGAAATATTGCATCACACAAAAATAAATAAATATTGACCATAATTAGAAATAAAAAATAAATAAAAAACCTTTGTAACGTGCATCTGCAGAAATGAAGAGCCACCTTCTCCCCGCCTCCCACATCATCACGGCGAGACGTCACAACACCCCAAACAACAAGTGAATACATGACATCCTCCATGTCTCCGGCGCGCCGAGGTTCTGCGTTAGATTTATGACACGGACTCCATAGGTGCGCCTGACAGCTCTCAGATTGGTGCAAAGAAGAGAGGGCTTTTTAAGTGAGAGGGGTTAGCTGGGTAAATCTATCAAGGGGTCCACCCTGGGAGAGGTAGGGAGGAAGGGCGGGAGAGAGGGAGAGAGAGAAGGAGGGAAGGATAGGGGGCTTTGAGGAGCCCCCGCTGCGTAGCAAGCTTCCATGCTGAGCACATCCTGGGCTCTTGACAGCCACGTTCAGCCTTCGCTACAGCGATGAATAAAAGGAACTCCCCGCAGATTACACATCTTCCATGTTTTGACATTGACCTTAATACATAATTTAACCACAAAGCCTGAAGAGTGTGTAACAAGATGAGAAAAGACAACAACCAGCGAACGGGGCGATGATGCCCCGTCAGGGTTCCGAACCGTGACGGTCACCTGTGAGCGGGAAGGCGTCGTCTTAAAAAGGGGGTTACCAAAAAAAACAAATAAAAAGGTGAACGAATGAGCCGCGAAGTACTGGAGGGTCACTGGAAAACATGACTCGCACTTCCCAAAGAGCTCGGGGTTACGTCTGAACACATGGAGCTGCTTCCCGACGACCGCGACCTCGTTAATAATTGCTGAGATGGTCTTATTCTGCGGAAACCCCTGCCTGCTCCCGACTTCCAGAGACACGTTCTCTGTGTTTTCACTGCTAATTCTACTCCTGGCGCAATCAGTGTCGTCTGTTCCCGGCGTAGGGCTGCTCTCTGCTAGGTTTTTGTCCCAAAGCCGGCGCCTACAGAAGTGACGGTTAGTGACGCGCAGTGCTCGGACAAACAGGGGGGCTGTGGTAGGCTGGATGTTATACGGGGGGGATGGGGGGGGGGGGGTTCACTGCTGTTGAAATAAGGCCGAGCACCTTCGCAGGTCAGGGCAAGTACCTGTAAATGGCGCGATTTGACACTTCAGACCTCTCCAGCCTCTCCCCCTCCCCTGCACATGTCCAAAAATTCCCGTTCTACGGAAAGACCTGAGGCCCGTCAAGGAGCCCTTACCCCTCTTAATTCCAGAGAAGAGAGGTTTCCATAGCGACGCAGACAACACTCCGAACCACCTTCACACTTGGCCCCGCTTACAAGGTGGGCACTAAATTCAAGTGAGAAATATTGGACTTAGCACAAGCAAGGGGGCCACGCGTGTACGGCTACACACGTAAGTATCCAGCATTTCATGTCTAGGTAAAGGTTTCAACACCCAAGAACACCATGTCCAGGTGTTTTACTTAGACGGTAAACACTTCAACAGGTGAATCCGGTCTCGAGAGCCACCTGCAGTGTCCATTTAGAGCAGCCATGCCTCAGCACACCTAACAATGCAACAAACGTGTGCTTTGTGATCTTTTATGATTTCCATCAGCCATGTCCGCGCCTGAATCACAGTGACACGCTGAATCATCACTGTAGAGGGCAGTACAAAATCCTGGAGCTCTTTTCAAAGAAGCCACACATGCACGTCCCTTCAATTACAGTGTAATTGACGTCACGTGACGCTGTAATGGCGACATGTAGTCCAGCTGTCTCTCGTGTTTGTTAATTTGAATGTGTTTTGTTGTGTCTGGCTTTTTGTCTTGTTTTTTTCATGCGCTGTGTGTCTGTTGCGGTACGGGGACGCGGATGGAGGATGGATTTTCCGGGACACTCCTGCTCCTCGTTTGATAATATTGACAAATTGTCTAGTCGATATAATTTTGTTTGTGTTGTCACCATGGAGACGCATTCGCAACATATGCTCGGGAATGTCCGTTGGATCTGCAGACTGCAGCAACAAAGTTTACCATCGCTCTTCACTGGAGTTGAAGACTTTGGGACTGATCCGGGAGTGCAGGCAATCTTCAAAAGGCAGCCAGGGAAGAAGAACATAATGCGGGGGAGGAATGAGGAGACGACTGGGAGGATTGACGCAGTTCGGTGCTCCGTTTCGGCGGTGGGCAGAGACCGCGGCGCTACGTGTATGGAGGAGAGTCGTGGAGGCGGAGTTTGTGTGTTGGACTGCTTGGTGACACTGGACATCTCTGGACAGCGGGGCTATTTTTTTTTTTTAATCAAGGCTGTATTGCACTTTAATTCACTTAATTGATGTTATGATTCTGTTGGATGTCTTTGTTTGATATGTTTGTTTGTGTGTTGTGGGTCTGCCCCACTGTCTGTCTTTTTTTGTTGTCGCTGGGGCTACAACAGAAGTTCCCTTGCGGAAAAATAAAAGTTATTGTATTCTATTCTAAGATCACAAGATTATGTGATTAGAATGTTCTTAGTTGAACAGTCTGCTGCTGATGTAACAATCACTACTGGTATCTTAAATCAATGGAGTTCTAGAACACTGATTGAAAAAAAAAAAACATTCCAAAAAACCTGCTCTTCAAAGGGTTAATGCAGAACAGCACATGTATCTGAAAGGGTTTCTTCCTTCTTCACATATAAGTGTTTCAAAGGCCAGTATAGACTATTTTCCCATAAATACTTGATAATAGCATCATCAGAACTTGCAGCCTACTGTACACAAAAAAAAAACTAAGAAATAAATAATATGCATAATAGCAAGCTGGATTAAAGCACTAATCTAATTAAGCAATCGCTGCCTGTGAGGGTATTGTAGCATACTAAAACACTATGAAGGCTAAATGTGTGTGTGATGTGTGTACTTATGATTATGCTTTTTCAACATCACACACAGAGAGAGAGAGAGAGAGAGAGAGAGAGAGACAGAGACAGAGACAGCGAGAGAGAGAGTTCGATGGAAGATCAGTACTTATTTCTGAAGCATTCACACACATGTGATGAAGTGTAAACTAAGAAGATTGTGCCCTGAATGATAATGAAGACTAAAAGAGAAACGGAAATTTAAAAAAAGTGCATGGAACCCCCCCCCCCCTCATTAATGGACCATGACCTTGCCGATGAGATCCCACCCTCGAATTTCAGTTAGCACCCACGAGTATGTTCATTTGAAGTGCTGTACCCTGCGATGCATATTAAGCAAGCGTTCGCTGCAAATGCTTCGCGGATTAATAAAAGATTTGGTTTGCGCGGACCGGACCGCATGGTGCGACGGTTAAAGCGGCCCTGGTTAACGCGAATGCTCCTGGGCTCAGTTCCCGGCCGGACGCGCCACGGTGGGCCGCTCCAGAGGCCCCGCTTGGCCGGCGCTCAGTTGGACTCCGAGCGCGGCCTTCACAACACGCCAGCTGTGCTGTGGCATCAGCGCGATCGACCGGCGGGCGGGCCGCTGGTGTCCTGGCAACGGTCCGAGCGCCTGTACAGCGAGGGCCCGAGCAGGACGGAGCGGCGCTCTGGCAGGGGTACCAAACGCCCACGCCGCCATCGTCACAGCGATGTAATCAGCCCTGTAAACACGCTCGTTTGACATCGTTAATTGGAGAAAGATCAGAAGGCTTTGTGGTGGGGGGGTTATCTCGTCAGAAAAACGTTCTCACACATCAAAGATTTTGGATTCCAGAATCCTTGACTGTTTGACAGAGAGATACATTAGATGTTCTTTTGTTTTTTTTTGGCGGTGGGCTGAGCTGACCGTCTGTGCCAGGGCATCTGGCTCGCACAGCGTTTAGCAGCAGGACTGTTCCATGGGGGAAGAAACTGAAAGTCTTACACACCAGAGAAATGTAGCCAATCTCTCCGTCAGTGATGAAATGGACAATATAGTATTACTGAAGAAAGGACCAAGAAAAATGCCAGGAGAAAATCTCACTCGTTCATTTCAAACTCTTTTTTTAAGGTTACTCGACCTTACAGTTGACAGGAGTACTTTTCAAGCAAAGGATTCTGAGAGCCCTCTCGTATCGCAGATATCCTATTAGTATTAACCGAGGTGCTCCTCTCATAACTTCCCATTCGTCAGCTCCTTTACAACTTGAGAGTAATACAGGAGGTCACCAGACTGTATTTTTAACCTCTTGACTGGAAACCAGTTCATTCCTAATGATCAACTTCTCACACACAACCCAAACACAGCGCTCCCATTAGCTTTCATTATTCAACTTCAGACACCATTTCACCATCGCCTTTGTTCCGTGTTGAAGGGCGTGGAGATTCATGCTTTTGGGACCGGAACGCAGAGCTAGTTTGCGTGAAACTTATTTTGTGGAGAGCAGCACACCGTGGCACATTATGAAGACTGAACTTTTCCCCCCTTTGATCCTGACACACGTCCGTCAGCCCGTCTTTAAAGCCCCACTTTAAAAAGCTTAGTGGCTGTCATGTCGTTTCGTTCTCTGGCCTCTTACTCAAAGTGTCACTGGCATAATGGCCGCTTGTCTGCTCTTTTGATCATCGACGCCGGGCGCGAGGATGGAAACGCGCTCGCCATCACCACCGCGCACGATGCGGCCGTTCCCGGGGTGAAACGGCACAACCGGAAATCTAAAATTCACTTTCAAAATGAATTTTTAGCCTTTAATCGCTGTGCGGTGGAAACTGTGCGGTGATTAAAGCGCGCGGAGCTCGGAGCCAAAATGACTCCTGCCTCAGCATCTCTGGTACAGGGGGCTCTTATCACAAACTCAGGCCTGGGCTGAAAGCCTCTGTGAGCTTTAATTCAAGTGGATCATCTATCTTTCTCTCTTTTGCTCACACTCCCGCTCTCTCCCTTTTTCTTGCCCTCTTTCTCTCTCTCCCTCCCTCCCTGTCTCACTCACTCTTTCGCTCTCTCCTCTCTTTTTATTTTTCCCCACCTATTTTTCTCACCCTCTTTCTCTCTCACGCCCCCTCTCTCCCTCTTTCTTTTCTCCCACTCTTTTTCTTCTCCCTCTCTCTCTCCCCAGTACCCTGTGGCACAGCACCCAGGTGTTGTTTTCGTTGTCTGATGCTCAGTGCCACAAACACACACCTTCATGAGTAAAGCACACCTGGTTCCACCCTTGATACGCTGTGGTGTCAGGCAGTCTTTCTACCCCTGATATCGCTGTGGTGTCAGGCAGTCTGTACTCCTACGGTGTGGTGTCAGGCAGTCTCTCTACCCCTGATACGCTGTGGTGTCAGAAAGTATGTACCCCTGATATGGTGTGGTATCAGGCAGTCTGTACCCCTGATACAGTGTGGTGTCAGGCAGTCTGTACCCCTGATACAGTGTGGTGTCAGGCAGTCTGTACCCCTGATACAGTGTGGTGTCAGGCAGTCTGTACCCCTGATACAGTGTGGTGTCAGGCAGTCTGTACCCCTGATACAGTGTGGTGTCAGGCAGTCTGTACCCCTGATACAGTGTGGTGTCAGGCAGTCTGTACCCCTGATACAGTGTGGTGTCAGGCAGTCTGTAACCCTGATACGGTGTGGTGTCAGGCAGTCTGTACCCCTGATACGGTGTGGTGTCAGGCAGTCTGTACCCCTGATACAGTGTGGTGTCAGGCAGTCTGTACCCCTGATACAGTGTGGTGTCAGGCAGTCTGTACCCCTGATACAGTGTGGTGTCAGGCAGTCTGTACCCCTGATACAATGTGGTGCCAGGCAGTCTCTGTGCTCCTGATTTGGTTAAAAAAAAATACAAATAAAAAATAAAAAATAAAAAATAAAAAACTTTCAATGAACTGTACGTTTATATATCTTTATATTATCTTTGCACATCCAACACCCAGCGTAAATTGTAATTGTAATTAGTATCATATTTAAATCACAATAAAAAGATCTATTGGCTGTGTGTGTCACTAGAACTGCGGCGCGAACAAAGAAGTTTAACTTTTTTTTTTTTTTGGCTTATAAACTTATGTTTTTAGCTCATGCTTTGTCCATTGATTTCTGTACCTGTTTATTTATTTATAAGGAATCCTGTCTGCTCCACTCGCCCTGGGAGAGAGAACTCTGATCCGAGTACATGGCCAAGTGTTTGTGACGTAAAAGCTGCAGAGTAAAAAGCGTCTCTTTCAATAACGCACTTCCCGTACGCACTGGAAGACGTGTCAACATCAGTTACACAGACTGCTGCAGCTGGAAGGGAACGAGTTCACTCCTCTTCAAAAAGCGATGCCATCCAAGTCACTGTAATGCTGTTACCTAACCTGCATGAGCGATGCATGAAACATGCAAAATAGCAGGAAATACAGGAGAGAGAAATGTTTCCAAAGCAAAACAATGAGTTACAAAAACGAGGAGACGGCAGAGACTGAAACCTGGAATAGACGGATTCATCACCCGGAAAAAAAAAGAGAAAATGAAAAAAATAAATAAAGATCAGGCTAAGTGGTGATCATGGGACATCATGAGTTTGCTATTGTGCGTCTTATCCATTCACAGGACAGTGCACACCATGAAATTCACAAGCAAGTGCAATTGATAAGGCGTTCAAATGGCTCTAAACTGTGTCTTTGTGTGATGTAGGCAGCAGTCTTCAAAAAAAGAAAGTGGTAAAGTAAAGAGATGTACTGGGTGGCTCCTCGGCTTCCTGAAGTGGCTGACACAAGCTTGTCACCTCTTTGGACTGCCACGTGCTTGGATGCAAACAGAAAAAAAAATCCAAGAATCAAAAATGTGCAGTCTTACAAAAATCCTGACAGCACTGCCACACTCCAGGAAAAACATTAAAGGAAATTAATTCAGGCATGTAACAGGACAGCTTAGTCTAACCTGAAGCTGTGCATGGGACAAATCTGAAGAGACACACTTCCCTTATGTTCACCGTAGGGCACATTTCTTCCCCCCCAGTCTTCTTCTGTGGTACGAATGCTAACTGGAATACATCAGTGGCTAAGCCAGCTGAAGCACTGTGTCAGTACGGAACGTTCCGCTATCTACCTTTGTGCTGGAGTCACAAACCTCAAACATTTAGTACTGAGGGCCTGATTTACCAAGGCCTTCCGAGTGCGTAAAATCTTTTAGCGCACGCAAAACTAATAACACAACCAATGATTGGTGCAAAACAAATACCATGACCAATCATTGGTAATGTTATTGGTTTTGCGTGTGCTAAAAGGTTTTGCACACGGTAAAGATCTTAGTAAATCAGGCCCTAAGAGTACTAGATTAGTATTACCTTTTGCAGCACACTCCCTGCTATGTATGTACTGTGTCCCTACTATTAAATCCATACTGAATATTTCTACTCACAATTATGACATTACTCCAAGTGATATCAAGAGAAATGTGAAATAAAAGCACAGTGCACTGTAGAATACTGGATTGAGACCTGGGAGTTTAAACTGTCTATGTTGCATCGCATCGCATCACTTCCTGTTTGACAAGTTGTGATATGACCCCTAAGTGTTGGATTTCACAGTCTATGCATTGCGCTATTCTGGTGTGTTGCTTTCACCCCGAACCCATACTTAGACTGGAAAGACGACATCTCCCATAAACACACCCCCCCCTAGCACAAGCAACTGGGAATGCATATCAATAGCCCTATAGAGCCTCTGGCTTATTCTACTGAACTCCCTATTACGCAATAATATTTGATAAATGCTCTCGATTAGGCAGTATATGGAGAGGCTGAAGTGTTACCCCTTCCCATTTCAGGAGGTCATGTCCATCTTTGGCCACTATTTATGATGTCATCAACAGTCGCAACAATGGAAGGACATGCAAAGAAGAATTTCACCAGCCTGATATAAAAATTAATTATCATCACATCCTCCTCATATTTAACGAGGGAAGTAATTAAATACTTTTTTATTAAACATTTATTAGCCGCTACTTATCGTTTACCGCGGTAATAATAGTGGCACAATTAAAAACCTTCAGCCACTGTATCTTCATAATAAACGGCTGTGGATCCAATTAAAAATCAGTTTGAAGAAAGAGAGAAGAACAATTAATGGCATTCAGAGGCTGAGTGCGGCGATTTTTAAAATGCCAATCACAACAACAAAGGGGCTGTGGAGTGTAAGTGTCTCTGTGAGATAAATGATGAATGTATATGCATCTAGGCCACCGATCCTTCCCAAGTACAAAGACAGAGACACACTGAATACAGTGCATTCTGTCACATGAAAATGCAGCAAATTATGTCCGTTATACAAATCGGTAAATGTTTGAAACAAGAGTGTAGGACCAATTCTATTGTTGCTATTAAAACTGAAAGGCATGTTGAGGTATTTTATGTGGAAGAAAAAATCGGGAAAATGTGGAGGCCATGAGATTGCCGTGTGTTCAGCTCTTTCAACTTTTCCTGGGTTAATTTTCGAATGCTTCTCAACTTTGTTTCCCCGCAAAATGTAATATTAATATAAATTTAAATGACATATTCATGCTATACGATAATCGTAAGGTAGACGACGTCTACTTATTCAGTGATTGGGCCGCGATGCCCTTTAAACCTGATTGGTTCAATCGTATCTATTGAAGAGGGCTCAATCTGTGGTGAAGACTGAGGTGTACAATTTTTTTTTGTTGGACGTCAGATTTAATGCCGAACAATGTCAAGGCAGGTGGTCGTCAGCAGTCAGAGAGAGGACAGGTAAACACTGGCAAAAAAAAGAAGAAAAAAAAGGCCTGCCTTCTTTTGGCTTCCACTGCCTGGCCACTTTGCAGAGGGAAGTGTCAGACAAACAAAAATAATAATAATTTAATAAAAAAATGCTTAAACTGAAAATAAACTTGGTGGCCTCCGTGGTCTGAATACCATTAGACATAATAAACCAGCGGGAGACGGTATCAAGATGTCGTCATGTCAACGACACCGACATGCACCTTGGTGCTCATTATTATCCTTGAACAGCACCAATTTACATCTAATGCGGTGACTAATTCTGATCCAGTGTTGTCAAGAGGGATAGGTAATGCCCAGAAAGAGATGACAGTGTTCCTGTCAGGAAGAGCTCCATGGAGGATTCCTTGGGGCAATGATTTAATGCCCATGTCAGGTAATGCTGTCAGGTTTTTTTAGCCAGCCATTAGAATTCAGGATACAGTGTAAAGGAATTGGGCTTTGGCTATTTGAGATTCACACTCTGGCTGGTAGCATGCCCCTGTTCTAAAGTCATCGCCCTTTAGCTGGTAAACTACAATTAAAGCATCCTTGAACTCAGCGGATGGTCTGCGTTCAACGGCACCCGTTTTAATCGCCATGTAAATACCAGATAGGAATGAGCCCATCTGCAGCACACGGATGACCTGTGGCCTGTTCATTATCACCGTTTTACTCTACCTGTTCATTATCACCGTTTTACTCTACCTGTTCATTATCACCGTTTTACTCTACCTGTTCATTATCACTGTTTTACTCTACCTGTTCATTATCACCGTTTTACTCTACCTGTTCATTATCACTGTTTTACTCGACCTGTTCATTATCACAGTTTTACTCTACCTGTTCATTATCATGTTCATTATCACCGTTTTACTCGACCTGTTCATTATCACTGTTTTACTCGACCTGTTCATTATCACCGTTTTACTCGACCTGTTCATTATCACTGTTTTACTCGACCTGTTCATTATCACCGTTTTACTCTACCTGTTCATTATCACCGTTTTACTCTACCTGTTCATTATCACTGTTTTACTCGACCTGTTCATTATCACCGTTTTACTCTACCTGTTCATTATCACCGTTTTACTCGACCTGTTCATTATCACTGTTTTACTCGACCTGTTCATTATCACTGTTTTACTCTACCTGTTCATTTTCACCGTTTTACTCTACCTGTTCATTATCACTGTTTTACTCGACCTGTTCATTATCACCGTTTTACTCTACCTGTTCATTATCACTGTTTTACTCTACCTGTTCATTATCACTGTTTTACTCTACCTGTTCATTATCACTGTTTTACTCGACCTGTTCATTATCACTGTTTTACTCTACCTGTTCATTATCACCGTTTTACTCGACCTGTTCATTATCACCGTTTTACTCGACCTGTTCATTATCACTGTTTTACTCGACCTGTTCATTATCACTGTTTTACTCGACCTGTTCATTATCACTGTTTTACTCTACCTGTTCATTATCACCGTTTTACTCTACCTGTTCATTATCACCGTTTTACTCGACCTGTTCATTATCACTGTTTTACTCGACCTGTTCATTATCACCGTTTTACTCGACCTGTTCATTATCACTGTTTTACTGGACCTGTTCATTATCACCGTTTTACTCTCCCTGTTCATTATCACCGTTTTACTCGACCTGTTCATTATCACTGTTTTACTCTACCTGTTCATTATCACCGTTTTACTCTACCTGTTCATTATCACCGTTTTACTCTACCTGTTTATTATCACCGTTTTACTCTACCTGTTCATTATCACTGCTTTACTCTACCTGTTCATTATCACTGTTTTACTCTACCTGTACATTATCACTGTTTTACTCGACCTGTTCATTATCACTGTTTTACTCTACCTGTTCATTATCACCGTTTTACTCGACCTGTTCATTATGCTTAAGTTACTTTCAATGGCTGTTTTATCGTATTTATTTAGCAAAAGCTGCGAAAGCCCCACTTCCGTAATATCTGTCTACAGATAATTTCATTGCAGCCAGGACAAAGAAAGCCAAAGAGCACATGATTGCAAAGAGGATTTTTTTATATGGAATTGATTTTAAAAAATCGATGCAGAAAATGGAGAGTTGAGTTGAGCCGTGGGCGAGGCACAGCTGAATGCCCCTAGGAGATTAGAGGGGGGGGGTGTACGGGTGGCGGGATAGAGTGTGTATGTGTTTGTGTGAGCTCAGGGTACATACCATAGACTGTAAAAGAATTATGACTGTGGCGTAACCCATTGACATTCCTTGTGTTTGCGTAAAGCCGTTTTGAAGCTGCGAAACTGCAGCTCTTGTGTCGCCATGTTGTACAAATTGAAGTCAGAGAGTGCGCAGACGGGAAAAGGGGGGACCCTTATATGGTCGTGTAGTCCGGGTCAGATCCGGGTTGTCCACGCAGCTAGGCAGTGACGCAAACTGTCTCTGATTGGTCCACAAAATATTTAAGTAATGTCCAAATGACATAACTTAACAAATCGCCACATGGGGAGACATTAGACAAAGAAAACACACCTATTGCGACTCCATGTTCTTGTGGGGAGAAAAAAAAAGTTGACTTTGTATTTTCACCACATTGGTACCATTGAATTGGTGGCTGAAAGACCTATACTGGAGCCAAACGCACTGGCGATAGTCAGCAATGTCTGTCAACGAGAGCAGGAGGTGAGCTTCAAAAGCAAAACCTGGTCTTGGCACCTTGATAAACACCTGCAGTGCTCTCACCCCTTCAGAGAGGAACATGCCACTTTTGTGGAGTGAATATCAAACACAATCTACTGTGACAAAAGGGAAATTGGAACATAGCCCACTGCCAACAGGCAGGTTATGAATTTTAAAAAATAAATAAATAAATAAATAAATAAATATAACTCCAGTGCGTTCTGTTACAGCCATATATATACAGTGGTGGCTTAACTGAAATTCATTTCACCCATTTTTTGGGAATTTTTTGGAATCACAATTATGTGATTAGAAAGTTCTTAACTGAACATTCTAATGCTGATGTAACTACTGGTAATTGAAAGCAATGGAGTTCTAGAACACTGACTTGGAGAAAAAACCAATTTTTCCTGAATTAACCATGTTTGAAGGAACCCTGTACACATATCATTTAAAATAAGTGTCCACAAAGGCCCCTGCATTGCCTCTCTAATCAAGCAAAGGAATGCCATGCCAAGCAACCTGGCTATTTTTCCTCCTTAACGTTTTAATGAACATTAATTGCCTGTAGAATGTGCTCTGCATATTTTGGCTTCCCTCATATCCTCCGCCTGTCCACATGCAGTGGAGCTGAACGTGGCTGATTAGTAGGCCCGCAGTGGTCAGGCTCCAGAAAAGAGGACACGTTCAATTTAGAGCACTGCACTGAGGCAGGAACCCGGAAACCAATTAGGCCCAGCGGATGATAAACGGGCGTCTTTACCAGCAGTTTGCTTAATATGCCTATTAAACAAGCTTCATTGGGCCGTCTGTTTCATCCCGTCTGACAGGAGATTCTCTTAAATGGCTAACTACACCCAGGCCCAGGCCTGGATCGGGGCGGGAGGGGGGGAGGGGGTATGACCTCTCCCAGGTTTGGAAGAGCAGCCCTGCCAGGGAGCGTCTATTATTGGAACTTGAGTGGGAATTCAGGCTATAAACATGCACAAGGACAAAAGCATCCAGTTCTCAAGAGAAGGGAGCTCGCCCGCTTTCCGTCTACCATCACTGGACTTCATGCCGAGCTGGAATTTCTGCTGACAACATGTTGTCTATCTGTTTATTCACAGTGAAACGTGAAGTGTTTAAAAATGGACAGAAGAGAAAGTCTCAGTGGAAAGTTTATTTGAGTTGTTTTGCTGTAGAAGGAGGAAGAGTAGAGGTTTGTTTTTCCATTATCAAGGGCCGCGCTGCCAATCGCAGGAATACGGCTTGTGCGCATACTGAATGCAGATCCTGAAACAGCATCGAGACAGCACGTTTACTCTACTGTTATCATTTCCACACCTGCATCGAACTGAAAACTGAGTTTAATTTAAGCCTTGCTTAAGAAGACCAGGTGCTCAACATAGAACTTGAGAAAGTTGAGTTGGGATCATAAACTGTAGAGAAATATGGACAAAGTGACTGTGACGTCACCCACCGACTTTCCACGGGCTTGTGAAAAGCGTGTTGAAACAGCAGAAGTGCTGCCATGTTGTATGAAAATTTGAGCCAGAGACTGTGCAGTAGGGAGCAGGGGGGCTCATTCAGGGGGGCTCGAGGTCTGGTTCATCCACTAAGCGCATGAGATACTAGTGACGCGCAGTCCCGCAAACTGTGACGGATTGGTCCACAAAATGTTAAAACAGCGTAGAAACGACACAATAACTGAAATAACACGCGGGGAGATATTAGACGAAGTAAAAGCACCGATTCCCACGCATTCTCATGGGAAAGATTTATTGACTTATGACATATTTTAACAGCATTTGATACCATTGACTGGCATTGAAACAGGGGCCTGAAAGACCTATACTGGAGGCAACCGCACTGGCACTAGTGAGCAACGTCTCTCAGCCAAGTGAACTTCAAAAACGAAGCCAGGTTTCGGCCCCTTGGTTGGGATGTACACCGTCATGGGGAATGCTTGATAATTCTCACTTTAGCAAGAGAGGGACAGCATGAATCTTGGTGGCTGGAGACGAGAACAAAATCCGACACGTGACATAATCAATAAAAGATGTTAATTCCAATGGGAAAAGGCTCCCATTCACAAAATTCCATGTGGGAAGAAAAAAAACCACACAATTGATGCCCAACAATTCAGAGCATCTTTTCAGTCACATACAGTATGATCACTGCTTCCCCGCAGTTAAAATGGCCAGCGTTAATTTCACTCAAACAAAGTCCAATAGGGACCATATGCACTCTGTAAGAGTTGATTTAACACTGAACATTTCTCCGCTGCTGAAAGAAGACCGGCTGTCTCTCCGGATTCCTCTCAGGCTTGTGGGAAAAAGAGAAGAAGAGACAGGGAGAAAGAGAGAGGCAGGAGATGACAGTCACATGAATTTTCATCCCGCATTTTTGACAATGGAAAATATCTGAGGAGTGGAGTACAGGGAGATGAATTTAACCACTTTCATCTTGTCATAATTATCTCCTGGAACAGACGTAAAAAGGGAAAATCCATGTTTTTTTTGTTTGTTTATAGATTAGAGAACAAGAACATTTTCTGCTTCCAACTTTGATGGATTTTTATGTATATCAAGACCGAGTGTAAGCTCACGATTAAGAGTTTCTTTACAATAGTTATTATAGTAGGTGGGAATTGAAGTAAAAACTAAAACTAAGGAAAATTATGCATACTAAAATATGAAACGACACTGTACAGAGAACTCCATTAATAAAATGCAGTGCTACTAGGGGTGGGACAATGCACCGATGCATCGCGATGCATCGATCTGAATGTGTAAATACAACTGCATCGATCTGAAAGATTAGAATTGATAAGCATCGATTAATATCGCATTTTAAATGAATGTGCACATGTATTCATTTATTCAAAAAATATATAAATTTCATTATTTAAAATATATATTTCTGAGACACGACTACTTTTAAAACAGTTTTGACCAGCTTCAACCCCCACGTAAGCGTGAGTTGAAAGCAGGGACAGGCAGGAATCAAGCGACAATGAGACGGACAGATCTGAGCGAAATGGCTCGCTGAGTGCGACAAAAGAGACAGAAACCTTTCGGGTTTAGAAAGAAGGAGGGTGTACTTGACAAAACCACTGCAATATGCAAGATCTGCCAAGTAGAAATCAGATACACAGGCAACACCACAAACATGATAAACCATTTGAGCCGACGACACACCATTGACGTGAAGGTGTACTTACTGTACGTCGCTTTGGATAAAAGCGTCTGCTAAATGAATGTAATGTAATGTAATGAAGGACAGCAGCGGGTTAGCAAGCTAAACTCTGGAGTCATTGACACTTCCCCTGAGTTTCCTGGAGAAATGGCCAAACAGTTCTATTTTTTTGTATAATTGTTTTTATTAGTTTTTATACACATACCGTGTCCAGACAGTTCATTGTAAAGTGCTTTCTGATATTTAAATATAAACTTTTCTATTCAAAATCAAGTAGACGTTAGAGACAAAAAACAAAAATAGTAAGACTACTTCCAATGTCTTACGTTCAATTAATTATTACTACGTGAACTGTCCGATTCACTTAATGAATGTCGTGGAACCTAGATACACCATACCATGCAGAAAACATTTTAGTGAAAAATGTATATCTGCTCTGTATGAAGAGGTGAAGAAAACTGTTCGACTGTCCTTGCAAAACGCTACGAGAGTAGCTTTAACTACGGATGGATGGGCATCTTGCTCCACCGAAGGTCTAGATCGTACTAAGATTTAGGAAAGTACTATGCATGACACTAACCTATAGGGTATTTAATTTTTCTTGGCCCAGTTTAGTAATTGTTATACATTTTGCCATTTTAATTTTGTAAATAAAGGAAATGTATTAGGGTACCATGTCTGACACTGTTTGAAAAACAATAACCTAAATAGGGCAACTTTAGAAAATACACTGTTAGTCATGTTTATTGCTGCATTATTTGCTGCAGACAGCTGCAAAATGTATGGCATGCCTTAACAATAAACATAATGCTGTGAACTTGGCGTAAGGTTCTAACTGATAATTTAATTACTGCTGAATGTATCGGTATCAAATCACATTAGCATACCTATTACATTTTTTAAAAGTATCAAAATTAATCGAACCGAATCTTATCGAATCGAATCGTGGTCAAATGTAAGATGTTATGATGCATCGAACCTTTGCCTAAAGAATCGTAATCGAATCGAATCGTTATGGGATTGAATCGTCCCACCCCTAAGTGCTACTGTTCAGTACAGGAAGACGTATCTCAGGAACAAAGCTTCTAATTGAAAATGGCGCATACTCCATTTTACAGCATACGCTAAAACACTAAGCCATATCTGCTGTCTGTCAAGAATTTTATCAGGTTACATTTGGCCTGTTAATGGAACCAAAAACAAACCGTGGAACCAGTCAAACCACGCCAGTTCTAGACACACCAGTCCACAAAAACAAAAAGCCAATGTAAATGTAAAGGGATGTACACAAGTTGTATGCTGAAGTTGAAGATCCTTTAAACCAAAAACGATAAACAATGAATGCACATATAAAATAAGCCATTTACAAAAATAGCCTAACTTGTCACCCAATGAGGGGAAAAAAATGGTGCATGTAAAAAAGAAAGGGGAAAAAAAAGAGTGGTGCGTGTTTGTTGACTGTGCTGATTCAGAATTTTGATCAGCACACGCAGACACGGCCTGGCCCGTGTATTATGCGTGTGGCGTGCTGTTGAATACGCTTATGAAGGCCTCGTGGGAGGTAATTATAAAAATAAATACAGTGGAGACTGGAGATGTTAATTTATGCATGATTGTTGACAGTTAGAGTATTGTTTAACATGCACAGAGCCGAGCTGTGGGGCCGAATTTTGGGAGGTGCGGTAGGGTCCCATCAGTCCCCCATGCAGTCTTCAGCCTCCTCGCTCATGCCAATGTGTCTCTTGTCTCCAGAAAGCCCTGGGCCGATCTGATTATGGGACGGCGGATGTGGTCTGTGGTTATGTAATCTGAATGCCCATTAAGGGCAGGGCCAGGTGCATTTCTATCCAGGCCCCAAACCAACTTCCACCTGGACATGTGATATGCTAAACCTGGACATGTGATATGCTAAACCTGGACATGTGATATGCTAAACCTGGACATGTGATATGCTAAACCTGGACATGTGATATGCTAAACCTGGACATGTGATATGCTAAACCTGGACATGTGATATGCTAAACCTGGACATGTGATATGCTAAACCTGGACATGTGATATGCTAAACCTGGACATGTGATATGCTAAAGGAAGGCCTGGGTGCGTTTGGTTTTGGACAAACACTGACATTCCATACAAGGGTTTCCTTGACACAGGCACAGAAGTTCTGCTGTAACTCTCTACGAATTGGTAGAATCCAGTTTTTTTATGGCAGATTGGCCTGCTTTCAAGAACAAACGGCAAAAAGGCTTGATTCGTTGTTGTCTGTGGTCACTGTCAAATGACAGGGCATTTTTTGAATAGCTTCCTGTTGCCCAATGGCATAGCAACACATTATAGCATTCCATCAGGAATATTTCAGAAAGAGCAGCAAAAATTCATCAGCAAAAATTCATCATTTTGTTTTGCTTGTATCCTGTACTTTAATTCTTGTTTTTGTGTTGTTGTAATGCATCATGTCTTACTGTGTACAATACTCAATGTTCATATCTATGCATAGCTGCTACATTATGATAGAAATGTGCTTTGTCTGACCCGTTTGTAGTAGCTTCAATGACCTTCGGTATGCACTTATTGTACATCACTTTGGATGAAAGCGTCTGCCAAGTGAATATTATATTATGTAATGTCATTTTGCCAAGTGAATGTAATGTAATGTGGATATAATGTAATGTAATGTGGAAGTAATGTACTGTAATGTAGATGTAATGTAATGTGGATGTAATGTAATGTGGATGGTGTTCTGTCCTTAATATGCACAAAATAAGTGCCTGAATGTTTAACACACAGCTAATGTTATCGTCCATGACCTGAACGACCCAATACAGTCTCCCCCTGCTATTGACCCTATTTGCTGTGTAATTAACCGCAGAATTGTTATCAGATATCCGGGGAAATGGCCTTCTCTCACCTCAGAGGCCACACGCACGCCGGCTGTCTCTGATATACGTCACTATCGAGGCCACCTCATAAACCCTCCATTACGAGCAATGCTGAGGCGTTCGATGAGGTATGCAGACCACATAAGATTCTCGTTTGAAGATATCGTGATAGATGCCTCGCAGCACAAACGAGAGAAACATGAGAAGCACTAAATATACCGGAGCTTGAAGGGTGACATCATATTGACATAGGAGTTATGCATTCAATACAAATCCTCTACGGATAGGCCGTGACAAGGATGAGCGTTAATGCACTCTAGAGCCGCTTCCATTTCGATCAATGTGCCGGCCGCAGCGTGCAACTGTAGGTAGCTTTGTTATAGACAGGATTAAATCTGCTCATCTCGCACGCTCTTCCTCGTAGGTCCAATTGATCAATTTAGTACATCGAAAGTAAATAATGAATTCCCAGGGAGTAATTAATCCCGGGTTGGCGACTGCGAGAGATCACAGCTCACAATTTAAATCTTCAAACCGCAAGAGCGCGAGGCGGAAGAGAGCCGCGATGACCACCTGCAAAAGAAAAAAGCAGGAAATGAGGAAGTAAAGAAAAGAAAAGAAGAAGAAAAAGAGCCAAACTAATGAGGTACAAAGACCTAACGAGTTTGTCCGTGGAAATCAAGTGTTTCCAAAGTCGTCTTTAAACTTGGCGAGATGAAACGGCGCCGTGCCGCTTGTTTTTGACAGCTCGAGACGACGGGGGCCACAGCTCTGTGAGAGGGAGGGGGGTAATTCTGTATTCCTTTTTCATTATCCATGCTCCCTCTCTACTGGGAGCCTCACACTCTTCCCCTTCCTCACTCCCAACATTGATTCTTCAATTAGACTTGTTTTATTGAATAATTAATATGCCTTTCCTGCGTGATTGATGATTTGCGTGGCTCGAATATTAGCTTTTCAATCAAACGCTGCTTGTTCTAATGTAATCACATTGAAAACACGTCAAAAAGTGTTTACCCACTTTGTGCCTGATGTTGTCTTATAACTAGCACTACCACAGACTCACAATACCACTTAAGCAGGGTTAATATGCTCGTAGAGGATGCGAGCATTGCGCTAAAAAAACTGGTTCTTGAGTTCTGCCATGAAAAAAAGCCAACTGAATTCAGACCACCGTTAAAACTCAGAAAAATGTGCCCAGGCGGAGAAAACAAGAGCTCCGGGATTTATCAGGGGTATTGTGTCTATTATCACAATATCATACAATAAGGATAAACACATTGATAACGTAAATAGATGCATTATGGTTCTGTTTGAGTCTGATTTGGATTGAAGCGGATCACAGCGATTGTGGCCTGCTTCTCAGTCCAGTTCTGTTCTGAATACATCGGCGGTGGCGCTGTTCCCGCGTGAACGCCACGCGTCTCGCCGGGCGGCGTCTGCCGCGCAGACTTCTCAAAAACATGTGCACAGTTAAATAATTTAAAAGAAACACACTAATGACACGGAATGATCATGTCGAGCTGGGGCTGCCTGAGGATCAGCGGCACGCACGCACGCACGCACGCACGCACGCACGCATAATTCCTAAACAAACTATTCTAAGCCAATAAATATATATTTTGTTGTTTTTTTCAGTAAAATGAGTGGGGGGGTCAATCTATACCAAGCATTGTAGCATTGTACAAAATAACTCTTGTAGTAATGACATTGTTGAGATTAGCCATTGTATAATAATGATGTACATTAAATTAAGAGTTGTAAGAATGAAGATACCGATGTTATCGTTTACCACTAGTACATGTAATTATTCGGTAAACGCTAATTACTAGCATATCACCAGGCCTTAAATCTAAAAAAATAAAAAACCACACATTAAAGGACCCAATTTACTTTAAAGGCACCTTGAAGAAGAGCCTCACTCCCGAGGGCTTGCTCTATATCTGATATATTACGCAAGAAAAATCATTATGCTAAATGAAGAAGCTGTTTTGAAAGTAACTGGATCTTTTAATGAGACAAAAGAAGGGAAGAGGGACATTAAAAGAGAACCCTAGAACAGAAACCCGATACATCTGGAACGAGCCGACATTGATTATCAATCAGAGAGGTCATTACTCCGTCCCTAGTGCGCGGTAGGAACACTCCGCCGTGGGAGACCTGAGACGACCCGTTCTTTATTTCTAGCACCATGATAAATCGCCGGGCACGACCGGCCCGATTTCATTATCAGGTGTAGAGCCGTTATGATTTGAGTGAAAAGAATGAGTAACAGGCTGGACCTGGGTTAGACTGCCTAAACGACGCCGCGGAAGAAACGTAGCCTACACCCGATACTCATGCTATACTCATGCTATGGGTATTGCCGAGATTTGGCTTTTCTCATTCTGACACCTTAAAGGTCCCATATCATGGAGTTTAGCGACTTTACTTTAGTCGGTACTACCTGCCATTTTTTTGTTGCATAAAAAAAATTATAAATCACTCGGCTTAAAAGTCTGTTCATAATTGGCTCCGGCTGGGACGTCATTACTGGACTCCTGTGAAAACAGCCGGATGTAATTTGCATAAACCTGCCTTCCTTCAGCCTCTAAAGAACAGGGTAGGTATACAGTTCTGTAGTAACACCAGTCTTTCTTTACTTAGCCTCTATCACTACAGTGTATAATTACGAGCAAGTGGAGAGTTCATGACCAGCAAAACTGGCCATGTTAAATGTGCTGTGTCAGGGCACTTTTAATCTTTCCAGCTACAATAGTAAGCGCTTCGAAGTTTACAGCTCTCTAGCCAAGCTGCGCTGCGCTGGTTGCGTACGGAGTCCTGTAACGTTAACCCGTATGACCGTTACCATTCATTACCTACCGAACAGAATCCAACGCAGATTTCGGTGCCACTGTAAAATACAATGCACAAGCTTCCGATTGCTAACGTTATTTAACGACGGCTCAATCAGTGACCGCAGGTAGCCTACTGTTGGCAAGCCAGCTAAACTGTCAATTTTCTAAAAGCGAAACTGTCTAAAGTGTGGCTGTATTTTACCCAAAATTATTCAGATGAATGCTTAAAAACAATAGGGGGGGAACACGTCAATAATGTCGCATTTGTTGACCTATAGGATACATTTGAAAGCATGCAGGGATGCATCTTCGACTGCTTGAAAAGTAACGTTAGCCAACAGGCTAAATATAATTAATAAACAGTTAAGAGGTAATCGCTATATTGTATTTATGTTACATGTATTTGTAAAAAATAAGTTATTTTATGTCTTCGTTTGCTTTTTTATTTGTTTCTTCGGTTTTTCGGAGCGAAAGTGTAGTGTAGGCAAGAGTGTGATTGTGATTGCGGGTCAGTTAGCCAATCAACGCAGAGCATGTGAAAAAAACCTGAACCGCCCATCCAAAATGGGCTGTTTAGCTGCAAAAGTAAAAAACTCACTGGATTCATATATTTTTAAAATATATTGCAAAACCTTTTCCCTTAAAAAACCTTATCAACATGTTTGGTAGACCTTGTAGAATAATATAAAATTGACAAAAAATAGTGTGATATGGGATCTTTAAGCTGAAAAGGTTAATGTGAATATCGTTGTTATTCTCAGACATTTGACACAATCACAGGCATTGGTGATATAAGTTGAGAATGCAGCACTGTATGAAATTTCAGATTTCACAGCATATTACAGAATAGCCACTGCGCGCAGAAAGCGACGGTCTCTCTGACGGTCTCTCTGACGGTCTCTCTCCGACGGTGACGCAGACGAGACCCGAGTCTGAGCTTGGAATTCAAGCAACGGGCGACGGCAGAACAGCTGCCTGACTGGCAGCCGTGATGTGAGCCGCGAGGCCGCCGTGGCGGGAGGACGTGAGGGGCGATAGCCGCGGGGCGTGAGGAGGGTGGCGGTGCGAGGGCAGGGCCCGGCGGACGTGTTGGGGGGTACGGGGGGCTGTGGTACGGCTCGCTGGCAGAGACTGCTCCCCCTGCAGTAGACTCATGTGTTATTTATCTCTTTGATACAGTCTGCGTTTAATCAGCCGGAACGACGAGCCCGGAGACGGCGCCTCTCGACGGAAAACGCTGCCCCACGTTCGCGTCTCGCCCGTTTCTCTCTCGCCAACTCGGTGACCTTCCCGGTCCGTGTGGCCTGAGGTACTGAGGTACATCATCTGATACTGTCCGACACACAAATTACAGCGTAAAGCTGTCGTTGAAGAACTATGCGTGGAAGAGGAGGCGGCAGACATAAGGAAGTAAAAACACACCCATCACCCCGGCTTTTCCCTCTCCTGCTGTACATAACAGACTTCAGGGCATGCAGATATGTTCTGGAGTTTGCATACGGGTAATTTGTTGTTATTGTGAGTTGTTCTGTGCCGTACATATAATTAAAGTCTTGAATTTCAAGAAACTCAAACATCCAGAAATAGTCAAACTGATGTTTAAAAAAAGAGATGAAATGGCAGAAGATGACAATTACGCTTAATACTCTTCAATTTCAATAAAAACAGCTGTGAGGCATGCGAGTTTGCTTCCCCGACAAGCTGGCGTTTACCAGCTGTTACTGGGCTGCCTGGAGAACAACTACATAAATTAAACACAATGCTTTTTTCTAAACACGTGTAGCAAAGCAGTGGTACTGCTGTTATCCAACCTGTTATCCTTCTCTTAATCCATTTGACAATGTATGGAGTTACATTTGGTTTCTTTCTGCCAGCTTCTTAATCCATTTTACAGTTACATTTTAATTCTTTCAGCCAGTTGTGTCCCTCTCTCCTTGTTTTCCAAGTCAGACAGAAACAACACAATGTATAAAAATCTCAATGGAACTTAATCTCAGCTGTATTGGTTTACATTATCCACACACACTATAACAAGTGTCTGTTGTAAAAAAAAAAAAAATTTTAAAAAATTGGAGAAAAAAAAAGACACACAATCTTATTTTTTTCTCAAATAGAATAAATTTGCTTGTTTTAAGATTTTTGCTCGACAAATGAAATTCTTACCCCACTGGCAAATCTCGAAATGAGTCAAACTGTCTCACCTCATTGGCAAAATTTTTGTCTTATTTAGCAAAAAAGCAATAAGTGTAAAACTAATTAAATGTAAAATTAAGTGTAAATATAAGACTAAAATACTTGTTGAGAAAGACTTATTTTTTTGGCATTTGCAGTGGAGTTCCACAGCGGAGGGTTAAACACCCACCAATAACGCGATGATGACACGTTCCATCACTCACCGCCATCACTCCCCCGTGAGCGCCACCGCTGACACCAAACGCCTCACCCGCCAAGACTCCCGTCACCTGCCCAACGCTCGGGGGAGCACCATCACGCACGCCCCGTTGGACAAGAAATGACCTTTGACCCCATGACTGAGTGAGAGATCCCCCGTCTGGGATTATATCAAAAGGGACAGTTGACGTCGTTTGCTCGGGCGTAATCATTCCGCTTTGCAGTCATTTTGGTGAGAAGACAAGCCGAGGGCTTTTAGATACTGCTGGAGCCCTGATTCACGGGAGAGCGCTCTGTGTTTTTTTTCCCCTGCCATCTTTGCTCCTTTGCGTGGTGTCGTTGCGTGTGAGTCCTTTGTGATGTTCAGGATACACAATGTCAGAAACAATTGGCAACCGCGATTTCCCCCTGACAGGGTATTACCGCCGCAGTGCCTCTGATGAGGCCAGGGTTTTATTTGTCAACGCACGTGGTTTACAAAGTAACAGTTGTCAGCTGATTTAACTATAATTACTCCAACACCTGCTCAGGCAGCCATCGGCTTGTGGTTTGGCCTCTGGACCAGCATGCGCAGCCATCTCTCATTGTGTCTTTTTTACATTGGGGAAAACGGCATTTTGGTTTACTGAGCGGACCTATTTATTGGCTTTGGCCAATTAGGCCTGGTCCTTGACACAGTTTCCGTGGTGACCAAGTAAATACTTCTTGTCTGTCTTTTTTTTTTTTTTAATCCTGAAAATAGCAATATCAAGGAGCCATTTGGCAGGTGCACACTTGTGTTCTCATGCAGGAAGAATTCAGGAGGAGCTGATTGATTGCTTTGCACAGGCAGAAGGACACACACATGTGCGCGCGCACACACACACACACACACACACACACACAGTGCTGGTGTGTGACTGGCAGTCGCTGATCACGGAACATAACTTGTTGAGCATGATGACGGAAATTCCACCTCACCCCTTTCCTTCTTTCTTTTTGTTGAAAAGCTGTGATGTAGAAACTGTGGCGCTCCGGCAGCAGCTGTGGACGTGCTCTGTCACGGCCGGGCTTTCAGGGAGTGGAAAGACTCAAGTGTATGGGAGCGATCAAGTGACATCATGCACTGTGATCCAGGCCAATAGTCCCTGGCACCAGGGGACTTCCGCAATGCTGCAGGCAGGACATTGCAGAGCGGTGAATATGCTTTCCCTCATCTCACACCTACCATCTGGAGGACCGTCCCCTCCATGTCTCTCACCCTGGGTCTGCTATACGACAGCCTCACATACGAGCTCCAGGAAACTAACTGTTTAAAAAATAACTATTCACTAGAATTGGGTCTGTTGGAGAGGGCATCGGTGCCATGGCAGCAATCCAACACAAGACTTTCAGCATCGTCACATCTCTTCAATGTTATACCCAGTAGGAGGCGACCTTGGCACTCTGAATTACACCCGTTCCCGCCAATTGATTTATTGGCTGAATGATTTCGACAGGAGTGGTTTGATGGCGGCTTCGGTGTGAGCGCGCACAGCGATGGCGAATGTCCCGTCATTATTTGGGTGCAACTTCACTTAGCGCTGAGTACGAGAAGTAATTAGTCACAAGGGACTGTGGTTGTTAAAAATAAAGCGACTTGTTTGGCAAAAGTAGAGCAATAACATTGCAAGACAAAAAAAAACAAAAAACAAATCAATTTATATGCAAATTTTCAAACGACTACAGTATGAGGTCATATTTATGTATGAGTATTTATGCATGAGGTCATAAATAAACACCATTTCTGGTGAATACTGTCAACCACACAGTGTGTTGTCTATTTTATAGAAGCACAGAGTTGTCAATGCAGACAGCAGCTGGCGGTCAGTTGTAAGTAGGTGAACGGCATTTGAGAGTCGCCCAACAGCTCAGCACAGGTTTAAAATGTTTTGTGCAGTGAATATGTCTGCGTTTTTAGAAACCCTGACAGTTTGTCATTTTAACAAAAATGGAAGATAGCGCTGAAATGCTAATCGGTAGCCACTGGTCAAACACAGACTGACCTCCATTTTAATAAACATTCCAAACCTCTGCTTTTAGCCACAGAATCACCGTGGTGACAGCTACCAAGCCACAGAGTTGACCTGCGCACAATGTCCGTTGAAAAATGGATATTCCCTTCCTAATTATGTTTTACGCTTTTTCACTTGGTCCAATTTGCCAGTATAAACTGATACATCATACTTATTTATGCATAAATAATCTACTCAGATCGGTCAGAAATAGTTTAAATATGATAGTTTCAACAAGACAAATTGTTGTGACAGGATAATGCTAAATATCGAGTTTTAAAATATAGGTAGCTAGGTCACTGAAGGTGGGTCATGAAATATGACAATTGAACAATGGGCTGGGACAGATTAGTTACACAAGCCAAAGTTCTGCTCTGCAAGGACAGTGGATTACTGTAATGAAATTAATTGAATACATGTAAATTCATGCATTCCTTAATTGTTTTTCTTGCCACAATTTTATTTTATTTATTTTTATTTGACCTTTATTTAACCAGATGAATCAGTTGAGAACCAGTTCTCATTTACAATGATGATCTGGCCAAGAGGCCCCGGCAGAGAAACAATCACATGCAGATACACAGCATCACTACAACATTTAGGTAACAAGAAGCCGTTATAAAATACGTCTTCTGTGTGCTTACGCTCTTTACTAGACGCTCTTATCCAGAGTGCCTTACACAGCTTACATTATTGTACACACAATCCATTTATAAAGCTGGATATTTACAGAAGCCATTCTTAGCCTGGCTCTAGGGTACAACAGCAGTGCTCGACCTGGGAATCAAACCTGCAACCTTGAATTTGCAAGCCCACATGCTTATAATTGTATAATGCTTAAGCTACACTGTCAGCCTCGTAACTTTAACTGCTATGCAATTACGCCAGAAAAGCAATTTGTGAAATTTCAGTGAATAAAACTATTCTTGTTGGCATGCACAGTATTTCTACTCTTGTAGACGGATATTAGGTATGATTTTTACAGGAAAGAGAGATGCCATGGAGCGGTCAAGAGGGCCGGCAGAGACCAGCTGAAATTCAGCTCACAGACCTGATTTTGATTTATTTCTTAAACATTTTCATTATATTTTCTGATGGAATGTGAACATTTAAAAAATCTCAGTACAATGATTTAATGTGTTCCAGAAATGTAGTGTTAGCTGCTATAGCTCAGTAAGCAACAGCTCGTCACTTTTTAACATATTTGATCACAAAAGATATGTTAATAAGTTATCGCTAGTGAGACAGAAAGACATATTATACTACAACATATTCCTGTCGGATTGTGGTGTGTTTTACAAGGGAGCCAGAGATGTGAATATTTTCAATAACTATAGACTCCACTACACACATATACAGCACAACACTATGATCCACTAAGCCTGACCCACATCACATCTCACATCTACAGCACAACACTATGATCCACTAAGCCTGACCCACATCACATCTCACATATACTGCACAACACTATGATCCACTAAGCCTGACCCACATCACATCTCACATATACAGCACAACACTATGATCCACTAAGCCTGACCCACATCACATCTCACATATACAGCACAACACTATGATCCACTAAGCCTGACCCACATCACATCTCACATATACAGCACAACACTATGATCCACTAAGCCTGACCTACATCACATCTCACATATACAGCACAACACTATGATCCACTAAGCCTGACCCACATCACATCTCACATATACAGCACAACACTATGATCCACTAAGCCTGACCCACATCACATCTCACATATACTGCACAACACTATGATCCACTAAGCCTGACCCACATCACATCTCACATATACTGCACAACACTATGATCCACTAAGCCTGACCCACATCACATCTCACATATACAGCACAACACTATGATCCACTAAGCCTGACCCACATCACATCTCACATATACAGCACAACACTATGATCCACTAAGCCTGACCCACATCACATCTCACATATACTGCACAACACTATGATCCACTAAGCCTGACCCACATCACATCTCACATATACAGCACAACACTATGATCCACTAAGCCTGACCCACGTCACATCTCACATATACTGCACAACACTATGATCCACTAAGCCTGACCCACATCACATCTCACATATACTGCACAACACTATGATCCACTAAGCCTGACCCACATCACATCTCACATATACAGCACAACACTATGATCCACTAAGCCTGACCCACATCACATCTCACATATACAGCACAACACTATGATCCACTAAGCCTGACCCACATCACATCTCACATATACAGCACAACACTATGATCCACTAAGCCTAACCCACATCACATCTCACATATACAGCCCAACACTATGATCCACTAAGCCTGACCCACATCACATATCACATATACAGCCCAACACTATGATCCACTAAGCCTGACCCACATCACATCTCACATATACAGCCCAACACTATGATCCACTAAGCCTGACCCACATCACATCTCACATATACAGCACAACACTATGATCCACTAAGCCTGACCCACATCACATCTCACATATACAGCACAACACTATGATCCACTAAGCCTGACCCACATCACATCTCACATATACAGCACAACACTATGATCCACTAAGCCTGACCCACATCACATCTCACATATACAGCACAACACTATGATCCACTAAGCCGGACCCACATCACATCTCACATATACAGCACAACACTATGATCCACTAAGCCTGACCCACATCACATCTCACATATACAGCACAACACAATGATCCACTAAGCCTGACCCACATCACATCTCACATATACAGCACAACACTATGATCCACTAAGCCTGACCCAAACCACATCTCACATATACAGCACAACACTATGATCCACTAAGCCTGACCCACATCACATCTCACATATACAGCACAACACTATGATCCACTAAGCCTGACCCACATCACATCTCACATATACAGCACAACACTATGATCCACTCAGCCTGACCCAAACCACATCTCACATATACAGCACAACACAATGATCCACTAAGCCTGACCCACAGCACATCTCACATATACAGCACAACACTATGATCCACTAAGCCAGACCTACAGCACATCTCACATATACTGCACAACACTATGATCCACTAAGCCTGTCCCACAGCACATCTCACATATACAGCACAACACTATGATCCACTAAGCCTGACCCACATCACATCTCACATATACAGCACAACACTATGATCCACTAAGCCTGACCCACATCACATCTCACATATACAACACACCACTATGATCCACTAAGCCTGACCCAAACCACATCTCACATATACTGCACAACACTATGATCCACTAAGCCTGACCCACAGCACATCTCACATATACAGCACAACACAATGATCCACTAAGCCTGACCCACAGCACATCTCACATATACAGCACAACACTATGATCCACTAAGCCAGACCTACAGCACATCTCACATATACTGCACAACACTATGATCCACTAAGCCTGTCCCACAGCACATCTCACATATACAGCACAACACGATGATCCACGAAGCCTGACCCACATCACATCTCACATATACAGCACAACACTATGATCCACTAAGCCTGACCCACATCACATCTCACATATACAGCACAACACTATGATCCACTAAGCCTGACCCAAACCACATCTCACATATACTGCACAACACTATGATCCACTAAGCCTGACCCACAGCACATCTCACATATACAGCACAACACTATGATCCACTAAGCCTGACCCACAGCACATCTCACATATACAGCACAACACTATGATCCACTAAGCCTGACCTACAGCACATCTCACATATACAACACACCACTATGATCCACTAAGCCTGACCCACATCACATCTCACATATACTGCACAACACTATGATCCACGAAGCCTGACCCACAGCACATCTCACATATACAACACACCACTATGATCCACTAAGCCTGTCCCACAGCACATCTCACATATACAGCACAAAACTATGATCCACGAAGCCTGACCCACAGCACATCTCACGTATACAACACACCACTATGATCCACTAAGCCTGACCCAAACCACATCTCACATATACAGCACAACACTATGATCCACTAAGCCTGTCCCACAACACATCTCACATATACAGCACAACACTATGATCCACTAAGCCTGACCCAAACCACATCTCACATATACAGCACAACACTATGATCCACTAAGCCTGTCCCACAGCACATCTCACATATACAGCACAACACTATGATCCACTAAGCCTGACCCAAACCACATCTCACATATACAGCACAACACTATGATCCACTAAGCCTGACCCACAGCACATCTCACATATACAGCACAACACTATGATCCACTAAGCCTGACTCACAGCACATCTCACATATACAGCACAACACTATGATCCACTAAGCCTGACCCACATCACATCTCACATATACAGCACAACACTATGATCCACTAAGCCTGACTCACAGCACATCTCACATATACAGCACAACACTATGATCCACTAAGCCTGACCCACAGCACATCTCACATATACAACACACCACTATGATCCACTAAGCCTGACCCACATCACATCTCACATATACTGCACAACACTATGATCCACTAAGCCTGACCCACAGCACATCTCACATATACAACACACCACTATGATCCACTAAGCCTGACCCACATCACATCTCACATATACAGCACAACACTATGATCCACTAAGCCTGACCCACATCACATCTCACATATACTGCACAACACTATGATCCACTAAGCCTGACTCACAGCACATCTCACATATACAGCACAACACTATGATCCACTAAGCCTGACCCACAGCACATCTCACATATACAACACACCACTATGATCCACTAAGCCTGACCCACAGCACATCTCACATATACAACACACCACTATGATCCACTAAGCCTGACCCACATCACATCTCACATATACTGCACAACACTATGATCCACTAAGCCTGACCCACAGCACATCTCACATATACAACACACCACTATGATCCACTAAGCCTGACCCACATCACATCTCACATATACAGCACAACACTATGATCCACTAAGCCTGACCCACAATGCATCTGTATTTCCCACATATTCAATCCTGTCAACAGTGAACCGGCTGTGACTGTTATTACAGGCCAATTACCCTTTTAACATCAGCGTGAATCTCACGCACCTGACTTTGTAAGGATATAATCAAATACATATTTACATCTAATAAAAATAGAAACGTCAGCCCCAGAGTGCTTTTCAGTTCTGGAATCAAACAAGATCCTGACTTTTATTGCTCGAGTGACAAAGCTACAGCTGTTTTGGTAAGAGAAGGACATCAAAGAAATCCTGCTAAAGTATCAAACGGCTTTTTTTAGGCTTATGTTTCATGTTAGGTTTTCATTATAGAATAAAATAATTCAATATATGCTTTCAAGAGAAACGGAGATTAGCTCATCTGTGATCACTTACAAACCCCAATTCCAAACTAGTCGGTAAAATGCACATAAAAGCAGAATGCAGTGATGATTAAATTCTCTTTTACATACATTTAATTGAAAACAGTACAAAGGAAATATATTTAATGTTTTACCTGATCAACTATGTTGCTTTTTGTATATATATGCTCATTCCGAATTTGATGCCTGCAACACATTCCCAAAAAGTTGGGACAGGGGCAAAAAAAAGACTGGGACGCTCAAAAAACACCCGTTTGGAACATTCCACAGGTAAACGGGTGATGCTATTATGACTGGGTATAAAAAAATATCAAAAGACTCTTGATATCTTATTTTCAGGTACTCTTACAAGCGATACTATAATCTTTCTGCATTTGAATATATTTTTATGGGAATTGGGGGCGGGACTAGATTCAGCTGTAAATTACGGTGGTACAGTATGGAACACATGGTTGGCTAAATGGCTGTAAATTATCAAGGGTCTGAGGTATCAAACGAGCCTCAAACCATCACTCTGCTGCCACATATGCAGTAGATATGGATGGATCACTTGAAAGGTTGTTTCTCCTGACTCATTTTCCTATTGAACTCGATGGAAAAATAAGTCAGGAGAAACCCTTCAAGTGATTCATCCACATCTACTGCATATGTGGCAGCAGAGTGATGGTTTGAGGCATCAAATTCGGAATTAGCACATATTTACAAAAATCAATAAAGTTGATAAATTAAAACATTAAATATCTTTTCTTTATACCGTTTTCAATTAAATATATGTAAAATAGAATTTACAAATCACTGCTTTCTGATTTTATGTGCATTTTACATACTGTCCCATTTTACATACTGGAATTGGGGTTTGTACGTCAGTTATGGAAAAATCTACTTTTCTCACGTGTGCATTTCTTAATCATGGTTAAACCAATGCAAATGTTTACATAGCTGTGATCTGGGGACACCCATGTAAACTATACATTAAGTAAACCATCAACATTATGTACTCCGGTCTCATACCTCCTGTGTTTCCGAGGGTCTCTCAAAGTAGGGATCTTTCTGCTGATAATTAAGCAATATCACATGAGTGGGAGTGCTGTTATACGGTATATCAGCATGAGCTGATAATTACAGCCATGCTGATATACATTATAACAGCACAATCTCGAGTGTGATATTGCTTTTATACAACAGTTCTACTAGCCTATAAAATATCTATCAAGTAATGATTGAGACAATAGATTATGATTTTGTGGTATATTTGGCTCCGCCAAACTAATATAGTTCCTTCCATTTTAGAAAAATAGTTTTTTTCCCCAGAATGTAAACAAAGCGGAGTGATCCTGGCCGGTGATAAGGCCCGAGTGATGTCATACTGTATATCGGCACTCATGGAATGCGTCTCAGCCAATCACAATGCGGGTCGGAACTATATGTTGTATAAAAGCAGATAAACAGAATTATAAAGCGGAGTGATCCTGGCTGGTGATAAGGCCCGAGTGATGTTATACTGTATATCGGCACTCATGGAATGCGTCTCAGCCAATCACAATGCGGGTCGGAACTATATGTTGTATAAAAGCAGATAAACAGAATTATATTACATACTACAATGCGTATGGGCAGGTTGGCAAGGCCCAGACTTAGGGCTAAATATACAACATCGGGTGAATATCAGGAAAATGTAGTGAATGTAATTGTGAAGGCAGTTATAATGCATGCATCACTTTCAAACTGAAATTCAAGACAACGAGTTGAAATACTGTTTTTTAAGCAAATGAGCTTGTGTGTCCATCGCCTTTGACACTGCTCGTGCCCAAAAGCATCTACATAAAAAGGGTGTTTATTTCTTTCTCAGAAATGGTATTCCATTGGGGAACTCGGACGTGCTCTGCAGGATAGGGCGGACAGGATGGCCATCACAAGCACATTATTCCGTGCCAAACAGAAAAGTCTGAGAAAGCAAGCGGCATGTAGCCGTGCATTGTCATGTATAAAAATAAGGGCGTCATTTTGAGCAGAGGGAGACAATTTATTGTCTCTAGGGCCTTGTGTAGCCAGGGAAACATCAGCAAACACTATATTTGTTCATCCATATTGCATTGCCTCCACCTCTGAGCTGGCACACATGCTGGAACTTTATGTGAGAAAGTCCTGAGACTGCACCTCTCCCAGTGTCTTCAATAAACTTTCTGCCAATCATTTAGAGAAAAAAATTAACTCCTCACCGAACAGATAATATAACAACATACAATATATAATCAATATTTACATTAAGTTGCACCTATACCTATGTAGTTAAATTGTAACAAATTTGGTGAGATGTTATTACTGAGTAACTCCAACGTAGGTAACATGGAACAATAATTTGTGGTATTCTTAATTACACGTGAATATTTTTAAATATTTTATTTACACTCATAGGCCACATCTTCATGATACACAACAAATAAACCTTGCCTGTTAATTTCAGAATATGTCTTTATGATATGGAATTATTTCATTTCAGCAGGAGAGATGTAACAGGGATGGCCTTGTTTCACATGTGTAATGAAGAATACCACTAACTACTCTTCCATGTTACTTGCATTGGAGTTACTCAGTAATGACCCCTTGTTACCAAATTAGTTACAATGTAACTACACAGGTATAGGTGCAACTTAATGTCAAGTGTTACCGATATATGATATCAATTCATAACACATATACTCAATATATAAAGCAGGTGAATTGATATCATGTAACAAACGTATACATACAGTGCAGTCTAAAAGTATTTGGCATATTTTTTGTTGTTTTGGCTCTGTACTCCAGCACATTGGATTTATGTTTGTATGTTTATTTATATATATAATAGGAAATCACAGCACAGTTTGTGTTGAAGAATCTGTGTTCTCACGTACAAGCAATGATGCTGACATTGTGCAACCAATCAGAGGAGTGTAATAAACTCTTCCGCTTGCAGCCGTGAATTTGTCTACATGGGCTAAGCTTCCCACAATGACCAGTTCAGAGGTCTCTTGGAGGCTTGGGATGTAGCAAAAAGCCTCAGAGGCCTACTGACCGTACTGAGCCTGTCTGTATTGCAGCTGCAGACATGATGTTTTTGACTGGTTGCGTGTGGTGACCTTGGCCTGGCTTCATACCCTTCCCAGCAGCCTCTGCTCTTCTAACTCAAAGTGGCTTGTTTCTGCTGGGATTACAGCCGGGTATACCCGACATGCACACACACACACACACACACACACACACACACACACACACACACACACACACACACACGCACGCACACACACAAATCAGCCATGTGGACCGCATCCATTCTGTTTCTTATGAAGTGGTCATATTGGTTATTTGAGAGAACTCAAAATGGGGTGATTTTAATTTTTAATTTGTAAAAATTTTAACTACTTTTTATAGTACATAATTATGTCCAATCACATAATGTCAATGGGCCAAGAGCTCACCATTCTAATGGTGAGAATTAGAATGCTGCTGATTACTTGATGGAAGATAATAGCATGGGAAACGGATAATAGCACTCATGAACACCAAATTTCCATGTGCTTGGGTTGCCTTCAATAAGACACCCGTCATTGAGTAATACATATATTTAAATAATTTTTTCATTGGCAATAAAATGATTAGGTTATTGTTAAAAATATTTCTTGAAATTTAATTAGTTGTATTAAATGCCTTTAAAGCATAACAAAGCACTAAAACAACTTATTTTAGATGATAACTGATACATTCGATTTTTTCTAAGTATTACTGATTGATCCTGGTCCAAATCTTGACAAATTACTGCAGTCAACTTTAAGAATCTGGCTCAAAAGTGTCTCTAGTGGTAAAACATTAGGTACTGCACGTTCAATCTGTAATTGGCCAGAAATTTCATCCAACTGACGTATTCCTCCCGGTGATGTAATAGAAACCTTTACAGCTATGCCCACGAGGGCAGGCAGTGCAGCGGTTGATCTGCGTGGAGAGGAGGGAGATGTAGCGAGTGATATAGCTAGCTTACAGTTTAGCTTTTTTGAATATTCTAGTTATAGTAGCCTATTTATTTATGGTATATATTTTTTATAGTTAGCTTAATAGTCCCTTGTTTTTTAAATTTTCCAGTCTAGCTTAGCAAGTAGCTAGCTTTAAAAAAAATATATAGGCTACTTTATTCAAAATAAATATACAGTATAAAGCAAATGAAAACTGCGTATCTGACAGGGATGTGGAGAGATACTCTCTGTGTTGCATGCACGGTGTGGATATTTCCTGTATTTTTATGTTAAAACAAAACTAAATTTAACGTTCTGACAAGGTAAGTAAAGTATCAACTGTTTACTTCGTTCACACTGTGCCCTTGCTGGCCTGTTTATGTCAAATATGTTTTGTAAACAAACTATTACTCCCGCTGCACGACACTGTTCAGTGTGAGCTGCAGTGCTGACTGTGGACGAGAGCAGTAATTTTCATTTTGGTGGTTAATGAAGTCACTTTAAAAATATTGTTGAATTTATGTTTTAGGGTATATTATTGATATATGTGGCATTTCCTGCAGAAAGGGGGTATTTGGGTCAAATAGTTGAGCCAGGAGTAGTATATGCATGCAACACGTTTAGCTTTGCAACGTACGTCCCGAACAGACATTCTATCTGCACCCGTTGAAATGGAAACCAATATTGTTGATAGCTTGCAGGTAGTGTGATTGCCTACAGCCTTTGTAAAATTATTAGCCTACATGGCGTGGGTAACTATTTGGACAGCGTGTGATTTTCTGTTTGCTGGTCGCATCATTATAAGCTCAAACGGGGGCTCGGCAGCAGCTGGAGCTAGCGTGTTTTTGTGTATGAGTGAGAGAGGTAGCGAGAGAGAGAGAGAGAGAGAGAGAGAGGAACCAAGCAGCCGCTGTGAGTGCTCTCAAGAGTAGAAATTAGCTTTTGGCTACTAGTGAAAATAAATTGCTGGGGCGTGGTTTGATACCTGGAGCTCAGCCCCTATATTATTACCTTATCACGCCCAGATTTAGGCATTTTCCAAATTTCAAAAAGCGTGGTCTAGCGAAACCAGTGCGTTTTGTTACCTTTTAAGTAATTTTGTGTCACCAAAATCATTTATCATCTAAAACCTCTAAAATACTCTATAAAGCGGACTTCATGCTTCATCAGACACGGTAGACAAAAGACGTTTAGACAAAGACAAAACGACATCCACAAACACCTCAAACTATTTACTTCAAAAGACAAACCGGTTATATATAACTGTGATATTTAGACCAATTGCAGACAGGGGCGAGACAATGAACTTCGCCTGAGAAAGTTTGCTTTGACAGCCTGCGCAGAAGAAGGCAAAAAAAAAATTTGATGTTTGCAGATGTCTAAATGACAGTGTCTGACGAAGTATGCTGACCGCTTAAATCTGAGTCATATTAGATATTGCAATGAAGTTTGACGTAATTTAACCAAGTGAGACCCAATGCTACACAGATGCATTAGAAACAGCATGACGCAATTCCAGTAATAAAATAGCTACTAATAATGAGAGTTGGCAATTATCCGCTATAAAAGCACTTGATAACACAGAAACTGTCCAGACAAAATAAACCGTCAAATACGTTCCTTAGTTCTAGATATTTCTGGAGTTTTTCATTCAGGACAAAAGTGGAAATGATTACAGAACTAAAAAAACTAAGAAAAAAGAGACAATAACAGCCGGCAAGATAGCAATGAAAACATTTGGAAGGTATTAAAAGCATTACACGTGTGTGTGTGTGCGTGTGTGTGTATGTGTGTGTGTGTGTGTGTATGTGTGCGTGGGTGTGTATGTGTGCGTGCGTGCGTGCGTGTATGTGCACGTGGATGTGTGCGTGCGTGCGTGCGTGCGTGTATGTGCACGTGGATGTGTGTGCATGCGTGCGTGCGTGTATGTGCACGTGGATGTGTGCGTGCGTGTATGTGCGTGCGTGCGTGTATGTGCACGTGGATGTGTGTGCGTCTGTGTGTGTGTTTAGGGGGGGGCTCAGCCTTTGTATTTCCTTCACACACAGAATCGGGAAAAATATCTTTTTAATGATAACACCTGAAAAGGGTTTTCTCTCTGACCCCATGTATCACTGTCAGAGGCGCAGATTAAACCTTATTGTTTCTTTTTGGAGAGCTGACAGAGTTGGAGAGGAGGAAGACCAGAATGCAAAGCGCCCAGAAATGAAATGAAACACAGAGGAAGGGCTGGGGGGGGTGAAAGCATATATAAATACCAAAACCCAGCCAAGATGCACATTATTACTTTTTTAAAAGTTAGCCTTTGCAATTTGCATTGAAGATGCCTTTATTCCAAACAATACTGAATAATGTATACATTATCATTATTATTATGCCATAAAGAGAAACCAAAGGTTACAACACCATTAGCTCTCTGTGCATATCTACATAAGATTCAAAAGTCATATTTTGAACTTTAAAATTGAAACACAATGAAAATGTTTTTTTTTCTTCTGGAATACTTATGAAAAATAATGAAGATTTTGTTTGATAAAGACAATTTTATGGTTTTTAAGCTCTCTCGACTCCTGTTGATGTACGATGTTTGTGTACGGTCAGACATTGCTACATTTCTGCATATGAACTCATGAATCTGCAGGAATACAATTCTATGACACGCAGTTGTTTAAAAAAAAATGCAATGCCACTTGTACATATTTTTCTTTTGTTTGCTTTCCATTTTAAAACATGACACTGCAGCAGCCAATCATAAGTCCTGAAATTCAGATCTGTCTTTTATTAATGTTTTCATGATTTATAGGTGGGCAGTGGAAGCGCAGAAGCTCCAAACAGCCAGCGATACAATTATCCAGAGCTCACCCTATATGAATGCAATCCCTTTTCGGGTTGCTTCCTAAGAAGGACAGAAGCCATTTGTCTCCCTTTCTCCTCAGAACCTGCGATAATAAGCCATCTGGTGGATCTAAACATGAAAGATTAAAATGATATACAGTATGAAGGCTTTCCATTCAATTGCTAATGTCCAAGATTTCAGATCCAGGGGCCAAATCTGTCATTTTCAGAGGAAGAGGTAATTATAAGATTTCCTCACGGAGATGTCTTGGATCTGCACATGGCCGCATGCGACCAGCAAAACTCATTTACGGGAGAGAGAACAATGGCCGCCAAATGTCTTGGAGGCTAATCCCCCACAATCCTTTGTATTCATGGACGCCCGCTCGTATGGGTCTGTGGGCCGGGCCGAATCGGAGGCCACAGAGGGTCAACATCAAACCACAGAGCCATGGGCAGTTTGGCTCCAGTGTAATTATTTAGCTTTCCTGTGTTAAATCTGGGAAGGAGGGGGGAAAGCAAGCATAAAATAAGCAGACGGGGGGGGGGGGGGCTTTAGGGGAACAGTTGTATGCTGTTTAAGTTCGATCTAGATCCAGGCGTGTCATAAAATGAAGAAACATAGCAAAGGAAGCTATGTTTAAGAGGCTCCTGTTAAGGGAAAAATGTTATTACATTCACCCAACTGTGGGCTGTGTGTGGTCAGAAAACCCAACAAGTACTGGTCAACCTCACACAAGCAGAGCAAACACTGGCAATTTGCATAAATAGGTATCCTTCAGATACGTGTTCCACAGTACTGACCAGCCTGCAGAAAATGGCTGTAGCCCAGTCATGGTTCATCACACTGTGTTCACATATGTTTTAGTCACACACAAATGATCTGTCGAAGGGCAGCGTGTGCGTGCGTGTATGTGTATGCGTGTGTGTGTCTGTATATATGTCTATGCGTGTGTGTGTATGCGTTGTGTAACCATAGAAAATACTTTTGCGTGACATGCGCATGACACATAAATGAATAGATTCATTCCAAGACATTTATCACATTGAGGACCCCCGATACTCTTTGCAGCGTAACACTGAGCGTGTTAGCGGTACAGCCGCCGCCGGCTCCCGCGCATCAAACGTCAGCCTGTCTCTCAAGGGCTCCCTGTGCCTCACTCTCAAAGACGCACGCCACGCTCTCTCTTTTTCCCTAAAACAAGCTTCAATTATGTAGAAACTCCTCAATTTGGTCTCACAGACAGGGATGACATGGACCCCAATAGGGAGATCTGTCACTGTTTGTACGGCGATGTGCAACAATGCGCTCGCACAGCTAAGGCCCATTGTCACATGTAAGAACGTGTCATTGCACAAAATGACCATCAGGCACGTAATTATTTTTGACGGAAAAAAGAAGTGCAAAATTACGAAAGCTGTGGCCGCAGCCATGTTTAAAGTGCGAGTTATTTGACCTTGAATTGCTGTGCTTCATAAAAATCATTTAATCAACTGCTGCAGAAATACAACATATCACATTTTATCAAGATGGAAGACAATCGAACACACAAAAAATTTAAAGTACATTACAAGGTAATGTCAGCTCTTTATAGGCTTAATTTTTTCAGCTATTCTGAGATTAGTCAGATGATACATACACTGTTGTAGACAATCGTAGAATAACCCTTAATTTTTTTGGCAATGTGCATAAAGAAGATCGCTGCACTGTATACAAGTCAAAAACGACCACTGTTTTTTTACTCCACAGAGTATGAGGTTGTCCCCACGATGAGTATATTGGCAGCGGGGGCATGTGTAATCTCATACAAGAAATACTGGTGCTTACTCACACACACTCCTCTTATGCACTTGCCTATAAGCCTTTGACTTATCCACACAGTACTACGGGGAACTAGCACCAATAGCAATAGAGATGTATGTTTTACAGATGACAGCTGATGGCCTATGGGCAACTTGTGGGGAGAAATTATGCAGTTAAAATGGCTTTTCCCTCATTCTGTGAGAGAATTAACACTATTTTAGTGGCTACTATAACTTCCACACTTGCCACCATTATTCATAATGCTTGTGTCACTGATATGGCTGGTTATAACCTGTACCAACAAAGCAGACAAGCAGTATTACATCAATCATCTTTCAATTGCTAACCTAGACTGTGGAAAAAAAACCTGTTCTGTGGGGTGCCACAGCGGAATTAGCATTTTGCAATTACCTTTATTATTGACCCTGTGATTGAAACTGGTTAACTTCAGAGCCTTTAACCTCGTTGCGAAAGCATTGTACATCCTAAATTAAAGTAGAACACATTAGTGTTAAAACACACATTTTAAAAAAACCTTGAAGAAAATAGGTTAGAAAGAAAATAATACATTCTGGAAATTTCCTTTTTTCACCAGCTCCAAATGTTCATTGAGATCAAAGCCCTTGTTTCAGCTCTAATTAACAAAACTAATGCAGATTCCAGACCTTCTGGCGCTGTGATAGGGACCTGGGAGGAACAGAGCTGAAATCTTCTGCAGATTTAAATAATTAATATGACACCTTGAGCTCCGCGCAGAAAGGAGAGCCCCGTGTTTGAGTTTAGAACAATGTCATTGCCAAGTGTAATGCCATTTGTTCAGATGAAAATGAGGTGGGTAGACCACGGCGGGTTCATTGTCTGGAATTCTGGCGGATCAGCGAATCGCTGCGTCCTTTGTCATGCTAACCAGGCTCCTTTTCAGGGGGAACTTTGTAAAAGTGGCCTCTGGTCTGGCCCCTGGAGGTGGAGAGACTTGGGAGAAGCGTAGAGACCTGCTCCGGGCCCTTGTGGTTGGTCATTTAATGGGTTTTAATCCTCTTAATCCTCCCGTTAGAAGGGAGTTTGGGCGAGAGAAATCCGCTCCCCGGGGTCCTTAGGATTCAAACGCTGTGCTTGAGCAACTGTATCACCTCATAACGACGACGACGGAAAAGGGAAAGGAATCAACCGCCATATCCGCGTCCTCCAGTTCTAAACGCTCTTTTACCGCATGTTTCTTTCCCCTTCTTGCCAATTTAGTATTTTTTTAGATCAGAGCGTCAGGAGAGATGACGGTGAATCGAAAAAAAAAAAGGTAGTATGACAGAGTAAAATATCTACATGGTGTGACCTCTATGTAAATGGACCTTATGCTCATCCTCTGAGAATTGAGCCCCAAACTAGTCCCTCCCCCCAACGCAGGCTGTGTGGTGGCTAAGACCCAGGCTAATCCTTGTGGGCCTTATTCAAATTAATTCTCCTCTGGTGACATAATCACAGCAGATCACTTGTGCCCACTTCATTATTACTTCATTAAATGGGATATGAAGATTCTGGCTGGACCAGTCCCAATCCTGCAGTTTCATCCAACAGGGGAGCGCGCTAGTTTATATAGTTTGATTGAGGTTAAATGACCCATAATATTCTTACCTGAATAATGTACATGTATAAATAACATAATAAGGGAGATTTATGAAGGCACTCTGGCTTTCTGAGCCGTTAGACCTTCAGTCAGACCCACACAATTCACTATATGCTTTCACTATAACTATAAATTACTATTCATTTAAAAAAAAACTAAAGTTAAGTCCAAGTTAAAATAATAATTTTAATAATTGTTAAATCACTTTGAAGACTTGGTTAGCACTGCAATGGGTAACTAATAGCAAGGTATACAATTCACTTTTTCACCACTGGCCATGCAGAGTGGCTTGTGGATTCTCAAAATCACCAGCCATTTTCAACATTTTACCTGTCACATTACCTTTTACAATATAACACAACCTGGTTGGTTCAGCCAGCCACAATCAAAGGTTTACCAGCACTTGGCTGGTGGCTGGTGTTAATTTCACACCCTGACTAATAACCTACCCAATATCACCAATGCGTATCACAGAGCACTTTGCCATTCAGGTGTGTCTTTTTCATATCAATACACATCTTCTGCCTTGAAATTTAGCACATTAATGTTGCTAAACCTGTCAGATCTTATCTTTTTTCTCTAACTCAAAAGTGCCTCACATGAATATTATCAACCAACTGTTTGTAAGGGGAGGACACTTAATTTGTGTTGTGTTGTACAAGTCACTTTATTAAAAGCCATTTTAATTTGTAAAGCTCCAACAAAATGTCCTTTTTTTAGGGCATCCTAACACAAAAATCTGAAAGATTTGAAACATCTCATTTGTATGCTGGTTTGTTGAAGGAAAATAGTTGGCGAGAAAAACTGAGCAGTGGTGGTGCTGCATGGCAGAGGTCTGCCCCTCAGAACTATATTGGTGCCGGCAAATAACTCATCTCAACCCACAGTAAGTCAAAGAGTATTACAGAAAAGGCTCGCTGCTTTGAGGCCCAAGAGAAATCCCAAAAGAAAAAACTTCATTTCTGGATGTGTGAAGATGTGCTGGATGTGCTTTCAATTTGGACTGTGGTCACCCAATATTTCCCCCCCATAACCAGAAATAAGCTTTAAATCAAAGGGAAAATGTTGAAGAGAACGGGAGCCTTTATTCTCAGCACTATCTGTAAGCCTATATTTATGGCTGGCCTATGGTCAACAGTTGAAGGGATGACCAAAAGAGATGGAAGGCATCCATCAAGAATGGAGTTATGCGTATTGATTCAATGGGAGTCTGCTGTAACCCCAGAAATGCTGTGGGTTTAAAGCCATCAACCTCCACCTCCTTCGGCCTCTATTTTGCTTGTAAGCAGGAGATACTGGAGTCAAAAACAACAGCCACAAGTAGGCATGGCCTTCAAGATGCCACAGCCACTTAGTGGTTTGACTAAAGGGCAAATTGCTGTCACTCATGGGGGGAAAAAAAGGGAGAAGCTTTTTAATTCCATAGCTTGGACATTCTGCCGTTTTGGAAAAATGGCCTATTTTGCAGAAAGAAACCCTCAGAACCTTTAATTTTCCATCGCTGTAGTCAACTTGAGAGCTGTGCTTTCATCCCTCCTATGCCTTTGCCTTGTGATTCATCAAAATTTGTCCTTAAATTTGAGTAATAAAATTAAAACAAATTTTTTTTTTCTTCACATACACTTTTGGGAGTTCAGCAATAAAAAAGTAACTCGCCACACTGAGTTAGTGAAGTAAAAGTAGAATGTTACCGTTTACCTGTTCGTCAAAGTTAAAGACAAATGTTAATTGAATAAAAGGCATAAGAACATAATTTATAGATTTACATACCCATATTCCACAGCTGTACTCTGATGAGATACTTAGCACTGGGTTATGAAAACCGTTCCGGTACTGAAATTGTTTATGTGGTATGTGCCTGTTATGTGTCGCTTCATAATCTGATATCTGAAATTTTATGTTTATTCAGATCTTGAGCAATACACATTTATTTGCTATGAAGTACCTTGAGGTTGAGAAAAACTACTGATATTATTATTATAATTAAATATTTGGTGGGGCTTGCACAGGCACTGCAAACATCTATTAGGTTTTTAGAAGAAGCTCCATCTGCAATCTCCAAATTATTTGTGTTGAGTGTACCACAGGGTTTAGTCCTTGGACCATTACTGTTCTCTCTTTACATCAAACTTTTAAATTCAGTCATGTCTTTTTACCATCCACTTACACTAGCTATCTGACCAAGTACTGCTGCTCTAAACTGTACACAAAAGAAACCCCTCTTCTGGATTTTTTCCCAAACCCTCCAAGGCCATCCAGGAATCTTACTGGTCTTTTATCTTGCCATGTCCCACCCTGCTCTCTCACTTTACTTTCATTAGCTGCTGCTTCCGTTCTGAAGCAAGTTCAACACTCTGTTATTGATGCACCATGCTGCTAATCACTCTGGCCATATGGGTACTAATGTATGTGGTACTAAGTCTTAATTTCCCTCCTCCAATAAAACCAAGACCAAATGAACAATCCCACACTATACACAAGTCAGGGTTGCTCATCATTTTGTGGCCTGTTTACACCGAACCGCTGGCTGTCCAGCGTAGTATTTAGTATTTATTCCCCCTTAAATCTGTACTAAATATGCACAAGCAAACTAAAAACAAATGTACGTCAGAACTACAAACCCCCAATTCCAAAAAAGTTGGTGGGTCAGGTGTGAAATTTAATCTTAAAAAGTTTTAAATGAGATTATGTCATTATGTCATATGTCAAAAATAAACCGTGGCAACTGTGGGGTAATTGCTTACTCACTCATTGTATTTTAATTCAAATTTAAATTCTATTTTTGTAGAATTCAAAAAGCATCAGAATGTTTCTCAGCACAAAACATAAAAGAAGCAGAAGTTGAGCGCCGCGGTATATACTGTAATTCCAGCTGTTAGCTGTTGAATTGGCGGAGAAATCCTAGAGGATTTTCTCTGTAGACACACATTACACTCATTCATCACTGAATGATCTGACCTTCTGCCTGAAGTGCTCTCACCTTAATGCTTTGATCCACGGCAGATTTTCTGTATTAAAAAAAAAAAGTTTTTTTTTCTCTTTCGTGTAAAAAAAAAAAAAAAAAACACCAAGATGAAGATGGTGTGACGAGCATTCTGGGTAAACCCTTTTCCTGTCAAACACAAAGCTGATAAAGCGCCGGCTGAGGCTGACGGTCTTTTGAGCCGGTTCCTGCCTTCACAAAAATGCTCAGGGCGCTGTGGAACCCCCCCCCCCCCCCCTCACCAGCCCTACTACAATACACCCTGTCAGGATCACAAGGAAAATTCAAAAGGCACTCTGACACAGAAAACCTCTGTTATAGTTTGGGGGTGGGGGGGGGGGGGAATCGACCACTTCGCAATGCGTACATATATCAAAACAACAAAAGCAACTAAACATTTTTACAGTAAACACATTTCCAGAGGGGAAGACAAACAAAGCCTGCCCCCCCTGTTCATAATAAAATTAGGGGAAGTTAAACAGGAGTTAAAGTCTTTCTACAGCATATCTACGAAAAGGGACTCAACAGCAAAATTAGAAACGGATCTAAAGCCAACACAAGTTTGGAATTTTCTTTTTGGCTCATATCATTCAGGGACGTCCCAACACAACCCCCCTCTCCACCCCACACACCCACAGCGCTGTCAGCTCAACAGAGTCCAGGTTAGATTGAGATCACTACCCTGCCTCTCAACACGTGACACATCTCCATTGAGGGAGTGGCAGCTGGGGGGGTCAGGGGGTCGCGATCCGCTGAGCGATGAATTTATTCACTTAATCTGGGCTACACCTGTAGACAGCGGCGGGGGAGTGATAATAGCTGAGAGAAGCACTAACAGAGGTGATCTGCATCTGAGGCCCGTTCCCTTGGGGGGTCATGGGTTTTGGGGGGTGGGGGGCGTGGTGTTCAGAGACGGGCAGCAGCGAGTGACTGTGGGGGTGGTGGGGGCAGTATAGTTAGCGCCTCACGGCAACAGGGTACGCTGGCCGTATCTTGATCATTTACATCAGATACTGCTCAGATCCTCAACAGAATAATTTGTCACCAATTAGCATCATCACATGTTTGGAGCCGGGCTGCAGGGGGACTCGCTGGAGCAGGTGGCGCTCGGGTCCTTGGCCAGATGCAGATGGCGTTTGGCTGGAGACGCCTCGTCCCCGGATCCACTGTGTTGTTCCCGTCGATGGCGGGATCACTGGCCAACACATTCCCCTCCATCTCACACCAGAAATTAAAATGGCCACCGCTTAGGACTTTCTGGCAGCGGTCCCACGACTCTGAGCTTGTACACGAGCGACGTGCAGCGCGACGGGAGTCTCGTTTGTGAGACAGAGGAGCGAACGCAACACAGGAAAAGCACAACAAGTCCTGGTAATTTGACAGGAATCACTCCTAAATTCGAGTGGCGATTTGTGGAAAGGGGGCTGCCGCACATTGATTAGCTGACGGACAACGTCTCCCGTCTCCTCCGCGGACATTCGCTGACGCCCATGCGAATCGAGGAAGATGAGATCATCATCGCTGTCCGACTTCACTTCCTGTAAGGCGTAGCCCGACTCTGAATGACTACAGCTTACATATGGATAAGCTGAAGTACTCAGGAACACGCTCCCACTCTCCTGCTGGGGGTTCTCAGATTGAACGGTGCAGCTGCATTTGCAAAACTCATACATCTAAACTCATACATCTAAACCCATACATCTAAACTCATACATCTAAATCTCTTCAGCATACAGAGTGTTTTGTAGCCATGTCACCCAGGTGTTTCTGCTCATTAAAAAAATTATAATTTATACACAACTTTTTACTGTCCAATACATGAAATGCAATAAAATTGGAGAGAAAAAACAAAACGACGATAGAAAATGGCAAAATAATTAAATCAATAAAAATAATCCTGATTCTCACACACAATGCAATATCTGTCAATTACGCTTTGGTAGTGAACCTGTTTATACTCAAGAGTACACAGTCCCACAAATGCACCGGTTGAATAGCACAGGCAAAACCAACCGTCGAAATTGTAGCGGGACCATGTATCGGGACCAGTTTGACAAGCGGTTCGCACACAGACGTACATTTCAGTCTATTGGGTGAATTTTAACGTCGCTAGTTGCTCATAAGTATCTCTCCCTATGCATGTATGCATCGAATGGGGATTCTGTAAATTAAATTAATTCTTTTTTTCCCTCTTTCCCCCACTGGTGCTGAGATGATGTGAGATTCAGCCCATGAATATATGCATGGGGCCAGCAGGCAGCGGTGACCTGTCTGGAGGAAGCCTGATTTCCCACAGGGGCCTTGGCTGACAAGGCCGGGCCTAATCCTGATGACGGAGGTGAGCAGATCCTACAGCAGGTCCAAATTGAACATAATCTTCATCCCTCGTTGTGCAGGGAAATACACAAAATTGCTCAATAGGCCTTAATCGTCAAGCCTTCCCTCTGTATTTTTTTTTCCATCAACTGAAGCTATCCAGTCTTCAGATTTCCTGCGTGGAAAAAAGGTGGCCGTGATTATCGAGTCCAGCGGAGGGACTGGCCGTTTTCCGGTTGCCTTCTCTTTTGAAGAGCCTAATAAAGTCTGTTTGTACAATCAGAGGCTTAGATGTGGAGAGATCCTGAACAATCCTAAAGCAATGAAGCTCATCCGGCTCCTTGAGTCTGTCATTAATCTGTGGGGTAGTACAGCCGTCTCACAGAGGCTGGGCAGCATTTCCTAGGGAGGATTCAGCCAATCCCTGGAAGCTGATTACCGTTGTCCAAGTAACAGGTGCCTCTTATTACACTGATGGCAAAGACTGATCATATTAGATATTAGTCACATGACTGACATTTTTTCCCCCAAACACTGCTGATTTAGAGGCCTCATTTTGCAAATATTCAAAAATAAACCTCTAAGAACCGCTTGAACTAATTATCCTTAGTGTGTATTAGGTTTCGGGAAACATTGCCGGCATCAAACAAGAGCATATTTGCTGAAAAGGATCCATTCACATTTTTAGGTCTGTGTTGGAGTATGTTAATAGATTTTAAACATCTTAAGAAACCACAGATATATGATGGGCTGGATGTAGCAAACATTTTAAAAGATAAAGCATACTGTTTGGGTGCTTGGTACATTTACCGGGAGACTTCTATAAAAGTTTACACTTAGTTTACTACACTTAGTTTACTACACTTAGTTTACTACACTTAGTTTACTACAGCTAGTTTACTACACTTAGTTTACTACACTTAGTTTACTACAGCTAGTTTACTACACTTAGTTTACTACACTTAGTTTACGGTTCATGAGATAATACCGATGACATTTCTTCTGGGTAACTTTAATACATACAATATTTGAATGATATTTAAATAGATGAGTTTAATACACACCTGCATAAAAGTAAAATGTAAGTTAATTCATCTGGGAATAACAGACCCTTTGACAGGATCCATTAAGGAAGAGGAATGAGAGCGAAGCCAATGGAAATCACTTATACCCAATAGCAAATGAATGATGCTTTTACAGCAGCACTACTTTGTATTGGGCTGACAGCTTCACGGTGTATGAGCTCTTTGACTTTGTGTACCATGGGTTCTGATGGGGAACACCTGCAGTAATGGTTTCCCATTGAAAAGAGGGAAGTTCACCTCATAAGAAATTTCATTTTCTTTTCAGAGTTGTCTTTCAAGACTGGATGTATATACAAAATCTGAGCACCTGGGAAGAATAGTTGCAAAATTACTCGTCTTACACTGTTGCCGGTAAGCCAGTAAAGTCCGTGCTCATAACATGGTTTACCGCCCTTTGACGAGTGCCCAGAACAGCACACTTTAGTAATGAAGGCCTGGCTATGAGATGTTCACAGTCTGCCATGAAACAGCTGGGCTAAAGACCAGGGTAGAGGATTCAGGAAAGTACCCGACTGAGGAATCCTCTAAGGACGCTCAACTACAGGTCAACAGATGTATGTGCTCTCATCCCTTTCCCTTCCAAAACGTCACGCATGTAAAGCACACAAGTATGACAGCTCGTGAAAGGGAATCCCCCTGTGCTTCCCTGGGAGGAATGATTTCGGGTGAATACTACCGTGTCTCCATATTCCAACGTACCGCAGAGTAAGAAAGAATTTATTCAGTTCTTCCGCAAAATGAAACAAACACTGACAAATCTAGTAAATAAAAAATGTAACACTGTCTTTGTAACAAAACATAACACAGCAAATTGCGTTGTTTATAGGTATTATAAAAAATATTGCTTAAATACTATTACAGGGCATAATGTTCTTATTACTGTTGACATAAAGGGTTTAGTTATTACTCATCACGTGGCAAACAGGGATTTGTTTTTATCTACTGCAGAATGGCCACTACAATACTAGACAATTATTATCAAAAATATTTACGAACCAAAATGAGGGCTTTCCATGTTAACAAACACAGGAGACTTGATAATATGGATATATGGTTAACTTACAAATTATGAACTTGCAAGTCATCGATACCTACAAGCAATGGACTGCCATGACGTAGCAAAATAACTTTCATTTGAGTGAAATGTAATTCCGCTCGTCTTTTCTAAACTGAGCGAAACCCTGAAAGACCAGTCAACAACAAAAACATTTAAAATTTTATTAGCTTATTAATTTATCTTGTTACTTTAATTTTATTTAATAGCTGGTTTGATTTGGGGGAGGGGAGGGGGGCTGTGTTCAGTTGAGAACTTTCCATGATTAACAATGTTATTTTCTAATTATGTCTCTTCATCATCATTTATTTACCGCTTTAGAGTGGCCCGTTTCCCGAGTGGCTACGACAGACAGGTTGGCTATTATACACAAAGCTGACTGGTCCATCTGTCCTCTTTTCAGAGCCCCATTACACACACATTTGAGTTTCACAACCACTTCATGGCGCATTTGTAATAGATTTACAACAGTCTTTAATGGGGCATAAGTAAGAAGCTGGCATCACAGACCAATATTTGACAGCCTTTTTCCTTGTTCTCTCATCAGTCGTCCTGTCACCTCCAATGACCCCGAAGTTCCGCGAAGCAAACTGTCCGATATTAAAACAGAATGTTTTCATAGCTACCTAAGTAATATCATATGCCACGCATCAACGCACGGTCCAGCTGGCAGTGCTCTCACTATAGGGTAAGTCCCCCCCAGCATCTTAACTTTCAGTAAAACTGATTCACTCTCCGGCAAAAGGCTTTGTATTCAATACCTCCCATTTTCCTTTACAAAGGTAAACTTTCATGACCTGTCAACAGTGCAGGTTTTTGTCAGGGGCTGACACTCGGGGTTACGTGGGAAGAGGTACACGTGCCCCCTTCCTAATGATGTTAGACTGGATCCCTTTTACACACTTCCTGTTTCCTGTCCCTTCTACACACTTCCTGTTTCACAGAACTAAAAGTCTGGCCTATGCAGGGTTGTGCTTAGGTTTTATCACCCTGTAAAAAGCTATTTTATATTGGTACACTGCACATGCTCAATTACACCTGCTCCTCGGGCATGGGGGGAGGGGACTCTCAGCTGAGACTGATTTAATTAACTGTCCCACAGAAACCCATAAATTAGCACGTGCCCAGTAATGTCAAGTGGCTGGATTAATTACCCCCGGAACTCTGTTGTGTGGGACATTCTATTATTTATTGCTTAACCGTTACCTGGCATTCCTTAAATAGTATATATACAATGGCAGATTGATTCAGTTAATAGACGGGTTTGTTTATTAATAGCCCAGATGCTTTAATATTGAGCCTTAGGAACACACATTTGTTTATATTTGAATAGAATAAAGGGAGGCTTACCTTATGGTGGATGAACCAGATAGTGACATAGCTTCCCATTTCATACGAGCATTTCGGAAATGTGTAAAAACTTTGGTTTGTAACTGTTCTCAATAATCTATTCTTAAATAAAAAGTGTAATTGGAGTATCATAATTGCATTATTCCTTGATAAATAATGAAAACAACCAGGACTTGGTAGTGTCCTCAGTGTCCTTTGGTCCCCACTGTATATATTTTACATTGTATCTATTACTATAACTGGAAATAATCCAAAACTGCTTACCCAATGAGAATTTAAACCCACATTATGGCAGAGAGCAGTTCTCTTATGGCCAGAAACCATTGACCCTGCAAACCTTGAAGATCAACATTCAAACGCATTTCTCTTCTCTAGCATCAAAGTATGAAGAGAAAATAAGACAATATTAGAGTTTTCTGTTCTCTGCATGTAACCTTTATAAATACTGACATGGGTCAGTCCGCTGGAATTAAATAAGGCCGTTATAAACACATGCATTACAGAAATATAGACGTCACTGTTTAACAGTGCATAAGAGTATGCGTTGGCATTTATCATCAAAGCTGGAATCAGCAACAGACAAACTACATTCAGGGCATAAACTTTACTTTTTCCCCCACTGGCCAGAGTGATTTTTGGATTCTAAAAATCACCAGTTATTCTCAACATTTTACCAGCCATATTACCTTTTACAATATAACACAACCTGGTTGGTTACCAGCAGCAAAGTGGCTGGCGTAAGTAGGAGAAGAAGAAATGAACCAATTACTATCTGACATTTATAAATCAACTATATTGAAAGGATGATCACACAGTGATGATATTGCTGTTCAAGACAACAGCCAGCATTTCCGCTGTAGTAGAGTGTGAGCCCCAGAGCGATGAGTTACTATGTGTTAATGGTGTAACATAATTAAACATAGGCTACCGAATCTTCAAGCCAAATGTCATCTGGATAAAACTTTATTTTCCTTTTTGCAGTGCTGCTACGGGTTCAGACAATGGTAAGACTGGGTTATTTCTTGCATTAATTCAATGGACAGATATGAATTTGATGGATAGCCATCATGAGCCGTGGCTAGTGAAAATGTCCATGCAGATGCCATGAAGCCACTTCTGAACCATGTCCAAAGATGATACTGGCACAGCTTTGCTTGGCTGGCAGAAAAGCAAGGTTGCCTATCTGACAAAAAAAAATGCAGTTTCAAGGCCCGATCTCTGTGAACACAGCTTCACCCTCAAAGGTAATACCTGCTCAGAGTTTGTCACAAACTGCTGCCAAAGTACTAATCCTAAGCGCCCAGATGTTCACAAACCCAAAGCTTTTGGAGAGTCTAATTTGAAATTGTAGTTTATTGTGAGGTGAAAGGTTGAATAAAGCTCGCAAGTTTCAAATTCAGCTTTTAACTGAGCTGAAAATGAATACTGAAAAAAATTTCTTTGTGTTTCCACACAAGTTGAAATTCAGATTCCAATTAATCACTGCATTCAGTTTTAAAACCATATATACAAATTCAAATGAATAGATAGATAACTGCAGAATGAATTCTGAATTGTACAGAAACATCTTGTCTGCTCAAATTTAAGCAAAGGCCTCCAAACTCTTTGGACGGCGCTTCATCCTACACCAAGACAATGATCCCAATCATACTGCTAAAGCGACAAAAAGGTTTTCAAAGCCAAAAACTGTTGGCCAAGTTAGTCACCCGATTTGAATCCAATTGAACATGAGTTTCATATGCTGAAGATAAAACCGATGTCTTCTCTACTACCCCCTGAAAACAAGCAGGAGCTGAAGATGGCTGCAGTACAGGCCTGGAAGAGCATCACCAGAGAAGATACCCAGTACAGGCCTGGAAGAGCATCACCAGAGAAGATACCCAGTACAGGCCTGGAAGAGCATCACCAGAGAAGATACCCAGTACAGGCCTGGCAGAACATCACCAGGGAAGATCCCCAGTACAGGCCTGGAAGAGCATCACCAGAGAAGATACTCAGCACCTGGTGATGTCTATGGGTCACACACTTCAAGCAGTCATTGCATGCAAAGGATATGTGATGAAGTACTAAACATGACTACTTTCAATTACATAACATTAATATGCCCCAAACATTATGGTACCATGAAATGGGGGGGGGGCAGCTACATATAAAAAGTGATATAATTTCTACATGGTGAAACCAAAATCTATACCTGAGAATCTGCATTTTAACCACATGTGAATTGTTTGATTACAAATCATTGTGGAGGGCACTGCATATATAAATTACATAGAGATTTAGCAGGGAATGAAAATGAGAAGCACATGCATATGACTACACTTCTCTCACAGAAGAGAGAGAATGAGAAAGAGACAGGTGTGCGGTGTGGAGGTGAGGCAGAAAGGTGTGCGGTGCGTGGTGTGAGGCAGACAGGTGTGCGGTGTCAGGCAGACAGGTGTGTGGTGTGGGGGGTGAGGCAGACAGGTGTGTGGTGTGTGGTGTGGGGCAGACAGGTGTGTGGGGGTGAAACAGGCAGGTGTGTGGTGTGGGGGTGAAACAGGCAGGTGTGTGGTGTGGGGGTGAAACAGGCAGGTGTGTGGTGTGGGGGTGAAACAGGCAGGTGTGTGGTGTGGGGGTGAAACAGGCAGGTGTGTGGTGTGGGGGGTGAGGCAGACAGGTGTGTGGTGTGGGGGTGAGACAGACAGGTGTGTGGTGTGGGGGTGAGACAGACAGGTGTGTGGTGTGGGGGTGAGACAGACAGGTGTGTGGTGTGGGGGTGAGACAGACAGGTGTGTGGTGTGGGGGTGAGGCATGCAGGCCATTGACGCGCTCGGTGCCATGCCCCTCTTCCACAGCAATGTGCCAGCGTTGGCCATCATCTCCTGCATCTCTTATGGCGTATTTATTGATTCTTATTAATAGACTCTTGACTTAAAGCATGACCCCATTAGATCATACAATCTAATGCCAGACATGAGACATCCTCCGGGTCCCAGGAGAGATGCCAAGACCTGTCACTGCTCATCAGGAAGAGACAAAAGCTAGGAGTGAGAGAGTGAGAGAGAGAGAGGGAGAGGGAAAGAGAGAGGGAGGGGGAGAGAGAGAGAGAGAGAGGGAGAGAGAGGGAGGGGGAGAGAGGGAGAGAGAGGGAGGGGGAGAGAGAGAGAGAGAGAAAGAGAGGGAGGGATGGAAAGAGAGAGGGAGGGAAAGAGAGAGAGAGAGAGAGAGAAAGAGAGGGAGAGAGAGGGAGGGGGAGAGAGAGGGAGGGGGAGAGAGAGAGAGAAAGAGAGGGAGAGAGAGGGAGGGAAAGAGAGAGGGAGGGAAAGAGAGAGAGGGAGAGTGACTACACAGCATGCATGCAATTACTGTACAATGTGCAAACAACTAAATGCTTCTCAATATTGAGTTTTCCCCAATATATAATAATTTAAAAAAAAATCATTATCGTTATTATTATTTTAATATACATTAGCCTATCTGTCATGCTTTGGCAATATTTCCTATATGCATTTCATGCCAATAAAGCATATTGAATTGAGTGAGAGAGGAGAGAAGGGAGGGAGAGATCTATGAAGCACGTGTAGATGTAGGGGAGACAGTCCCCACTCACAGTGATTGCACCACGAATGGTTAAATATATAAAATGCTGCTGTTACTGTAGAAAAATGTAATTGATTATTCACGCTTATTTGTAAAAACACCAAGTTATCTGTTTTGATGACGTTTTCTTAATAAATTTTTTTACATGGTTCCATTTACAACTGAAGACTAGTCACTCTGTTTTCCGTGGGGAACATTGATCCCGTGATCACTTCCCGCACTTTGGTCCCCCTCTCACCGCAATGCCATTGTAGTTCCCAGCATGCATCTGAGTGACGTCTGCACCATTCCACCAACGGGACTTTGACGTCAATGTTGGGATGCGTGTTGTTATATGGCGTTATGCTAAATGACAACACTTGCCATGTTTCACTCTGAAACATCTGTTCCATCGGTTCCAGAGAACAACTGTATCCCCCACATGTCATTTCAAAGTCTCACTGCAATAGATGGTCTTCAGCCGTGTCTACAGAGTGCCTACAGACAAGACACACAGTCTCTGCCAGGTATCACACTAACAAGTTACAATCATACCAACAATACCGTTTTACAACAAGCAAATTATACGAATATGTGTTTACGCCATTATTATTATAATTTTTTCCAGTATGGTCCCTGTTTATTATTACCGCCTCCCCCAAATCATTGTTTCACAAGCCCGCCGATGTAAATGTTCAAAGATCATCCCGCGTTGGTTGCCGCCGTGGTTCGTAAACACAGGGAGAGCTCTGTCAGATGAAACGTACGCCGCTGCGTGTCGTAAACTGACCTGTAGCGTGCCTGCTTAGCGCAGTAGACTGCCTTCGTTAAATCTTTCTTTCTCGCTCTCTCTCTCTCTCTCTCTCTCTCTCTTTCTCTCTCTCTCTCTCTCTCTCTTTCCCTCTGTCTCTCTCTCCCTCGTCACATCAAAGGATCTCATTATCTCCTCCTGTCATTTAAATTCAATGAGAGAATTTTAAAAAAAAAATCTCTGTACAGCTTCTGTCAGCAGTTGAAACAATGTGGAATAACAATGCCTCCCTGCTCCTTCCTTTTTGAAACGTGTATTTAAATAACAGATGTGTGGCCCGGTGGAGGAAGTCAGGAAGAAAGCTGCTCACGTCGCTAGGCCAAAAAAACCTTTCATAATTTGCCTTTTCTCAGTGTATGAAATCAAGTATCTAATGTATCGCTTTAATTATTATTGTGATTCAAGCTGCTAGTCCAAATATTCAAGAAATGCTTGTGAAGTGTGTGTGTGTGTGGGAGGGGGGGGCATAGAAAAATCTGAAAATGGTTCCTCGTAATGTTGCACACATGCCATTACGCAATGTCCTGTTAGCGCATCGTCTCGCGCGAGAATTTTTATTTTTTCTGTCATGGAATGCAGTGTGTGCAACTTACAGCTTGATCGAGCCCCATAACTAATTTGCAGCACCACAGAGTATCCACTGTTTGTCAAATAATCATATAATCATGGCACGAGATGGAATCACATAGAGCCTGGGTGATTAGCGCGGGTAATTGTAAATAATGTGACTGTTCGGGGCAGCGTAGCGCCGGTGACAATCAGTCATTCCTCATTACTCGGTCTGTAGGGTGTTGTGTCAATGTGCACATGTGCACCAGCCGCCCCAGATACGCTGCCTGGAAGCAGGCGCACTCAACGCTTCATTTACCACTGCAGCTGCGGCAGCACGGACCGCTAAACGACCAGGTCAGAGGGGGAGAGGGTGAGAGGGGAAGCATTACAGCGTGGCACTCTCCCGCCATAGCCCCTCCGCTGTTGCGTAGCCCCCATTTCTCCTCCCATATCTGTGTAAAAGGGGCGAGAGGAAGTCACGGTAAAGGTGATAACCCTTTTGTTTCGTCTGTAATCCATCACACGGGCTGTCAGGATCAACAGCCACGGCGGCGTTCTGAACAGGCCCCTTAATCTGACAGCTTCATGCATCATAAAGCGCAGGGAGCGCAATCCCATCAAAGTGGCGGGAGTCAGGGGTGGATTGATGCGCGTTTGTCATCCCCGTTTGTATCTTTATACCTGCTTTGACATTTTACTCGTCTGGAGATTTAAAAAGAAGGAGGTGGCCATGGGGGGCGGAGTGCTGGGGTGCTGGGGTGCTGCTTCAGGGGTTCCCCCTGACTGACGTTAATGCATGTAACCCCTGTGTAGGTATAGGCTGACTGACACGTGAGATTACAGTACAGAATATTTAACTGTACATGTTTGTGTGTTTGTGTCGCAGAAATGACAGCCGCCTCGGCTCGCTTTGCGTGTCTGCGTCCGTCAGCCTGGCGCATCTGGGGGGGTTACTGAGGTGCCTCGCGCAGCCTAACTTGCCACATGCAGCATTATAGTCGCAGGTGATCACCGTACACCACGCCGAGTGACACCGAAGCTTTGAGTGACAGCAGGATGCTGTTGAAACCCTAAACTGTGCTTCAGTTTTCCTTTTAAAACTTGCTGTGCGTATCCCAAGAAGAAACACAAACAAAATGCCTCTAAATGAGAAAAAAATAAAACCTTTATATCAGGTGGGCTATTTCACAATGCAATTACAGGACAATTAATAAGTAACTATGCTGTTTCTACATCATATTACATGGTAATTAAAATTAGGTTTGCAGAGTATGTATTTAGTTATATAGACAACGAAACCAAAGATTTTGCCCTAACCCCAAATACTATCCTGCTGACCCTAATTCTTACCAAGTGAATTATCCAAAATGGAAATGTAAGCCTTCTCTCTGCATGTAATAACACAAGATTAATTCTTGCTGGCGCACCAGTTGCAAAGAGCTTGTTTGCCCTCGTGGTAGTAATTTACTGCAGTGTCGTTGCATATGTAAACTGTGCACTTCACATAAATTGTGAAAGTGACAAACCTCAAAAATGGTTATACTTGGAAAATTTTGAATACAAGTACAATTAAATATATGTACTTTCACACACTCAAGATACTGTTATAAACAGCTCCCTAGACTTACTATTCATAGTATAGCACATGTGGTTACAATAAACCTCCATGCTGAAATAAGCTAAATGAAAGGCATATGAAAATGCAATTAGTGTATTCAATACCGCTTTCTACGCCACAGTGTGGAAAGTGAAACGATGATCAAATGACCACAAAATAAAACAGCAGATGGGGTCAAAGGGTAAAAAAAAGATTATATGATATCCACCGTAAACAAACAATTTGCACAGAGACGTTAAGTATGTTTTTAATCCTTGAAGAAGATTTGACAGCTCATTTTATGCATCCAAATGCTATTGAGTTCTTTACGACGACACAAATTTTTTTGAAAAGTTTCTGAATTTTTCTCAGGACCTCGTTAGGATCGTGAAATTAGAAACCATACAGACGGAAGAAATTTTACTTTTTAGTTCACAAAGCAGAGGTCATGTACACAGAGCTTTTCCAAATATTTGTCCAATTATTCATTGCATGCTAACAGATGACTCATTGCATGCTAACAGATGACTCATTGCATGCTAACAGATGACTCATTGCATGCTAACAGATGACACATTGCATGCTAACAGATGACTCATTGCATGCTAACAGATGACTCATTGCATGCTAACAGATGACTCATTGCATGCTAACAGATGACACATTGCATGCTAACAGATGACTCATTGCATGCTAACAGATGACTCATTGCATGCTAACAGATGACACATTGCATGCTAACAGATGACTCATTGCATGCTAACAGATGACACATTGCATGCTAACAGATGACTCATTGCATGCTAACAGATGACTCATTGCATGCTAACAGATGACACATTGCATGCTAACAGATGACTCATTGCATGCTAACAGATGACTCATTGCATGCTAACAGATGACTCATTGCATGCTAACAGATGACTCATTGCATGCTAACAGATGACTCATTGCATGCTAACAGATGACTCATTGCATGCTAACAGATGACTCATTGCATGCTAACAGATGACTCATTGCATGCTAACAGATGACTCATTGCTGCACTACCTGATTCTGGAATGGCTGCGGCACATGCAGGACATTCCGTGAGGCGTAAGTAAGAAAAATCCCTCCAGGTTAATGCGTAGCAGATTATATTAAGTGTGCTCTAACAAATACACTAAATGTCAGTGCAACTAAGCCTTAATTCCCTGTTAGGCCATTTAAATCTTTTAAATATAATACAGCCAGATATTATTATTCCAAAAACTGTAGATATATTTTTAAAAATCAGCTCATCAATAATGTGGTCAAACTAATGTATTTCAGATTATCTCTCAATCAGCAGTCATTTGTGGGGTCATGGTGTTGAGGGAGGAAGGCCACTGGTTTGAAGAAAAAGCCTACATGCTCAAAGTACTCCGTGTCTTCGAGGCACTTATACTTTATTGAATAGTGCCAAAATCAACATCACAATAATAATTCTGTCCCACGGAAGCGCCATCACAACGCACACAACTAAACATTTATAATGAGTCGCGGCCATCCCACAGCCAACAGCATCATCTAAAATGGTCAGTACAAAAAATACTCTTTTGAGGTTAGTTAAGTATGAAGCCCAACACCCCAGGGAGTTGAGTAGAACTAGCCCCTTGCTGCTTAAAATTTCACAGATAGATTTTGGTTTACATCACCTCCTGCTGAATCACAGGTTACATAATGAGCAAAATCAGCAACTGAATCTAGAATCAGGTTAGAAGTTAATTACAACAAGAAGATCTTTAGCAGCATGTGCTGTTCCCTTCCAATTAAACAAGGGTGGGGGCAGTCCTGCTTTCGCCGAGCAACAGACCCAACGCTCCTGGCTTTCCCTCCTTGCAAAAGTGAAACACAGATATACGTTCCTAATGCAGCCCAAACCTGTTATTTCAATTGACCTTTTTCACATCAAGCTGTCAATGATCTCAGCCCAGGACATAAAGTTTGCGTCATAATAAGCCATTTGTTTAAGAATATGGCCTTCAGGAAAGAAGCTGCAGAGTTTGGGAGGAAACGCAAATAATGTGTCAGGGCATTTAGCCCAAGTGCATTTAAAATAGCAAAAGTGAGACAGCCAGGAGCGTTTATGGAAATGACCCAAACGGTAACGCGGACAGCACCGAGGAAGACAACACTTCTTCTCGGTCTGAAACACACAAGCTAAATTCATGTCCAACACATTTAGAGCTCAAGTAGCAAAACTTTCAATGCAATACTTGTCAAGAAACTTTGTCGAATGTGATTTTGGAATGGGTTGTATATCGTAGACACAGTCATTTACCCAATATTTTAATGAAAAAGAGATCCGTTTGATTCAGATACAAAAACTTAGAAAATTGCTTAACAAAAAAATAACATTTAGTAGTTAACGTATTGTTCCAAAAGCATTTAATGAATTGTGACACAACTTATCAAATTAATTCAGCTCTAATCTATATCAAAAATAAAATTTTAGCACAGCCATTTCAGCTATTACTGAAATAATGACAAAAATATTATTTTTTAAATTCTAACCCTGTGTAATGTATTTTTAAAGAAGAATATGAAAAATGCAAACAGCTATATAACAGTATATGCTCACGCTTACATCATGAATAAATTAACATTTGTCCTTAACTTACAAACAAATGCAAATATTAGATGTGTCCTCACAATATAGTGTGGTGATTTAATTAAGGCATTGTTGAGCACACCAAACAAAAACAATAACAACAAATAAAAAGCTGTTGAACTGAATTGTAAAGAGGAATGTTGAATGAATCCTGGCCCTATGGTTTGGGAAGTAAAATGTGGCCACAAGCACGAGCAACAAGCCCAACAGACTAATAGATCATCCTTAATGGCATGCTGTGACAACTGCCTACAATAGATTTGTAGTTCTGTATTATACCAGTTTTCCCTCCATTTTTCTCTTTCCATCTCATACACACACCTACACAAGCACACGCACACGCACACGCACGCACGCACGCACGCACGCACACCGCTCTATTGCTCCTATAATGGCCATGATTGTTTATGAGGACGACAGATTTGACTGATTTATCTGCTGACAATGTTGAAAAGGCATTAAAGTAGCAGCAGCAGCAGCTCATGAAACTGGTGTGACTCACCAGTATTTTCTATAGCATTGCGGTAGAAGATGGATAGAAAACAAAACAAAGATAATAATCTTCAGTTCTTTTGAGAGCAATTTTACCACGGAAAACAAGCATCTATGTATCTTAATATAGTGCTTTTCTTAATTTAGTGCTTTTCCAGAGAGAGAATAAATGTTACTTCAATACCTTGTGTCTTTATGCTGGGCTAGGAAGGGAGTGGTAGACAGTAATTAGAGTAAATAAAAAAATAAATACAGGAACTAATTAATAAAAGATTAGAAATGTAAACATAATTTATACTTGTAATTTGAGAACCCTGAAAGGGACTCTAGTCAAGAGTCCATCTGCAAAAGAGCAATGCAATTAATAGAAGTGGAATGAAGTGTGTTTTTGTACAAGAAGCTTTGAGAATTGTATTTCATTTCATTTTACACTTGCACTTGTAGTTGTGTTGCTTGGTACAATCAGGTTACGTTTGGATAAAACGAAAGAATTTGGCTGCAAATTAAAGAAGAAAGTCTGTTAGCTGAGGTGGAACATGCCAAGATTATTATATTTAGTGGTTTATGAGGAATAATAAAGACATGTGGGCCTTTTCTGGCTTCACTTCCTGGCAAAAACCCGGCCACAAGTATCACCATCTCAGTCAAGGCCCACATTGTTGAATCCGGGACTCTAGGGTTGAGTCCTGTCATTACTCCTGGTTAACAGTGTGTTAATGTCCCTGTGTGTTCAACATTTTGGTCGCTCCGTGTCGGTAAAAACATTAGCGACGTCTTGGCAGACGGCTTCTGAAGCATACAACGCTTAGGACCCAGTCAATGCCAACATGTGAGGCGTAATCCTAAATCCACATCCGTGTGATGGTTTGAGGGATAAAGCCCTGCTCAGGAATCATTAGAACCTCCCACTGTCTTTCAGCATTCTATTCTATTCTGCCATTCAAAGGTTAGTCATTTAGATTTTTCATTTAACTTTTTTATCTCCCACTTGGCCCTTTGGACAAGTGTATGAAAATATTTACTTGTCCCACCAAAAAATATTTCCCGGGCAATAGGACCAGCCTTAATGTCAAGCCCTGCAGGGCATTGTGAATTTCTGGCACAAAGTTGGCTATAATGTCACTAATAACAGCAGGATGTGGTGTCTTTTCATCACCTGTTGTCAGGCAAGATAATTAATTGCCTTGAGATTTTTTTTTTTTTTGGGTGGGCAATAAATGATTGAGAAAACAGTCCTTTAAAATAGACAGGACAAATGTCAAAATAAAAGGCAAAAAGTTGTGCTCCTCATAAAATTTAGAAGCGTGAGAAGACCACAAGCTGATCCTTGAACGCGGAACTCGTAACTGAAAAAATACATCAGTAATCGTCCCAGACAGAACCTGAACAGAACACACCCTTTCCTCACCATGTATGGGGGGAGGGGGGGGCAGCCAAAACCGGCCTCACCCCATCCGTCACCTCCAATTGCGGTGATCTAAATGTATGAGAATTGATGGTGCTCCACCAAATGCTGTTATGTGGGGGAAACCTGGTTTGGTTATTTAATGAAGCTCGTGTCACTGTGGATCCGAGCCCCCAGCACTTGAAATGGTGGCAGGTGTCAGTGGCAGATTTCCTGAACCGGGGGCACAAAATTAACAAATTTGATTTGCATAATATCTGCGGGGACGAGTACCTCGCCCTGTTACTGTGGGACAGGCTGTCCCCTCGCTGAGCTCAGATGCCCACCTGTACCCCCTCTGAGGGAGGGAAAGGGGGGGGCGCTCAGGGCTGAAGTAATGCTCCTCGAAATGAGCAAAAGATCTGGACAGTAATGAATTAACGAATTATACCCGTTGATCCCAATTTCTCCTGAAGGGGGAGATGAAACTAAACAGCCTTATGGTATTAAGTCACGTCAAAGACGGGGAGTGCGGATACCAGAGTTTGGAGCGTCTGGTTAAGATCAAGTACAGTTTATGAAGCTGGATTGTGCTCTGGATCGTGCTCGTCCCTCATCAGAAAAAAATGAATTGCTTATCATTATTTTGAGTAGATGTACATTTTTCACTATATCGTTGGACTGCATACGTTGACACTAAGACAAAGTGAGACTCACACACTTGGTATAGTGCGCCAAAAATAAACATTTAATTCAGCACAGCGTTAATGTCTTGGCTAGCAAGCCTTCATGTTCTGATGAAGGTTTGCTAGCTGAAAAGTTAACACCGTGCTGAATTAAATATTTATTTTTGGAGCACTATACCAAGTGTGTGAGTCTCACTTTGTCTTCGTCTCAACACTAAGTGTTGACTCTGCACTTTAAGCTATTGGGCTGGTGTGCGTGCATCTTTCCGGACATTTCAATGGACTGCATGCGTTCACATTAATTACAGTCAGAGTAGACACAAAGAATATAATATTTAAAATTCTCTTCCTAGAGCACGTATACTCCCCGAGCCTTAAACTTACCTTCACATTTGAAATGGAGTAAAAACATTGGAACTGAAAACACTCCTATATATAGTACTTTTCTTATTTGTGCTTTTGAGGCGACCACACACACACGTTTCCTCAGCGGCCTGGTAGGCAGGCCCACCGCGTGCGCGTTTGAAATGATTCGATTGTACGAATGACCATATGCTCGCGCATTTCTCGGCACCATAGAGTTAAAATGATGTGCGCTGTAATTACATTTGTTCTTGTTTATTGGGTTTGAAAGACAGCGAAAGCACAATGCGAAACAGATATTTGATCCATGACCTTTTTTCTGAGCTAGCCTTTAGCACTGGCTACAGAGAAGGGGTAATGTGTTCTTTGACAGACCAATGCTCTCAGGGAAAACCATGATGAAAGCTTCCAGAATCGACTGCCAGACACGACTCATTACGACCCAGAGTGATGTTTTAAAAGCACTCTAATAAGTAAAATACACTGTTTTCAGAACCTGCCTTTTTGTTTTTCGTTTTTCTTTGTTGACATGAATAAAGTGAGATGGTACTCTATGCAAGATTCTACAAAAAATAAAAAGTAACCTGTTCTTTTTATGTCAGCACGTCGTTGTCAAAATCTAAGTCGTCTAAAACACGGTACTGAATGGCGCCCCTGCATGGGGTAATTTAGTTTGCGAGCTAAATTGCAATTCCCTCAGTGGACAGAGCTGTTAACTGATCCCTAGGCCGAACAAGCCAGCTACAAAGGCCTGCAGAAATAGATGTGTGTGCAGTAATAATAACAATGCACATCCCACATTTGTTTAGGGATTTGCTAATCAATTGAATCAGATTTCAAGAAGATGATACATTTATTTTCTGTAACACGCACTTCTGGAAGAGGTTTTATTTGCAAGAAACCTGGCCTTATACCTTAGTGACATGACACATATCACACTCTTTTGCCTTTTTGGGGGTAATTCAAATGGTAATATTCAACGTGCATGCCAGTGAAGGTTTAACAGAATACAGATTACTTGGCTCAAGAACATCTACAGCTGCATATAATATGCAAGCAGCGAAAGAGACTGCATTATGTACCAATTTCTCTCATTCATTTTGTCTTATTTTTCAATATCAGAGACAGAAAATATCAGTGGACATCTCATGGATAAGTAATGGGAAAAGCACCAATCGCTCAATTTACATGGCAAAAATTATACCAATATGATATATTATTTTCTGTTGTTTCTCCAACCATCCTAAACAGTCAGCAAGTGCATGATTCTAAACAAGTTCAAATTCTTTATGTATTCTTTATGTGTCTGAACAGAGAAAACGGTATCTTTTTTTGTTTGTTACAGGTGCACAGTCAACTTTCTCATCTACCGGATCCTGATTTGTGTACGTTTGTGATGTTTGCTGCTAAATATTGATAGACATCTGGCACATCATTTATCCCTCATCAAAAATGAGCTGCTCAGTGAACTCAATCCAGCCAGCCCCTTGCTCTCACTCTCTCTCTCTCTCTCGGTGTCTGTGTGAAAACGCCAGGCCACAGCGATTGGCTTCATCATAAATCAAGCTCTCTGGCCACAACATACTTTTACTCTTATTTTCCAGAAATAGCTGCCTCAAAGGCATGGTGTTTTGGCAGTGGGCTGAGAGAATATTAGCAGCACTACAGGGACAGGAAGAGCATGTGCTCACCCCACACATTTGTCCATAGAACGTTGAGTGGGTGAAGCTATTCCAGAATGGAACAATAATTCCATTGTTTCGCTCCATATGCAGAGAGGTGCGCTGAAATAATATGTGCAAGGCGGCGAGTTTTCCCAAGAGGAACTTTATGGAAAAGATCAATGGCTGGAATTGGCAGGAAACCAATACAAGACTGCGGGAAAATATATATATTTTAAACGACTGTTGTTATCATTGCTGTTATCCCTGATAGCCGTTTAATTTCTATGGAAATACACTGCCTGGCCAAAAAAAAAGGTCGCACACTCCAATATTTCGTTGGAGCGCCTTTAGCTTTGATTACGGGGCGCATTCGTCGTGGCATTGTTTCATCAACCTTATGCAACGTCACAAAATTTATTTACGTCCAGAGTTGCATTCCTTTTTGGCCAAGATCTTGTATTGACGACGGGAAGAGTCAAACCAGAACATCCCAGACTTTCAATGGGGTTAAGGTCAGGATTCATGTGTGAAAATTATTCCTCATGCTCCCTGAACCACTCTTTCACAATTTGAGCTCGATTAATTTTGGCATTGTCGTCCTGGAATATGCCCATTGATGGAATAACCTGGTCATTCAGTACATTCAGGTACTCAGCTGACTTCATTTTATTGCTGCATAACATTGCTGAGCCTAGACCTGACCAATTGAAGCAACCCCAGATCATAACACTGTTCCAGAGGCTTGTACAGTGGGCACTATGCATGACGGGTGCAACGGTGACTTTTTCTTTTGGCGAGGCAGTGTACCTAATAATTAGGGCTATTTTAAAAAAGAAGTACTTAATAATATAACACAATAGAAAATATATATACAGTATATAAATAACTTTACAACAGTTGCCTGGTGCATGGATACCATGGTGACAATGTACAGAGACAACATACAGCTACAAGCGGCAATGGGGCGGCAGTGTGGTATAATGGTTAAGGAACTGGCCTTGTAACCGAAAGGTTGCAGGTTCGATTCCCAGGTAGGACGCTGCCGTTGTACCCTTGAGCAAGGTACTTAACCTGAATCGCTTCAGTATATATCCAGCTGTATAAATGGATAATATGTAAAAAAAAAAAAATTCTAATTTAAATGCTAAAAAGTTGTGCGAGTCGCTCTGGATAAGAGCGTCTGCTAAGTGCCTGCAATGTAATGTAATGTACAAGCATAAACAGTGAAGCCAGACAACTGCAATGTCTTATTGTTAAATTGTAGGAATACCAGACACACAACACACAACATATATACACACAACATATAGACTATGAAACTAAATATGAAGAAGTTTGAATGCTCTCCATGTATCTTGTGTCCGTTGTTACTGATTGTAACTATGCAGCATTACACAATTTACATCTTTACACGACTTGACTTCCCATCTCAATACAATAGTCCCTTAGCTAGCAAGGTATACATGAACAGAGACAATCAAAATAACGAACATTAACCAGCTAGTTTTACATAAAACACTAGCTGTATAGCGAAGGTATTATGTTATGTTTGCCATCAATTAAATATTTTCATGAGCAATCAGTAAAAGTAACATGAAATAACTTTCATAGAAATGCAAACGTATGTAACAGATTAACTTGGTGTAAAACAATAAAATTACAATATCCAGTAATTACCTGCTGCTGGTAAGTTTAAGTTTGGGTGGAAAGTGTCCATAAGTGCTGGTTAAAAATCTGTTTGATCACTGTTCTCATAACTGGTGGTCTTTTTCACACACTTAAAGGTACTTTCTTCCCCTGGAGTATAGTGAGGTAATCTCATTCTTTAGCAAATTGGCTTAAGCCAAATGAGCCACACACTTACTCAGAGGGTGAGCGAGTGAGACGGTTAGTGTGTGAGTCAGTTAGTGTACCAGAGAGTCCGTTTTTGTGCGAGTGTGAGAGTGAGTGCAAGTGTTTGAGTGAGTCAATGACATACAGTATATTGCCAGTTGTAGGATATTTTCTTCAGTTGCAGATAAAATAAATAAATAAATACAACTGTTTCAGACAAGAACATTTCAGATGAAACTGTAGAATACTCCAGAGGAACTGATGTATATAAATGTCTTGTTTCCATGACAATACATTTGATGTTGGGCACGTTTCATATATTTCTATACGGGTTAAACCGTGGAGAGAATACATTTCCATGAGCAGATAAATGTTCCCCCATCCTGTTGGTGAGAAACCTGGCACTTTGGTTCGCTAGACACACACACAATACAAATTAATAACTGCAAGAAGAAATTAGCTTTTTCTTTTTATATACGTATATATGTTTTTAAACCGGTCTGCTTGTGTACAGGTACACCCATACAGACAGTGTGCATTGTATGATAGCAACTGCGCTAGCTGCACAGACTGTGAGCAGCTCCCTCTCGCTCTCTCCCTCTCTCCCTCTCTCCCTCTCGCTCCCTCTCGCTCTCTCTCGCTCTCTCGCTCTCCTGCATGTATCAAGTAAACAAAGAGCACAACAACCTACAGGTTGATATCAGATGATGGGCTTTTCAAGTTTAGACAAAGGAAAATAAAAAAAATAACATCTTGACAGTAACCCTGCATTGCGTCCTAATGGGCTCAAATGACTGAATGAAGGAGACGCGGATGATGCTCGATACCTCTGCTGTTCAGCAAGGTGTTTCCAGCGCTCGTTTGCGCGAAATGTCTGGCAATTAAAATTAATTGGGAAGAAGGTTTGCCTCTAAATCTTCCAAGAGTGCCAGTTATGATCTAATGAAGCATCATTAGGCATGCTGAAGGCTGAGATCTGTATGACAACAGCAATTACACGGGATCATACGCAAAAAAAAAAATCATTAAAAAAATAAATACCCCCGCAAAGATTAGCTTTTCATTTAATGACCAATTCATTAGCTAATTGATTTCTTATTAGTTACAGGCAAAGAAGGCTGTTTGGGCTTCCTGTACAGCTAATTAACATCGTTTACACCATTAGTCGATCGGCTATTTTCTCAGGAAAACAATTTTTGCAGTGAAGCATAGCGCTGAGGCTTTGGGCCATTGCTTCACTGTAGGTTTTTTGTAGATGTATATTATTTCTTGATAATTTACCACACGTCACATGGTGCTGTAATGGTGAAATGTAGTACAGCTGTCTCTCGTGTTTGTGTTTGTTAATTTGAATGTATTGTTGTGTCTGGCTTTTGTCTTTTGTTTTTTCATGCGTTGTGTGTCTGTGGTGGGACGGGGAAGCGGGCTGGATATTTTTCAGGACACTCCTGCTGCTCGTTTTGATAATATTGACGAATTGTCATTTTGTTTGTGGTCGTCACCATGGAGACGCATTCGCAACATATGCTTGGGAATGTCCGTTGGATCTGCAGCAACAAAGTTTACCATCGTTGAAGATGTCAGGACTGACCGAGGACTGCAGGCAATCTTCAAAGGCCATCACGGAAGAGGAGGAGAGGATAATGGAGGAGTGAGGCGGCGACTGTGTTGGACTGCTTAATGCCACTGGACATCTCGGGACAGCGGGGGCTATTTTTAATCATGTGTATTACTTTAATTCACTTTTTTGTTGTTGCTGTGGCTAACCCTTAACGGCAAAATAAAAGTTATTCTATTCTATTCAACCCCTTTTGATTCATTACTGTGGTTGTATTACCATGATTGCGTGTGTGTTGCGTGAATGTTTATTACCGAGCAGAGAAGCCCGTGACGAGACTGACAGAGTTGTCTGGTAATGAGGGACTGGACTGCCAACAATCAGCATTACAATTGGAATGTATTGCATTACAGCTGACAGTACTTTTGGTATTTTATGTAATACATACCTATCGATTCAGCGTGTCAATTGAACGGATATGAAATCTGATTAATTGTTGCTTTCAATGACAAAGACCAGTTTAATTTCTCTACCTGACTTGAAGATTACTTGGGAACGAAAGCCACTGAACGTCACACCTTATCAGCTTAGATAATATGGCAGCAGTCGTATAACAGTGAGGAAAATGGGCTTGTAACTCAAATGTTGTGGATTCAGTTCCTAGCCGAGTTGCTGCTGTTGCACCTTCAAGCAAAGTAGTTAACCTGAGTCGCCTCAGTATATATCCAGCTACACAAATAGATTGTATGAAAAAAATATTATGATGATTCTGTATTAAATGCTCAGACCTGAAGAATAATTTTAGCCTGTAACATACAATGTTTCTCAAACCATTCTAAAAGTATTTTCTAAATCATGCAAGATATTATATATTGTATTTAGACTTAGGCAACCACTTTTATTTTACAAGACAAATGTTCCCTCTACAGAATTTATTGTTGCAATTACAAACTATTGTGAGAATTATTCTGGGAAACATACAAAGACAAGCAAATATGTTCAGCTGACAGGGAAGAACAATTCATTCTGTAATGTTTAAATTCAAATGGATGGATCTGACGTCCACTCTCTAATGAATAAAGGAAGTATAGCTCCATCGCTGAATTGAATCATTCTCTCCTAACCTCGTGCTTCCATCATCGTTTTGATCACACATTGCTCAAAACAAAACCCTCCCTCGTATGTCACACTAAATTTACACATCACATGCTGTGACAGGTGGCTTGACAGGGGAGTAATACACAGCATATCCCCACTCCCCAAATGAGGGTGTGTGGTTGTACATCTACCCATTTATTTATTTTTTATTTACTTTGTTTTTTGGTAACAGACAGAGTGGAGAGAGGGTTTGGGGGGGGGGTTGGAGGAATCAGCCTCAAATTTGTTGGCTCCCATTGTGGGATGTCCACTGACAGGCTGGTGTGAGGATCTTTGGGAACAGAAGGTAAGAGGGGGGCAGGAGATGTGAAGATGATGTTTAACCCACCAGGGACAGTCCTCTCCAGCAGCCCTGTGCCCTGGGCTGTCTCTAATTGTTTGTTGAGTGACGATGCGACATAGCGCACACTCAGAGATAGCCAGCTCTCTCCCTGGGGCAGGAGGCGGGGGGGCTGTTCCTTTCTGTAGCTGCACCATGATGTACTGCTGTGCTGTAGTGGTGGTACACAGCTCGGGACCTGAGCCTTTTATGGCACTACCTTTACTGAAAGTTTTATTTCTGGGAATTTCAGGTGACTGGATCAATTTATGCCCCCCCCAACTGAGAAGCTTTCTGAAGTGTTTAAAGATGTGCCTTTATCACATATGCGCACGTACGTCTGTACACACGCATCAGTGGGTCCCCAACCCTGTTCCTGGAGATCTACCGTCCTGAAGGTTTTTCACTCCAACCCAAACAAAACCACACCTCATTCAACAGCTAGAGATCTCATTGAGCTGCTAATTACTAGAATCGGGTGTACCAAAGTAGGGAAAACCTACAGGACGGGGGTAGATCTCCAGAAACGGGGTCGGGAGACCCCTGAAATGCATAAAAACAAACACACACACAACAAACACACCCAACCACAAGCACAAGCATGCGAACACACACACTTGTGTACAACGCGTACACAAGCACACACGTGTGCGCACAGACATTTTGTTTAGAGGGCAGTTCCTGATTCGTGCATGTCCCGCGGTAGCGACTACCCAGCGGGCCCAGGGGGGACAGGACGCAACGTGACAGATGGAGGTGACTGGTGACTGTGCCTTATAGATACATCCACAGATGGTCCGTACCCCACCCCCAACCCAAACCAACCAACCAACCACCCCTCCTCACCCCCAATTCAGAACACCGAAAGGCCTGAGGATACGGCCACCTCTTACTGCAAAACCACACACCATCTCCACTGGCTCTTAATTAGCCGTGTCACGCCACATCCTGCTGCTAATTCATCTTAATGGGCAGAGCTATTGGTGACTTCTGGTTCTTAAAATTAGTGTATAAATCACCCGGCTAAAGCGACCGTCTTTTCGCTCTCGTGGAGAAGCCTGCTTTAAAAATAAAAAAAATAAATAAAAAAAAAAAACACACACGAGTTTAATTGCATGATTGAGCAAGTGCAGCGGGCCCTATAAAAGGGTGGCCGCTGCGTTCATGTCAAATGGCTTTGCGGTTTCGGAGTGACACAAGATACCATTCACTTAAATGGACACTTAAGTAAAGCATGTTGGTCTCCACAGACATTGTTAACATATTGTGGGAATCCTCATCCAAGGATAACCTGATACATCTCCGCATTAGCCAAATTAATTTATGCTAAAAGCGATAACCAACGGTTTTATTCTCTCTGGCTTTGTCCACCAGATATCACAGTCTCTTAAAGTCGTTTTAATCATGATATATATTGTACTGCGCCAACATTTACTGTGTTAAAGAAAACAGCTCTGTTCAGCCAACAGGATTCACAATGGCCTGTGACCATAAATCTCTTTCTCTCTGGTCTATTCTGGTCTATTCAAACATAATATGTATGTGTATAGATGGTATGTCAAACTGCACCTAATCAAACACTTTCATTAAATCGGTTTTATTTTTTTGCAGTGGGGTTCAGTATCTTGGGTTATGAGTTGCTCATTAATTATATCCAGAGCAGCACATTTTCAAAGTAAAATAATTGTTCTACTTTAATGCCAAAGTCCATCATGTTTTGTAAAGTATTTCACACACGTAACTGACTTTATTTTATGTATGTTAAGTTAAATGCCGTCTGTTTAGTTATCATGAAGGGGTGGACTTTGTCCCAAAACAAAAACCTTAACTTTAGTGAACAGGCAGACGAAAGCTTCAGAACGACATGGCAGCTAGCAAGGAAGATAACCTGCACACTTATCTGTGAGAGACGACGCGCCATGCAGATAACCTGCACACTTATCTGTGAGAGATGAAGCGCCATGCAGATAACCTGCACGCTTATCTGTGAGAGACGACGCACCATGCAGATTACCTGCACGCTTATCTGTGAGAGATGAAGCACCATGCAGATAACCTGCACGCTTATCTGTGAGAGATGAAGCGCCATGCAGATAACCTGCACGCTTATCTGTGAGAGATGAAGCGCCATGCAGATAACCTGCACGCTTATCTGTGAGAGACGACGCACCATGCAGATTACCTGCACGCTTAACTGTGAGAGATGAAGCACCATGCAGATAACCTGCACACTTATCTGTGAGAGACGACGCGCCATGCAGATAACCTGCACACTTATCTGTGAGAGATGAAGCGCCATGCAGATAACCTGCACGCTTATCTGTGAGAGACGACGCACCATGCAGATTACCTGCACGCTTATCTGTGAGAGACGACGCGCCATGCAGATAACCTGCACACATCTGTGAGAGACGACGCGCCATGCAGATAACCTGCACGCTTATCTGTGAGAGACGACGCGCCATGCAGATAACCTGCACACTTATCTGTGAGAGACGACGCGCCATGCAGATAACCTGCACACTTATCTGTGAGAGATGAAGCACCATGCAGATAACCTGCACACTTATCTGTGAGAGATGAAGTGCTATGCAGATAACCTGCACACTTATCTGTGAGAGACGACGCGCCATGCAGATAACCTGCACACTTATCTGTGAGAGATGAAGCGCCATGCAGATAACCTGCACACTTATCTGTGAGAGATTAAGCACCATGCAGATAACCTGCACACTTATCTGTGAGAGATGAAGCGCCATGCAGATAACCTGCACACTTATCTGTGAGAGATTAAGCACCATGCAGATAACCTGCACACTTATCTGTGAGAGATTAAGCGCCATGCAGATAACCTGCACACTTATCTGTGAGAGATGAAGTGCCATGCTTTATAAATGATTCTAAAGTGTATTGATTTGTACTTAATGCTGTATGTATCTATTTCCCATGGGTCTAAGGCTAACAACTCTGATATCATCATGAAAACTCTTTGCTAAATTCATCCTGCCACATGTCCACCTAGAGTTAGCATGAAATCCTGAGCATGAAGACACAAATCTTCACAAACTTATTTTAAAAATGATGAAAGCTGACATTGAGCGTGACCTGTGATGGCAAGCTTATGATATAACACTTTCAGCTTAGAAGACGAGGCTCACGGGTTTGAATTCCCCGCTGGGTTCTATAACTCAATCATTCAATTACTAATATTGTGGAGAGAGAGCAATCAATCAGTGAAAAGGTGCACAATACAAGATAATGTACCAGTTCTGTTTGTCTATACTTACGCCCGCATGTGTGTGACAAGACACTGACTGTAAACTAATTGAGACAGTCAGAGACAAATAGAAATATTTTTTTGGCCTGCCATAGTTTTTCCCTGCAGCTGTCCAGCACAAGATACACTGCCTGACACATTTAATGCACACAAAAAATTTAAAAACATATACAGGTGCAGCTCAAAAAATTAGAATATCGTGAAAAAGTTCAATATTTTTTGTCACTCATTTCAGAAAGTGAAACTCATATATTATATAGATTCATTACACATAGAGTGAAATATCTCAAGCCTTTATTTCTTGTAATTTTGATGATTATGGCTTACAGCTAATGAAACCCAAAATTCAGTGTCTCAGAAAATTAGAATATTTTGCTTTAACATATTTTTAAAGTATCATATTTAATATTTGGTCGCATATCCTTTGCATGCGGTTACTTCCTGAAGTCTGTGACCAATCAACATCAAAAGACTCAATATCTTATTTTCAGGTACTGTTACAAGCGATACTATAACCTCTCTGCATTTGAACTGATCTCTATGGGAATTGGGGGGTGAGACTAGATTCAGCTGTAAATTACGCTGGTACAGTATGGAACACATGGCTGGCGAAATGGCTGTAAGTCATCAAGGGTCTAAGGTATCAAACGAGCCCCAAACCATCACTCTGCGGCCAGATATGGAGTAGATGTGGATGGATCCCTTTAAGGGTTGTTTCGCCTGACTTTTTCCCCCCCATAGAGTTCTATAGGAAAATGAGTCAGGAGAAATAACCCTTGCAGTGATCCATCCACATCTACTCCATATCTGGCAACAGAGTGATGGTTTGGGGCTCCTTCGATAGCTCAGACCCTTGATGACTTACAGCCATTTAGCCAGCCATGTGTTCCATACTGTACCAGTGTAATTTACAGCTGAATCTAGTCTCACCCCCCAATTCCCATAGAGATCAGTTCAAATGCAGAGAGGTTATAGTATCGCTTGTAACAGTACCTGAAAATAAGATATTGAGAGTCTTTTGATGTTGATTGGTCACAGACTTCAGGAAGTAACAGCATGCAAAGGATATGCGACCAAATATTAAATATGATACTTTTAAAATATGTTAAAGCAAAATATTCTAATTTTCTGAGACACTGAATTTTGGGTTTCATTAGCTGTACGCCATAATAATCAAAATTACAAGAAATAAAGGCTTGAGATATTTCACTCTATGTGTAATGAATCTATATAATATATGAGTTTCACTTTCTGAAATGAGTGACAAAAAATATTGAACTTTTTCACGATATTCTAATTTTTTTAGCTGCACCTGTAGTAAATTTTTAAGCTTCAAATGGCTGATGAAACCTTTGATTCTTAGAGGCAAATTATGCCGTACAATAACACATTCAACACAGCAAAAAATATAAAAGCCTAAATTTTGTGGAGCTTTTCAACCATCTAGCGAAAGTATCTACGTATCATTTTGATTGATTGATTCTCTTGGGATTCTAGAAATGGTCCTATCAGAGATAGAAGGCCAGCATATTCAAAGAATGTCAGAAGAGAGATAATTACCTGAAAACACCAGCGATCTGCGATTTTTGCAAAGCCATGTTGCTGACTGAAAGTTGTGGGTTTCGTAAGGTTAACGCACAAGTCCACAGCTCTGTTTTCTCAATGGGCCCCTGAGTGAGAATACTGGTGCTGCAAAACTCTTCCCCTCAAGGTTTTTTTAAAGTTATATTTTTAGGGCTTTTCAGCTTTATGGGACAGTACAGTGTGGAGAGACAGGGGAGGCATGCAGTGGGATTCGAACCGCAGATGTCGCGGCTCGCTCTTGCAGGCTAAGCCACGAGACCCCCTTCTCCTCCATGGTTTTTAAGTAGATATGCAAACTGAAGCCCCGAGACTGGGGCACGTATAATTAACTTTAGCATCGACCAGGGAGGGACAGTTTCAGTTGAGGAATGATGTTGTGATGATTAGAGTACACTCACACAGAGTTAAAAACTGTTTTAAAGGGGACACCACGGTGGTGCAGCGGACAAAGGCGCAGACCTTCAGTCTGTGCGGTTGTGCCCTGAGGATTGTGTGTGTGTGTGTGTGTGTGTGTGTGTGTGTGTGTGTGTGTGTATGTGCGTGTGTGTGCACGTGTGTGTGTGTGTGCGTGTGTGCACGTGTGTATATATATATGTGTAACAAGCACACTTGTGTGGACCTGAGGGTTGCGTTTTCTTTCCCTTAACAATTGTCACTGGATTATAACATTTTGGCAAAATCCACCCTGCATTTCAGAATATAAAGTTAATTTCATGCCTCTTTTGAGTCGTAAGTCCTTTTGCCCCGTGTGGGGCCTTCCCCAAACCCAACCTCCCACCTCCAACTCTCTGAGGTATTTATTTCTACTGAGGTTCCATGGAATGTGCTCTCTCGCCGAGTATCATTTTATTGAAAGAAAATGTTTGGTTTGGTTACTTGCCTTTAAGCTATAGGGAAACCCTGACTGAGATGGCTATCAGCTGACAGTACTATCTCAGTACACTGCTGGGTAAAAAATGCCACTGTACAGGTATCAGACAGAATAAACAGTGTCTAGAGGAACAGTATCCCCTGAGAAAGTTTACATTTGTTTCAGTACGTCTGACAGGAACCTGCCTTCGCAATGACCTCACGCTTGGTCAGCTGAGGTGATCAAGGTCAAAGCTACCGTTCTGCTTGTTACATGACTCTACTCTAAGAGTAACAGGACAATAAAAAATTAAATCTTTTTAATATAAACACCCCAAACATGTCTGTGATATTTGATTCTTACCAGAAAATTTGGCACAGAAAAGCTAGTAATCTATCCCCAATTGCCATTGAAGAGAGTTGACTTTTTGTACTTGAGTTTCCTCCTTGTTCTTGGCAAGCACTGGTTTAAGTTCTGTATTTACTTTATTTCTGGGTAATTTTTACACAGATTCACTTTTACAACACACATTTATAAAGAAAATAGAATTTGATTCTGTACCACGGAAAATCCATCGTACATTTTCGTCTTTAAATGGTGCCAAACACTACAGTCGTAAAAAAAGAAAACTGGATGCAGAAAGTAACTGCATTTCAAGATATTCGGAGAAGTCCAACAGAATTATTTACAGTCATTTCTGGTGAACAGTCAACATTCATAAAAAGATACTGACAGTTGAAAATAAACTAAACCAAAATAGCCTTTGGAAAAAATGCTATGAAAATGTATATGGACAGAAAACAGGAACAGAAGATTCAACACATCAGCAAATTGTGGTGATTATATAGCTTAATATAAATGGAACATTAAATTGCCTTACATTGTATTGATCCAAAAATAAATAAAATACATCTGAAAAAAGTGCCTCAGCAACTATTTGGTATAATATTCAAATATGCACCCTTGCAACCCAGACAAAATATAATGCAAAAATAATCATTTTAGGTCCTCCCACATAAATCTCCAATTGTGATCAAGTTCTGCTTTTAAATTATACTCAAATATGTTATTTTTACCTAGCCATGGTAAATACGTTTCGTTATTCACTTCGACCACACGTCAAGATGCATTTCCTCTGAGAATGGCAAATTGACTCCCACGCACATAATTAAAGATCATACTTGTTTGAACAACGTGGCAAATATTAACTGTTTAAAATATGTATTTCGAATCATTCAGCACCAGTCCGTCGGGAATTCATCTGTGCGAGTTTAGCCAATTCAACGCAGCTCGGTTATGTATCGGTTATAGCGCGAGATTGCGGCAGAGTTTCTCCACCACTTTACTAACGAGCTTCCTACTGGTCTGCACTGCATGCTCTGGTGTAATAATCTCGCGCTGCAGCGGTAAACTCCTCAATGACTCCCTTTCCCAGAGGTGTGTTTCTGCACGATGTACTGTACGGTTTCCCAAGGAAGACCCCATGCAGGACCGCACACACTCAAAATAACACAAAATATAGCTTATTGGCCAACAGTCTGGCAAAAAGTACAAGAATACGATAATATTTCTGAGATGTAGCCTAATTAGGCCTATATGCCTACATTTAACGTGACTGGGACGATAACTGTATGCAGAGCCAACAGTATAAAAAATTTTTTTTCAGGAAAATTATCTCTTAAAGTGACAGTGATCCATGTATTGGCATGAATGAATTCTGTATTAAAACACAACGAACATTACTGTGTTCCTCCAAAGAGGACGTTATTACAGATGGCAGGAATCTGAAGTTCTCATTGAAATACACATACCGTATCTTTTCAGATGGAAACAGTCTAATACCTGCTGACGGTCGAGTTGGTTTGCAGGCTTTCTCTAACCTGCTCTTTGACCCCTTTCGGGTGTAATCATGTTTTTTCAAGTTCAATTTATGTTCCAATGAGTTGTAGAAAAGAACAAAAACATATTTTGTGTAAAAAGGTGATATTGTCTTGTTGTACTTTGACATGTCTTTTTAGCAGAAATCAGTTAATGGCAGCTCACAGCTGAGTAGGCCTACTATTACATCGCTTTGCTTGAAAGAGATCTTACATGAATGGCTTAAACTATTCTTAAAACAGGTCTGTTCACCACTGTACTTTCTTGAAATGGTTAAGTTTGCGTTTGTCCTGTATCATACGACAGTGTGAAACTAGTTTAGAAGTTTCGGATAAATCTACATTTCCGTTTTGTTCACAAATACAATAGAATATAATATCTGATGTAGCCTACAGTATAAATTCACAACTGGATTAATCTGATAAATGCACTTGTAATGGGAACTATATGAAAGGAAATATGGTAACAGCCCATGTCTTCCGAATGGCATACAAGACCTTATTCAATATGGCTATAATCTGTCAATATATATATTATTACTAACATATTAATCATACTGTTAGATTATAATTAATACTAACCTACTAACATGTACATAATACTAAACCACTAACTTACTAACATTAGGAATTTTGAATTTTCTAACATTACTAATTACTAATTTATCTCGAGTCTCTACCTGCAGCTGTCATTCTCCCTCGTTATCCTATCCCTGTATCTATCTGTGATTTCGCATTCTCTGCACGTGTCCAGTTCCGCGTTCCTCCCCTTCGAGCTGTGCACTTGTTACCTGTTAAACTCCAGGTCTGTTGTCGTCATTGTTTACGTGAAGATCCAGTCCGTGGTTTACGTCTGCCCTCATTATTGTGTTATTGGTCCTTGTTACCCTCATTGTTCTCACCTGTGCGCCATCTCCCCTCCCTGCTTCCTCACACCTGATCCTCATTGTTTCTTGTCTCCCTCTGTGTATTTAACCCAGTCATCCTAGTCACTCTTCGTGAGTTCCTCAAACTTTATAGCGTTGTTGTTTGCCAGTGTATTTCGAGTTTTCCTAGTATCTGTTTTCCGAGTATCCGTTGTCGTCGTCGTCCCCCCGTGTATTTGTTTTTCTAGTTCTGTTAGTTTGTCGTGTTTGTTTTTGTCCGTTCTTTTTTGGTTTATTTTCGTGCCTTATTGATTTCCCGTTTTTTAAATTTTTTTATTTTTTTTAACTTCTGCCCGTGTTCTCGCGACCCTGATTTCTGGACTGATTTTGTACCTCTGCCGTGCCTTCCCATTTTCTACCTCTGCCTGTTTTTGTACTCTTCTTTGGATTTAGATTTTTGTACTTCTACCGGACATTAAACTTCGTTTTTTTTTGTACTCCTGCCTGCTACTGGGTCCCTATTTCCACCAGTCATAACAAGAATAGAATCATTAGTGGTGTAGGCCGACTTGAAAACACGTATCCCATGAAAACCTTCTTATTTGCGCATCTTGTACAAATATATTTACAGTAGCCTACAATCGCATATCATTTTAACCGAAAATAAACAAACCTTAAGAAATCAATATTAACTCAATAGCCGGCCTTCGTGCGCTGAGAGATTTAATAGTTTCTCGAGGAAAAATAAAAAATAACACAATTACTTTGATGCTTTGTGTAGGGAACAGGGGTGGAGTACTATGCCCCACAGGGCAGGATATATTTCTGTGGCGCAGTCCCGTTTACTCAGGGGACAATCCAGGACACCGCAGCACACATTACAACCCTTGGATCCCAATACTAATTCCCTGATACACAGAAACATTAATATCCTTCAAGTTAAATATCATGTAGGCTATTGATAATAAATGCATATAAAAAAAGTATTTATAATCATATATAGGCTATAGCCGACATAGCCTATGTGGGTATGTGTGTAATTCACATAGTAGGCCTATATATATATATTTAAAAATTGAGTTGGAATGGGAATGGCACGCAGTGTTTTAAAATCAGTAATAACACGTTTAGGTATAGGTTAGTTGAGTCAATGGTCAAAAACAAACAATAGTCAGCGGATACATTAGTTTTGAAGCTATGTGTGGTCAAAAACGTTTGGTTAAATAACTTACCGCCAATCCTGTCAGCTGTCGAGCTTTCAACAGAGGCACGTGACTCCCTGTTTTAAAAAACCATCATTGCTGCGATCCTGATTTAAAATACTTGCCTGTGAAGAAAAGAACGATACGGTGCTAACAGTGTGGAGGGAGGGTTTCTGTCATAGCTGAACAGGCCAGGCAAGCGCAAATATGCCTCGTGCGCCTTTAAGGAGGTTTCACCACGAAGAAACGGTGACTGGCGCGCGGCTGTGTAAGATCTTCCACTGATGGTCGATTTGTGCTGGAGTATTCCTATACCCTCGAGGCTGTTGTTAGATTGGGAACCACATGTAGATAATCTCCGTCAAGCGGCCTGCATTCGGTAATTTTCAAACACTTATTAGGGGCACTTTGAAGTCTTGGGAGTTATTAAAGTGCATCTGAATCAAGAAGCTGCACCAACTAACACAAACCAGCGGGAAGAGGCCTGGACTTCCAAGTTCCCACAATTTGTAGAAAACGTTTTAGTTCGTGGCTTTTTCATAATGAGATTATATCGTATTTATGTAAAAATATGAAAAATAACATTTTGCGTTTTAACTGGTAATAAGTTTGCATAGCATCGATTGAATTAGAATTATTACACAAAGACAGTTTTCAGTTAAAACGAACAAGATTTTTTTTTTTATAGCCTACGTAAATACATTTAAAATAAATGATTTCGTCTTATGGCACCATACAAGCCTCTCTATGTCATAGTCACATGAGACGACTAAGCTACACCTGTAGCCTAAGATTATTTGCTTACGTATTTTTACTTTTTATTATAAAGATATTCTATCCAGTAAAACCAATTCAGGTGTTTGTATTGTGGACAGAGTTCATAAATTGCGGAGACATTTCCATGTCTACATTCTGAAGACCTCACAATGAGGCAGAGAAGAGGCTACATTTTCCTTCTCGGGCAAGAAAATGAGGAACCGGCGTTATCGTTGAGATCTAACTGCAACGCACACCCATTAGCCTACCCTTCTTTAATGGGCGGTCGTTTTAAGTAGTACAACATATCGTAACAGCCGAGAAACAAAATAAAAATTCGCATAAAGTGGAATATTTCGTGCAGAGCTCAGAAAATTAATTGAACAACAAATAATGACATACTCGACATAAATTCCGGCCAGCCTCAAATGTCGGGATGGCAAAACAGCTTTTATTGACAGAGCAACTGTAAACGACACACACAAAGAAAAAGTACGCAGTTCAGTTCACTAAGTGCATCAATATTAATATCTTAATTCGTTTTGGGCCAAATAGAGAGACAAGTGTTTCGCCTTGGTATTTATTTTTTACCAAAAAGAGAAAGGAATTAATTTCACCTCAAGCAATATTCTAGGGTGCTTTAAATATTCGAAAGGTAAAAGCTTCCCCATATAGTTCTGGTTGCATTGCATTTTAATTTGCACAGGGATTAGGCCTATATTTTCATAAAATGAAAATAGTAGTTTTGTATTATGCCATAAATATGCGTTGTATATAGATGGTTGATGAATCACAAAAATGCCTTGCTATGTTTTGCATCATAACTCACTGGCCAACAGAATGGTCAAAAGGCGTACACCAGAACATATATTAGCATGTGCGCGTAAATCTTGTAACAATATATGCATATACGCAGATTAAAGAGTTTTTATTCTTAAATTATAACCATTTAAAAAAAAAAAAACAGTATAAAAAGATGATATGCTTGTATCGCTTGTAATTTATTCAATGGTTTACTTACATTTGTATATTATCATGGCAATTCGCATAAACCAGTGTTTTCGAAATATACATTAGCTGCGCGCATACACTAGAGACAGAAATGAATGGATCAAATAGAAATGTGATCAAAACATTTAAAATAATAGGCTACAACAACCAAATTGACATGCTTCAAGCCTGAAAGGCCAAATACCCAAAAACAATTGTCGAGTTAAGTATTTTTAAAAATGTCATCCTACGTTGTTTTTTTTGTTTTTAAAAAATCTGAAACTAGGTTAGGGCCAATAGGATTCCTCTCCTGGAAAATGAGAATTAATTAACTACACGGACAATGTGGCTAATTAGAGAAAAATGTCAATACCACGGCGAACAATCTTTTTTCACTGCTGAAAATATATTCGAGGAGCGACAGACAATAAATCAATTTCTTACATTACAGTAATTAGATACGTATTGTCACCTTCGCAGGTATCGTCCGTACACTGGCTACAGGTTTTTGACAAGTGAGTGACACCACTTCCTTTTCTACATTCAAAGTATGTAGGCTACGTAGGCCTACTCTAAGAAACTCCACGTTTTTAAATCATATACACGATGATATAAATAAGCCCTTCCGATCCTTTAACATCTACATAGCATTTCTTAATTTAGTTGAGTAAATTATCTGCAATATTAAAAATGTGTACATATCTTGCGTGTGCCTCATCGTACGCCGCTAGGTAGGCTATATTAATGAATTATAATTAAATTATCCGACTCTGTTGCTGCATTTATTTCAGGAAAGAAAGCTGCTGAAAGTTGGGATTCAGACGGTAGAGCCGTCAGTAATTGCTCAAGACATGGAGATGGGGGCTGGGCTGAGGTAGCCATGTATAAATAGTGTGATCTCAAAAACACAGACACAACAGCAGGAGTGATCTAACCTTCTACACCCCCCAATATAACCGCTTTCATAAACGAACAGAGGACCGACACCATTAGCAAATTTAAAGTGGATTTCTGTGATCAGGACCACTCGGGAGACATGGAAGAACTTACGGCGTTCGTTTCCAAATCATTCGACCAGAAAACGAAGGAAACCAGCAAAGAGAGTATAACGTACAGGGAAGTTTTGGAGAGCGGCTTAGCGCGAGCCAGGGAGCTTGGTAACTCGGAGACAAACCTTCAGGACATTACTGAAACGAGCAACCATTGTCCGGTACATCTATTCAAAGAACACGTAGAGCTGGATAAAGAAAAACTCAAGGAGTTTAGCGTTTCAAGGGCCTCCGAAGGTAAGTTTATCTCTGCTTGCAGTTACGTTTGTACTATCCTGTGTCCCTGTCGTGGTTCACTCTTGTGGATAAAATACGTAAAATAACAATTGTAGCCTAGCCTACTTCCTGTTATGAACCGTCATCGAACCGTCACGGGTAAATACATTATATTGCAATACATTTTCTCGAAGCGCAAATCTTGTGAATATGATAACGAATTCGCGACTGCTATATGTAAAGGCAAACATCCCTTGTGTTTTCAGAAGTGCGTGTTGTACAGTTTTCCCAATAATTAAAATGCTAGAGACCTGTTCCAGATTTTAAAATGTCGTAGCTACTTATAATATGAGAAACGTTTGACCAATGCAATATTTCGCAGCCGCTTGCAATAGGCTATACTCTATTAATGGGATACAATGATATCTGAAGTCAATAAGTATTGGGCTATAAGTGGTAATACAACTGGTATTCAAAACGATAGGCCGCAATCAAAAACTCAGCCAAATGTAAATAACCACAATGTAATCATTCATATTCACCCATGAATTTTTTTTAGAGAGACATGCATTTATACTTTCTGCATTTCGGTAAAATGACGTGTGTTACCAAACGTAATTATGCCCTAACACGGAACGTTTTTTTTTTTCTTTCATAGAAATATATTGTTTGCTTTTATTAAAGATTGGACATTGGCATTTCAAGAGTCTTTAGATATTAAACTAAAGATAAAACTTGGACAAAGACATGTAGTCCATTAGACAGTAATTTATACATTACAACGGATAGTGACGTGTTCATGTGACAGACACCAGAGGACCACAATCATTTGGCCACATAGCTATTATTATTATGATCACCACAAGTTTAAATAACCCATACAAAGAACATATTTGCATTGAACGCATAATTAATATGTATTCTCCCTAATTTGTACTTCGCACGACAAATGATGCAATATATAGAATATCTACAGTAGACATTTACAAAATTTTATTCAGAATTGTAGTCATGGAACATTGGGAGCCGTGTCACACAAGTATATACCAATTCAGTATTAATTCATAGGGGGTGAACACTGTCCTTTGAAACAGCTGCTTTGAGAAAATATGTATTTTTTTCGTGAACATTGCTTACTGCAGTTTAGGTATAAGCAACAAGTTCATTAAACTGAATTTATTATACTGTGCATTTATGCTTATATTTCTTGTTGAATATTGCATTCTCCTTCACTGGCATATTCGAATAAATATGTTGATAATGTGATGTTTAAGTGTAAGTACAAGATTTTATCCAGATAAGATTAAATGACGAATGAATGTCAATGTGCATTTTATTTCAATTTATTGGGCCTTGCGAATCCGCGCGGAAGGCGCTTGTAATGTTGGAAAATGTTTGAATTGTACATTATGCATTGTAGTGACTGGTTTATCATTTGTTTCAGACTCATTTTAAAGTGGCTATTAATACATTTATACTAAACAAATCGTTACAAATTATAAGATGTAAAAATCAATATAGGTCTTCCCCTTTCGGGACCTTGGCGTCAGTTGGCTTTGTAGTGGATAGATAGATGGCAATTCGGAGTCACATAAGCGGCGAAGTTAACTGTACAAGCCGTAGCCTATGCGTTTGAGACATATTTTCCGTCCCAAAACGTGCAAATCATCAAATAGTCCATATACCTTCTAATGTAGGCTACTACATATTGTTTGAAGTGAGAGCTTTCTCGTGTATTGTAAAGTAATACATGCGTTTTGAAATAACTGTGGTCTGCAGGGATATACGAATGCAAGGAGAAGAAGGAAGAAGTTAAATCAGAGGATGAAGACGCTCAAAGCAAGCTGAAACAGAGACGGAGTAGGACAAACTTTACTTTGGAGCAGCTCAATGAACTGGAAAGACTCTTTGATGAGACGCACTATCCGGATGCATTCATGAGAGAGGAGCTAAGCCAGAGACTCGGGTTGTCGGAGGCCAGGGTACAGGTAAGCCTACCAGTCCCCACGTAAAAAAAAAAAAGGTTTGCACGCATTGATGGCACGGTCGAAGTGTTAGCTACATAATTTAACCAAGCGAAAAACTTAAATGACAAGAAACGATCGACCGATGTAACGTTTTAGTAGCAAAAACACGTGTATGCCCCACTCAGATTTCGATAAACAAACACACACACACACACACACACACACACACATGCAAGCAAACTCAGTGTCAAATTGCTGACGGTAACTAATGACGGTCAGAAACGATTAATTACGGATTAAAGTAACAGATAACAAACATTATCATTATAAGAATGAAGCAAATTCAATACTCTAAATAAATTCATTTTAAAATCTGCCTGTAAATAACACTCTTCAAACCTACAACATGAACAGATATTTTAATGTATTGAATTGCGTGTGTGTGTGAGATAAAATAAGATGATCGTAAACTGACCTGGAATGTTTTCAAATTTGAAGTTATATCTCAAGTATACCTGAGATATAAAACCTCATTTAGCCTGCTCAAGAATTTCTCCATCATCCATTACATTTAAAGCTATTTGTTTACGCAGTTAGTAAAACGTATTTATTGCTAAAAGAGGAAAACAGCAGGTGGGGTTACAAAAACCCATCCTGAGACCTTGAACTTTCAACGTCCAAAAAAACCAACAAAAAAACATCAAGCTATGACCCGTTTTCTAAAAGCAAATGAAGAACAACGAAATGTAATATATGTACCCTATTGTAATTACACACAGGGTATATGGGTAATTACTCATGAATTTAACGTTCTCACAGTTTATTGTACTATATGGAGGACATATGGTCCCTGTTTTTGGTTTCAGACCTAAAGAGATCACATTTTAACTTCTTAATCGCGTCTAAACGTCATCACCAAAGTCACTGGTATTTTTCTTATGAACTTTATTATTATTATAACATAGATGTTATTAGACGATAACTATATAGAAAGAATACTTGTACATAAAATACACAGGCTATATTTATTAATTGTATTGGTTTTCTTTTCAACCAAGGCAGATCCATTGAGAAAGACGCGTGGCACAGTGTTGGACGGAAAAGGGTTATTGAAAGTTAGCTTTTATAGCAGGTAAATTCACGTGAAAAAGTGTTGCCGAATAGAAACGTACACCACACATTTTAAATGAATGAAGATATTACAGCACTGCTGCAGGGGGCACGTTCTCGTGTCACTCATCTCATTGTATCAGCCGCTATCTTTGTAATATGTGCCAACGATCTTCCAGTGATACATACTGCAGCCATAAATTTCTTTAAAAATAATTTAATTCTGCCCTCTATCTCTTAAGTCGCGTATTTCACACGCTAAAATTCTTAAAACCTACTTCGAGACAGAGACGGAAGTGAAATGGGACAAATTGTAAACTTGAAAATAAATATATTTCACATTTGAAATAACTCGCGTAACATTTGTAAGAAGCTAAAAGTGTTTGCCGCACACTTGTAACGCTGCGATTGTTCACGTCAGTCGCGAGAGTATATATATTTTCAATTTAAACCGAAAATCTATCGTAAGTAAATTTTACGTTGCCCGGTAGATAGCCGATATTGACCTATATTTTCGTGTACAGAAACTCCACACCGACCAGCTGTCAGGCATCTAATTGAAAGTTATGAGACCTTAGTGAGAAGCAGGCAGTAATTCAATTACAACTAATATCGTTGGGTTTCTGGTGCAGAGCTAAATTAAATGTCATTATTCACTGTCTCTAATAAAAATCAAAAGAAAATCACATTAGTGTATTTGTGAAGCGCATCATTGAGTGGTCCTTAATGAAGAAATAACTGTCTAAAGCAGTGTAGTTCACTTTACTTAGCATATTCGTGGATAATTGGAATTGGTCCTGAGCTGTAAAACATTTGATTTATTAGTAGGCTATTATAAGCCTCTATAGATGTGTAAAAAAAATAGAGACGCTTATATGCATGTGCTGTTTCCACGACTACTAGCCTCCTAATAATAATAACAACACAACTAATTGTTACCATCAAACTAAGTACACATAATAATAATGTTATTATTACTACTATTCTGCCTTAATTGTTAATACAACTGGAAAAACTGGAAAATGTGTGTTTAGACTGCAATTTGTATCGAATGGTTTTTTCACTCACACCTCTCAAAGCCAAATAAATTTAAAATAGATTTGGCAGAGCACAACCTAATTATATGGCTATTTGTGTTCTGTAATTATGTGGAGCAGTCTGGACGATCAAATAATCAACCGTTCCTTACGAAGCTGCCGATTCTGCATATTTTATTGACAATTATATGACATTATAATGCTTGTCCAATGGCTTGCCTTGTTATTGAACTCAAACAGTGTCAAATGGTTTCGGCACCTTGGGTAATTAAAAAAATGCACTTTGAAGTTCTTCTAGTCACTAATTACGCTATTGCAAATGACCAGCATTAAAAGGTCGTGGAACGACTAAAGTGCAATTTGATATGGATTGGGGATAGTTTATATTAATTACCACAGTCAAGCAGTGACGCATCAAAAGCTAGCTGTATAGCTACGTATATATTTATAAGAGAATCAAACTTATAGGTAAAATTAAACTAATTTAAATTCAGCGTTTATTGTAGGTATAGATAATTTGCATTCTGCGGTATATTACATTAACGCAACGAGCGTCCCGTACAGACTGAAAAAGACAATTATACCACCACCACAAATAATAATAATAATAATAGCAAGATTTTTCAATTACTCGTACTGATTAGATATTTATTTTAATTGCATCTTAACGGGGCGTCTTTTGATTTGTTATGAATTCAGCTTTTTTCCATCACATAAGGCAACATTTATTTATGCTATTTATGGTTGACGTGCTTTCTTCGTCCATGCTGAAATGATGAGCTGGGCCACATTTATGTATGTCGATGCAGTTCCAATATCATTTTTTAATGGTCCTTTAATTTTTAGGTTTGGTTTCAGAACAGAAGAGCTAAATGTCGAAAACAAGAAAACCAAATGCATAAAGGTACACCCATTTGACTTTTAATACATTTATTCCATATGATCAAAGTTGAGGTAATGTCACGTGCCTGGTAGCGCACAGAATGTCTTTCTTGAGCCTATGCATTTGAAAACTGATACTACGAAAAGTGTTAAGTTACTCAGTACTACTTTTCTCCGCACGTAAAACACTGATGTTGTCCTAAAGAACAACGAAACTGTTAAATCAGCTTTGCTGTAACGTGACGGACCCGTCAGTGTGTGTAATTGGGTAAAATATGAGCAATTGGGGGGGGGGGGGGGAACTTTTTTTAAAAGTCTGCATGAGTTGCTGTTCAAAATGTGATAACTCAGATCTTAGCACTTTGTGGATTGTCATGTTGTGGTTTGTCCTAGGTGTCATCTTGGGTACGGCGAGCCACTTGGACGCTTGTAGAGTTGCTCCATATGTGAACATGGGGGCCCTTAGAATGCCTTTTCAACAGGTACATCCTCATTTCACATACACGTCTATAAATATATATATACCTGATTTACTAGGAGCTTTAGTGTGCGCAAAACTAATAACACGACCAATGATTGGTGCAAAACTAATAACATGACCAATGATTGGTGCAAAACTAATAACATGACCAATGATTGGTGCAAAACTAATAACACGACCAATGATTGGTGCAAAACAAATACCATGACCTATCATGGTCCTGTTATTGGTTTTTGCGTGTGCTAAAATGTTTTGCAGACACTAAAGGTGTGAGTACATCAAGCCCATAATGCGTTTCTGAAACATGAGGGAAACGGCAGCAGAAGCATGTGAAAAATATACACATTGCATGTGTAGGCTGGTGCATCTTCTCAACCATGCTGACGGTCTCATGATAAGATAGTGATGCCGGTCGCTGTGGCTCAAGGACATTTAATGAACAATTTGATCTTGTTTTAAACAGAGTATTCAGAACAACGCTTTCCTTTTCATTTGGTCCTTTAGATCCACACTTTCCCTTGTGTTAACCCTGAGTTCAGAACGACTGTGAAAAGCTGTTAACAACTGTACCATTAATGTGAGATAAAAAAATCTAAATAACACCGGTAACCTAAGGAACCTCTGGCGATGATTTGTTCACCTTTCGTATCAATGGATTTAGGTTGCCTTTCGAAGCTGGATGAGAAAAGTATTAGTTGGAGAAAAATTGTGCAAAAAATACAAAAAATACTACAGCTTGTGTCAGGTTCTGTAATAATCCCAGGTTCTGTAATAATCCCAGCCATCACTGGGTGCTGATTAACTGTCTGAAGAGCAGGTTTTTTAGAATGTTTTTTCAGTCAGTGTTCTAGAGCTCCATTGCTTGCAGTGACTGTTACATCAGAATTAGAATGTTCAATTCAAAACATTCTAATCACAAATTTGTGATCGTACACCTTCAAAAGGTCACTGCTGTATCCAAAGCCATTAACAACTACTTAATGGATGTGTAGCGACAGAAAGAAAGCAGTTGCGTTATATATAAATACGACAGGGATACATTTGAAATGGTATTTTTTGCACATGCTCTTATGGAAGGGGTGAGCAAGCGGTGATTTGTAAAAAGGGTTGAACCTCAGGAGCTCATTTACAGACCAGTGACATTAGAGAGACAGGCAAGACATTTGATCTGGTGAAGAAGTGCCTGCATCATGCCTGTGCAAATAAAAAGGCGTCCCTAATTAAACCAGCCGAACGTCAAGCGTAAGCAGATGAGAGATTGTGAAAAGGGAGAAATGAAGCGGTGACTGTTATTGGCGACGAGCCGCGCAGGCAGCACTAGGGCGGCGGGACCTGCTTGCTAAACAGAGAGAGAGCGCAGGGGTGTAACGCATCTCGGCACTGTCCGCCACCTGTTGCCCTGACGACTGACGGGCCCCAGTGTCCGTCAAGCCTGCAGTATTGAGTACTTCTTAGATTGGAACTTGTAACCAGAAGCTTACATGTTTGAATCCCAGGTTGCCCATGGACTATGTGCTCTTGAACAAACGTACTGAATTTCTTTAGTAAATGCGCTTGCATAAATTGATAGCCAGTAGAAATGTGAGCTTATCCTTGACTGGGCCTGCTCAGCACATATCAAGACTTAGCGTCTTAAATGTCACATGCAGTCAAACACACGTGCATTCTGCCTTCTGAGTCATTTTAATCCATTTTCAAGGAAGCGTGTGTTTGTAATGCACCCTGGTCTCTGCCAGAGCTCACAATATTAGCAGGCAAGGCACGGAAGTTTCCAAAATATAGCTATGGATGGACAGAGGGTCGTGCCTTTCCTGAGATCAAAGAGGCTTGAGTTGAAATTCCGGTTAGCAGTGTAAAGTTGTGAAAAATTTGTGATAAAAATGTTATCCAGATAGAAAAAAGACTTAGTGACTCTGTAGTTAACGTTTGCGGCTACATTTCTTGAAGTCCATAAATCCACTTCTTAATTTTCTAATTTCCCTGGTTGCACGTAGAACTGTATACAAAGTTATTTACTTAAATACTTAATTAAATCATCGTGTTAAAAATGGTAAGGATACATACAGAATCATTAGAGAAGAAACTGTAGCATTTTAGAAAGTTAAAAAAAGAGTCAAAATGCAGTGCACTTTTTTTCCCCCTGAAGTCCAGGGACAATTTCACCCACTTGGAAAATAATTGCCAGGAATGTGCTTCCTGAATTTCTGAACTTTTAAAACATCACAAAAAGCTCTCTTCATTCCTAAAAAAAATCTGGAGAAATATATACATCTGTACAGATCAGGATTTTTCATTGTGCATTGATATTTATTTATTATTTATGTTCACACATCACATTATCTGGCAGGAACATATGGGAACATAGTGTATCGGAACCTTCCCAGATGATAAAATACATCTGCTCATGTATTAAACTGACATGAACACTTTGATATCAGAAGGTCGAGTTCTAATGTTTTTAGCGCCCCGTGTGATCTCATCTGAAAGAGTAACGTGAGAAAACTGGAGGCACAAACACTGCTGGTTTTTAGCCGTTTTCAGAGAAAACGTTCATTTGATTGAGAAAAGCTTACGTTGCGTTTAGCAGCATCACATTCCAAACGGTAGCGCGTACACTCTCCAAACACAAACAGGTCAATATTCAATTCAAGTGCAATGAGCTTTGTACTCAATTGAGGCAACTGCTCCATGTTTTTAAATTTTAAAAGCCGCTTTTCACTAAATTCAGCGAGCGCTCCGTATAAATATAGGAATGCTTGCTTAATGTCGCCGCACAGTGTCTGAAGGCGAGCCCACGCTGCGGTTAGACTGAATGTTAAATAACCAGTGCCTGTGTTTTTCTCTTCAGGTCCAGGCCCAGTTACAGCTGGAGGGAGTGGCACACTCTCACCCACACCTGCACCCTCACCTGGCGGCTCACGCTCCTTACCTGATGTTCCCGCCCCCGCCTTTCGGACTACCAATCGCGTCGCTGGCCGACTCGGCCTCGGCCGCGGCAGCCGTGGCGGCGGCCGCCAAGAGCAACAGCAAGAACTCGAGCATCGCCGACCTCAGACTCAAGGCAAGGAAACACGCAGAGGCGCTGGGCCTCTGACCCTATTGGGCACCTCTGCTGCTCCCCAACTCTCAAATAACTGCTCCCCTCACACGAGACTCAGCCTGCGAAAACAAGGACAGAGACACACAGTTAAAAACTAAAAACAAACAACAACAACATAACCAAGAACAAATACAAAGCAACTGAGAGAGAGAGAGAGAGAGAGGGAGAGAGATAAAGACTAAGAGAAAGAGAGAAGGGGGAAAAAAAACTGACACAAAACCAGCTGCCAAAACAAGCACTAGGGACGCTAATTAAACACCAATGAAATCACCTTTTTTACTTTTCGCCCAACAGGCAGGAGTACTTGGAGGTCTGTGGTTCAGACCGTACCAGGCCCAGATCACAGCCCCGGGACTGTACAAACCGTGTCCGGATGTCTGTCTGAAAACCTGCCTTTAACACCAGAAGACTTTTTTTTCTCTCCTTTTTTCCTTTTTTTTTTAATGAAAATTTTTTTTTTTTAAGAAATGGGCGAAGCAGTCGGAAAAAAAGAAAAAAAAAAGAAAAAAAATAGTGTCTCTGTGGACACAGACGTTTGGATACTCGGTGAAAGCGGCCATGTTGGCCTCCTCACACTGTGCTCCTGCCTTTGCCCGCTGCATGCGTTTGACAGGAAGGAAACACCTTTTTATTTCTTATTTCTTTTTGGGGCTGGTCTCCTTTTGTGACTGACACACGTTTGACTATGTTAATCACTGCCATGAAAAGATTCCACTATGTTCATCTTCAGCAAAGACCTTTTGTTTTCTCCATTCAATCGTTTGATTGATTGAATCTGTGTGTGTGCGCAGTCACGCAGTAAAACCAGAGCTTTGCTTTTAGTTTTTTTTCAGCATACTTGATTCCTCTTTGCAGGGAATTTTAAGTTGCTGTATTTCTGATGGGAATGTAGGATCATTGCTTTTATTCTATTGTGCTCTCCTTATTTAATTTTTTTTAATTGAGTTGAGTCCTGGGAATAGAAGAGATATTAATTAGCCTTTGCACTTCAGGTCTTGTATGAAGTTGTTTACAAAATTCAAGCAGATACTACTTTTTAACGAGAGGGTTGATCGTACGAGAAAGGGGTTTGATGTCACCGAAAAGGCATTAAAGTGACATGCTTCAAAGGGATAAAGGGTAACTGCAATTATGTAATTTAAGATATTAATTCAGCGTCAGTCAAACTGAAATGCAATTGTGTGCAGTTAAGTGCAATACTGTAAATATATATAAAAGTCAAAATAAATAGCGGTAAATTGCTAATGTTGGTAAAATTGCTATAAAAAAAAAAGAAGTGATTTTCAGTCACTTTTTTGACACAGATATCAAATTTCTTTGCCAAACAGACCATTTTCTAAGAGATGTAAATGGTATGAATTCATCAGCAATTACGTGCCATAAATTCTGGGGTTCGAAAGTATTTTAGTTTCGCACACGTGCAGAAATAATAATAACTTGTTGAGGTAGAGAAGAGCACTTTTGTCTGATGATGTCCAGATTGACAAGGGATGGACTAGGATCTGAATGAGTTCTTCAACATCTGCTGGTATTGACACAAGCAAAACCATTCTTAGACCCACCAGAAGCCATCAAGTCTCACATTCTCATCTGATATTTAAAAACCAGATGAGAATGCTGTTTTTATATGCAAAAACAAATACACAATGCATTTATTAATAAAAATAAAAAACTTTTTTTTTTTTCATATCCTAAGAATACATTAAAGCCATAACCTTGCATATCATTTCACAGAACTACCCAATGCACACTTATTATGTTTCTTCGGTTTCTTTTGTAGAAATTCCATATATTTAAAAAACAAGTAACCATGGAAAACATTTGAATTAATTAGTTAATTAGGAAAATAACGGTCAAACATGGAAATGAAACGGATAAATACTGTAAAATACTGTTGTCAAATACTTTTGAACTCAATAATGATCCTAGTAAGGTCTACCTCTAACAATATATTATTAATTGCAAATCATGTTTCTGGATCCCACACCACCCATACAAGTGTTAAGCAGTGTTTCAATCATTTCATGGGTGCTTTTATTTATTATTATGTTTGAAAGTTTATAAATGAAAGTTTAAGTCTAATTGCGAGTGTACATTTTACATGGTTTTGCATTTATTTTTATATATTTTTAAATTTTTCCTTTTGCAACAGTTGATCAGAACATGTTTGGGTGTCGTACATTTTTTGCATAAAATGTAGTGTGTCTGAGTTTACAAACATTTCAGGGATGGTAAAAAAAAAACAATATGAAGAAAAACACAATTCAAACAATTTAAAATTTATTTTAAACTCCATGGAACTTGTACCTGTCATTATTACAGTTAAGTCACAGTTTCTTTCTTTGTGATTTATGCAAGCATGCTTTTAACACGATTCACCGTACAGTTCTGTTACAATGTGTTTTTTTCTGTTGATTCACACAATATGAATGTACATGTTGTACAAGTAAACTATTAATAAAGTTATAAATATTTGTAAAGCAGTGTTAAAATAATATATTTAATAACATATAAAGAAATGAGTTACAAGTTGTTTTCAGGAGGCTCATTGGGAGCACAGATAATCTAATCGATAAAGACAGATCTATAGGTTTTCTTGCTCGAGGCGCGGTGGGGCACCATTTATTATGTACTGATGATAGCATCTCTCATACTCATGTTAGAAAAATGAACAAAAGGTTTCCCAAGATAAACCAGCATATGAGACCACAAAGCAATTTGAAGGCAATATCTAAATGCATGTGGGAATGTGAGTATTATGATGAGTAAACTCATTGCAGGCACACTGACTGTTTTCTGCCAAAGCGCTGTACCACTGGCCATATCAGTCCTTTATAGCCATTCCTTCTTTCTATTCCTAGTCTCTATGTCAGCCATCAGAACGCATCAGATCCAATCCATCTTTTGGCAGAAATGAAAATTGAGCCACTATCAAATCCAGATGTACAGACACTGTTCCTTTTAGCAGAATTGGCAAATCAACAGCGCAAAAATAAACGAGAACAGGAGGAAGAAAAACCCAAAAAATCTTAAAGGAAAAAGCCCTTTGAACCGTTCTGAAAATAACCACAGGTTACATTGTTTTTCAGACTGTGAAAAATCCCAGTACCTTAAATTACACTCCCCACTACAAGTAATTTCAGATTCACTTTCAGCCTGTGTTCATGTCCTGTGTTCACTTGAAAACCTCTTGATAAACTGCTTGCATAATTAGCACAGATTAAAGTTATTTCACACATTTAAAAAGGCAGACTTTTGATATATATTAGCTGCCTTTGGAATACTTAATTCCAGATGTGTGTGCACAGGGTAATTATAGCGTACAATGGATACCTCCTTTTTTTTGTCCAAACTGCAGACAGAAATCAAGCGGAATGGCGTTCTGCTGAGCGAGTCCACCCCACCGTGGCGGTTTAATTTGTAGCCCAGCGCTCATACATCAGGACTGAATGATATAGGCCCCAGCTGATGGCCTTATTCACTCTGTGAGCCCTTATGGAGGGACCTGCTGAGCCTGCCTGCCTGCCCTACAATAACTACATCCTTTCACGTTTACTAATCATTTGCAATACACATCAGCCATCAATCAAAAATAAAAAATAAAAAAATTAGCCCACGGCTGCTTTGTGAAAAATGCTCCAGCTCATAAAGCAGGTTAAGTTTGCCATAAGAAACAAATAAAGAAAGATGCATCCGGAGGGAGAGATGCACATTATTAGTGAAAAGGCAGAGGTTGTGCAGTGCTGGCTGATGTCTTATAGTAAACAGGGTATTTAGGGTAAATAGGGTATTTAGCTTCAGGCTCCGAGAAGCATGAGCACAATTTTATTTATTATTTTTATTTGTGTTTTTTTTTTCTTCTTTGCTGTGGTTAAGGCAAAGCAAATGGGTAATGGGCCATCAACCATTGTAAAGGTACATGAACCATTCTTAGGACTAGCCACACACTTGAGTTTACTACATATTTATATTTATTTAAAAAAACAATTTGATATTTTTCAAAACCAGGGTTTTGCAATTCTACTTTTTGATTTGTGAACTAAAGTGATATTTGAATATTATTTATTATAGTTTATTATTATTATTTATTAATGTGCATAAACATGTATGAAATTATTTTAATCCCTCAACAGTATCTATAGTACCAGGAACATTAGTCTTATTTTGCATATTACTACGATTCATTCAATTGGAAATACAATTGGTTGGATATTATGACAAATTATTTAAAAATATAATTAGAACCATTTTATTATAATTCTTTTTTTCCCCATTTTTTTTAAAAATTAGGTGCGTTTCCTTTTGAGAACTGTGCAATGAGAAGGACTGGGGGCTTCTGGGTGACTTAGTTTTAAAGCAATGTTCCGGGGTGCGTCTGGATACTGTCTGGAGCCCAGCCTGCCCCTGTCGCCCAGGGAGAGAAGGACCACAGTCAGCAGAACACCTTCTCTGTTCAGACACCTGCAGCATCATCACACACCGCTAACCCGCTCTGATTGGACACCCATAGCCTCATCACACACCGCTAACCCGCTCTGATTGGACACCCATAGCCTCATCACACACCGCTAACCCGCTCTGATTGGACACCCATAGCCTCATCACACACCGCTAACCCGCTCTGATTGGACACCCATAGCCTCATCACACACCGCTAACCCGCTCTGATTGGACACCCATAGCCTCATCACACACCGCTAAACCGCTCTGATTGGACACCCATAGCCTCATCACACACCGCTAAACCGCTCTGATTGGACACCCATAGCCTTATCACACACCGCTAACCCGCTGTGCTCAGACGCCCATAGCCTCATCACACACCACTAACCCGCTCTGATTGGACACCCATCGCCTCATCACACACCGCTAACCCGCTCTGCTCAGACGCCCATAGCCTCATCACACACCACTAACCCGCTCTGATTGGACACCCATCGCCTCATCACACACCGCTAACCCGCTCTGCTCAGACGCCCATAGCCTCATTACACACCGCTAACCTGCTCTGCTCAGACGCCCATAGCCTCATCACACACCGCTAACCCGCTCTGCTCAGACGCCCATAGCCTCATCACACACCGCTAACCCGCTCTGCTCAGACGCCCATAGCCTCATCACACACCGCTAACCCGCTCTGTCCGGACACCCAATGCCTGCCCACTCAACCTACATTTGACGTGTGCTCCTCTGACTCGTTGCGTGCATTTAACTGGTGGATTTCAGAGTGAAAAAGAGCAGCGTTATGTTTTCGGAAAAAATCCCAGACTCGTCTGCGCTCTCCAGAATTCACAGAAGGGTCGCAGGGCAAAAATGCACAATTTGGGGGGGGAATAAAAATAAAAAAATAAAAAAATAGGGGCAAAAAGACTTATGGGACTTATTTTTGCCATTAAAAATGACATTTTACACGCGGATATTGCGTGTTTCCCGTCATAAACAAAAAATGCATTCCAAGTACAATCTACAGGAGTATGGCGGAATTGTCTCACTGACTAAACTTCCTGCACCAAATCTAGTCCTTCAATGTCAGTTCTGTCTCAAATGAAATGAAAGCAGTGTGAAAATAAGCATAAAATACTGTAAAGACACTGAGCTTTAAAGACACTGTGCTGTAGACTACAGTCAGAAAAGAGCTGCGGTTCTGTACTTCTTGTTGACACTGACATGCATACACATTTTCATATACTGTTTACACACATGCATATACAAAAACTTTGCTTTTATGTACATATGTACACTCTTTCACACACGCAGACGCATGCGTGATCATGCCTACACAAAAATAGTGCATGCATATTCATGATTGCCCACACATACACAAGCACACACTCATACACATGCAGACAAATCTTTGAGTGTGGTGACAGTCTATATATAAAAATGATAATTACTTTCAGAATAACCCCAGATTTTTTGAGAGAGCAGAATTCATTCCCGCAGGGGGCTGTAGAGCACAGAAAGAACAGCGCGTTGAGAAATTAACACACACACACACACACACACACACACTCAGTGGGGGTTAAATACACATGGATCATGTGAAAGCAGGTTCATATGGCTGCATGGTCCTGTCTGAACGTCACGCTACACTTTTGTAACACTGTGTTTGTATATACTCGGTCTAGGTCTACCATATAATTACTGTGGCATATAGAAGCACACACCCTATGTCTCAAGGTTGTACCCAGAGAAAATGCATTTTTGGGCTTGAAAATAATGTTTTTTTGGGGGGAAAAAAGCAAGTTCATATTATGTAAGCAGATGATCAGCACGGTACTTTAGCGTTTGTTCTATTTTCACGCAGTTTTACAATAGTGAAGTGAAGTCTCCTCCTGTTGCTGGAAAAAAAAAAATTCTTTGAACACAGTCAAACCCTTCAGAGTAAAATTTGGCAGGTTTTGGCAAATATCACAAAAAAATATATCAAGCATTTAGGTCTTGAACTGGGCTGAGGTGAACAAAGTGGTGTCTATTGGCTCCAAACAAAAGCCAGCTTCAGCAGCAACCTCCCACTGAAAGTGTCTGCGACCACCAGCAGATCAAAGGCGGTATTAGACTATAGAGTTTACTTTGATTTAGCTTAGGTTTGCTTTGTTGGCTAATACCTTTCAATGTACAAGGAGTCAGCCACAGTGCAAAGCTATATTAAAACAAACACTTTAATACAACAAAAACATTTTTGCCTCAAAGTATGAAAACTGTCCATGATTGAACATTTTGTGACACCACATGCTCTTCTGATAAAGATAATGGCATCAGCGGAATGCGACGGGAGGTTTTCCACAGCCGCTCATTCGCTCAGTACAGCCTTTCACAAGAGGAAATAAGTCAGATGTAGACATGGACAGATATTTGTGAAATTGTGCTCATACTATATTCTTGCTTGTCCTAAAATAAATTTCCTTGCAAAACAAGGTGTTTTTTTTTTAAAGTATATGTAATGCTTTTAATTGCCAATTTTTACCCACATATTTTTCTTCTCCCAATTTGGAATACCAACTCTTATCAGAAGGTGAGCCCATTTCCTCCAGACATTTGAGAGAGATCACAAGCATAACATTTCAGAAAGTCAATATAATGCTGTGCATCTCTATTTCACGATGTTCACAGTCTACTGTATCAGTGTGTGAAATACATGGAGCGTGTTACTCATTTGCTTCTACAAAAATAACACAGAAGTGCATCCGAGAAGTTTCTCTGAAGCAATTAAGCGTGGCCAAGTATGTAAACAAAGACAAGAAACTCACATTTTTCCCTATACCATTTTCAAAGTTCCCTTGAGCACATTCCTTCTACATTCTCATACTAAGCCTACATAAACACAGTGACTGGGACTTGGATGTTAAGTGTTAATCTCTCTCACTTAGCATTATGACTTTCACTGAGCCGAGGTCAAAGGTCAAGAGAGTTCAGAGACGGCGTCCTGCCCCTGACTTCCCATGAGTCAACGGGACATCCAGTCACGTAATTGGTGACACTCATGTTTGCGCCGATGTGCTTTTCTACCTGAACTAATATCACAATGCTAAGTGCTAACCCTTAAAAAACCGACTGTGCACCCATGTACATTTACGCAACTGGCAGCAGTCAATTGAAGCACAATTTCTTAATATGTTTTGTGTCTTGGGGGACATATTTGCACACACAACAAGCTTGCTATAACATTCAATTTATTTGTCTCACTAGTGTCACCAGAGGCGGCCAAAATATCTGCATCAGATCAAAGAAAAATAAAATTTTCCAACAGTTTGAAAGAGCCAATCAAAAGGCTGTAAACTGCTGATGTGGGTGGAGCCATGGTGGGGAGTCCAATTGGGTTGATGCTGAGGTAGGCCAATGCCTGGGAGTTTCTCCTCTTGGGGATTCTAGCGTATTCTCAGGCACACTAAAGCAAGCATGCCGGGGCGCGGCGTTATTGCGATAACGTAAATTTCTTCTTCGCAGTCTTTGCCAAGGGTTTGTTTTCTTTTCAGGCGTACGTTAACGAGGAGAGCCTGTAGTCAATGCACGGCACGTTAACGAGGAGAGCCTGGAGCCAATGCACGGCACGTTAACGAGGAGAGCCTGGAGCCAATGCACGGCACGTTAACGAGGAGAGCCTGTAGCCGATGCACGGCACGTTAACGAGGAGAGCCTGTAGCCGATGCACGGCACGTTAACGAGGAGAGAGCCTGTAGCCGATGCACGGCACGTTAACGAGGAGAGAGCCTGTAGCCGATGCACGGCACGTTAACGAGGAGAGAGCCTGTAGCCGATGCACGGCACGTTAACGAGGAGAGAGCCTGTAGTCAATGCACGGCACGTTAACGAGGAGAGAGCCTGTAGCTGATGCACGGCACGTTAACGAGGAGAGAGCCTGTAGCCGATGCACGGCACGTGTCCACCCTGAGATGAGCTGGAGATGTCTGAGCTGCTGAGGTCTGGGTGGCTGAGGTCTGGGTGGCTGTCCATGGGGCCAATGAGAGTTGCTCAAGTGACTGCTGCAGGTTGTCATGGTGATGCCATGTAGCCACACCCCATGTTCTGAAACAGCTCCTCCCAGTTTCCAGAAGATGGGGAATCTCTTGTGCGGAGTGAACCCAAGGCCAAGCAAAAGCATGGAAGGTTTGTAGCCACTCAGTGTAGCATGAATGGGAACATCCCGCACAGAAATAGCCCTCGAGTCCTGAATACAAGAATAACTCTTTCTGACTCTCTAACTCTAATTCTGTCGCTCTGTTTACGCTAATGACATCACATTCAGGCATTTAGCAGATAGCCTTATCCAGAGAAATATGCACAGCTTATATATTTTATATACAATGCACTTTCAGCTGTATATTATTTTACTGAAGTTAAATTTCAGGTTAGATACATTCTGTTCGATGGTAAAATGGCAGTGCCTTACCTGGGAATTAAACCTGCAACCTCTCCACTTGCCGTCCCTTCCTCCACTTTCTGCTCTACTTATGTTCAGTTTTGTTCCCATTTCATGGAAAATGGAATATCGGAATAGCACTCCGATTTGCCCTTCCTCGTAATAGCATCTTAGCCGTACGCTGCAGTTTATATTTTCACAACCGCTATTGTGAAATACAGCCGGGGGGGGGCATAGTTTAACAACATATTTGTATGTATTTTTCACTGAAATATATTTTATTGGATTTATGGTCTTAAAGTACCATCCCACAACTAAAGAATCCACCTGGAATGCCAGCCTACCATAGGCCCCCTTCAGCTTTCTCTTCCTGTATGTTTAGCATTTCACTGCTCATGTTCAGTAATTTACAGTCAGGCTCAGATCAATGAATAGGCCGCTGCTCAATAGCACTGGAGAGCACTGGCGGTGAACGCTTTGCTCAAATGTGTTTGTCTGTGCAAGCAGTTCCTCACTTTGACTCTTTAACGTGATCACTTCACTGAGGTGCACAATACCAAAGGAAAATCTAATATTTTTAGAAACACAAGGCGCACGCGTGCACGCACAAGCACACACACACGCACACATATATACAGACACACGCACAGTCGCTGACATGTGCACAGCCGCTTAAACACACACGGGATAACACTTCAGCCTGTCAGAACCTTCTAATAAGTGTAAGACTCCAACAAAGACACTTTGTCAAAAACAGAAAAAGCCTGAATGTTTAGACCTGAAAATATTCTGTACGATACACTGATTTAATCGTGAGTTTAATTATCTGCAGCTTTAGTGGTCATTTTCTTACCGATGTAATATGCACCTTTTGTAAAACACTACAGCGTGTACATCTTCCAAATGCCTAAATTGTAATTAATTATACAACTTGAAAGGCAGGGCAGATCATTAAAAGTTTAGAGTCATGAACCAAACAGAATGTCACTTCTGAGTGGTCAACCACTTACCTTCAAGGACAATTGCAAGAGAAAAATACACAGTCAATACACATAACAGAGCATGATATATGTATCTCTCGATAGAGCTGATTCTCTTATCACACTACAGGGTACACTATAAACACACACAGTTGCTTCCTGTTTTGTACCAAAAGTAATTTGTTATGAAATGGAAAACAGCTGTTGCTTCTCTTTGTGATTCGATGGCTCTGAATTTAAAAAAGATTTTACGCAGAATTATTTGACAAATGAACATATTCCGTAGAAAAATGTAACCTGACCTATAATAAAACAAATTCCCTTACACTACAATATAACAACCAAGCCATTAAAATGTTCCTTGTACAAGTCTACAGTGAAGCTATTAAAATGATTTTCTGCCACATCATTATGAATACAGCATGTTCACTGGTATCATGCTTAGTGTAGGTTCAGCAGCTTCTAAATACTCATTTTAACAGACTGCACAATGTGTGTTGAAGAGCCCTGCAGAGACTAAATAAATTAATGAATAAATGAATAAAAATGGAATTACGTTCCATAAATACTAAATACATTTAAAAGCTCGTACATTTTGGCAGAACTTATTTTCCATCTGCTACATATGAAATACACACAGAAAAATAAATACATCCATATGCAGTAGGTGCTTATTTCAGTGTTTCCTCTAACAAACCCGATCCATTTTTCCCCATTGACAGCGATTGAGAATTTATTCTGGAAGCACAAAATGCACAGGGGCCGTTCCGTTGTTTGCATTTATTTGCATTAAATCTAAATGACAAATGCATATATTGTGCGCTCTGATGTTTAATAATAGTAAGCAGACGTGAATCAGAATTCAGTAGACTAATGTCTGACATAAGATATGAAGAATGCATAAGTCGTGTGTGTTTCCCAACGCTTTTGTTGGACAGTGACTGAATATTGAATTAGATGGTTGTGATTGTGGCTGTCAGTATGTTTTTGAGGTGCTGGCTGGGTTGGGGTTGGGGTTGGGGTTGGGGTTGTGTACTCAGAAGGTACACTATGTCATATTTGATTACACCCCTGCATATTATTCTACTGTAGTGCTGTCCAATAGCTGCCCAGCATTTGTGAAGACAACCAATCACTGCCTCAGGAAGTGGTCATTGGTTGCCACCTCCACCAATTACTACTGCAAACTATGGCCAATTCTGCAACCAGTGTCTACACCAGGGATAGGTAACCCTGGTCCTGGAGTGCCAGAGACGGTCCTGGTTTTTGCTCCATCCAAACTTATAACTGCACAATTGCATTCATTTTAATGAATCAGGTGTAATGAATGCAGAAGATGACCATGTGCTGGAGGCACATCACAACGGCGCGCCACCGTTCAGAATATTCCGGCTCAGACATTAAATCATTCATCAAACTCTTGTGGTCAAGCTCAGACGGAACAAACACCAGAAACGTCAGCGGCACTCCAGAACCAGGGTTGCCTAAACCCATGGTCTACACCATCATTTTGAAATGTGACATCAATCAAGGCACACACTAATTTGACTCATTTGTGGAGTAGTAAATATTGTTGGCTCATAATTGCGGGTGTTAATTCTACCGAAAATACAAACGTAACGCATGGCTTAATAGGCAAAGAAGCAAAGCAACTTTGGGCCTGAAATTGTTCGGAAACGTTGGATGTGTAAAATATTGAATGATTCGCAAGTGCAGTATTGTTGAGTTATCTGCCGATTTATAAAAAAAAGGGAAGAAATAGGAATATATGAAGACATTTAAATTATGTAGATCTCCAAGTGAGTTACCCAGTCAGTCAACGGCATATTCAGATACATTTAAAAGCTCAAACAGTTTGGCACTTAATTTCCATATTCTGCTGAGCACAAGTCAGTTTTCCTGTCAGTGAAGCTTGCTCATTATTTATTTCATATTATAGCTCATGAACATATGACTTAGTCTGTATCCATGTAAATCACTTCTGAGAAATTGCAGAAGCAATGGACCATGCATACCAAACACACACTCGCTCTCGTTATACAAAACAACTATTATTGGATATAATTTGGCAACAAAATACTCTAGTCTTAAAGTAGCATCATACCTCAAGAAACCTGACCTGTGATAATATACCAGCGATATACATATAAATCTATATCGTGCCATACCAATACCAGCCCCATTTCTAACTCTTCCTTACATCTTCAGCAGTTTAAACCTGACAATTAATAACCATGATAGATTGACTGATTTATTCAAATTGAAGCCGGCTGCATGTACAGGGTGATTCATAGACTGCTTATAGGACTCGAGTTCACCATTCCAAAGCTTAGTCAACTAGAACACAGTCTGTCCTGAGCACGCGCGCCGACGTTCTTCTACAAACGCCAGGTCCACGGGTCAATAGCAGAGTTAATCATAGCCAATAAAGCCGCTCTCGCTCGCTCATCCACACTGCAGGATGTCCCAGCGCTCCGTTTGAGATAATACGGATGGATAATAACATCAAACTGTGACACTGCCAGTGAGCGAATCAAACAGGAACCCTCTCCCCCCGTCTCTAGTCTCTGCAGACAGACGCCACGGGGGGTGCGCTAGCTTCCCCCTTTCCCTCGTCTCCTCCTTAGGGTTTTGGGAGAGAGGGAGTCGCACGAACCCAGGGCGATCAGCCAACAGGGTGAATGTTAATGACAAAGCAAACAGCCCAAACAGCAGCGGGTTTATGATAGTGCGAGGCCCCCGATGATGTAGCGGTTAGCCACGGTGAAGCAATTCGTTTACTCACGGAGAAAAAATCATCGTCACTTCCAGACTCAAGGTCAAATGCATTTAAGCACAAATGCAAATTACTTCCTAGGTTTCTGAGACTTTTTTTTTTATTTTTTACTTTGTGTATATCAAAATTCTAATTTGATATAAAAAAAATGAAAATATTTCTCCTTGTGAAACAAAAGCCTGTGATTACACGGGTACTGTAAATGTATCACGCTGTGCACACACCATTATTAGACCAAAACTTAAATATGTTAATACACTAAAGTCAGAAAATTATCTGTACTACACCTCCACAAAGTTCAGAGATGTATTTTTAAAGGAGTCTCAGCAGGGGTTTAAGGCTAAGTGGTAACAGCTCAGGTCTAAACGCTCCTTGTAGCTGGTAATTAAACCTTATTTCAGGGGGCAAGAGGTCACAATTAAGCAAAAATATATTCTGCATGTTCCTGGGGGTACCAGGGACCCTAGTAATGCTATGTGAAATTAGCATAAAATGTGGCCAAACGTGGCCAGTGCATCTCATCTCAGTGCACAGGAAATTAAAAGATTGAGGGCATTCATACAACCCTCTCCAAATGTTCTTTCCAATATATTTGTGCCTTACATTTCATTTAAGCACATGGCTACTGACTATGAAATGGGAAACACAATTTCACCACTTGTTGCTTACAGCTAAAGGTCACGTCACTATTGAGCATCTTGGAATTTGGGGCCAATAGTCTGTGCCTCACATGTGTGGCTGAAAATGTCTGAACCAATTAGATTCTTGAAGGCCCATATTAGTAAAGTCAGTGGTTTTTCATATTACCAGACTAAGTAAGCAAAAAGTTAAATTAAAGATATACTATGCAGTTTCATTGTAAACAACTCGTTCTTTGTTTACATTCAAATGTTCTCCCCAAAAAACATTGTATGTGTCCTTGTGGTCTAATAAACATGCTAAATGTAGGCCATTTCCTACCTCATAAGTCGTTCGCAAAGTGTTTTTTTGTTAATGTTTTGAACACTACACTGTTAACATCCTGCTGCAATGTTTAAAGCCAGAGACAGCTAAAATTGTGTAAACGTCATGAATGGGCGGTTCCTGCTCATTTGATTGACATGGCCAGGCCATGTGGGCAGGCTTCCAGGTAAACTCATATTTTAGTTTAGGACCGAAACATACCTCGCGCAAATACGCGAACGTGGACGCTTCGAGCTACGCAAACAGTTTTTCTTTTGCCATGACGTTTGTGAAAGACAAGCCAGAGCGTTGCAGCGAGAGACGCTGTAGCAGCAACAACAGTAAATAATTTTCTTGTTTGATCTGTGCTTTCCTCCGGTTTGCCTTTCACAAATGTCATGGCCAAAAAAAAAAATGTTTGCGTAGCTCGAAGCGTCCATGTTCGCGTATTTGCGTGAGGTATGTTTCGGCGGCCCTTACTCATTCGCAATATGTTTTCAGCCGAAGAGATAACACTCATTATAAAAAATAGCGACCATACACCTAGCTAAGGCTACCTATTGTCGTGGTGTTTGTTTATTGTTGACAATAGTCTATTTATCATGTTGTTTGACCAAACCTTGATTATGTAAATGTAGACTAGGCTACGTTACATGCTCAAAGCATATAAATTAGTAATCTAAGCTATTGCTCTATAAATTTGACCACTGTTAATTTTCATAAAATAATTAAAAATCATCATTTTGTAATTCTGCTCGGTTCATTCTGTAGCCATCAACATCCAGTGGTCGCGGCCCCAGAGTAAGGGTGAGGGGCAGTCGTGTCCGTGGTGGGTGAGGCAGGGAAGAGGACAGCTTGATCAGAGTGACCGTGATAGTCGACAGACTCCGGGAGGAGAAACATTGCCATCTCAACGAAGTTGAGACGGAGCTGCACTTTATCACAAAATGCAAAAAATACAATCAAATCATAAATAAATATTTTCCCAAAATAAATCGGAGATACCCTCAATTAAAACATTTAACAGACATCCAAAAACTCCCCATCCTCTTAGAAGAGGAGAGGATGTGCTGTGACCTGGCAGCACAATATATAGCTGCCTGCCATCGTCTTAGGGACAGCGAGTGACAGAGATCATTATAAACCTATTTTAATTTATTATATTCACTTTATAAGATCATATGTGTCGTTCTCATCATCATTATCCTTTCTATTTATAATTATTATTTTTAATTGTACTTTATTATTTTACATTATTGATATTTCTAAATCCATAATCAGAGAAAGATTCTTGTTTTCATGTATGGTTACTGTTCATTCGTTTCTAGTCTTTGCTGTTTTGTATTGTCCAGTGTTAGATGTACGTCTTCGACTGTTTTAATGCAGTATGCTTTGGCAATACAGATGCAATGTCTTGTCATGCCAATTGAACGGAGTCCACGGTCAGGGAAAATGTGTGTGAAACGTCACCACAATGTTCGTGCGTCATCGTGCGTGTCTGAGAAGAACGCGTGATAAGCAATTTTCGGGGGGGCCCTTTTCTCCTACGTGCTCTATATCGCCATCTAGTGTTCTGAAACTACATAGTTCACCTTTAAACAGGATGTGATTCATCAAACCAAATCGAGATGAAATTCTCAGTTACGAGCCCTTCCTCCTGTGTTATCATCCAATAACTATAAAACATTAGACCACATGAAAGCAAAATATCTAAACTGAAATAGCAGCTTGTACAATGACTGCTTTCTTAATTTTCAGTGTAAATAACGATGAAAAAATGCATTTGCCTGCCGGTCTCCATATCCAAATGGTTTATTGAAATATTTCATCACAGTGTAAATTATGTAGTAACGTAAATTTACTTAACATCAAGAAAAGCATTTTAAAAATGAAAACAATATCGCAACCGGCAAACATCATTGAAATTGAATGAATGGAAGGTGGGCAGTAATTTTGCCAAATTCTGTGTTGCACCCTACGTACTTGCGAGCATGGTGATACTTACAAAGGGGTTTCTGGAATATTACATCCCTGATTATGAATAGAAAACTCCACAATTACTTTGCACTTGAAGTGTTCATGTATAGAACACAGAGTGCCACAATAATACATAAATAAATAAATAAAAAATTTATGTGGAAATATAAATAGTCATTTCCTGATTGTCATTGTCATTTCCCAACGAGCACAATCTGTCAATCAACTTGCTTTGCTCCACCCACTAAGTTCACCTCATTCACACCCTTCCAACTGTATGCGTTCGGTGTTGCCAGATTGGGCCGTTTATTTTTATGTTATTGTGCGGGGAAAAAATGACTTTTTGCAGCTTGTCATAATTTGGGTTATTTTTTGTTATAGGCCTATTTGGCGTTATTTCATCAGCTAATTATTCACATTAACTCTGGTGTTGTCATTGAAACCAGTTAACAGTCGCTGCTTTTGTTTGATATGCAGAGGCTTGCCAGTGGGTTAGAAAGAAAATCGTGAAAATCAGAAAGAACGCTGACTTTCAGTTGCTCGTGGAAAAGTAGGCTCGTAGCCGGTATGCTGTGTTGCTTTAACGGGGAAACGGGAGACGGGGCTGATCTGTAAACTTTACTGTTGTGTAGACCACCGTGTCTGATCTTTGAACGCACGTTGACTGCCGTGTCTTTTCTGTTTATGCGAGAAATGAGCAGCCTATGTTTCTATGTTGCTCAACTTGCTTGTGCATGCAAGCTTGCTTTCCTCGATTTTGCGTAAGCATGAAATGTTTGATTAGGAAAATAGAACTAGCCCAGGGGTGGGCAATTCCAGGCCTCGCGGGCCGGTGTGTATGCATGTTTTTACTGCCACCAGTTACCACGGCTCAATCAGCTAATTAGTCATACACACAATCACCGATTCACTCGTAAATTACAGAACGATAAAATGCTACAATACACGCATACCGGCACAAGAACATTCATCAGCTGCTGTTCATATCGCGGATATGTAGATTAAAATATCAGATCATGTAAACGAATGGGCTAATTCAATAATTGTTAACTGGCGGCAGCAAAAACCTGCATACACACCGGCCCGCGAGGCCTGGAGTTGCCCACCCCTGAACTAGCCCATAACTTAGAAGCGTGTGTGTGCGCGTTCGCAAGTCATATTCATAAACATTTCAGAGTCTATCGATTGGCTACCGTTCTGACAGTAGGTTACATCTACCTTCAGTCCACAACCTCACCCCCTTTTCCGTTCATAACTTAATGTAGCCTATTTTATCCAAATTGGGCTATTTTTATTAAGATGCGGCATGTTTATAGTTTGAAAATCTGACAACACTGTGTTCAGAGCATCGGCTGAAGAAAAATGGTTCAGAGCTGCAGACAGCGTTTCTCAATGAAGAAAATTCCTCACATATTGAGAGATACGACGGATAGAGAAAGCTAACTAGCTAGCACAATCTGTCAACTTGCTTTGGTCCACCCACTAATTTTGCCTAGTTCCAAGTCAATCAGGTTCCAACGCTCCATGTAGGCTATTCAGAGTTACTGACAACGTTTCTTATGAGCAAGTAGAGAAGTCAATTTCTCAAATATTTTCTCAATTTCTAAAGAAAAGGCGGGCGGATAGCTATATTGCTGTGAGCAATCTTGTGTCCGAGAAATCGAGCGACATGACCATGTTCAATGTTGCCTACAAAGTTTGTTGGCATCCGATGCAAATCTAAATCTAAAACCGATAGCTAGCTAGCTTTCTCTATACGTCGTTTCTCTAAATATGTGAGGAATTTCAATTAATGTATTTGCTCACATTGAGAAATGCTCTCTGCAGTTCTGAAACACTTTTCTACAGTCTTGTCTCTAATCATTCGTGATGTGCGAGTTTGAACGAATCGTTCGAAACGAATGACTCTTTTTACTGACTCAGGAGTGACAAGTCCTCTCCTCCACTAACTCGTTCACTGACTCGCCACTGACATACCTGCTACTTGTTAATGCGAACTGCGAAGACGATGAACAACGTGTTACACTATTGTGCAACTCATATTAACTGTATTTGTGGAAATGCATCAAGTAAATCACTGTATTAACCTAGCCCTGTGAGAAACTAACCACTTTTTGGTGCTTGTTTCAACTCCGTACTCACTCTCCCTGAGCTGAAGGTCTGGCTGCACGAATCACTCACTCTCTTGCTCTCCCAGCCCGCCCGGAGCTGTCTGATGCGGGTTGCACGAAATAGCTACTCACTCGGTCACCCAGTACTCGCTCCCACAGCCCCGGAACCCGCCCCCTGCCCTGAGCTTGTTAACTCGTGAGTGAGAGTACTGAGCAAGCCCCCAGGACAGCGCCAGGCTTTGAAGCCAATTTGTGGTCAAACAGTGTAATTACAACTTCCAGGTCCGAAAAGCAGTTTTCTTGCACACAATCATGGGAAAAGGAGCGGCTATAAAACGATGAATAATTTTTTTTGAGCGTCACAACCCCCGCAAAATAACTTGATCCATTCGTTCCGATAACATTTGGAAAGTCTCAAAGTCGCCACTTTATCCCATTCAGAAGGGCTAAACCGGAAGTTAGACTGACTTGATGACTCGAGTGACTCCAAAACCCGACTCTCATTGGTGAGTGACTCATACAAACTCGAGTTAGTAAAAAGAGTCGAACCTCCCATCACTACTAATCATGTTGGAAGGGTGGGAACGTGGCGAACTTAGTGGGCGGAGCAAAGCAAGCTGATTGACAGATTGTGCTCGTTGGGAAACAATGACAATTGTGAAATGACAATGACAATCGGTGAATATATATGGAAATAAATAAATGATTATATTTGAAAATTTTAAAAAATGTAAAAAATAAAAAGTCCATTAAGTTAATTAAGTTAAAAATATATAATTTTTCAAAAACAGGAATATATATATATATATATACACACATATATATATACACATTTATATATATTATCTCTTTGTATAAAGTATATAATGGAAACATGAGCTGACATGACATCATCTTTATGGAGATTCACATCCACTCCTGATTGGCAAATAAGTGAACGGTTGCAGGTCTAATTGGTGAGAATGTAAATACCATGTTACCCAATACCAATTACGCAATAAACAGGTTCTCTAAACGATCAACACCAACCCCTCCTGTCGTGGTGATGGGTCAAACAATACAGGAGACGTTTTTCATTCATTCCCTCTCCCAAGATACATGGAAACAGGAAACAATACTGACCGAGATACGGTGTTACAGAGTCAAACTGGCCTTCAGCACAGAGCAAACAAACATTACAAAATAAAAATAGTTACAGGTGAAACTAGCCTTCAGTGAGCAAACATACGTTACGGAACGACAGAAGACAGAACGATGGTCTATGCCGAAGTGGTGCTGACTGACGAAATAACCCGGGACTTTAAGCAGAGAAATCCAAACAGCACTGAAACAGGAAGGGGTCAATTTTACCCAAGATTTCTTGAGCATTTTTTAAGCTACTATTGTACCTTTGTCAGGGATGAGAGGTTATGGGTCTATACAGTGCCAGAGGGGAAATAACCTACCCTAATCATGGCCCATTTCTCAATTTCCCATCTCTTTTACCTCTTCTGACTGTTAATCAATATTTGTACATATCTGTATATGAATCAGCTGGCTGGAAAGTTTCACAAGTCCAGAGCACTCAAAGGCAGCCCTCCTAGTTTGACACTGAAGCAGCCATAATCAAAATTTTATTTTATTTTTTTTACAATATTTATAGATCGTGGGAAATATTTTCAAAAATAGTCTGATAATTAGGTCACATGTTTTGTTTATCCCTGATGCTTACCATTGATTCTGTATTGATGTTAAGCTGTGAATTATTCAATCATCAAAGTGTATTAATTTATTTCTGCCCAGAAAACAAAAGCTTTGAAGTGAAATTGAATTCCGATGAAAACGAGAACTTTATAATATTGTTACATTGGTTACAGCTGCATTAGCACCACAAATGACAAGCAGGGATCCCACACACTGACATTCGCTGTCGGTGAGAGACACGCCTCTCCTCCAATCAGTGCTAGCTCTCCTGTAGTACCCACAGGGTGTGAAACAGTCATTGAACTCAGGTGAAAGTATGTTGGAAGTGTATAGGTGCTTCCACTGTAGTTCTCCTTGCAGAATGCATTTATCAGTTGTTAGTGCATACAATACTGTGGTTCTTGAACAGGTGTGGATCCCTTAGGAGCAACTTGAAATGAGAAACTCACGATTCAGAAAAATAAGGAGAACTTGTTAAAACCCAAATAGATTCTTTTTTAATTATGCTTCGGAATGTATATTTAATTTACTTTATTCATCACTGTAGCCATTTAGACGTAGGTCTATAGCTCAACTTCCATTAATACTAAATTGTGGTTTCTAACGTAGCTGGAAAACAGAGCAAAAATAATCAGACATTTTCCCGTCAAGATGTGTTGAGGTCTATCGTGAGCTGGAAATGTACACTACATGGACTGAAAAAATATTGATGCATTAAATCCCACAGGGTTCAGATAAATAGCCAAAACTAAGTGCATAATAAACATGTTCTCTTTACACAGTTTGTTCAATTTACTGACTCTCTCCTTTAAGAGATCTCATGTTAAACCAATAAATGCCATTTGTACATAATCTGTTACAAGAAGAACAAGGTTATGAGAGCCATCTTCCTTGGTAAGCTATTTTACCATGTGTCCCCCAGGGCTGCGTATATCTCATATTGACGAACACATTACGAAGAGATGATTTGACTGTAGTAATGGCTGTATTAAATGAAGCCATGAAAAATGAATTCAATTGCAGTTTCAATAGCCTGGATAGTACTAGATTACTCTAAAATGGAGGCAGAGAATATTCTGTAAGAAAATTGAGTTATACATACTGGAAGTGAAATTTTCATTACCTGAAATGGCACTGTTGATCATACCCAATGCTAATACAAAAGCTAACCGCAGTTTAGCTGCAATACCAGTTAATCTCAGTAACATATAACCTATTTTCTCCTTTATGCCAACCAAGAACTATACATTTTAAGCTATTTTTATACAAATGTCCAAAGAACATTATTTAAAAATTTTTTACTGACATAAACTACAGGCCAAACAATTTGTGACAAGACTCTTCAAATTGCATTGATAAATTTGAACAATACAATAATCAATAACTTTGTTTCTAAGTCTATGCAATAGTTTAATAGAAAAATCTTTGGATACAAAACAAATGCCACTGGAAAACATGGACAGTCATGGCAACGAACAAGAAGTGTATAAGCACTGGAATGGCTCGACAAGCAAACAACACAATGCAACGGTGGATGACACACAATCCAACGGTGGAAAGTTTCGGGATGTGATCAGTGTAAGCCACAGGCATGACAGCCATACAGAAACTTATATAGCTTATTTTTGTATTTTTTATTATGTTTTTTTTATTTTTTTTTTTACATAGTATCCATTTATACAGCTGGATATATACTGAAGTACCGGGCACAGCTCAAGGGTACAGCTCAAGGGTACAATGGCAGTGTACTACCTGGAAATCGAACCTGCAACCTTTCAGTTACAAACCCAGTTCCTTAACCATTATACTACTCATTATTGCAATTGACACAAAGCAGTCGTGTTTTTCCCGGTATATTTCCATGCAAAGACATAACAGCATTCCGATGCCTGCATTGTTGGTTGGCAAGCCACTGTAACCAGGAGCCACTGTAACCAGGAGCCACTGTAACCAGGAGCCACAGTTACAGTCATGGTGTGTAGCAGAGCTATTCAACTGGTGGCTTGGAGGACCAATGCACACCACCACAGACATGCTTTTAACCTGATGAAGATGGGAAAAAAGGATTCTTGAGATACATTATTCACAAACATCAAAAACTCATCAGTATCATGTCAACATAACTCTCAGTATCGATCAAATAATAAGCAATTGTTATATTTTAAGCATATTTCTTTAAAAAACATTTAATATTTAAGGCATCCAATTACATAGATGTGCAAGGCATCTTATTGATACCCTAATTTTATAAGCAGTATCTGGAAAATGTTTGTCCCCTGTGCAATCTTTAAAAGGAATCTGGCCTCCAGAAAGAAGTTGTTGAAAAACCAATGTCATTCTTCTTAATAATCCAGTGTTAAATTATAAAAGCAATATCTTGGTCATTTGTTATTAATTTTATAATTGTAAATAAACGGTTAATGCAAGCACCGCTACGTAAAAGCTAAAATATTTCCATCTCAAACATTCTTGGCGAATGAATAGCAAAAGAGCAGTAAATGGGCCTTAGTCATGATGAATGATTTGCAGAAAACATCATTGTTTTTCATGAAAGGCCCCTAAAATGATGTTCTATTGCAAGAGCATCAGGGTGTTTGGTGTTTGATGTTATTGTATGTTATTGTACTTGCTGCGTGGTGCTTTTCCTTTGACCCCCCACAAGACCCCATCCAATTACTCACCAGTAATTCAGTTTAAGCATTCCCAGGTCATAGGGATGTCAGCCTTGACACTCAAGTGTGCAAGAAACCGGACTTAACCTGCATTTTTAGCATGCACCAGCACACCAGCAACACATATCGATACACATACAGGTATGGAAAAGACATCATCTCAAAAGATCTGAGGAACAGCGTGGAATGGTTGCTTAATCTTTCATGAACCGTGTTTGAAATTAGTGATTGGCTCACAGAATGACCTGGAGGTGAAAAAAAGAACAACAAAAGAAGATAAAATCACAATGAAAATGTACTGTTTGCTACGAGGCCTGGTTCTTTTTAAAAAAAAATTTTTTTTTAATTGTTTGTGTGGGAATAGATCCCCGTGGCCAGATAATAGTGAGGCTTGGGAGATCCCTACGGAGCTTGGGCTTTGTGAAGCTTCCCTTGTTTGCGATAGCCCCTGTGATATTGCCTAACAGGCTCGAGAACAGAGCAGTAATTTTCTGGATGGATGGTGCCATGAAAGCGGGCCATTATTGGGCAGTCAGCAAGGTCTCTCAGGGTTATGTTTCTAGTCCGATTATTTGCTTTATATAGTTTTTGAAGCATAAGCTTTAAAGTTAAACAGCCCTAGGGTTTTTTATTTCGCTATGTTTCAGGGAACGTTTTTGGGATAATCTAATTGGCTACCGGTATTGCTGAATGTTTGCAGACAAATACACACGCACGCACGAAAGCACGCACACACAAAAAACCCCGCAAATGCTCTGTTTTTAAAGGTATATCCAATTATACAAATGCCTTTATCTTGAACTAAAGTAATTTTATTTACCCAGTATCATTTTCAAAAGAAGTACAGGAGTAATTGTTGCTTTCTTTGCCCTCCCAAGACTGACAGCTGCCAACAAGCGGGGAAATAGAGATTGAAAGGACAGAGTTGTAACTTGACACAAAACTTAATGACGAGGCGCTGAAGGGTGAAGCGGTCTGAGATTGGAGATGTTTTCTGACATATTGATAGGGGGAGAACTGACTAAGGCTGAACTCAGCAAGCACAGTCACACAGAACAGGGGCGGAAATCTCCGGGTCTCTCTTAATCATAAAACGCCAGGTACCTTTAGCACGTACCACCTGCTTCCACTTAGCCCTCGAAAAAAATAAAAATTTCTTCAGTTTATGAAAAGTTTGGAACTAGAGCCAAAAGTCTTTACCGTCTTAAGGGAGCCCTGAGATACCTGAAAGAAAACAGGCACAAAAAGAAAGAATTAAAAACGGTAACTATGAATTTCCACAGAATAGAAATCGTTCTCAAATTGATTATAAAAATGTTATTTCATCGGGTTTTCCCCTCCTCATCAACATTAACGTTGAGACAGAGTGCATCTTTTTATCTAAATTTAGGCAAAATTTTAACTTTTAACTAAATAATCTGATACCGCTTACGTCAGTGGTTCCCAACCCTGTTCCTGGAGATCTACGATTCTGTAGGCTTTCACTCAAACCCAAGCAAAGCACACCTCATTTAACCACAAGAGATCTCATTGAGCTGCTAATTAGCAGAATCAGGTGTGCAAAATTAAGGTTGAAATGAAAACCTACAGCATGGTAGATCTCCAGGAACAGGGTGGGGGACCACTGGGTTACATTATGTGCCGTAGTAAATTAATGATTTTAAATAGTGCAGATGTGCATTGATATTTAAGAGACACGGAGTTTGCAGCGAGTGTCATTCACATGGCTAATGGCTATGCTACAGGCACAGGGAGAGACAGCAGGACAGTGTATACCCTTCCCATGAGGATATGTGCTCTCATTTCCTCACTTCCTGGATTTTCCATAATCTTACTGTCGACGGGCTGCTTTCTCATTCCGATATTCCAGAATGCATTTTTGCGCTGGTATGTATAACCTTTAGCTGGCCCTGTATCTGATTTTAATACAAATCAAGGTACAACTTGTTTAGCGCTTCGACAAACCCGACGTGCAAAGCGAGCAGATTATCGCGGTTAGTAAAAAATAATTGCTAACTGTTGTTAAGGTGAATGTCCAAACCGGGGTCGCTTCAGGCGAATGCTGGCTTGTTGTCATAGTATGTGGATTATAACAGAAATAAATTACATAATATTGGTTGTTCAAATATTTATTTCAAAAGGAGATAACTTGCATTATTTCCTGCACATGTTTACATTGGAAGCTGAATACAGGCATGTATCCCATTGTACAGTATAGCAACTGTGCCATGTAATCACATTACATTTATATTCTATTATAAATTTTTGGTCTATTCATGAATCTTAATTAATTAATTTTATTAATTAGTTAGTCATTTCCCCTGAGCCTTCGCTGAACACTGAACTCATATTATAAAGTACATGTTACAAGGCTATGGCCCAGATTCAATAAAACATTTTTTTTGGGGGTAGAAACATACATTTAAAAATGTTTTGTGGTCAATGAACTAAAAGAGAAAAATTAACACATGCATTTAATTGTGAGCCAAGGTTAAGGGCAAGTGTTGATTTAATAAGGGCAAGTGCTGATTTAATAGAGGCCACTGTATCTCACAATTGCGGTATTGTCCTAAATTATGCACACCTAGACATTATACTGACAACGTGTGCAGCAGTTTTTACACATTCTGAGATGAAATGGGAGAGCATTTGCTTCGCGCCACTGTTGCTGAGGATTAAGTCTGTATTCAATCACTGTTTGTCCTTAACTTATGATTAAATGCTGATTAAAGCGTCCTCCTTCAGTTTTGTTTGTTCAGTTTTCCTGAAAAAAAATTGATTTGTCAGCAATATAGAAATTAGATTAATTCAGATCTCTCACTAAATGTAGCTTTAGTCACTTGAATGGTTAGCAGTTTGCTGGGAAACCATTCAACAGCAAAAACTTTCATTGAAATGCAGGCATTTTATCAAAAACCGTTGTTCTCATGCACACAATATCCGCCATACTCAAACACTTTTTTTGTTTGTTTTTTGATTGGACAATAATTACAGGTTACAGAATTTTGTGTCTGCTTAGATTATTTTGGATATGCAACATATTTCTGCCGATGATCCAAACATATAAAACATTAAACGTTGCTGTAGACTTCAATACAGAATAAGACAGTAAGTAAATAAGAATGGGTTTGAATGGAGTTGAAAACCAGTTTCCAGTTTAACCAAAAGATTGCAATGTCAACGCACAATGTTCCTACCACTGAAATTTTTTATGCATCAGTTAAGAGTGCTTCACTATCAGAAATGAATATTAAACAGGCGTACCTGTGGAAGATTTCTGATACAGCCCTGTTTTGCCATTACTTTTTAAAGTTTGGATTATATACCTGTATGCTAATGTGCTATATATTAACATCCAGTTCTGAAAACAACAAAACAAAGTTATTTGTTCATGACTATTGGAGTGATAAAAAGTGATTTCTAAAACACCCATCAGTATTCATTATTCATATAAATTCTGACTCCCAAATCTGCCTGCCGTTTAATGACTCCAGCCACAGGAGACCCACTGTGCCGACTAGAACGTACATAAGCCGTTTGGTGATTGACGGTGTGCGCCATTCCCGTTTTGGTAAAAACAGGCCATTATAAATGTGTTGGGGTTAGCGCGGTGTATGCTATGCAGGCTAATAAAGGGCCCGTTTCTCACACCCACTGTGTAGGTATTCAGCCACTGCCTATTTCCCATAAATCTATTTTAAATTAATTCCATCACAAAGCAAACACCAGCTACATAGTTACCAATGCGTGCGTGCGCTGTGCATGCGCCGCGCGCCCTGCCGTACGGTTTAGAGCAGAAACAAACCTGCGGTCTGTTGGATAATTGTGTCACGCTGCATGTAATGAAAACGGCATGTGCAAGGTAAATGAGGCACAGCAACAACACAATAAAAAAATGAATCTTCCCCGGTGTGCTGTGTGAAGGTACGCGCCGCGAATGAATCTTCCCCGGTGTGCTGCGTGAAGGTACGCGCCGCAAATGAATCTTCCCCGGTGTGCTGTGTGAAGGTACGCGCCGCAAATGAATCTTCCCCGGTGTGCTGTGTGAAGGTACGCGCCGCGAATGAATCTTCCCCGGTGTGCTGTGTGAAGGTACGCGCCGCGAATGAATCTTCCCCCGTGTGCTGTGTGAAGGTACGCGCCGTGAATGAATCTTCCCCGGTGTGCTGTGTGAAGGTACGCGCCGCGAATGAATCTTCCCCGGTGTGCTGTGTGAAGGTACGCGCCGCGAATGAATCTTCCCCGGTGTGCTGTGTGAAGGTACGCGCCGCGAATGAATCTTCCCCGGTGTGCTGTGTGAAGGTACGCGCCGCGAATGAATCTTCCCCGGTGTGCTGTGTGAAGGTACGCACTGCGAATTAATCTTCCCCGGTGTGCTGTGTGAAGGTACGCGCCGCGAATGAATCTTCCCCGGTGTGCTGTGTGAAGGTACGCGCCGTGAATGAATCTTCCCCGGTGTGCTGTGTGAAGGTACGCGCCGTGAATGAATCTTCCCCGGTGTGCTGTGTGAAGGTACGCACTGCGAATTAATCTTCCCCGGTGTGCTGTGTGAAGGTACGCGCCGCGAATGAATCTTCCCCGGTGTGCTGTGTGAAGGTACGCGCCGCGAATTAATCTTCCCCGGTGTGCTGTGTGAAGGTACGCGCCACATTAATAAGCAAATCGGTTTCCCCCATAAGCAAAACACAAAACAAAAAAAAACAAAAAAAAAAAATAGGAGGAAATAAGAAGACACCAAGGGGCATGTGATGGACATTTTGTAACGATACGACCAAATCGCCTTCCGCGTGTTTTTCTGCACGCTTTGTTCTCAACAGTGATCTTGTTCCTGGCGGAACATAATTACAGTCTGTTAGTGCAACGCTGGCGGCTTATGAAGGATAACACAGGATCCCTCGCTCGCCCGTGTCTCTGCTTCACAGCACATCACAGCATAGAGGAAGACAAAAAAAAGAGAGAAAGCGCAAGAAAAATGATAATTACTCCACCACCTTCTGCGTGTCCATCAAACCCTGATGTCTAATGAATAAGAGGCAGAGGGACTTTCCCCCCCAAACATTTGAATGTAAATTTATCTCACTTTTTAAATTTATTATCCAACACAGTTTATGTTAAAAAAAACACATTATCATGCACTGACATTTTATGCATAATAGGGAACTTCGTGAGCTATTGTATGTGATGAAGTCAAAGCAAATATAGTTAAAATGCTATTTTAAATGTAAACGGCGATGTAATTAAAGAAACACTGTTTACACGCGTGCATTTCATACATACAGACACACACACACACACACACACACACACACACCACCCCGCCTTCATTTGCCCAAGTGTATTCTCTTATACACACACACGCACACACACACAAATGCATTCTTATACACGTGGGCACACACACAGACACAATAACATTTCAAATTATGGGTGATATTCATATTCTTGACAACAGATCTAAGTGAGCTTCCAGAGAAAAGAGCGTTGAAGGCCTCTCGTATCTTTGATAGTCTACTTATGGTAGTAATGAGAACTCATGTAAAATTCATGAAGTGCACCTCGAGCAGAAGACGATTGTTAGTAATTGTTCTGCAGGCACTCAAAAAAAAAAAAAAAAAATGCGGCCGAAATTGTACATAAAGAAGCCTTTACGTTTTTACACTAATTACTGATAGACAGTTAAGTGCATTCAAATTACTTTCATGTGTTCCAAAATGTGCAGACAGAGATTGGAATCTTACCTTTCTCAACAGCTGTTTGGCACAAGAACGCAGAAAAGCCCGCTCTTACTCGCCAATTACAAAGTGCCATTTCCTTGCAATTACGCCGCAGATTAGACCTTTTCATTTTCATATGTGATTAAGTAAAAAGGCACTTATGGCTGTATTGTTATCAACCCTCAAATGAAGAATGGGGACCTCTCAAAGTAAGTAAAGCAACATGCCGTTCTGTATTTACCATCAGATTATTATTTACACCTGGGATTGTACATTCTCCCAAATCTGCAAATAAATAAACAAATAATCTATCAATCATTGATGGTCTACAAAAGGAGCCTGAGCCACACGACTGCACAAGAGGAACATCTCAAACGCGTGCCGCTGACAGTTATGTGTTCGGACTTTCTCTCTGATACCTTTATTGTGTGTGTATGAAACCAGAGTCTGTCTCGAGTTAGATCTGTGAGGAGTCAGAGTCTCAAACGCATTATTGGTAGCGCTCATCAGAATTGAGATGAAGATGATGAGATTTGGCGCGGTCCCTCTCTCCGCTTTACGAACCCGAGCCCGTGCTGTCACCGTTTTCAGGGTGTTTTCATTCCCCCTGAAAACCGTGCTCACTTCATATTAACCTATACAGCTCAACCGTTTCTGGATTTTCTTTTCCTAAGAACCAGTCGGCCACTTAGAGAACAAATGAAGCCACATGCTGAGGCAGAGTAGAGACGACCGCCACCTTTCCACACTTTAATGCTTCAATTTGATGAATAACCCACAGCGGCTGAGCAACTCTCCACTGCTACTATGTGCCACTACAACAATACACAAAGCTAAATAGTCAAATAAATGTAAAATGGCAACATTGTGGTATAGTGGTTAGGGAACTGGGCTTGGAACGTAAAGGTTGCAGGTTCGATCCCCAGGTAGGACACTGCCTTTGTATCTTTGTGCAAAGTACTTGCTTCAGTATACTATATCCAGCTGTATAAATGCATACTACGTAAAAATGAGAAAGTTGTGTAAGTTGCTATGGATAAGAGTGACTGCTAAATGCCTGTAAAACAAAATTCCCAACATTCTGTTCCAAATCCAGTCTACGTCTCAAGGAAATTAAGTGTACTTGTTTCAGGCCAGTATTCCTTCCTATAGTGAACGTGTCTAATAAGCTCAAATTAAGGCATGGTAAAGGTATATACGTTTTTTTTAATTCACATGAAACGGCGCCAACACTTAAAACCCAAACATCAACAGAGAAGGTACGTGTGGCAGGACTTTCGCAGAATCACATGTATGGAAACAGAGTAAAACTTTTTCTGAACATTCGCTCAATATCTAACATCCCCCTCGGGTGCGAGGGTTGGCGCGGTAACGATCCGACGACCGCCACCAACCCCCTGCCCCCCCACGTTTAGTGTATCCATGTGTGCCTGCGACGTCTCCACTTGACCTGCTGCCGACCTGTCGAATGCCCTCTCGCGCACCTGCATGTCATTTCCCCCACACGGATCGGAGACCAGTTACGTCCTGACGGACTACTGCACTTCAAAGATCACATTCTTCTTTTAAAAATTTCCCTCCCGTCCATTGTCTGCTATGGGAAGCAGAGGGGATAAAGACCACGGAGGCCATTTTGGATGATTGGTCTGGAAACAATGCTGAAAGGAGGGTCCCGTGCTCTTTCAGACTGACCCTCTGAGGCTGGCGGCGTAATGTAAAACTACACCCTCTGTATTTGCCTTATGTCAAATGCGGTGATTTGCAGAAACCGTTAATAATTGTCTAAGTGCTCCAGACTGCCAAAGCTGTCCATCAGTTGCTTTATTCATTCCTGCCTCTTATTTTTTTACACTGAATAATATTTTCACTGAACTGAACCGCCTTAATTGGTGGAGATGTCACTCTGGCGCCTTAACTACAAAAAGTATTTTAGTGCCGAAAAATATACGCATTCGACATACTGCTGTTCTTGGTACAAAAAAAAAAGAAGTTAGCCAATGTTTCACTTTAATAAAAAAAATATTGTCAGAAGAGCATCTTGTCCCTTATAAGTTTAGTAAGACTTTATCTAGACATAATTTTTTTATGCTCATTTATTGCGCCGCATGTGAGTTGGGCTGTTTTTCTCGATCTGTCTCACTCTGGTGTTGTCACTACCCACTTACTGTCAGGGCTGTCACTTTGTTGCCATTTCATTTTTATTTTATACGTGCCACAATATCCTTGCATACAAATGCAAGCAAAGTCAACAAAATGACAGCTGCACTTCAAAACAATGACAGCATTGAGCCAACCAACGAATAAATGCCGTACAGTAAGTGACGTGGAAATGCGCCGAGAGTATACTGGAAAAATAATATTTCTCTGAAATCTGATTCTGACTAAACAAAACCGATAGGTTGTAGGTGTGGGCGCCATGAGGGTAGACTTGCGGATTTCTTCAGTACACCCACACTAAAGGTCACATAATGTTAGAAAATAAAGGCCATCACAGCAAGCTCTTAGATTATTATGAGTATAACAACATAAGAACACATAATGACAGGAATAAGCCATTCAGCCCATTTAGGCACGTAGTTTAACATTCTGGAGAGTACACAGCACAGTGTCACGCTTGGACATCAATACTCCAAGAGTCTCTGTCTCTACCTCATGACCTGCCAAGCTGTTCCAGGCATCAACAACCGTGCAAAATATAATTCCTGATAGCATTCTACACATATAATATTTGCTTCAGAACATTAAAGTTTTCAGGCAATTTGACCATACGTGTCCTTGAATATGCATCCCTTATGAAAAAAGACAGAAGATGAAAATATATTTTTTGTAAATAAATGATGTCCAAACTTTTGGGGGCCATTTAAAGGCAGGAAATCTTGCAACTTTGGCGCCCTAGATTCCATCCTGAATCACAAAAGCTGGTCTTTAAATCAGAGATGGCCTCCTATTATATTATTTATTCAAGAGGACAGAGATAAAAGCTTCCATGAAAGTGAGTACATAGCGTAGCGCTGCGTTTAAAGTCTGAGGAAAAATCTTTTCTTTTCTTTGAGAAACCTAACGTGGTCTCGTCAATACAAAAATTGATTTACTCACTTCAAATAAGATTGTTCTTTTAAAGTCTGTCTGCTAGCTCTTGGAATAACCAGTGAAAAAGAAAAAACAGCAGTCGATTCTAACACTGCAAATGAATCCACATTTTGCTTCTAAATTTCTGGAGCTATATAATATGTTCCTAATGATGTACAGTAAGTGTCTGTTTAAAATCACTAGGGGAGAGCTGCATGCTTCTATACTGTGCAGCACCGATGGAGTCGTGTCCTTCCTGATGGAAATATTAATGTATTCCTTTTTGGTGGAGCCATTTTAAAAACCTGTAATTGGGGCAGGTTGTAGCATCAGTAGCTCACTCTAAAAGCAACCGGCACAGTGCACATTGCCTCGAGTGTTCGCAGCCTGAAAGCCGTGACTTGACTTCACCTTTTTTTGTGCATCGCAGCCTTGGGTAGGGGATACACACGACGGAGTAAAACAGGAACGGGGGTGTGGGGGGGGGAGAAGTGAAGTAATGTTAGGCTTGATTTAGTTTCCCTGTCAGACAGAGACATCACTTCTACCTTCTTTACAAATCGGCGTCTCCTTGCTCTTCCGAGTGAGTGTCGGATACATGCATCACCTTGATACCGCTGTTATCATCAAGACCCTGTCTGCTCCTGCACGTGTGTCAGCTTGATCCGAGCCGGATTGCGGTAGGTATCGCACATTGGCCTTTCCTCTCACTGTGCACTTAATGCCCTGCAGTCTGCACAACGTATGGCCAGGCCCGCTGATATGTCTGAGTGAGCCAGTTAAACGGCTCTATCTTTTTTTCTCAGAAAACCTTTTATCCTGTACATAATTTCTCTTTTAAAAGCATGGCCAAGGGTCAAAGGTCACCATGTGTAAGGGCCAAAACATACCTCACGTAAATACGCGAACGTGGACGCTTCGAGCTACGCGAACAGTTTTTCTTTTGCCATGACATTTGTGAAAGACAAACCAGAGGAAAGCACAGATCGAACAAGAAAGTTGTTCACTGCTATAGCGTCTCTCGCTGCAATGCTTTGTCTCTCACAAACGTCACGGCAAAAGAAAAACTGTTTGCGTAGCTCGAAGCGTCCACGTTCACGTATTTGCGTGAGGCATGTTGAAAATCAGATGTTGCTTAAGTGTAGGCTACAATATGTAAATGGTGCTCATAAATTCTTTCTTAAAAAAAAAAGTAAAGTCAATAAAATCCATCTATTTAATCACAGGTCCTTAGAGTCACAACTTCTTAAATATTTTATGACTTAAAATATGAGTTTGCCATTTCCATAAAGGCAAATCTTAGTCACGTTTGTTATACTTCATTTCAATCGGTTAAAAATCTGCAACACGTTTTGAAATTATTTTCTGCAAGGCTATTGCAGCAAAATGTGAAAGAATTCATAAATATTGTGCAGGTAGCTGGTTTTTAAAAAATAATGTATGTCCATAGCTTGTTGTCCGTAATTATTCCCAAACCTGGCTAATATTTCTGTAAGCAGTTAAAGAGGAATTACTGTACACGGTTATACCGTGCTAACCTTTAGTGCTCCTACATTTTTATGTTTAGGAGTTTTTTTTTTTTACCACAATGCATTTCACAATCTCACTAACCATCAGGCTGAGCAGTTTGTCATGCAATTTTTGTAGCGGAGTTTATCATTTTTTTTTTTTTTTTTTACTGCCAAGCCCAAGCTGTGCTACCATGCAAGAACAGCGTCTATATCAAGGGTCCTCGCTGAGTGAATGGTTTCATTCATTTGTCTGGAGGGGGAAAGAAATCATTTGTTTTCCTTAATGGGTGTCACATTTGCTTTTTCAAATCAACAAAAAGGTTATTATTACATGTGGACAAGTGCTTATATTTGAATCAATATAAACTCTGTTACTGGGGTGATTTACTGTGCCTACCCAGCTCCTCCCCCCCCCCCCCCCGCCGAAACAAAGGTACTGAAGGTTAGTTTCAGCATTTTTAAGCAGATGGGCGGGGCTTATGTGCCCTAAATGACTGAGTGACTCTTTAAAAAGAAAAAATAACATATTAGAGGAACTTGACAAATGTATAAATAACTTTGTTCTTTCCAATTAAGACGTCAAATGCTGCTTGTTAACGTGCTGTTTGTCTAAGGCCGCTTGAGAGAATGTTGTTCTGGTTAAAATGACACTTTATACCTCAGTGATTTGTTATTGCTGTAGTGACCAGAGGTTTGCTTGAGCCAATTTACCCAGGCATCATACTACCCACAAAGCTTTGGGTTTATTCTACCTTACTTACTTTCCCCGAACGAGAAGATGAATTCCCCTGAAGCTAACTACTGAAAGTACCTCACTCAAAGTTGACAATAAACTCTTAATACAAATATCATAAACTATTAACCCATGCTTTTGAGGTGGCCATATGTATTTTTTTATTTATTATTATTTTTTTCTTTACTCCAGATAAGAGCTCATGCTAAGTGATTGTCAATTTTCACATAATCAAGTCTTGTTCTGTCTGTTCAGAGGGCAGGCAAAGCCTTATATGGAACCATGAATACCACATCGTCAATGGTACTGATACACTTTAGAGAAGACAGTTAAAATGTATTTTACTTTGGCAAGTATTTATTTATTTTAGTAAAAAATGGATACTTGGGTATACTAGCGGGGAGTAGTCCCAGGTAAGATTTGCATGTGTCATTAATCAGGAACAAATAGTTCATTGCTTTGGAAAGGTCAAGTAGAAGATGAATCATGTAGAAAGGAATATGTTCTGGCGCGGGACTAGTGGCTTTTGATGTCATTTCACTGATAGAGAGGTCGTCATCTTAACATCAGCAGTAATTAGCGACTATAATCTCTGACCGGCTGGGGATTTGGCGTCCATTCTAAAATATCCCACTCTTATCTCTTAATATTTATAAGCATTATCACTTCCACTCAATATTGCGCTGTCCCTAAGACCAGTGTAATTCAATAGAACCCCTGCAGTTACACATGCACACGACAGGGTAACAAATAACCCGAAACCTGCCCCCACACCACGGTTTCCATTCTGTGATGGTGCCTTGCATGTAGCCCAGAATACTAAACCGGTGACTTGTACTAAATCTAGTGACTTTCACTGCTATTATTAATTAATTGGCATCATGAAGGAGGTGCTTCTATTTTTCAAATCTCAAAGTTGCCCTGTTGTGTAGAGCCACGCTCCTTCCAGGGAAAGACGGACAGATGGGATTGACATTCTTAATAGGCAGCTGTACATGCAGGGCCTTCAGTCTGAGCCCCCCAGTATTGGATTTCTCGCAACTGATATCGGCCCAGACACATGGAGATATAGGGGCCAGCATCTACAGGCAGGAATTCAATCAATACAGCCTGCCTCTTAACAAGGCTTACATTACAGCAGTCGGAGAAGAGACCATCTGGCCCAGTCTCTAGAGCTCCCTTAGTCTCATGTAGATCTCTCTCACTAATGTCATTTTTATTTGGTTAACACTAATAAACTGCAGCCAACACTGTGAATCCTGTACCAGAAAGACGTAACTCAATTTCTTTCTTTATTCTCCCCCACAGAGTCAAAAACATCTGTCCCTCCGAAGGGACTCCGCAGAGCAGGAGTCGGAGGGGTTTTGGGGATGAGCTGACGTTACCGTGACGAGGGCCGACAGGCGGGCTGGGTACGGCGATGCGGAGGCAGATCGTAAGCGGCAGACGGCGTCTAATACGAGAACCCCGATTGCATTTTAGACGACATTCAGGGATTCGCAGCTCGAAGCCAAATAAGATTGTAAGGAAAGACTTGAGCGCGCTGTAGCTGTGTTTCTGTGTCTCTCTGCAAGAGAGGACGGAGGATGTCTCAGTATTTCAATCAAATAAAGTAAAACACTACGTAGTGTAAAATGTTTTAGTTTTCTTACGCTAGGTTGAGTGACATCCTAAGAGACGGTTCTATATAGGAGTTCTAATTCAACATGGAAGTCATATTATCATCATTTTTTATTTTTTTTATTTTTTTAAAGTGTTATTTAAGTATTATTATTTTAACTGGATTGTCAGTGGAATCCATTTTTGTTTGCAGCATGCAGTCATTGATAGTAAAATTTATAAAAGAAATGGCAGTTTGGTGCTGAAGCTATATGAACAGCTGGTATTAATAGTAGACGTAGTGACAACACTGTCAGTAATAGGCCGATAACTATTAGTTATATATTTCAGGGTTACTGCCAATTCACTTTGAATGTGCGTACAAATAATAATTTAACAAGGTTAGAATTATTATTTTTATTTTATGTTTAGTTTTCCTGTCCCTTGGTTTGGGTAGCTCCAGCTGGCCACTGTGTGTGTCAGACCCCCCCTCCCCCCTCCCAAGATAATGTGGTTGTATGAAAAATGAGTTAAGACCAGATCAAATATGAAATGGGTTATAGTGTTCATTTCCTGTTTGACAGCAGCAGTGTAATTTTCACAAAACTACAGCGAATCTCCTCGTTTCATCGAGGAGGAATATACACACAGTGAGTTCACCACCTGCTGGGGCTTTGACATACTTTAGTTTTACCTCCAAAATAATAGCAAAATGCATTTCCACAAAGCATTTAAACCCAATTGCCAATATAAAAGAATGAAGCGCCTGTATTTTATTTAATGATTTTAAAATATCGAATGACACCGTATTACATTTATTTACAAACAAAACTTTTATTTACAAAATGGATTAAAAGAAATCCATGTGAAATGTAGTGACAAAATAAGCTGGAGATGTAGTATTTTTTTTGCGGGGTGGTAAAGGCCGTGAAACGGTGAGGAAACTGAACTAAAGGTTGCAGGTTCCATTCCCAGGTAGGACACTGCTGTTGTGCACTTGTGCCTGAAATGCAGTATTTCCACATGACAAAAAACTTGGAAAAGAAAAAGCAAAAAAAATAAAAAATTGAAATAATTTTTCTTTAACTGCAGCATAAACAAATGTGTTTATGCAAATCGGGATCAATACATTTCAGTTATAGATAGATATTTATCGTTTGTCCCCTTTCGGGCATGGCAAAGGGGGAGAGAGGGCTCTTCTGTATTCATGTCTGATGTGCATTAGGCCAAAATTAAACCTATTCCAAATGGAATGTGTTGACACATACTGGAATAATAAGAAAATACTGGAATTAAATTAGAAAAATAAAAATACATGTTTGCTTAACTTGCTTACGCATATTTCTCACTGTTTGGAAAAAATGCGTTGCTTTAAGATTGAATTGAAGCCTTCGACTCTTATTATTACACAACACCATAGTTCATGTCTTTTTAAAATACATTTCCAGTTGGCTTGCCTTATCCAGCCTTTGCTTCTCTGAAAACCACAACAATAAAAATAAAAAACGCGTTACCTTATTATTATAAAAATGGAGAAAAAAAAGTCAAAATAAGTCCTAGAAAAACTTCTACCCAAACAGCGATATTATCGTTTGACACATGGCATGTTAAAAAAAACTGCATCTTTTCACAGCAGAGCAAAGCGAAGGCTGATCAAGTGTGCCTGTGAACCCATCTTATTAAAGCTACAAAGCAGCCTTTTTAGATTTCTTACAAAAAAATAACCCTTAGCATCTAAACAAACAAACAGCGGCAAAAGGGAAAAAAATTATTAAATAGCATAACTTACAAAACTGTGAAAGCGCTGCAAGTTTATGACTGGCAATCGGGCCTCCAGCTCTTTGCGGGAGAGCAGGGCCACGTCTATTATTCCAGGGGCTGATTAAAGCATGATGGCTTGGTGTCCAATCTGCTTTTTTCCAGGGGAGGACTTGACAGCGTGCAGCGTTTCTACCTGGTGCCTCTACACCGTGTTGGGTGATTTACAAGCGGCTTTCTCAGTTTACGCGGTGCCATATTTTTGTTTCTACCCTGCTGAGTGCCAGGTTTAGAACTCTTGAAGAAATATTATGCTTTGCTGACAAAATACAGTGACAGGCATCTTGGCGCTAAAAAGCATGCCACGGTGTTTAACAGTAAGAAAGCAAAGAGACAAGTCAGGGTTGGAGGTATCTGTTGGGGCCCTTTACTATTTGATCTAAACCAGCACTGATTGAGCGGAATGATGTTTATAGCTGGGTAAGAATCTACTTTCAATTAAAATAAAAAAAGAAACAGGCAGGGGAAGGAAAGGTCTGGAAAACAGACGGTAAAATTTATTGAACAACTTTTACTGGGGTCTAGTCTGAGAAACGTGTGGCACTCAAATGAAACGTTTATTTTGATAGGTTCACCTGGAGAAGAGTAGGCAAATCATTTCCTTCATCACATTCATTATCCCTCATTTCAAAATCTACCCAAGTGAGCTTCCACACCAAGGAACAATTTGATTAAAAGTGTAAACAAGAAGCTTTGCTGAAATACATTAAGAAAACAGAAACCTCTGCAAAAGTGGCTTTAGAAAAAATACCTCCTATATGATTCAAAGCTACAACAAGACAGTCTCACATACATATTTTAACCTGTGGGTGTATTATAAACATGATAAACTTAATTTGTCTTTGAAGCAAACAACCTCACATTAAATGAAAAGCACAGAAAATATGAAGCAAATGAGTGTAAAGCCGTTTAACTGCTGAAAGGCATGGTCATTACTGTATGCTGTAATTACCCTCTAAAGTAAATGAACACCAGTTGTTTTTGTCTGGTTTTCAGTTGTAAAGCAAACAAAAGTTGATTTGAATTTGCCACTACAAAAGCTTCCCCTTACATCTAAGGCCGACTATAAATACAGACTGTCATTGCAACCTAATCAAATTAGGTGAGGTATTTTGGTTTGGCTGTCAGTCGTCGAGTGCTCTTCGCCGCCGATGTGAGCGATTCCCCAGAGATCCCCTTATCTCGGTTCAGGAGCTGCTGGGTAGATTTTCTTTATAACAAACCCAGGTGAATTAAGCGTAAATGGCTCTCACGTGATTTCAGCTCTCACAGGACCAGTCTTTCAGCACATTAGCTTTTGTTGTGGAAAAACACAAAGCGAAAAAATAAAACAAAATAAAAATAAAAAATGAGGATCGCAATATCAGGCTGGATTAATGCTAGGGAAGATATCAGGCCCCAACTGGCTCTAAGAGTTGATGTCATCACTGAGTGCCTCTAAGAGCTGATGTCATCATTGCGCGCATGATAGCATTACGCGTGAACCTGAGGCGATATGCCATGTGCAAAAAATGCCAATAAATGTACAGTTTAAGAAATAAAAAAATAGAGAAACCCATTCCAATAACAACCACACGGCTTCCAAGACTTGACAATCCAATTAATTTTTCAACAATTATGTTACATTAACAAGAAGTATAGTCTTTATACCGAGAGTAATTAGCAGGCAGCTGCCTTTGAAAAGAAACACAATCACACTCCAAGACATTAGTGCTGAACCCTAAAGATAAAAAAAACCCTTCAGTCTTCACTGCAGAGGCTGTAACTTCCTTATGTTTATAAACCTTCAGTCTTCACTACAGAGGCTGTAACTTCCTTATGTTTATAAACCTTCAGTCTTCACTGCAGAGGCTGCAACTTCCTTATGGTTATCCAATGGTCATTGATCGCATTGTACTCACATATTTATTCATTCATTTTGAATGCACTTCAATGGATTTAATGTAATGGATTTATCAGCAACAATGTGCCAGAATGTCTGGGGCAAGGCCTAGCTCCAGGGTGTAGTCAGTGCTAGTATTATATCCACCCCCCCTTCACAAACAAAAGTATTATATCCACCCCCCCCCTTCACAAACAACCACCAGAGAAGCTTGCGCCCCTACAAAGTGACAAGGACACCCCAAGAGAGCCACTAGGCCAAGAGCCCCCCATTTAGGAAAGATCTCTCTCCCGTCAGCCAGCCGCCCAGCCCGACCAATCGGCCACCCCGAAGCCAGTTGCACAATAGCAGACCCCCCTCTCCCCCGGCCGGCCGGTGATTTTTCATCGCCCTTGTAGGGCCATTTTATTCATTGTTTCCCCGGTGTAGTGATTGATGTTGTGCGCTCTTAATCTCCGTGAATGATAACTGCTGGAGTGTGAAGTCCCCTCTGTCTCTGACACCGGGCGGCTCGGCCAGGGCCACAGCCGCCACCGACTGCTCCTTCCCTCGCTCATTTACATTTCAATCTCAGCCTCATGAATGCAAAAAGTTCGGGACGAAAATTAATAACGCTGCGCGGGACCAGGGAGGCCGGGCGCCAGGGAGGCAGAACGTGGAGCTGGCTCGCCTGTTTCCCCCCTTCTGTGCTTCCAAAAGTGGCCCTCATTTTATCTCCTCTATCAGAGGTCTCCAATGAATGGCATTACAGACAAAGCCATATCTGGAACGACACAAATTTATTTCGGTTGCTCTGCCACGGCGTATTTTCGCAGAACCAGAGGGCGATTTGTCTGGGGACAATTTAGTTTCCATAAAGGATTTAAATGGTTTCTGTGGAGATAGTGGGGAGAAATTTAATTTGTTTCTCATTTACTACAGCAGGTATGAAAAGGAGAAAGATTGGATGGCTGATGGGCTAAAAATTGGTGCTGTCCCTCTGCAGCATCCCCCAAAGGGTTGAAGCCCTGCATCTTATAGATTGAGTGCAAACCCCCCACCCCCCCCTCCCCACCACCATCCCGTCCCCCCCCCCGTCCCCCAAGCCAGCACACAGCCCTTCTGCACCCTCTTCAGCCCGTAGAGAGTGGTAACCTTAAACCAACTTAAAAATAACCTTTGGGGAGCCTGCCGGTCACTCGGAAAACAGCGTTTCCATCGATCGGGCTGTCTGCGTGATTTATGACTTCATTTTACAGTAATTGAGAATTAGGGAGAAGATTAGCACGGCTCAACACATCGGCCTGATATGGGCACTGAGCTGTAATTTGTCACATCAGGACGTGGGCCACTTTCTTCCTCACAATGGCGGGTTCCCTTCTAATTGAATTTCGGCCTAACACGGAAATTAATTTGACACGGGCGAAATTTGAATACAGCCCTCTTTGCCTTTTTTGTTGTGATGTGCGAGGGAGAGGAGGGGGAGGGGGAGTGGGCGGACCACGGCGGCCGTGCTAGCACGCAATATTGATCCAAATCACTCGGAGTGGAGGCCAGCTGAAGTACGGAATCTCTAAATCTTATTTACGCTCATATTAAAGCGGTTCATCTACAGCAATCCAGGGCCAGATAAAGAATATTACCTTTCATTTTGTTTGACTGCGTGCAAGATGAAGTTTTGGGGATGGGGGAAGGGGGGGGTTACTTTTCTCCAGGCCAGTGTAGAGAGTCAACAGTCGCGATTGAATTACCGGTCAACTTGAGCGGCCCGTTGTCTGGGTAATTTGTCGTCTAAGTGGCAAAATAAAAGCTGCTATCTGAGCACCTGCTGTTGTGTCAGTCATCGCCAGCGATGTGGCGGACAGAGGGCCCGCCGCTGGGGAAAAAAAGCAGAGAGAAAAAACACTCAAACGCTCGATTCACACTTCTGATGGCGTAACACTATATGGTCTCATATCGCATCATATGCTCAGGAAATTAATATCTCCCAGAGACAACGCAGACCAAATGCTCCCGTAATGAGACGCGCTGCAGAAGGTATTTTCATGTGAGGACGGCTGATTATGTCATTTGAGAGCGCGTACTGCATTATGTAAATTCCGCATCCCGCACGTCGCTGTGAGACTGTGTACACATCTGGCTGAACAACAAACGCAAAGCTCAGTGGACCCCCATTGTGTGCGGCGAGCTCCGTCCGCGAGGACCTGAATCTGAACAAGGGGGCTCTGGAGTGGGTGTGAGACAGGCATTTGTCAGCGTAATGAACTTTGGGCTCTAACCTAATCCCTGCAAGTCCTGTGTGAGTCAATTAGCATCAGTGGATGTGCAGTGAGTATAGTTCAGACATTACAGGTCCAGTTTGTTCTAAGTGAATGTAGTTTTCAGACGCCGTTTAGTACACACGACTCGTGCACTTATATTTCACCTGTCTTCTGTTTCTAATGTAAAGTCTAAAAATCTGCATTCCCAGGAATAACTCAGTTTAAGACACAAATTACTTTTCTCGTCTATACTTTTGTGTATCGCTTAAGCGTACCGCACTGATGTAAATTTTTTAAATCTTTTGGATAGCCCAAGACACAACCTGCCACCCAATAAAATTATATATTTTGTTCTTCTAAAATTTATTCTACATTTCCCCCATGGCAAACATTATCGCTCCTTGGGATTGAGATAAATTTTTTTGGCATGCTACTATAAATTGAATGTTTGTTTAAATACATAAAGAACAGTGTGTACTTAATGACTACTTTATAGAACTTCTGTTCTACTTTCACTAAAACCATCTCATGGACTATTATTATTTTATAATATAATACAGCAGTAGAATACAGCGCTCACCACTTTCCCATTGAATGATAAAGTGGCCACAAAAGTGTGACAACAATGACAGAGCTTTCTACATCAGTGGAGACGGCAAAACTGTACCTGGCAAAGGCCTCATAACTGTGGAAGCAATAGCAAGAAGAAAAGGCCCAGTTTCAACACAAGCGTCAGTGAGAACAGCTACAGCGACCGAATCAGGCCGGCCTCCACCTGCTCAGAAGACAAATGCGCTGTAATGGCAGTTGATGGCGGTGCGTGTTCTGTGGGAGATGAGATGACCATCGTTGTCGATGACCCCCCCCGGTACCCCCTCATCTCCCATCTAAGAAGAAAACGGGAAAGAAATATTGAGGGAGAGGGGGATGGAGCAGGAGGAGGAGAACGAGGAGGGAGGGATAACTGAAAGGCTGAGAGAGACGGGCTGACAGCCCGGAAGGACCCGTCGATAGATCCATCACGGCGGTAATTTGGAGCGCGTTTAACACGCACCACTCCAGTCGGCCGACCCTGTATCTGCCTCGCCGTGGGATCAGAGTAAATAACGGTCGAGCCTGGTGTCACCCGTGACCCCGCCGACCCCCAGAGCACACGCCGGCTCTACGCCCCCCAGCCCACCCCCACACCGTGCAGAGTGGCGAGGGCGAGCGCGCTGGGGGACACGAGGGGCCCCGCCAAAACAAGCGGCTCATTACCGCGGCGCTGCTCCCGCCACAGCCAGATTTCCCTTATTTCACTAACGAACCTCTTTAGCATTCAGTATCTGCAAATGTCTCAGATTCAGAGGCAGATTCATTTATCTGCGTCTCCTCAGTATTTCTGAGGGGGAAAAAAAAGCAAGAAGTGCCGTTCTATCAACCTGTCGTGCTAAAACAAAACAAAAACAAACAAAAGAAACAAATGATCCCTGTGCTTTGAAAAAAAGACTAAAACACCACAGGGCAGATATGTGAGCATCCACCCCAGTGCAGAAGACGAGACGGAGTTGGGGGATGGTACCCGTAAGATGTGCAGCACCTAAGGCTACCTGCTTCCACTGCCACTCACTTTCCTGAACAAAGCTTTCAGAAACACAGAGAGCTAAAGCTTTAGGTGTCACTTTACATTCTCGAGCAATGCTGAGAGTTAAAACTCTGTACGGCTTCGCCGTGGCGTTTAAATTACAGCCGTTTAGGGCCCTGTCGTTTCCTCTCAGACATGGGAACGCTGTGCTTCACCTCTGTAAACTATTTACATCCATTAGGGCTACAAGCAGAAGCAGCACGCCTCTAGCCACAGATTTAATATAGCCTGCCACGCTTTAGACTTTTCTGTTCGTGGTAAAATTGCAAAAGTCGCTTCTCTGTTGTGACAAAAAAAAAAAAAAGCGTCCAACTGTTCATTTTGTTTCTTGAGCAAATCCATTGGATTTCTTCTGCAGCATTTTTGATTATTGCACAGCATTTGCATGCAGTGACTGATTCGTCCAAAACATTGGACTAAAATACTGACAAATATTGAGAAATTTACGTAACTACCGTAAGAACATGCAAAACTTTTGTCTCATTATTAACATGATATCATGCACTAAAAAAAAGCAAATGGAAAAAAAGAATTATAATAATAAAAAGCCGAATTAGTTTATCTGAATATTAGGCCCGTCTACACAATCACAAGCACTGGGACTTGAGATTGCAGCTACAATGCTATTAAAGGTGTCCAGCACCAGACATTACCCCTCAGATTGCTTAAAAAAAACAAAAAACGATGCATGAGTCTTCCATGAAACAAAGTTTCCAATTGCAGGCAACCACTATGCCTTCAAGCAATATGGCTTTCAACACTGAACTCCAGCTAAGAATACGTGCTTGGACAACGTTTGAGATATGCGGCAAGTATCTGAAAGAAACAACACTGATAAAACGTACATAAAAATCTTGTTTGGAACAGAGAACCATGACCCAGGCAGCAGAAGTGCTCACAACATGCGTAGCCTGGGCAAAATAGCCTCGACATGGAGTTTCAGACTGGGCAAAATAGCCTCGACATGGAGTTTCAGACTGGGCAAAATAGCCTCGACATGGAGTTTCAGACTGGGCAAAATAGCCTCGACATGGAGTTTCAGACTGGGCAAAATAGCCTCGACATGGAGTTTCAGACTGGGCAAACAAAATAGCCTCGACATGGAGTTTCAGACTGGGCAAAATAGCCTCGACATGGAGTTTCAGACTGGGCAAAATAGCCTCGACATGGAGTTTCAGACTGGGCAAAATAGCCTCGACATGGAGTTTCAGACTGGGCTATGCTTTCAGACACAGTGGACTGCACTCGGTTTATTTAGAGAAACAAGTGTTACCACAAAAAACATTACTATTATTATCCTTTACTTCTTTAAAAAATACTCGTTGTCGCCCCGTTGGCTATAGAATTTCCCAAAATTAAATATTTTATTCTCAAATACTGATATTGATCATCAACGGTGAAACAGCAGCAGAAAGTCCCATGCAGCGAGTGGCAGAGAGAGCAACAGATGGTGTAGAAAACACACCTGAATGTAAAGAGATCGGATCGTATGCATCCCCACACAGCACGAGAGGACCGGAACTGAATCGGGATCGAATACTACGTACGAACGCGGCTATCCGACATTGAAAAGATCGGTTTTTCATTCACATATTGGGGGGATAAAAGGTTTTGTTTCATTATGGATACAAATAAAAAACTGTGGGTTTATCATGAGTCTAAACTGAGCCTTGGAGTCAGCAGTGGAGGCGTAACATTAGACTCGTCCTGCATAGGCTGGGTTTAAGTTGGCCTTCAGATCTTCTCCTCCGGTTATGCGAGAGGTTGTCATTAAGGTGATACACGTCTGCTCTCCTGATTGGTTATGAGAATTGGTGCCCGAAGTGACATATTGTATTATGGCATCTATTTATAAGTAAAACCTGTAATAATGCATTATAATAACAGGGGCTGTCAAACCTGGTCCTGGGGCCTCCCCCGTTTATGCCGTTAATAGTGTGGTGCACTTGAGGGGTTGCTATTATGGTTGGAACAAAACCAGCACACATTGGGAGTTTACGAACCCTGGCATTACAGCAACAATTCATAAGGAAATGCTGTAACAGATGGCATAATGGACTATAATTTAACCAAAACACACTTGCGGTCTCGTAAAATATGGTCTAGTAAGCATTGAATTCATGAGATTTTTAAAAATCAATATCTTACCTACCCTTATTTATAGGGAGAGTAACTTTAAAAAAAAAAAAAAATTCTGCAAAAAAGTTGAAATATTGCAATTACAGTATCACACACACTATTGTCTACATTCTAAAGTTCCATTTTGCCATCACTATTATTTCAGTGACATCACTACAATCCACGATAAACTGTCTGTCAATTTTGGAAATATGTCCCCTGAAATACATACAGCCATACTTGTAGGCCAGGGGTTTCCAACCTTTTCTCATACAGGGACCCCCAACCAGGCTCAAACACATTCAGGGGACCCCCATCATAAGTAAAAAAGGGTTACATTTTAAAAAAGGTTTTAAATTTTTTCATATTTTCTAAAATCTAGTTATTGCATAAGATGTATGGCCAGAGACACCCTACAATACCATCGAGGACCCCTAGATGTCTGGGGACCCCGTTGAAAACCCAGGTTGTAGACCAATGATTACAGGTGACCTGTCAATCAGAGAACTTTCCCTTGACGATGGTACAGCAAATTATGGGTGGCCTTGATGTTCTGGCCAATCATAGGGGGGCACACTTTGGCACAGTTGCTAATGGCAAGGCTAGGATGTGATCCAGACTAAGACGCATCACTACACTAACAACCGGAGCCACAACTGAATTTTCCCACCCTTCTGATTTTATTCCCTTATTTTTCATTCTGCGTTTAGTGTCACTTTTTGGTGCACTTGTAAAAATGATAAAATATTTCTCAGTGCTAACAAGAAGAAAAAAAAATTCCTTTTCGGTTATATTCTTCACTATAGTAACTCTTTACTGACCCCACTTATCTACATATTAGGTGTAACGCACTTCGACGGGCGGCTCCATTTGACATTTTCCTGCAAACTATTGAACTCTTTTACAATCCGCCTGTCTCTAATTCAATTCTAGCAAATTAGATAGACTGGATTTTTTTGCATACACTAACTGTATTACACCGGTATCATTTGGCCTTGGTTTCTAGCTTAAGTGCATGGAGCTCCCTAATAAAAGGTGTCAGTTAAAATGAAAATGCAGCTCGTGTAATTAAATTTAATTGGATCTTGTCACTTTAAATCCTTGTCGCATTTTGATCCTTGTTGAGTGTTGCTCCCGTTGTAAAGCATGTAGTTCGCCCGCTGTTTTATCCGAAGCTGCACCCTCAACCTCACCACAGTCAAATTAAAGCGAGGCCTCTGTCGAGCAGCATGAATGTACAGTACAGAGTCAGACTAATTTATCGTGGGACTGTTTATTTGTAAATTGTGCTGCCAAAGCTTTGAATGGTTTTTTTTCTTGTTCGCTATGTCTTGTTGGAGTTGATTCGGCCTTATCGCACGGATCGGTCTCTTGAATGCACCCGTACATGCCCTCCAATGATCTGGCATGTGATTCTTTAAAGAAATCACCATCATCATAAATATGGATGCGGGCAACTAAATTGCTGCTTTGATAATTTAAAAAACTCCAAAACCCATTCTGTTTAATTCAGTATTACCGATGTACTGAATTAATTGATGTGTAACTCTGCAGAACGCATGCTTCTTTTCTTCCAGCAGGAAGCGATGTTTATGGATGAGCCCTTGGAGAAGAGAATAAGGGAAAGAAGGAGAGGCTGGGTTTGCTTTTTTCTTTTAGGAGGTGGTGTGTGTGTGTGTGTGTGTGTGTGCGCGTGCGTGCGTGTGTGTCAATGGACTGGAATTAATTCACACTACCGTTACTGGGTATCCATTTTCTACCTGCAAATTTACGTCTCACTAATTCAGTTCAAAGTTCATGACATTACTCCCATTTAGATTTTCCCATCTTACATTGCACAGAAATTACAAATCCCAAAGTCACAGACAGCAAAAAAATAAATAAATAAAAATAAAACTGTGCCATTTTAGTCTCTTGACCTTCCAAGTGGTTTCCATAAAGGAGGCGATTCCAAGATTAAAAATACAGAGAATGTGAGAGGGATTGCCTTTGGTCTAATCTTTAATCTGTGAAATTGTTTAGATAAATAAAAACACTAAATTGTGTGGTCAGGCAGCGTGCCGTGCCAAACAAACAGCTCTGGACCTGTAGGTGACTGGGAGGGGGGGGGGCGGAATTGAACATGCAGCCCGCTACTTTAGGCAGCGGGGGGAAATCTTTATTCACTAAAACCCCTGTGCTGCTAAAGCGGATTCGCTTTCAATCCATTAAAGCGCTCCGTCCCCCTCTCCTCATCACGTTGGCGCCCTAATTTGACAATGACAAAGAGGCACTCGCAGATTTTAAATTTCATAATTTTAATCTGTCAAGTCTGACATTTAATTAGTGCCCCCCTAACCCGTGTCTCCCTCGCTTGTGAAGGGCACCGTTGTTCCGCGCTGCACACAATCTCGCCCGGGAAGAGTGGATTAATAAATATGTACATTACCGTCTGCTGCAAAGACAATACACAGAAAAGGGGGCTATTAGTTGTTAATCTAGACAGATGAGGTTAATAATATTTTTAAAGTGCGGCTCTATTAAGCAGTGACTGATTAAGACCTGGACTCTGTTGTTCGTGAGCTGTTGATTGCGACCGCGGCTCCGCTTTTGTTCCATTTCCTCCTTCGCGAAGGGAATCGCATATTTTGCGCGTTATCAGAAACAATGAAGAGAGGGCAGATGAGGACCCCGTAAGAACCTTGCTGCACAGTCACTAACTCCACAAGCCCTCAGCACGAGACTCACCTTTTGGCTCTGTGCTAACGAAGAAAATTGCTCTGCGCTTTCACCTTTTTTTTTTCTCTCTCTCTCTCTCCCTCTCGTTCCCATCATTATTTTGAATTCACCGGAATGCTTTGCAGTATTTCTGCGTTTTCAAGACGACGCTTCGGCTTGCGTTCCGCCACCTCACCTCAGCCTCCCACCCCCCCCCCCCCAATCTTAAACGGCCCCGACTGTCTCTCTTTCACGAGCTCTTAGGCTCCCCGATTCTCCGAGAGGTGCTATCGATTGGAAAAATCAATAAGTAATGAGGAGAGATTGGAAGGAAAACGGCCGCAGATCACATGTGCTCCGCGGGTGTCGGGCGCCGTGAGCGGCCTGACAAGGAGGCCTTCGGAAAGGGGGAGCCCAGCTCATCGCGCCCTGGGGGTTCAGCCTGTACGCCCAGGCCACATGCAGAACGGGCCGCTTTACCTCCACAGCAGCACTCATTATTCACACTGTGTGTCGTAATGGAGACATAGACTGATTTTCTTACTCCGCTAATATTTCACTGGAGCGCGCGCACTCTCTCATGTCAGAACGGGTGCACTCTAAATGAGATCGCCACCTCATAGACCTTGCTCACAGCTGCTGCGGTCGGAGATGACTACAATTATAGCCTGAAATATGCATTTTCATGCCACATTACACACTTGACAGCTGTGTATCAGGTGGTTAGAAACACAAATAAGAAAACTGTGCTGATGTGTGTTAATTCTAAATCTAGCATGCAAGATTTGTTGAATCATATAAGAGGAGCAAAACATTTTCCAGTCCTTAGTTGTCCTTTATTTGAGACCACATCATTAATCTTCTCACTTATTTGAGCACGAAGCTAATACGGCATGACCTCACCAGTAACAAAGCAAGTGATTCCAAACAATAAATCCCAATAAACGTAGCCAATTAAACAAATTATTTTTTGTTTGTATTAACACTCAACTTTGATAAGCATTAAAATAATGGACAATATCATATCTGTGGAGAAACGGTAACCTCGAGGGGATGGAGGCGGTCCGTTTATGAGAACAAAGCCTCAGTGGAGCTCCTGGTTATCCTGCTCCATCTGTAGACCACAAAGCCTCAGTGGAGCTCCTGGTTATCCTGCTCCATCTGTAGACCACAAAGCCTCAGTGGAGCTCCTGGTTATCCTGCTCCATCTGTAGACCACAAAGCCTCAGTGGAGCTCCTGGTTATCCTGCTCCATCTGTAGACCACAAAGCCTCAGAGGAGCTCCTGGTTATCCTGCTCCATCTGTAGACCACAAAGCCTCAGTGGAGCTCCTGGTTATCCTGCTCCATCTGTAGACCACAAAGCCTCAGTGGAGCTCCTGGTTATCCTGCTCCATCTGTAGACCACAAAGCCTCAGTGGAGCTCCTGGTTATCCTGCTCCATCTGTAGACCACAAAGCCTCAGTGGAGCTCCTGGTTATCCTGCTCCATCTGTAGACCACCAGATCTAAGGGTGGGTTTGTGGTTGGGTTATCTCACATTATGTTACCATCACTTAGCAGACGCTCTTATAAAGAAACTTAAAGGGCCCATTTATAATCAATAAGTGTGAAGTTTGTGGAACTAATCAGCAGTTAGTACTGTTAAGACTACGACACAGCATCTTTGCATAGCTGTACCTGTAACATCCCTATCCCAAAATAAAATTAATTTTAAAAAAGAAAGAGAAAAAGCTGTTCAATCAGCATTTGCAATATAGCTTATACACTACAGCTACCCAGCTTGGCAGAACATCTACACATTTGGTGAGATCTGGTGCAAGTTAAACAGCCAAAAAGCGTGTGTGTTCTGACAGAGAAATCAAGTGAGGTTTTGCCCTGACATTTAGGCGTCTCAACCTGACCGGTCTCAACAGTGAAAAATAAGGTAGCAACACCCTTACTGGTCACACAGCAGAAACCGGAATTGAGGACAAATTAGGCTACAAAAATGTTGAGACTCCTGGCAAGACTCCCTGCACAAGACCTCCCAAGACTGTACTTACTCATCCCATTGGGTATGGAACACAATCGACAAAATGGCAGAAGAAGAATAAAGCCAGAAAAAAAGAGGAGGGGCTTCAGCAGTGTAGAATTTGAGCGGCAAAGCAAGAGACTGAATGTTATGTGCACACGGAGTTTGAGCGAAGGCCTATTTGGATTTGGATGAAAGCTGGAGCGCGGGTCACGAACAGAGAAAAACGTGCAATGAAAGCACCACCTGCTTAACTGATAGGAATCACACTATGCCCTAACTGATACGAATCACACTATGCCCTAACTGATACGAATCACACTATGCCCTAACTGATACGAATCACACTATGCCCTAACTGATACGAATCACACTATGCCCTAACTGATACGAATCACACTATGCCCTAACTGATACGAATCACACTATGCCCTAACCGATACGAATCACACTATGCCCTAACCGATACGAATCACACTATGCCCTAACTGATACGAATCACACTATGCCCTAACTGATACGAATCACACTATGCCCTAACCGATACGAATCACACTATGCCCTAACTGATACGAATCACACTATGCCCTAACTGATACGAATCACACTATGCCCTAACTGATACGAATCACACTATGCCCTAACTGATACGAATCACACTATGCCCTAACTGATACGAATCACACTATGCCCTAACTGATACGAATCACACTATGCCCTAACTGATACGAATCACACTATGCCCTAACTGATACGAATCACACTATGCCCGAACTGATACGAATCACACTATGCCCTAACTGATACGAATCACACTATGCCCAAACTGATAGGAATCACACTATGCCCTAACTGATAGGAATCACACTATGCCCTAACTGATAGGAATCACACTATGCCCTAACTGATAGGAATCACACTATGCCCTAACTGATCATTTAAAACCAAGCTGCCTGCCTGCAGCGGAAAAATAATTCCCAGTTTTCGATCTGAAATCTAGATCACGTTCAGTTTTCATGCCGTTGCATTTCACTCAAATTAATTACTTGCGCGTGAAAGGGACTTTTGTAGTGATGCATGTATCTGTAGTGAAGACGCGCGCGTGCGGCGTGCGTGCGTGCGTGACCAGATTTTCTGCATCGACTTAAACACACACGTTAAACGTGATTCCTGCCACTGTCTCCAGCACACTCTCCCTGGCACAGGCACGTGGACAGCGATAATCACATGAGTAATGTGCACTCCCGTTCCTCATTACTGACCCCATTATCCATTCATTAACATTATTAAAATGTGTACAGGACAGTCCCTCCCCACCCTCACCTCCACTCCCCAGTTCCTGACCTGTTTTGAGTTAGTGGGGGATTTTGCAGGTGTAGATCACGCTGCGTCTGGGACCGCAGAGCCCTGGCCGTAACAGTAATTCTCTCCCTCGGCCCGCTGTGACACTTGGCGTGCACGCGGGTTCGATAACAAACCCCTCGTTAGAACAGTAGAGCTGGAGCTGTAGGCCCTAATTAGGCATTGATCTAAAACTTTCACCCCCAACCCCCGCCCCCCCAAATCACAGCACCCGCACCAAAGACTCCTCGTAGCTTCCCTGAACCCGGACAACTGAGATGCAAAGTGAACAGAAAGCTGAGGATCTTTATTTCACTGCATTATGTTAAATAATTAGTTGTTCGATCAGTTAAATAGTCCTTACTCTGCTCTTACTCTATGGTACGCAGGAGAAGTAGTGTAAACTTGCAAAAGATGCAACACAAAATGGCAGGAAAAGAGGGAGAAGAAGAGCCATGACAGTGACAATAAAACAGATCACCTCAAGTGACAGCATTAAAATCAATTATATATATTTATGCGTGGCTGGTTTCTGCACAAGTACATGTCCTGATTAATGAATTTAATATCATACAGTATATAGTCTGTAAGGTATCATATACAAGATTTGATCATATTTGCTCATAAGAGGACAAAAACCATATAAAATGTTCCCATTAGTGTTTATAAGTTCCCTTGCCCGTGAAAATACAGAGATAAGCTTTCATGAAGGGAGTGTATTGGCATTAATCATACAGTGGTGTGGGAAGAAAAATACTGGTTTATTTTCAGTCATTGTATTTTTGCTATCATATTATTTAATTCCAGAAGTGATCTTCCAGCTCCTGTTCCTGTAATTACTATTACCATTATGATTAAATGCAGAAGAAAACAAAACTGAATAAATATTCATATAAAAAATTGTTTGGTATTTTACTGTTCTGATGTCTTGCCTTTCATTTTCCCTTTAAATCTCATTTATTAATTTTAAGAACACTCCCAGGAATATAAACTCAAACACCAATGTTTGCAACATATTAAAATAATTATATTCCAGTTCATAATATTCAAACTTATATATAAATAATATGCGAGAAAGTTTTTAATTGTGCCTTTTGAACAACAAATATATTGAAAATGCATAATACATTTGTTCTCAACTCTTGACATTTATATTCTTAGCCTCCATAATGTAATGTTTATTATGTACTTTCCAATGTCCAAACGATGCATTTTACTCATGCATTAATATTGTGTAATTTGTATACAATTTGCTTAATGTGTCCACAGATCCAAGGAGCATTACTCATTTGTATTCATTATTTTCCAATAAAGAGAAATATGTTTCTAAAAAAAAGAGTAATGGATCAATAAATTAAAAAACATGTAAATCCTAGCGGAAGATATTACTCCATTTCAACTTCACTTTTTGTTTTTTTTGCCATTTAAATTTCCTTTTTAGAAACTGTGAGATGCTCATTTAATTCTAACAAGGTTAAAGTTTTTAAGTAGCATTTCTACGCAAAAGGACACATGGATGCATCAGTCTTTGCACACAATGTTAAAAATGTATAAATACAGTATATACAAAAATACATATTTCAAAAAAGTGCTTCATTCATCTTCACAATCCATGCACTCCTTATATATATAAAATATATAAAACATGGTGTATAAAATCTCTATAAAAATGATATTTCAGAAATAGTGTGTGTAAAAAAAAAAAGGTTTACATGTACTTTTCATGGTTTCATAATTGTGCCGAAACGCATTAAACATCGTACTGTCCACTCACAAAATAACTCTTAATAGAACACATTTTAAACAAAATCCACAGGAGCGCTATTCATTAAGAAGCGCGCACATCCACAGACACACACACACACACACACACACACACACACACATATACACAGACACACACACACACACACACACACACACACACAGAACGGTTCTGTGCAGCTTGATCAGGCATGGACGCTGCCGCCCCTTTCACAGGGGAGGGGTACACCTCTATTTGGGTGTGGAGACAGCCAGCCAGCCACCCCCCCCCCCCCCGCCCCCACTCCCTTGATTAAATCTCCTGTTCCCCATTGGATCATTAGGATCCTAATTCAGTCTGAATTTCAGGAACTTGTTTGCTTGCTTACCTGTCATACAGCATCAGCTTGTCATATTAGTGGTGATCGTTCCCTGAACTTAATCTGCTTTAAACAATTTCTTTGGGTAGTGGCCTATAAATCATCTCCTAATGGGCCTGACACACACCAGCTTAGGTAAGTAAACAAATCAGGTTTGCTTTATGTTTAGGCAGCAATGAACTTGGCTTTATCAACTTCGTATCGATTCACACACACCACAAGGTCAAAATCCTTCCTTCTTACAGTCTTCATTAATCTAAGTACAGGTTGGAATTAAGCAATTAAAATACTTTTTAAATGTGGAACTCACGACTGGAGCTTCATCAAATTCAGTCTGTAATGAAAAGGCAAATTCCTCAAGAGCATGTGTTTGGTGGGAGGAAAAAACAACATAATTAATCAATTTTAATTTAATTTAAACTAAAACTCGGTATGGCTGAAATTATGCTTTACGAGCGAAATTAATTACATTTCACGGAAGAAGGAAAAGGACATAAACAAGTGTTCAGAATCATTCCCAAAAGTCAAAAAACAACATTTAAACTGCCCGTAAATTTACTTTAACTGTTTTTAATGAAAATATAACAACATCACTTGATTATACTGACAATGTAATTTGTCTGCGGGTGTTTGATTTTGTACGGAATTTTCTCCTAAAACACAACTGGAAGAATGCACTTTTTTTTTTTTCTTCTTTACAGAAATGCAAATGAAAAATACGGACGGGACTAAAACACGTTTCTCAGAGCCCGTTCAAACAGATGCTTGCCACATGTGAGTTCATTTGTGACGAGTAACAAAGGACTTGCTTGTGTTCCGCGGGACAAATTTTACTTAATTCACTGAGGCGAAAATAAAGTGCTGAGCTCCAAGACACACGTGAACCGAGATACAGATCAGGAATATCTTGATCCTTCTGCACTGAGTGATGAATCACAGCCATATATAGACGAGGCCAATTTCTGGAAAAGACAGGGGTGGGGGGGGGTGGGTGATTCAAATCATGTCCATATGGACATTGATCTGGATAGAATGATATATGGCAGACAGAACTTCAGAAGAGCTTGCTGCTCTGAGCCCGGCTGAAGAGGTTCCCTCATTTTCCCATCCAGAACTGCCAGGATTCGCTGTGACACGTTAAACGTCGTCCTGCCCACACACTCGCCACCGCCATCTGCGTTCTCTAATATACGCCATTTATAGGCCTACGTCTTCAAATGAACATCGTTCATCTGAACTTGCTGTGCGATGCTTGCTGTCATTCATAAAATATATATGTACTTCCAAAAAAAATAATAAAATACTCACTGTATTTTTTTCAAAAGCAAAATGTATTTTTTCAGCCCGGCTATATCCTTCATGAAATGACAGCAATACCCAGCAAGACAAAACAGCAAGAGTGATACGGTCAACAGTTCTCAATGAGCACCATGTGGGACATTACTCGAGGAAGTACACATGCATAGCATATTTTTTATGGAATTAAACGTTTAATCACTGTATTATAACTGTTCAATAAATGTGCTTTGCGTCTGTCTGGATATTGCAATATGGGTAAAGAAAAGAAAGGCTAGAACTGAACTTAAAACTATTAACCCCTGAAAAGCCATGTCAGAGGTGGTGGCGCTTCTCACACCAATATATCTCCCTAATGCAAGCAATTTCCTGGAGATTGGAGCCCCCATGGAAGGGATTTGGCCTAAGTGGATGACACTTCTGAATGAATTATAATGTTAATTCGACCAGAAGGTGCAGAATTAACACATGTTCGGCAGCAGGCAGGACCTGGGCTGATCCCGGAGACCGAGCTCTGTCAGGAACGCTTAACCCTTTTACGGGCGGACAGCACAAACATTCTGCATTCAAAAAAACCCTTCAAAAAACTTGGCTTAATAAAGAAATTATATGGAGTTTATGTGATCCAAAAAAGGGAGAGAAAAACGTATCTTTTTTTACATGAACAGCATGTGGGTAATTATGTGGAGGAGCACACAAACTGAAGTGGGAGAGCGTGAGAATGGAATGCACAGGCTGCCAATGAAGTGTCAGAGAAACCAAATAAAATCCACATTACCATTTTGTACACTGGTTCTGCCCGCCTTATCCCTCCCGCCTGCAAACACTCCTCTCCGCCAAAAACTTCCCAAAAAGCCAAATCACTTCTGCCATTTTCCGAGGGTAATCTTCTCAATTACCGTGTCTGTGTTGCTGCGTCTTTGCCATTTTCCAACGCGTCTTTTCGAAATATGTTTGCAGTTGACAATAAGAGGTAAACAAGGGTTGGTTGGGGGGGTTAAAAAAAACAACAAAAAAAAACACACTCCCACGGGACAGGAGGAAGGATCTGCCTTAATTCCTTCATTCCATTCTCAAATGGCTTTACCTTTATGGTTTTCGGTGAAGTGTGATTGACAGCAATTACAGCTCTCTTAGTCAACAGTGGAGCTCGAGAAGCAGAAGGGACTGACTCAAGGTGAAAAGCAACCCTCCCCGAATGCAAAAAATAAAAAAATAAAAAAATACGTTTACCTTTCCAAAATGGATTCCTGATCATTCTTCCTGGTTGTACCTTTGCACGTCAGTTGAATGTTTACTAGTTAAAAAGTTTATGCACTTACTAAATAAAATGATAAATAGTGAATTGCAAAAAAACAGGTTCACCATTATCACAAATTACAACCATAACCATATACTTTCGAAAATGTAACGGGGGCCGCTTATATATTCCGTTTTGCCATAAAATGATCATACGTCACCGATTGTTACAATACATGTCTTTGCCTTTACTTAATTATAATCAAATGAGATGGGGCACCCTCAAATAAGAGAGTGTGTTTCAGAGGTAAATACTTCTCATTGGATTGAAGAATGTTAGACATGAAGCCAGAGCTGTCAAGCAGAATGAACAACATGGACAGGATGTGCACATTTTATTGCCCTATATGCAGACTGAGCCAGGCAATTTCCTGCCCCATGCTCCAACCCCCCAAACCCCCCAAACCCCCATATTTTATTTCTGAACATTTTATGGGATGATTACTTTGGCATTTTTATCGGTAGGAGGATATTAAAACCGAACCCAGGGAGATACTTAACAAAAATCACTGGCTTACTGACAGTTGCATCCTTGAAAATAGGAAGGAAATTTTCTAAAAGTGCCTCAGAGGACTGCAAGACAGATTTCTCATCCAATGAAACACCTGCCTGACAAATCTCCGGCTTCTGTCCCCACTTGAGAGCGGTCAATGGGAGGATCGAGGGAAGCGGAAAATACAATCACTGCCGGACAGACATTAGTCTCTGTCCAGAGACATTCCCCTCTCCGGGCGGCTGACAGGGGAGATTTCACCTAACTTGTGCCGAAAGTGACTCTAATTGTCATTTCAGAGGACAAGAAACTGCAGCCATTCCAGAGATGCTCTTGAAATTTAGTCAGCTACTCTATCATATTGACAGTGCTGTAAGTGGCCAGCTTATTGAAATAGACTTTTAGGGACAGACAGACTTTTTTTTTTTTAATTGGCAGAGGATGTTGCAGGGTTCTTAAGTTGCGTACAGAATGGAAAGGCCCGCAGAGACAAGACACAAATAAAATTAACTGTCAGGTGAGCTTGGAGAGCATCATGCCACTACATTCCCATACTACAGAGAATATTCAAATGACCGTAATTTACAGCCACAGAATTACCTTTCCTGTATAATGTCATTTTAATTACTGCAATGTAATTTACTTATTGAAAACTATCAATGTTTTGTTTAGTCTTTCGGTTTCAGTCCAGTAGTCTTTGGAAAGAGGCCATATGTAAGAATTTCATTATCTCTGAATCAATGGTGATGCAAGGTAGGATTTGGGGAAAGAAAATCTATATTTTATGATTTGATTATACTGAAAATAGAATGGTATCTGATACCCAATTTAAGAGGATTCCTTAAATGTTCTCCTCAAACCGCTTTTCCAAATAAGCAAACAAGGAAGATATCTGGGTGAAAAGATATCTTGCATTTGAAAAAAGTAAAACATTTGGTCAAAACCAAAAGCGAGCTCTGTGAACTGCAGGTGGTAAAGACATGGCGATGACCCATTCTTGGTATCCTGATTTAAAGCAATAATAAAATGCATTACAGAGAGTATTCACCCACAAACGCTTGAAGATCTGCACAGCCTCACTAATAAGCTGCCAACACCACATCATAAACACAATCCTGCCCAGCAACCTTCCCATCACCACTGTTTACTTCAGGAATTGTCTCCAAGTATTTTTGTTTAAAGCTACTTTCCTTCAGCTCATATGAGAGTTTTGGATTACTACGTTCCTGTGGAAACAGCGGATTAAGGGACCAACTAAAGTCACTTTCTGTGTTCCAGTTTGAAGACCTAGAGGCAGATGCTTCTTTCTGGCCAGCCAGAGTTACAATATACACTATTAGCATTACTAAGTGGAAAATATGTTTATTATACATTATATAATAAAATAATATTTTAGTAGTGCATGGAGCAATTTCCTTTCTTATCTCATAAATTCTAAGTCTACATAGTGTACAAACTGGATATAATCATAACAGTAAAAGAACCAGAACACCTGCAGGCACGGTAGATTGATTTGTGCGGTACATGGGGCGTACCCAACTTAAAAATCACAGATAATGGTTTTAATTTGAACAGACTGAAAACATAAACATGCATCCGTGTGTTTGAGCTACGCACGCAGCACACCCTCCAACCGACTGGTGCCGATTACCGTGCGTACAACCACAGCTGCTGTTGCTAAAATGGAAACGTTAACATGCACTTCTCATTAGCTGCTGCATAAATACCATTTCAGATTAAGCAATTCATAATTATTTTTCTGCTACAAAAAAGGAAAAAAAAGTTCATAGCACCCTGTACGCCTCAATCTCACATCCACATATGTATGATAAAAATATATATTATTACAATGGTACTGTATATATCATATGATGGGTTTTTACATATGGGTAATAAACAGAGTGATTGTGAAAAGATGGTGAAGATGAGGGCTCTCCTAAAGGCCCAGAGTTTAAGTGTATGTGGATGCGGAGCACCAGCTGTTTTTTCTCATTACACATTTAGAATGGTTTTGTTTCTTCTTTTTTGGGGGGGGGGGTGTCTTTAGCTGGCCCCAAAGGTGAAAATTCAGTTTTTTAAATTCCTTCTTTGAGTCTTTAGGTGCCTGTGGGGCTTTAAACGCTTGCTGAAAAACAAAAGTTGAGCTGTCCTATTGAATTGATTGAACATTCATGAAACTAAAGCAACCATTCCTCCCCTAGCAGGACTGGAAATGACTTCCAGACATCTCCAAGTGATGCAGGTTTAAAGCATAAGGATCCAGTGCGTTTGAGTCAGGTGTTTCAGCTTTGCCTACAGGCTAAATTGAATCACTTGAGTCTCAGATGAGTTGGGGAATGTTTATTTTACAGCTGACAATGTTAAGCCCGTTTGAAATAAGCTTGTTTTTCTTCCACACAAATTACCATCTAAAAATGATTTTTGAGGTTTTTGTGACTGAATTACCCTCATTGTACTTCAGCAATGGCATCCTTCACATAAATGTTATTGCCAAAAAATAAAGAATAAAAAAATCTGCAACCGGAACGGAACAATGCGTTTTATTTGATGTTCCAATGTCATTTGGGAAAAGAAAAAAGAAAAAGAAAAAGAAAAAGAAAAAGAAAAAGAAAAATATATATATTTTTTTTTAACAAACTGGATTTTAAAAGATTTTAATTCTGCAGTGTGCTTGGTAATCTCTGCTGGATTAAATGATACACCATTTTTATTGTTTCTCATAGTAACGTCTCCAAAGCCACTACGCTCTACTCCTGGACTCACCTATTCGTTCACTGCTTAATGTCATACTATATATGAAATACAACGAGCCTATTATAGCCTGTTTGACAGCACTCACTTGTAAGAGACTGAATTTCAAATTCCCTTATAAGACATACGCACAGGGAAAAGTCATTTTCCACATTACAGAGAGGTTGTACATATCTCACAAAAAGCAATGCTGTAGGTTCACAAGAGGAAACAAAAAAGATCGATAGAACTTAAAAGCATTTCAGTGAGTCAGGAATGAGAATGGAATTGTGGAGAACAAGACTCCCCTTCTGAAAGAGAGTTGAACACTGGGATCTGGCAGAGCGACACCAGGACCCTCTACAATATCCAGGGTGTGAAATTAACACCCGCCACCAGCCAAATGCTGGTACATTTTTTTTATGTGGCTGGTAAGGTTTTCTACTCTAGCAGCCACTTTGGCAGGTAACCAACCAGGGCCCCGTTTCCCAAAAGCATCTTAGAGTTAAGATCATCTTAGAGTATTTTATGTTTGTGCTTTATTCACAAGAGTAAAATGATAATTTACTGACGTTACAAAAAAAAAAAAAAAAAAACAATAAAAATAAAACAACGAAAAACAAACAAACAAAGTAATATAAAAACAAAATGGCCTAAGATGATCTTTACCTAAGATGTTTTTGGGAAACGAGGCCCAGGTTGTGTTATATTGTAAAAGGTAATGTGGCTGGTAAAATGTTGAAAATGGCTGGTGATTTTGAGAATCCACAAGCCATTCTGGCCAGTGGGTAAAGAAGTTTATTTTATGCTCTGACAATAACCCCACAAATAGAGGCTGGAGATGTTTCCTTACATCTCCATTAGATTCAATCAGAAACTCCCGCCATCCCAAACAGGCAACAACAGCAACAACATCATCATCAACAACAACAAGCAATTCAAATAATTATTTATCAGCTGCAGAAACTAGCGTCAGGGTGAAAGACCCTCAGATTCATATTTTAATCATTGGCAATTAGTTTTGTTTTCATAACATCCACAATTAAGGTCCCCGTCTGCATAATTCATGACACCCTGGCGCTGATGTCAAAAATCAAATGCAACAAATTAAAAATAACAAGTTTGAGACAGTGTGATTCAATTAAAAGCCGGAGAAACATTGGGGTATGCATAATTGAGGGGCAGCACGGTAAGACACATGTCAGGCTTGTCAGCTGCAGTGGCTCGATTGGATTTCGACTGTCAGGAGCACTTAAATCAGCACTATAAAAATTGCAGGTTACATTGATTTTTCCATTTTTATTTGTGCGCACATTACGGGTATGAGGAAAAAGAAGCAAACTGTTAATGTTTAAAAAAGGAAAATATTATACATGTTTGTGTGTATGATGTGCATGTGTGTTTATGTCTGTGCGTACGTGTGTGTGTGTGTGTGTGTGTGTGTGTGTATGCGAGTGCGTGTGTGTGAGGGCGTGTGTGTGTGTGTGCGTGTGCGTGTATGCGAGTGCGTGTATGCGAGTGCGTGTATGCGAGTGCGTGTGCGTGTATGCAAGTGCGTGTATGCGAGTGCGTGTATGCGAGTGTGTGTGTATGCGAGTGTGTGTGTATGCGAGTGCGTGTGTTTGCGAGTGCGTGTGCGTGTATGCGAGTGCGTGTGCGTGTATGCGAGTGCGTGTGCGTGTATGCGAGTGCGTGTGCGTGTATGCGAGTGCGTGTGCGTGTATGCGAGTGCGTGTATGCGAGTGCGTGTGTGTGTATGCGAGTGCGTGTGTATGCGAGTGCGTGTATGCGAGTGCGTGTGTGTGTATGTGTGTATGCGAGTGTGTGTGTATGCGAGCGCGTGCGTGTATGCGAGTGCGTGTGTATGCGAGTGCGTGTATGCGAGTGTGTGTGTATGCGAGTGAGTGCGTGCGTGTATGCGAGTGCGTGTATGCGAGCGCGTGTATGCGAGCGCGTGTATGCGAGCGCGTGTATGCGAGCGCGTGTATGCGAGTGCGTGTGTGCACATGTATGTGTGTGAAGAGAAATAGGTTAATAATTCACTTGCTATGGCACTATGTCCATATTTATCACAGCTGTTGCCATTATAGTCTAGAGGTTTTAAATACAAAAGTAACAATTGGTAATATTGATGCAGTAGTAATCTTTAGGAGTTTCCTTTCCAGTGAAATCCAGGGAATATGGTGAACTTGATCAGCGCTAAAGCTGGCCCGTGTTTGCCTGGGGACGGAGCACACTGTGACCTCACAGCTGCAGGTCCACACTGAATATAAATTAAGGACTAAGATCCATTCAGGGGTAATAGCAATGGCCACATCTGGATTTCCAGCTACGCTCTTCAAGCCTTAAACACAGAGTAGAGTTGGCGTGAAGCGTCCTTCGCCAACACACTAAGAATCTGGATCCTCATCATTACCGATATTGCAGCCAGAGTATTAAAACAACTGCGTTCCCTATAGTACCCAAGGTATATAAACCGCCACACGGCGAAATCGGCCGAGGTGTGTGCGCACGTTTGCGTTTCTGTCCGTTTAATCCTTTGTTCAGGCAGAACGGAGACACCACTGCTGGATGTAAATGATGAAATGCAGCTGGTTTGGCGCTACGTCGCACAGCTGCAAGGACGGTAACCGCATTAGCGAACAGCAACAAACACGGTGAGAGGCAAATGAGGAGAATTTGTACATACGTGACTGGGAGAGGGGAGAGGGGAGAGGGGAAGAGCGGTTTTGATGTGAACGAGACCCGACTCGATACCGCTGAACTTTGGCAGGAGAAGAGAGCGCAGTAGGAAACAGCACACAAGGGCACCTGTTTGTTGAAGCCTGGCTGTAGTCTGCAAGGGGGGGTGGTCAGGATGTTAGTCTTGGAAACATTTCAAATACACTACCCAGTTTAGTTTTTTTAAATTTTTTATATTGTTTTAGGGCTTTTTCAGCTTTATTGGACAGTACAGTGTAGAGAGCCATGAGGAGCGAGAGAGCGGGAGAGACACGCGACAAAGGTCACATGGCCGCATTCTAACCGCCAACATCTCGACTCACAGCGGTCTTATTTATATCTTATGATTTATATGGAAACTGAGGAAGCTGGAGGAGCCAAATGAGGTCATCACACATCTCAAAATGAAGATAATTCTTAATATTCAAAGTCACTTTTATGCAATAATAATGACCATGTTCTGTTGTATTAAAAAAATCCATCAAAGTTAATATATGAATAAAATGGCAAAGCTACGATATAGTTTAGTATTTTTTTAAATCTTCTATTTTTGTTTTCCAACACCATCCCATGTTGCTGTTCATCAAGTAATATGGGGATGGGTTTGTCAATTTCAACGAGTACCAATATTAAACCCCCCCAAAAAAAGAGTGCGTTTGTTCCGTCCATCAAACCTTTCCCCTTCATTACATTTCACTGATTTCATTATTTATTTACATGTTGTTTTCAGTTTGTTGAATAGGCTGGGCTATCAGAAGGAAACATGTGTTTGTAAACCGCCAAAACCGCCACACTTTTCCTTCAGTGGGAGTAATTCCTGATGGAGGCGGTAATTACAAATGACTGAGGAGCAATCGCTCCCAGAAGCATCGTCACAATTCCTCCACCAAGTGCCTAATCGTAGCCAGACACGGTAACCTCGGCGTGGCCCGTGCCCTCGCAGTAACCCTGGGCCTTCGCTCCCCTCGCTCTCTGGCAACACATGGGAAAATTTATCAAACTGATTGCTCCAATCTGATTAAGGGGGAAGTTATGTAGCTGCGATGTATTGGCATTCCTGTGAACTGGCTTAGCAGCTGCACAGAAAAGGCTCCCATTAAAGACACTTTACGCCCGTTCTAATTCCAGCACGTCTGCGAGACCCCACTAAGATCGCGCCGATTCGCCGTGCCGTCGTAGTGCCCGAGTAAAACGCTAGCAGACAAGCAAATCTGCCTTTCTAAGTACCCCTCTAGCCACTCCCACTCCCCAGTAGAGCAGCATTTATGATAAACATGGAATAAAAGCTTAGGGACCAAAAACAGGGAGAGTTTCCAGTGTTTTTCCACCCCTTCTTCTTGTACGTTAACGCTATAGCCAAAGTTCAGCTTCAGCTGTAGTTCAGCTGGCCTGAGGAGGCGGTTCACACATGGGAAACAAACAACATCCGATCCCCAGATGTTCAGCACACTGTAGCAAAGAGCTATCCTAGCTCTTATATGCCTCCTTTTCCCTATATCATATAAAGAAATGGGGCGGGGGGGGGGGGGGACTAATACCTTCCTAATTGTTTTTGTTTTCTAAAATTTTTAAAAAGGCCCATAACATTCCAAGTGACAGGGTTGGGGGAGGGGCAGACAATAGCATTTAAGTGACAGGACCTGCTGCAGTGATGAGCCAATCAATACAAAGACATGCATGTGGGAGGGTGCAGTTTCAGTGAGGGAGGGTTCAATTTACATGGAATTTGAAGTGGTACATATAGATATAGACATGTACGGTTTATTACCAGTCGTAATCAGGATATTAGAAAATTCATTCTCCCCCTCAGCTTCCTGAAAGATACCGATCTCCTCTTCAGTAAATGACCATCTTTCGCTTCTTTTATCGGCAACGGTTTGATTCCATTCTGGCCTTTATTTACTATATCGGATACTGTTGATTTTTTCCATGTAGCAGCATTTAGCCATAATGCCAAGACTCCCCCCATGTCTGATTTTGACAATATTCAGAATTTTTTATCAGTAAAAAGTTCAAGCAAATGTATTAATCAGTGCAAAATACATTTTCCATTTTATCAATAGAAAATATATATTAAGGCTTACTTGTAAACCCTGCGGTACTTGGTTTATTGGCTTATGGCTTCCAGGTGTCTGGTCATGATGATAAAGGAATAAAAGGGTGACGTCAGCATCTGAAACAGGACGTTGGCCTGTCCACCATGCATCGGTGACTTCCTGTGGCTTTCCCAGTTTCACTGGTGCACGTGCGTGACGTCCGCTTTTCCAAGAGATCGGCTGGTCTCTCACCAAAACTCATGAAAAAATATTTCCTGCCTGCCATAACAATCAGACAGTGGTTTCTACCCAGCCAATATTTCCTTTTATATACACACCTAAGACACAAAGTATAGGCATCGCTGCAATGGTCCGCTTGTCTGTTTACGTTTTATCAGGTCAATTCAGTTGCATTTACACAAACTGTACAAACCCAGTGCCACACTGCCTTACACACTCACCGTCTGTCCATCAATATGTTTTACTTTTCTGTAGGACGGAACGAGGGTCAGTTGAGCTTCCTGAGCAATGTCAAATGCAAAGGACACAAGACAAGAGTTGGAGAAAGATCTGACACCAGTGGGAGAGACTTGAGGGATGTCAATATGCCCATAGATCAAGACCATGGGCGCTGTTCAAAAGGTATCGTCAGGCCCAAAGATTTTTTTTGATGGTGCAATAATGCTGGGTGAAGGTCACACTTGTACACTTGCTGTCATTTCCCTGTCAAATTGCATTAGAAAGAAGATCTCTGATTGGCTGCTGAGACCTACCCTGTCATGGACGAGTGACAGCCCATCCCCTTCATGCAAAATTTGTGATTGACAAATTTTAAATTTTGTCTGTTTTCCATGGCATCTGAGAAAGATTCTCTTCTCGTTTCCTCTTAAAGATTCACAACCCCTTGAAAGCACCAAAACTTTAGGTTATTCTTGTAAAGGCAGAGTGACAATCCCAAGAAGGCTGGAGACATGAGGCTTCCTACCAAGTAGTATGTGCGTCACACCTGTGATTTCACAACTGTGTTTACATGCAAATAATCACTCCAATAAATCAATTATAAAAACCTGCTTGCCCCAGTAACCTTCTGTAGGGCTGGATGGCCCACCTCTGTAGCAATATGCAAACATACACATCCGCAATAATTATTGTACAAAACATTACGTAAATGAATAATCGTCCCCAGTTTTCATATTCAGGTATGATACAATTCCTAATTAAATTTACAGTAGAATCCAGATAACTAGATTCATAATTCATAGACGGCTTTCATTTTGATGCAATATTCAGCTTTACCGCTTCCGTTTTACAAACAAATCAGTCAATTAGGAGCACAGAGGAACATACGATGTTTTCATGGAGAAAGGCTGCGTGAAGAGCCCTTGGTTTTTAGCGGAAAGTGTGTGGATAGAGCGGTGTGCTCCCGTGCGTGCGCCGCTCACAGAGGAGGTTTTTAGCGGAATGTGTGTGGATAGAGCGGTGTGCTCCCGTGCGTGCGCCGCTCACAGAGGAGGTTTTTAGCGGAATGTGTGTGGATAGAGCGGTGTGCTCCCGTGCGTGCGCCGCTCACAGAGGAGGTTTTTAGCGGAAAGTGTGTGGATAGAGCGGTGTGCTCCCGTGCGTGCGCTGCTCACAGAGGAGGTTTTTAGCGGAAAGTGTGTGGATAGAGAGGTGTGCTCCCGTGCGTGCGCTGCTCAAAGAGGAGGTTTTTAGCTGAGTGTGTGGACAGAGCGGTGTGCTCCCGTGCGTGCGCTGCTCACAGAGGAGGTTTTTAGCGGAAAGTGTGTGGATAGAGAGGTGTGCTCCCGTGCGTGCGCTGCTCAAAGAGGAGGTTTTTAGCTGAGTGTGTGGACAGAGCGGTGTGCTCCCGTGCGTGCGCTGCTCACAGAGGAGATTTTTAGCGGAAAGTGTGTGGATAGAGCGGTGTGCTCCCGTGCGTGCGCCGCTCACAGAGGAGGTTTTTAGCTGAAAGTGTGTGGATAGAGCGGTGTGCTCCCGTGCGTGCGCCGCTCACAGAGGAGGTTTTTAGCGGAAAGTGTGTGGATAGAGCGGTGTGCTCCCGTGCGTGCGCTGCTCAAAGAGGAGGTTTTTAGCGGAAAGTGTGTGGATAGAGAGGTGTGCTCCCGTGCGTGCGCTGCTCAAAGAGGAGGTTTTTAGCGGAAAGTGTGTGGATAGAGCGGTGTGCTCCCGTGCGTGCGCCGCTCACAGAGGAGGTTTTTAGCGGAAAGTGTGTGGATAGAGCGGTGTGCTCCCGTGCGTGCGCTGCTCAAAGAGGAGGTTTTTAGCGGAAAGTGTGTGGATAGAGAGGTGTGCTCCCGTGCGTGCGCTGCTCAAAGAGGAGGTTTTTAGCGGAAAGTGTGTGGATAGAGCGGTGTGCTCCCGTGCGAGCGCCGCTCACAGAGGAGGTTTTTAGCGGAAAGTGTGTGGATAGAGCGGTGTGCTCCCGTGCGTGCGCTGCTCACAGAGGAGGTTTTTAGCGGAAAGTGTGTGGATAGAGCGGTGTGCTCCCGTGCGTGCGCTGCTCACAGAGGAGGTTTTTAGCGGAAAGTGTGTGGATAGAGCGGTGTGCTCCCGTGCGTGCGCCGCTCACAGTGGAGGTTTTTAGCAGAATGTGTGTGGATAGAGCGGTGTGCTCCCGTGCGTGCGCTGCTCACAGAGGAGGTTTTTAGCGGAAAGTGTGTGGATAGAGCGGTGTGCTCCCGTGCGTGCGCTGTTCACAGAGGAGGCATCTCAGGGGACAGAAGCAAAAACCACTTCACAAAAGAAGCTCTGCACTAACAGGGCTCAAAAAAACCTCGTTGCTAACTGAGCTCAGTAGCAGAACAGTCACTTCACTCCAGAGCCTTCTCCAACCCGCCGTGAGAACGCGAGCAATCGTAAAAACTGTTAAATAGTTTCCCTTTTTAAAATGTTCCGCCTTTCTGCTCCTCTTTTTTCTAAAGAGATTCTTTATTGTTTCGCTTTTGGGCCTGATGTACTAAAACCTTGAGCGTGTGAAAAACATTTTAGCACACGCAAAACCAATAACATGACCGATGATTGGTCATGGTATTTGTTTGGCACCAATCATTGGTCATGTTATTGGTTTTGTATGTGCTAAAATGTTTTTAAAAGGTTTTAGTAAATCAGGCCCTCAGTGAAAAATGCTAAAGTTAAACAAACACGCACAATCACACATGTCGCATGCATGCACTCACACAAACTTTGTATACATAGATTTAACTGTATCAAATTACAGCAGTGGTTGATGTTCTAAAACAAAACAGTATTTAGTATTTACATTGGTAAGCCTGGAATCTGGCCTGTTCTGTGTTAACCACAAACCACAGACATCAGGACTAATGGACTGTTACTCAAAGCACCATCCATTTGGCAAATTGATTCAGCTGACGAAACAAATGGAAAAGTATGTTTTGCAGCGTGCATTTAAAGCATTTGCACCTCACAACGTGCCAGGTTAACAGGATACACCTGCTGTATTTTGATTCAATGAAACAAAAATAATATTCCTTCGGCATGAATGAGACGGATTGACACATTAAGTGGTATCAAAATTGGTATTACTGTCATTATCTCCCGTAATCACGCTGCTTATGAATAATTACAAAGGCATTAGACCTGCTGAGGTGCTGATTTCTGCACCTCCTGTTTCACGTTTGGCACTGATCCCCGTCTCTTACAAGAGAAGCAGAGAAGGCTTGTGCCAGACCTGCCTCTTTGGCCTTTCTCCCTAAGGGCTTTGTGAATTGCACCACCCCTCCACCCCCCCCACCCATCCCCCCCCAAACCCCCACCACCACCACACTCCGTGCAGACAGCCACACAATGGAGAGGCCTCTATTGGCAGGTGGCCCTATGGAGATAATAGCAATTTGTACCCAGATGAGTTGAGCACACTTTTCTTAGGCTGCTCCAGTCTTCAGTGGGTGGGGGGGATGGGGGGGGGTTGGACGGGGACCCCGTGTCAGCCAGCCAGCCAGCCAGCCACGGGAGGCCAGCCTCGCTAATCGTCTCTTCATTCACCGTGAGGATAGATTACAATGGCCCTGCTCTGAGGTAAGGAAAACAGCCATCACAACAGCCAGCACACCCAGGCCATTAGGGGGCAGATGTGTCCGGCTCTGCCTGTCCACTGCGCTCCGTTCTCTCCCTGCCCATCACTTCCTGCACAGACGCGCACACACATAGACACGCACGCACGCGCACACACTCACACATCTGCGCACACCACATGCACACACACATACATGCACGCGCGCACCAACGCACAGAAACACACACAACCACACCTGCGCACACCACACACACACACACATGCACAAACACAGACAGACAGACACAGACAGACCCCCTTCTCCATCCTAGTCTCGCTCCATTTCTTTTTTATCATCATCATTTTTTATTTTTTTCAGGCTGCTGTTACGATACACAAATAACAGTGAAACGCACTAAGAATACTTAGCTGCACTAAGAACTGAAATTACATGCCATGTTGATGAAAGGCAATTAAGACAATTAAAGCTAATGAGGCCAATCCTTTTCTTTCACCAAAAACGTCAACAGACTAATTATCGAATTTAAGAATGTTCCTTTCTGTTTTTAGTCCCCCCCACCCCCACCAATGTAGCAAAAGGCAACATTAGCCTTTTCTTCGGCAGGGAATGCAAGCGTGAAGCATTTAGAAAGTGATGGGGGTATTAATCATGTGTGAAGTTAAACCCGCTCTGTTTCCCCCAGAAAGGCCTGGCCGGGCCGCTGGACAGAGGCCTCCACTGAGAAACATCACCGCACAAGAGAGGCTGACCGGGAGGACTAGCAGATGCCATGTTTAGTCGCAGGGAGGGGTTAGCGGGAAATTCCACCTGACGTGCAAAAAAACCCCTCAAAAAACGTGAACATCGGGTGAAATTTTAGACCGTTTCTCACTATGAAACAGGTGGCCATACCTAATCACAGAGTACGCGAAGGTGCCGGAGCAGCAAAATAGGATACAATCCGTCATTATGACTTCCCAGTTGCATTTCTTTGCAGTGGTACCACAACACAGACCTATTTTATTCCAGCAAACTTTCTGGGAAAAATCCAAGTGAATATCTTCACAGCAGGAATGTTGCCAAACTCATAAAGAATCCCCAGTTCCTCACCTTGGATACCGTGGGAAACCAGTTATAAATAAACAGACAAGATGCTGCTGCTGTTGTTGATATTACATGATTACCCGCGCGCGGTGGGTATGTGCTTATCGTAACGGATCGGAGGACTCAGCGTTTCTGACCAGCCGAGTCAGACCACTTCTGCAGTCCCGAAAACCTGACAGGTGTCAGAAACACGCGAAGACACACTCGAGGATTCGAGGAGAGAAGCGCTCTTCAGGCCGTTTGCTTTGCTGCCGTTGGTTTGACCGAACAGTCAGGCCAGTGTTGCTCTGTGCTTTGGGGCAGAAGGGCAGTCAGATAGACCTCTCCCCCTGTCTGTGTTGGGCTACAGCTGCCCCTACTGGCCACAAACAGTCACACTACAGTGGCTCAAAGGCTCTCCCATTCACCTGCACTCACCAGAGAATAGCTCCTGGATAATGCATACTACTACACCTGCGCTGTAATGGCGACATGTAGTCCAGCTGTCTCTCGTGTTCGCGTTTGTTAATTTGAATGTATTTTGTTGTGTCTGGCTTTTGTCTTTTGATTTTTCATGCGCGGTGTGTCTGTTGTGGTAGGGGGAAGCGGGCTGAAGATTGTTCAGGGCACTCATGCGGCTCGTTTGGATAATATTGACAAATTGTATATTCAGGATAATTTTCTTTGTGGTTGTCACCATGGAGACGCATTCACAACATATGCTCGGGAATGTCCGTTGTATCGGCAGCTACAAAGTTTACCGTTTACCGTTCTTCACCGGAGTTGAAGATGTCGGGACTCGGGACTGGTCTAGGACTGCGGGCAATCTTCAAGAGGCCACCAGGGAAGAGAAAGGAGAAGATAATGCGGGGAAGGAGTGAGGTGACGACTGGGAAGGCTGACGCAGTACGGTACTCCGTTTCGGAAGTGTACAGAGACCACAACACTGCGTGTATGGAGGAGAGTTGTGGAGGCGGAGTTTGTGTGTTGGACTGCTTAATCACACTGGACATCTCGGGACAGCGGGGGCTATTTTAAATTATGGCTGCATTTCAATTTAATTCACTTAATTTGTTTGATTAATGCAATGATTATATTGAATGTCTTTATTTGATGTTTGCTGGTGTGTTGTGGGTCTGCCCCCATTGTGTCTTTTTTGTTGTTGCTGGGGCTACGGGAAAATAAGTTATTCCATTCTATTATATTCTATTCTACAAGGAAGCAATATAGTAACGCAATGCAGTTCTGCCATTGAAGAGTGTTTTTCCAAAACTCACTCCCAATTTTGCGAAAATCACATTTTTATACTTAAATCCCTAAGAATAATTGTGTAAAAGTAAAACTGAAAATATCTAACCATTTATCAGAAAAATTATATCCACCTTGAAAAATATAGTTTACTAAAACAGGATTCAATTAGAGTGCTAAATTGTGAAACTGTTCTCTTCAGTTTGGTATAATCCCGTCTGTGTATGTAACAAAAGTGCCGCTATCGGCCAGGCCTTATTTTCCCACCAAATAGTTTCAGAGATGTCTTCCGTTCCGATACTAGGGAGGCACTTCGTTCAACTTCTGCTTCTCATCTTGGTTCCAGGCGGTGTTGTGGTATATAGTGTCTCAACCAGCTTTACACAGTGAGGTTTGGAAAAAGGGCAAAAGGTTAAAGACAAACTCTTTTCACACTCAACTGACCCCTTAATTGAGAGGGGGGCAGTGATTTTACAGGTGCAGGGTATCTCCATAATGACTTCACTTTGTGGAGCAAAAAAAAAAAAAAGGAAAAAAAGAATTGTAATTGTTCCCTGGTCTCTTGAATGACGAAACAAATGGAATTTTATTTTTCTAAGTTTTCCCCTACAAGCCTCTTTTTCACACCCCCCCCCACACCCTCATTCATAATGAGAGGAGGTCACATGATTTGCCAATCTTCCGTTTGATGGTAATGCTAACTGTCACCGGCTTTCGTATCAGTAGGAGTGAACTTTCAGGTTTGAAAAGCAGTCTGTCACCCTTGACGTGGGCAGAGGTAATAGAATCCGATCGGGACCCGTCAGTGAGGTGGCACCCTGAGCAGAGCTGTCACAGAGCGCTCGGAGAGCTTTATGTAAAATGAAGCCTTCCATTTACTTGTCGATGACCTTCCAAAGTTCATTCTTGGCTATCGTGGACTAGATTACTTAATGTCTCCACACTGGCCTTGAGACAACGGGATTATATGCTTTTTGCTCCCACTTCAGAAGGCTTAGCAGTAAGAGCCATTATTAAGAACTTAGAAATTGGGGTATTTTCAGGTTCCACGCATACATTTATGCTCATCTCAGACAAAACAATATTAGTAAAAGTTTCTCCTGTGACTACAGAACATGGGGAGAGAGCGCGAGAGAGAGTCTGAGAGTGAGATTGTGTGAGAGAGTGAGAGGGAGAGGGTGAAATAGAGAGTGAGAAATAGAGAGAGTGAGCGATACAGAGAGAGACACTGCTTCCAGAGGCAAAAGTGAGCTTGCTTCAGGTTTGGTATTCAGATCTGCAGATATTTAAACTGGCCTTACCCCGGCCATTGGACTTGAAGAGCACAGCATTTTGCAAGCAGAATTTTTTTAAAAATCTGAGCCAAGCCAAGACAATCCAGGCCGAGCTGAGCTGGTCCGAGCTGAGCTGGTCCTTCAGAATACAAGGAACTGCCCATATCTTTTTTTCTCCATAATGCCGCTCAGGTTTTACCCACCACCACTCACACCTACCCAAGGTGCAGTGCAGCTGCCTGCACACCAGTGACCATTTCACACACTACAGACACACAGTGCTGCAGGAGAGAGCTACCGCTGCTTATAGGAGATGTGACAGCTGGTAGTCGGCAGAAAACCAGGGGCCTGCTTCACAAAGCAGGATTACTGAATTACCTGGATAACTGCAGATTTGGGAGGGTCTGAGGTTTTACTCAGTGTAGTTATCCAGCTAACTCAGTAATCCTGCTTTGTAGTATACCCCCCAGGGGCCTGCATCACAAAGCAGGATTACTGAGTTAGCTGGATTACTGCACTGAGTAAAACCCGGAACAGCTCTTTTCACTTCAGTCCATGTTCCAGATTTGGGAAGGTTCCTGGTTTTACTCAGTGCAGTTATCCAGCTAAGTCGGTAATCCTGCTTCGTGATACAGGCCTCTGGTGCATGCCGTAGTAACCGGCCATAAACTGAGAAAAGATGGCTGACATAAAGCCACCAGTTTGATAACATAACATATGATAACATAGCCCAGGCTTGAAACTGTGATACATCTATAGGGCCCAGGCCTCGTCTGTGACAGTCACAATCCCGACATAAGACATGAAAAATCCTTCTAAATCTATTCTCGTATTCTTAAATTCAACTTAATTTGAACATGCTGTATTTCAAGAACATCTATAAAGAATATGATGATAATTCTTTGGATGCGTTTCACTGCGCAGTGACCGACCAAAACGCATAAACGTGGAGGAGACTGGAAAGTGAATGACGAAATCCAAGAAATTAAATAACGTTGTCAGAATAAATCGAAGTACAGAAAACTTTGTGCCATTTCTTAATTGGAATGAAAAACTAAAACACACAAATGTCTGAGAGGTCAAAGGTGAGACTGGATTTACACCAACTTTTTTTTACCCATTTTTTATTTTTATTTGATTTGCTGTATGTCAAAACATGCTTTTTTTTAAAAGTACGGGTCTGCTTTGCTTCAAACCAGTCCCACAGAGCCATAACTCTGTGTGTCTACAAGGAACAAATGATATTTCATGCTGCAGTTCTGAATGACAGTCATGTATTTATGTCCAGTGAAACGTCGGTTATTTTTTTTCATTCGTCAGTATAATTTGTGTGAATGAAGGTTTATGTCTCCCTGCTGGGGCATAAATCATGACCAGCATTTAAACAGCTCTTTCATTTCATTATTATTTTTCTTTAGTCAAACTAAAACAGTGCTGATTTACTATGAAATAAATAAGTTAAATGAAAGCCCTGAGGTCACACAAAGGCCCCCATAAATATGACCACTAGGTTTTTCTGTTAAAGACTCTGTACAGTCCGTGTTTCACGTCAAACTGCGCAACTGATGGAATAAATATGATTTTGTGACATGACATCATGTACAAGATATTTTAACTAGGATTATCCAACGTTAAATTATTATACATTTGTAAAGCAAGCATCTTGCAAGTAAATCTCGTCTAATGGCTTCCTGTATTTTTAAGGCACCGAGGACTGATTGGCCTAGGATTCACCAAGCCTCATATATCAGCCTTGTTGGTAGTACTGAACCAATGCGTGTCAGAAATGTCCAACTGAACAGCTTTCTTAAGTTTTGTTTTCAAATCTCATTAACAATAACAAGATCCCAGCACCAGTATTGTGGTGACAGTTATGGTTTTTGGAAGTGAAACCAGAAAGCGTTAGGTTGGACTCCAACCTCCAACGGAGCCATCTAAGGTGTTCTGTGTACAAACAAAGTGAGAATAACAGGTATTGATTAAGCATACAATGAAGACACTATTTTACCCCAGGAAGTCAGAGGCATAACTCTCCTTGCAAAGGGAACACGGTGTGTAATCTGCAGTTTAGGAGTCTTCAGGGAGAATCTGAGCAGACTGGCCCCGAATGACATATACCAATTCTCTGTGATACTCCGCCATCATTTAAACTGCAAGAGGTACAAACCAGACCGAATAAACTGCCTCTGTATGACATTAAAGTGGAATAGGTTTTAGCAAAAGGCGAAAATCTACGTTGCTGATGTATTTAACAGGAAGCCATCTCTGGCTGCACGTTATTCCACTTCATAAATGCGAGTGGGAAAACAATTGTTCCTGGCCGATTTTCCACAACCCCCCCTAATGAAGCCCATGTGTACAGTGTGCCTTTCAGCAAGCTGCAAATGTCCCAGCAGCCCCCTCTCAGGCAGCTTTATTAAAGCTACGCCGTTTGCCTGGTCTTCATTACCATGGATAAAAAAAAAATTATTAAAAATAGGTTAGCACCTGTATATTTCAAGTCTATATATTTGCCATGTATGTATGCTTAGTTGAGTTTCATGAGTTGCGGCTGGTAAGTGAACTCCGTTTGCTGTGGGGTGATGTTGGCGTGGGTTGTTAGGGCGCCACAGGGAACTTGGAATTGAGGAGGAGCAAAGTTGGGGTTTGGGGGAAAAGGCTTCCTTCACAGCCGGCCGCAAAGATGAACAACTGCGCCAGCACTCAAGACCGTCTACACGTAAATCTGGATTTGGATTCAGCACTCAAGACCGTCTACACGTAAATCTGGATTTGGATTCAGCACTCAAGACCGTCTACACGTAAATCTGGATTTGGATTTGTTTGAGAATACCAAAGAGCTTAATGTCAGCAGGAACTTAAAATTTAATAAGAATTTCAGCTGGGTTATCTGTAGTCAAGGGTGCTAGGCAATAGCATTGTAAATGCATATCTAGAGGCTTGCCTTTAATCACAACAGTTGCAATAGGAAAATGAACTACAGCATTTGCCCTAGTCAAACAGGTATGAATACATAAAGAATGAATACTCCATCATTTTTAAAAAATATATTTTTTAAATCAGCTAACTTTAGGACACAAAATCAGTTAGAAAACGGTGCCTAAGATGTGAAGGTTTTGTGGCCCATTGCTGTGCAAATCTAGGAATTGTTTTTGTTAAAACAATTGTTTTGTTGTCATTATTTCAGTAATGCACCATATGTACTGTAGAAAGTCTTAACTATAAGGAACAGGGCAGTGCAGGTGCTATACCCCAGTAATTACTCATGAGTGAAATTCAGTCATGAAAACACGTGGTCAGTTTGGAGGGAATTAGCTCTTCTTTAGTTGGATGGGTCACCCCATTTACCACTGCTTATGGACCCTGAATGTGCCGGTTACTGGTTGACTGTGACAAAATCATGAGCACTGGTGTAGCACACACATTGGGGGTTAGTATAATGTGGGTTTAGAATAATCAAGCATCAAGTGCTATAGTCGTAATATGTCAAGTATTTTTTTAAGGGAAGGAAACCAAATTGAAGTCTTTCAATGTAGTCTGACAGACAGCAATGGAAGATGAGTCATTCTAAAATTATGCTCTTTACGGGTAGCTCGATCCATTTGTGGGAAGGCAGTAAGGAATGGAATAATGACAAGTTACCGAAGTATGCTCACTGTTCTACATAACCAAAGGCTGCAGAACAGAGTTTGTGCTGAATTGGAATGTAGAAGTGCAATAGGGCGACAGTGTAGTGCAACGCTGCCATTGTACCCCTTTAACAAGCTACTTAACCTGAAGTTATCCAGCTGTATGAATAGATGTGTAAAAATACGATCCGTGTCAGTCACTCTGGATAATAGCATCTGCTAAACTCAGTCTGATGACTGGCAGGAAGGTTCCTTGCCAAGAACTCCTAGATAGGCAGGTATGAGGCTTTGAACTTGACGTGAGCAGTGATCAGGAGCCTTCAGAGGGACATGAGAAGTGAAGCAAAAAATGCAAGTGGAAGCCAAGTTGTTTTACTTGTTTAGTGGTAAAGGCAAGAATACCGCCCAACAAGAAGTTGCAGCAATCCACGTGGACTAGACTAGAGCAAGGGTGCAGTCTGATTGGTAGATGGTACAGAACAGACATTTCCTTTGTTTCGAGAGGAAACAAGGATGAGGTCACCAATGAGATAGCTTCTGGGAAGGATAAAGCTTTGGTCAACGAGGTTATCAAACAGATGGACAGGGAAGAGGCTGTGTAGAAACTTCCAGTGTTGTGTGCCAAAGAAATTTGACCAATAGAAAAACCATCTCTTGTCTTCAGGTGGAGCTTCCGTGATGAGTCTTCAAGCTAATTTGTCGAGTCGATTCTTTTCATCTACGGGACATTTCTGTCAGTTGGCATCTGTCAGTTGGGTGTTTTTATTTCTCTTTTGTCCATCAGCAACGTCTGTGACCTCGGTCAGACCTGAGTGAAGGCTATGAACACCCCAAGCTCCAACAATATTTAAACAGTTTGGCAAATTAACTTTGAGGCATTTCTGCAGGCTCCTCGTTATAAAAACAGCAGTGGGAAAAAAAAACCCCAACAAGCAAGTTGGTAACCAATTTCCATACATTATCCTTGCTTTCCCAATGACTCAAGGCCTAAGGAAGCACCTGTGTGCCTGCCCCCCCGGCTTCTCCCAAAACCAGCCGACCGCTTTCATCCTTTTGGCGGCAACAGCTCTGGTTTGAAAACAGGTGTTTTTCTTCAAAGGGGGGGTCCAACCCCTCTACCCCCCACCCCAGTGTAGAACAGACCAGTGAGAGACTGCTGGTGAACTCCACTATGGCCCTGAGATGAGAGTACTACCAGGTGTTTCATACCATCAGAACGTATTCACCGGTCTCTGAGATAGTTGTTCCGCGAGCCACGACTTTCTAAACAAATTGAGCAAGTGGCGATTTTGAAAGAGACGTCTGTTCCGTCGACGGAGGGGTTAAAGCTAATTCAACTGGGCATGTGTACTTCCAGCGAAAAAGGGGAACATCTGCATTCGGTGGCATGGACTCATTTGTTGCAATTTTGGATCTCATTTCCATTTGCAAGAGAGATAACTGCTTGCATATGGAAGCAATAGATAGAAGGGGGTCAATGCAGTTTCTTTCACTTATACAGTAATCCCTGTTGGCAAAGGAAGAAACAAAGAATTTCGTTCACTTCAGTAATCTCTCTACCAGCCTGAAGAATGAAGTCCAATTATTGCCATTATCATTGATTGGCTCTGATGACATACAGTTAAAAAGCTTTGCCTCCGCAATTTAGTGGTCCAAAGCACAGCATCCACTGCACGGAGTATCCTGCGGTTGTGTTTGGTTCTGCCACCAGGACATTAGCAAGAACACTGGATCCAAAATTTTTGCATTTCAAAGTGAGCCTTTAAAATAAATAACTCTGAAACCCTAAAATTGATGGTAACAGAGCTGCAGAGCTGTCAATTTAAGGGAATTCAAAAAATGCATGCATTTGAAATAACTACAAAACATCAACTAAAGTATATTAGCTAAAATCACACAAATAAGTATGGTACATATTATATACAGTATAACTACTAATTCAAGTACTAAGTCAATTGAGACGGAGCCTCCACAGGTAGGGTTCTGAGAAGACAAGTCGGACATTTCAAATCAAAGTTCGCCTAAACAATTCCCTCCACATCAGCAGTGTTCATTGCATTGCCTGTCCAGAATAACAGAACTGCATAAGATATTCATAACATAAGGTTAGTTTGTGAAATTAAAAAGTACAGATATTGCTAAGCAAGAAAACATTAGATAACAGCAAAGTCTGAGCATGAGACACAATATAGATAATAAATGTTAATACAATGCAAGCGTTAAAAATAAAAATTTCCTACTTCTTTCTAACTGTAGTATGAACAGGGTATTTTTTCAGTTTGCATCATGAAGAGAAATAGACAGGTGGTGTGAATTGTATTAGCATATACTAGATCCAGGCACACTCACAATCATTAATGATATCTAAAAAACTGGACCATTGAGAGAGAATGTCCACCAGGGTGTTCTTGGTCTAAAGAAGGTCTAAAGAATCATCTATTTGAGAAAATATTATATTTACAATATAATTTTTTTCTTTTGCATAATTAAATAAAAATATTATTTATTTTTACTTTTTATTTTTTACACATAGTATTCATAAAAAGTTAAATGATAGTGGCTTTACGTTTGTACAATACCTCAGTAATATGAGGATAGATTTAGTGCAACTGCCTTAAAATAAAATAAAATTGAATTATATAGAAAATATACAATTTATATATTTACATGAGAATTCACCCAAATTACATCAAACAGTCACTCTCAGGACGTGATTGTAATTACACTATCAGGATGAGAATGTCTTGCATTTCAAGCCGCACTTCTTGTAATTATGGAACACATAAATCTATTCTATAGTATGATTTTAACATTGCTAACAAAAAAATGTTTTTTTTTGGGCAAGGGTTGGATAGGACAATAACGCCATATGGGTCACCCAGATCTGCCTCTCCAAATGGACTGCACTTATATAGCGCCCTTATCCAAAGCGCTTTACAATGGCCTCTCACTCACCCATTCACACACACATTCACACACCAATGGCGGCAGCTGCCATGCAAGGTGCTAGCCTGCTCATTGGGAGCAATTTGGGGTTCAGTGTCTTGCCCAAGGACACTTCGACATGTGGACAGGAGGAGCCTGTCCAGCGGACGCCCCGCTCTACCTCCTGTGCCACAGCCTCTCCAGAGACAGCATACACAGCTCAGTGCTAAAGATGGCCTACTTTTCCTTTCAGTGACAACCTTACCCTTCGTCGGCTCCGTGGGGTCATTGGCAGGAATGATGGCCGGCTACCGCAACCGCCTCCATCGCCACATGCAGAGTGGACGTCCTGAGTGACCCTCAGCGGAGTCTCCCTGCAGTCTCAGAGTGGACTCTGGTCCTGTGAGTGATGGTCAGTGGTGTTACTCCCGTCTCGCTACAATGTGCTGTCGGCTTGAACTGCGATTAGCCCATACGCTACAAACATAGCCTTCTACGGGACCATCCAAACACACGTTCTTGCACTGTATGGACTGTTGTGAGTTTCAATATATAACCCTCTGCCTCTAATGCAAGCTAAATGTAACAGCTACATCGTGTACGGTATGACGCCAACGTGTAAACCATGCTTTATTTCAGCAAATCACACCGTTCCAAATAAAAATGAAATTAACTTCCACTATGCTCCCTTCTGTGAGCCTCACAGCAAGGTCAATTCTGCTAAATGTTAGAAGTTGCAGATTGATTTTTGCTATAGTGGGCTGTTGTTTTTGAATTATTTTGCAACCATAGCTATTTAGCTAAACATGACAAAAATACCCAATGAAATGAATCCCCTCCAACAGTGTATTGAGAGATAAGTGAAAGTGATAAAGTAGAGAGAGAGCGAGAGAGCGAGAGCGCGAGAGAGCGCGAGAGAGCGCGAGAGAGCGCGAGAGAGCGCGAGAGAGCGCGAGAGAGCGCGAGAGAGAGCGAGAGAGAGCGAGAGAGAGCGAGAGAGAGCGAGAGAGCGCGAGAGAGAGCGAGAGAGAGCGAGAGAGCGCGAGAGAGCGCGAGAGAGCGCGAGAGAGCGCGAGAGAGCGCGAGAGAGCGAGAGAGAGCATTTCCTATGGTTGCCACTAAGATGTCCAACATGCAGATGAGGTGGCACAGTGGTAAAAGCACTGAGTCGGTGCAGTTGCACACCGGGGATCGGGAGTTCGAGCCCTGGGCCTGCCAGATCAGAGTATGGCCGGTGCCTTGAGGGAGCGGCAATTGGGGGGAGAGACTTGGCGAGGGAGAACAACAAGAGGACGTGGCACCCTCTTTCCGACTACTGGCTGATGGGGTTGCAGCAGCGGATTCTCAAGCGTTTGCCGCGCGGGGAATGGAATAACATAGGGGTACAAATGTCCACGAAATTTGGAGAAAACAGGGAAAAATCGGAAACAAATAAAAAAAGTTTTAAAAAAACTGCTGCTCCAGTTTATAACAATCTAAATATTTTCCCCATGATATTGCATGCTAGGACAGACACAAACTTAATGGCAGTCACCTACCCCCTCCATACACTGAAATGGGTGCTTCATTGACAGTGGCTGTGACCGAAGATGATTCCTGTTCCCTGCCCCCTGTCCACTCAGACCCCTGTCTACTATGTGCCCTCTCCCCTCACTTTGCAAGCAGCATGCGAAAGAAATCCTGCAAAATTCTTTCCAAACTAGCGAGAAAGTAGGTTGTAATATGTTCCGCTCTTCTACCATAGACATGCACATACGCTCTGTCTTGTACCCCCTGTCCCCTCAACAAAACCCTGGAAATAAGGGTTTCATCCAGGGATTTTAAGTTCCCCCATTTGTGAGAAAAAATTGCCCACTTTTTTGACGAAGTGGACTCAAAGGGGTGAAGGGATCATATTTGGTCACGGCCAGTGTTTGAGTTAATGGACATCAAGACTATTTTGAAACAGTGTGTCGCCATCTTTTATGAAGCGTCTCGACTGGGATTTTGGAAAGAGTGTGTTGATGTATCGGAAGATTTTCTATAGCAAGGGACGTGCGTGTAATGAAAACTCCATAGTGTTGTACATAATTTTTCCCCCCAGAGCATGCAGTACATTTTAAAAAATATATTTTTTTTTAAAACCTCAAGATGACCAAGATGCCCATCACAAAACTTTCTTCTGGAAGCGAACAAGACAAATGATGCACTTCCTCTCTTAAATTAGACCAGTTAAAGAATATCTAGCACACACTTCACCCTTCTGGAGATGCTCCTAATAAGAGGGTGAAAAACCTCCGGCTTGCAACTTGCATCAAAGCCACTGGAGAGCAATTACGTTTTTTTCCCGAACTAGTTCGCAGAGAGACCAGATATTTTAATATGGTACATTATTATTATTTTTTTATAATGTGAGGACTTTTGAGAGTAATCTAATTGAGTCTTTTTGTGTAGTTATATTTGATTAGAAACCATTAAGAAAACGAAGATATTTCAGAATAAAACGTTTGATGCAGATCGCTGGGTCAGGTTTTCTAAGAGTCATCATGAGAAGCCTGTATTCCATCACATGGGCCAGAGAAACAACAATACCGAGTGCATCTTCCTTCCTGTGTAGCAAGAGCAGTTTTAACCGTCCCGCAAAAGGTAGTGTCGTTTTTAACCGTACTAGCCGCTGTTTGCATGATTTGAATTAGACCTTGTTGAACGCTGATCATACTAATTGCATTGCTAGTTTGTGTTTGTTCTGTAATTGGCTGTTTGTTAGATTGTATAGGCTGTTAGTTTCAGGGTACCTCCAAAAACTCATCAGACCCTAGACACCTGCCAGATCCCTGCGTTCCGGACGACTGGTACCCGCCCCACCCCCTCTTCATACTAGCACCCGGTCCCGACGTCTGTCTGTCCTGGCCCCACGGTGGTGGAATGAGCTCCCCGTGGAGGTCAGAACAACAGAAAGTCTGACCGCCTTCAAGCGCAGATTGAAGACTCATCTCTTCAAGCTGCACCTCTCTCCACCCATCCCTACCTCCTTGTGACCTCCCTTGATTATGTTTTATGAATCCTTGTTTAAGTGGTTCAAGCTTCTAGTTAATAATTGGAAGGTTACTTATTGGCAAAGTTTAATTTTTGACATTAGTCACAACTGTAACACACCTGTCCTGAAGAACAAGTCCCTCAGAATTGGTGTCTACACCAAGCACTAGGGCCTTTTTCTACATATAGAGACACTATTTGGGCACCATAGGGGCACGAAAAGAGATGGTGACAAGGCTTGTGCACCCCTAAACTTTACGTTCTTCAGTGTGCTCTGCACCACCCTGTAGACAATGAGTGCTATCATGAATGGCCCTGAGAGGGAAACACTACATGTCTGATCTAATCTAAATCCCAAGAAAACCTAAATCTGGGTACAGATCCGTGCCTCTAATTCTTACTCTGCCTTAGTATTGGATTCAGTCAAAATGTATTTTCATTTCTACTTGCATGCAACTGCTCATTTTTTCAGCAGTCAGCAAAATCAGCCAAATTAATTCACCAAAAGATGTTTGTGAAGAAAGAAAACAACAATTATTGGTAAGTCACAATACAACATTCAGGACAAATGTTGATGGTGTCCAGACCCTAGTGTGCGGCATTCACTGACCCACACAACATTTTGGACAGTGTTAATCTAAGAAGCACAGGCCGCTCTCTAATCCACAGGAGCACAGATATTCCCGTATGCTGTTGTGGCTGTTGTGGGTTACAACAGTCGGGCTTCCAAATCATTCCCTAATGTGCTCACATGGGCTCCTTTTCCCTAAATATTGGAGGTCAAGGTCTCATTTCCTGTGGGCAGTTTATGAAATGAGTTTAAAGGACTCCCAGGCCCTCTGGGGTGTGTCAGGGCCCCTACACAGAGGGCCCTTGCATTGAGCGCATGTTGTTGCCACAGAGAGAAGTTGTTCACACTGTAAACTGATCAGGGAGACTCTGCGTACAGAAGTCATTACAGGGATGTGTGTTTAGCAGATACCAAGGGCTCCTCTTTCCTTCAATAACAAGCCATTAATTAAGCAGCTGGAGCCACGAATCGCTGGGAAACTAATCGAAAGGCACTAATCAGATTTTTTCCAACACAAGACTGACATGGATACACAAACACGGGCATGGGTCTGGAGGACTCATTTGGACAACACACACACACACACACACACACACACACACACACACACACACACACACACACACAACAGCACATACGGACAATAGACGCACGCACGCATTTTTATTCAGATATGCCGTTTTAAAATTATATGCCGCATGCTGAACTAAGGAGGGGGTTAAAGTTGATGACTGCTAGCCTGGACAGTTTGTGAAATGGGGCAGTCTGCCGAGAGACTCATGGGAAAAACCCAGTTAGTAGCCGCTTCCTTGGGGCATTGACCAAGTAACATTTATTAGGCCTGAGATGGCCTCATTTCACAAGAAGTTCTTCCAGGTAGGAGACGAGTTTCAAATTGGGAAAATTCCACAATGCCTGCACCGTCTCAAGAATATCGACTGGACGTTACACGCACGGGTGGCACTGAGCTTGGGGCATCGGGTGGAAGTGACATTGCGCGCGGGGCTCACTTTACCTCACATGCTGTTGTTAAACAGCTCGTAACAGTCCACTAAGCATAAGCGACTGACCCCGTCTTTCCACTGGCTACAGTGAAGGACAGAGGAGGGCTGAAGCGGTCAGGTATGAGAGAAAGTCAACGAGGCAGGCACACTTTCAAATGGTGAATAAGCATCAGCGCAAATCCGCTGCAGACACAAAAGCTCGCTACCAAATAATCCTCTGATAACGACTTAAGCTGCGGATAAGCGCCGGTGATAAAGCCTTGTTTGCTGCATTCGGGAAGACTAGGGTTTAAAGATTATAAATAGAATCTGCTCCCAACAGTGTTGGCATTTTTTCTTCCCCCTCTCGCAACAGATGAGACCAAATTCAGGCATGACTTCAGACAAGGCAGCAGCAATTATATGAGCATAATCAGATATCATTGCTAGAAGTCATGATTTATGGCCTGTTTTCACATTAAACATGTTATGTGTACAATGACACCAGTACGATTTATTGCCAAATACCTGCATGGTTACAATAAAACAAGTGTTCCATTTTTTCCCCTTCAAAGGTTTCTGTCTGCTGCAGGGAAAGAAATGCAATTAAAGAACAATAACAGCGTTTCAAAAGAGGAGAAAAAAAAAAGTTGTTAAAGGTGCTTAGGCTGGTACTTCGGTTTCTGAAATTTATATTTATTTATATATCGGTTGCTCCCCAATATCTAATTTTGGCTCAACTTCTGCTTGTGATTATCTATCAAAAGGTTCACAATTTTTTATGGAGTTCCATTTTACAAAGCATAAAATGTATTTTATGGCTTGGTAAATCAAGGCAGGCTCCACAAGATTCACAAACTAAGTCCTCAAAATGTTGAGAAACATAAAACATTTATAGTGGAAACTAATAATTGAAAGCCTTCCCATTTACATTAGATGATTATTTAAATGCATTATAATTCAGAACCTTAAACGGTAAAAATCAATAGATACATGTATGTCACAGATTGCAGTCCGTTGCTCGTTTCTGGTAGTTGTAAGGATAATGCTCAGCTCGTAACGCTCGTCATTCTGGACAAAACCATGATATAATGTCATGCCACTTAAGTACAAGTTATCAGCCACTGTTGAATACGGTTATAAGGTTATGAGCGATATTTCAAACCTAGATTATTTCAAAATGATGTTTCCACCGAGCTTGCATCTTAATATGCGTTTTTTCTTCTTTTACACAGCAGGTCATGTCGAGTTAGATATTTCTCAAAATATTATATTTACATAAACTACTGTCCCACATAAATATTTTGAGAATGTGATACCCAATGCTACTGCACAACACAGAACAAGAAGGGAATCATCAGCATCTTTGTGTCATCAGACAGCCTTGTACTATATCATATGTACATTATAACCCAATATATGTAGATGGCTGATTCGGAAACAAGCCGTATTCAACGGGTCCCAATCACATCACGGGTCCCAATCACGGGTCCCAATCCATGTCACTTGCGCTGACATGGCTAAGAAATTTTTTTATAAGTAAATATGATGACAGTTATATAGGCAGTATGTGACGCAGTCAAAAAACATCTTCCATGTGAAAAGCCGCTCGACTCACAAAGTGGGTCGTCGACATACTGCATGTGCTCAAGTCAGATATTGAGCCACAAAAAGAACCAAAACGTGACAAATAACAGTTGGTATTAATATTAATATGCACAGTATATTAGGACCAGTGGGGATTACTGGCTGAACTCTGGAGAGTCACAGATAAATGACAAAAAAAACAAAAAAACAGAAGTAGCACCAAAAACCTTCACATTACCCCAGGTACTCTTGTAAAGGCCGAAGCGTATGAATGAATAAAAGGTGTTAAATGGGACATCTGCTGTACAAAATGTGGATAAACTTAAGCACAAAATATCAACCAGCGTTAATTGTGAAAGCGCAATTTCTCACGGATTTATTTCATGTTTCGTGGCTATAAATCGGTTTAAGTCAGAGGGTGGGAGACCTTTTGAACTGCACGTGTGCAATAAGCAAGCATTTTTTATAGGAACCTATTAAATTCATCACAGTGCCAGAGAACCAATGGAAACCGCGCGTCTCAAACGAGCGATATCGAGTGTTGTAGAGACCCATTCATTCACACACAACAGGCAGGTATGCATTTGGAAATAATAATCCTGGAATAATCCGTAATCCTGGAACGCCCTGCGACTCCTCAGTGCGGAACCTAACGCAGTCGGTGACAGGCGCAGTAACGCTTTGCTTCTGAGACTCTGGACAAGTCACACGGCTGCTAAGTGTCATCTGACTCCTTAAAGCTCTTGAAGGACTGGGGTTGGGGGGGGGGGGGGTTGAGAGCAACAACAGACCAAACATTCGCTCCAGCAGGAGAAGTAGACTAATGGGGACATTATTTATGAACTATTTGCAAGTGCACCTGAAAATACCTCCAGTGAAATTAGGTTTGGCAACCTGAACTACTTTGAAGTCAATGGAGTGGCAATAAAAATTAGGCCTTCATTAAAGAACAGTTGCCTTTCAAAAGGGGATTGGCTGACGCTCGGCGGGTCAGGCCCCGGCTATGCGAACGCTCCGCTCGGCGTAAACCCAGGGCACACATGGAAGCAATTTGGACGATTTCTCTGCTGTTTGCGCCCCTTTTCTCTCCCGTCTCTCTCTCTGCAGCACCCCTTTTATGTCGCGTTTAGGAAATTAACACTAACCGACAAATTACTTTGTAAATAAAGGAGTATAACTTTAGAATGTTGAAACTTAGACTCGCCGCGGGGCCAGCGTTCGCGGAGCAACAAAGGGACCCTTGATAACGGTTCAGATATGCCAGCCCAGAGTTGGGCTTTATTTTATCAAGTGCACATCATTTTTAAATTGGATTTAATGTAAGGCATTCATTTCCCTAGTGAGCGCCACTCGTGCACGACGTCCCCTTTTCGCTGGGAAATCGGCGGGTGTGAGGGTCATTTATAGAGTACTTTAAGTTTTGGCCAAGAGCAAATGGATCTCATTCACAAAAGAAAGAAGGCAGAGACTGTAATTAAGTACTGTAATCTTCAGAAACCAGACGCACCAAACTCTGAAGGGCCGTAATCTGGAGAGATGTAGGCTAATTACTAAAATCACTTACATTTGTAAATCGTATTATTTTAAAAGAAATTACTGTAGTGATTAAATTACCGATATTTATCTCCTAATAGCACTGATTAAGCGGCGATGATAATCCGTCATTCTGAAAGCTGATATTAGCAGCATCAATCACACGGAACAATAAACAACTAATATGAAAGAAAACTTTTGTCTCTTTGAAGGCCAGATGTGCGGCTTTAGTGTGGAATGCCCAATATTATGGGCTGTTTGAGTTGCCATGCCAATGATGAGAACTGAAAACTGTTTACTTTTTTTTTTTTTAAGTTTAAAGTTAAGTTGTTTTGCCCCATGAACCACTGGTCAAATGTAAAGAGAACAAATTTCTTTGTCTTAGAATGCAACTGAAAACCGCTTCACATTTTTTACAGACTTACATCAAACTAAAGAAAGGGAATCACAGACAATCTGCAAATCAAAACTGTGGAAAAGAAAAAAGAAAAAACGCACAAAGATAAACGTCCCTGATATTTTCCCCATTAACCTAAAATAATATTTCCTATGTCTATATTTCATGAGAATAAAAAGGTCATTTACCCCAGTTACCTTCGCTTGGAAGCTAAATGCTGACCCAGCCTGGTAAACCCCCCCATCGAAGACCCGTGGAAAATTATATTAAACACAAAAACCTTTCATTCCAAAGTCTTCGTCAATTTCTTTCCAAACTACAGTGCTCCTGCTAGTTGCTTTGAAGAACATTAAAACCGTGCAAGTCTGTGAACATATTCTCCCATGTTGGCACTAATACTGCAAAGGTTGGTATAAATTATGCATCAGATGTATGTATAGACATTAATAAGAGTTACTCCATGCATGCCAGCTTCAGTGCCTGGAGTGGAGTCACAGGGGATGGATGTTTTGCTTACACGCATCTCTTTCTCCACATACTGTACTGCACACCCCAATGACTACCTTCAGCGCCGTTACACAGGAACCCAAATGAGAACGAGAGTATTATTAAAATGGCAATAAAACTCCACTAGTTTTGGGACACTTTTACTGCACAAGCTCTCACCTTGCAAGTGCATTTGATTAATGGAGAGGAAGTTGGTACAGTCATTCTGCGTGGAAAAAATGTTTTATTCATTTATTTATTTTAATATCCCACTTGTATATTCTCTCTATGGTACTTCAGATTAGTTAGTATATGGCTGTACAGACCTGTGCAGCCAACAGTTACATTTTACATTCTCTCTATGGTACTTCAGTTTAGTTAGGATTCCGGTGCTCCGCCGAGCCATATACTATCACCCTCCCTGTGCCGTATCCGAGCTTTCGGTGTTGGCCTGGGCCGGTGAAGCAAGGGCCACCTCGGGCCGAACTTTGCGATGCTAAATCCTGCGACGCTGAGCTGGGCTTCCTGTGGTCCCCCCGTGCCACCCCCCCACCCCCTACCTTACCTTACCTTACCCCAACCGCGCCACCCCCCCGCCCCAGCTTCCCGCGCAAGTGATTCGTCCACAGCAGGAGAGGAGGGGAGCGGAATGCTAAAATGCCACTTCATGCCCAGGGCAAACTCGTGTCGAGCGAGGAAGGATCTGAGGCCAGCACGTAGCCGTGCTGCGGTCCACGGGCAGCCCCGTACGCCCCGCGCCCGGGAATGCAAAGCACCTGTTCCGAGCCAAAGCTCTGTTGGCACTCGCTGTCGAGGCCCAATAACACGCCGTCCTTCATCCTAAGCCCCGTCCATGCGGCGCGAGTCTCTCCAATGGGAACTTTAAAGCGCAGCTTGGTGAAAAAGGGCCATCGACGCTCGCCGCTCCGCTTTCAACAGGGGGCAGAGCGCCTCTTGAAGTCTCCCGAGCAGTGACAGATTTCTACAGCCCGGTTCTGCAGCACTCGCTTGTCCCTTTCTGGTTTCCACTCATTAGACAGATGTTGGGGTTCCCCGAGTGACTTCTCACAATGTTTACAGCTCTCCGTTTCTAATCTCCTGAACCTCTCTTGATGGCTTCATACAGCTTGCTTCACAAGGAATGGCCAGCTTAAATAGAACAAGATGGGTTTTGTATGCATCCCAGAAAATATCTGTGCTTAATAGAACTGCCGCAATATTAAAATGAACATCCCAGAGTCTGGTAATAAAAAGACTGCTGGCTGAGAGGGGGGGGGGGGGCAGGGGGTGAAGTAGAATTGGGGGGAAAAAATGCTTGGAGGACCCTGTTGAAAGGCGAATGTTAAACAAAGCATGAGATTAAGATAACAAGAGAAGAAAAATCTGCAGCTGTTCTCAAAATGTTCTCATTTAGGGGATCCCAAAGCAGGAAAAAAGTTTTAAATGGTAGGGGAAGCCTGTGGGAGGAATGCATATCAAAAAAAGGAGAAGTATCTCATTTGTGACGGGAGGACATTCACAGGACTGTGAGTGCCATAGGAGCGACAGGAAGATTCTCACTCCTGTGAAGGAGTTTACAGTAGAGGGACACCAATTGGCACGGTATCGCTCGGTAAAACCACGCACATTAAGGGAAGGGCACCATTTCTCGTTGTGTACTTTCAAAGAGGGCACTACTCTTGGATCATGGCGCTTCTGCAAAAACTTTAAAAAAACTGCTGCCAAGTGACATCAGCCGAATATCTTCCACGTTCACCCGGCTGCACTTTTGCACCTGAAAGCCCCCCCCCCCCAAAAGGGAGCTACGGAACAGAGCATTTCAACATTTTAGCCTGATCTGCCAGCTGGCCAAATTCAGGACAAAAGAGTTCCTTTTTAGGTGGCTGGTCTAATGCAGTCATTAATGACTCGTATTGCCCTGACTCGTGTCAGTCCTTTAGCCAAGTGTGCAATTCGATCCGGGTCGAGTGAAGCCCTGTTCACACACACCAATCTGTTTGGTTTGCGCCGTGGGTAGGTCCGGTCACACCATATGGAGGGCGAGCTTCATGGCTTTGAGGTGCAAACCCCCCCCTTGCCTGGGTTCGCACCTCATTTAACATTGATCTATTTTCAGGTTAGTTGCATCTGCTACACTGAAAAAAATGTCTGTCTTAACAAATGTTTTAGTCTTGTAATGAGACTTAAAATCTTATTTTCCTTTCTCTCTCAAGTAGAAAATATTTGCTTGTTTTAAGTTACTTTTTGCTTGACAAGCTAAATTTTCACCCCGTTGGCGAATCTTAAAATGAGCAAAACTCTCACCTCATTGGCACCTCATCTTTTTGTTTTATTTTGAAAATATAAGACTAAAATGCCTGCTAAAATTTTTGCAGTGTAACTACAGTTCTAGATAATCACAATAGACTGGTAATGGTCCAAAAATGACCATTTTCTGCACGACTGCAGCTAATATGTAGTTGCTTTGGATACACTTACATACTTAGTTTTGTATGCCACATTGGATGTGACCATCTGCTAAATGGACGGAATGTAACATCCCTGTGCATAACTGTGCTAACGTATGTGCAAGGTGTTAAATCATACACCCAGTAAGTTGTACTGGGCAAACAAATCTGTTGACGGTGACTTGAGCTTCCTGGTTAGAGAGCGGAGGCTCCAAATTGCACCAGTCCAAACACTAACATCAATCAATAACATGTAGCGCCACCAGAGAATGCCTCCTTCTGGAAAAAGACTCCTAGACCCAAACATTTGCAAACAAAAGGATCATCAAACCTTTTATTAAGTCACCATATTGAATACATCTCCCTCATGACTTATGAAAGCAGCTGCTCGTTAGACAACTGTTTTGGAAGTGCTTTGACGAGGCTGTTGCGGACATTCAAATGCACAGCAACGAACTGCAAGGGCGAAAGCTCAAGCGTTAAGCCTCTGTTTGAAAGTCTACTGTCCCTGGTTCCAATAAGGATTCTTAAACACACTCAAGTGCTTTGTGAAGAGGCTTTGTGTTTAATGCTTCAGTTTTACCAACATAAACCCTCCCCCCAACCACCACTTTTTTCTGTCCAAGTATCTTTCCACCGCGACACCGAGGGACCAATTGAGTGTGAAATCTATTTACACTGCTCCGAAGAGCTCGCTCAACAGAAAGCATACATTGCCTGGAGTGAGATATTCACGAGGGTGCAGAGAGAAAAGAAAAAAAAGACTGGGAAGAAAAAAGAGAAAGCCGAACTCCGAAGAAACTTACCACACTTAACATGTCGTTATTACTCCACACACACACACACACACACACACACACACACACAGTTTAAAAAAAAAAAACGCAAAGTCAAATACATGAGCCAGTTTGGCCTGATTGAGGGTCTGGGGTATTCTGACGAAATACGGTGACACACGGGATGCTTATAAGTTGCATTTTGACTCCAGGCTTCTCAAAAAAAAATCAATTCTAAAGACGCAGATCACGCTCCCATGAAATACACTGGCTTCACTTCTGTTTACTGAAGCGGTTCAGTTGATTTCATGTGGAGGTAAAAAAGGAATTATGATTTACACATCTTCACAGTTCATTCGCCACTGTATTTGCAATTTAAACATTTTATTTATTGCACAACATGGAAGAATTTACTTACTTTGACAGCTCTACTGCTTTAAAGGGGAAAAAAAACCTTTGTGCAGAGAAAACCATGGTTTACCATCGTATTAATCGCATACATTTTACAATATTTAAACCAGTTTTAAAAAAAATTTATTAAAAAAAAAAAAATTTTTTTTTATTTTTTTATTATTTTTTATTAATTTTTTTATTTTTTTTTTTATTTTTTTTTTATTTTTTTTTTATTATTATTATTTTTTTTTATTTTTTTTTTTATTATAAGTTTTAATTTATTTTTTTACATGTATGTTATATAATTAATGCGGCGGCATATGCATGTTATGGTTAATCATATCAGGGTAACGGTTTATGTGAATGAGAGCATTCATTCATTCGCCCTGCCGCCCCTTGAAAAAGCTGGCAGCCCCCCGCGCAAAAAAAAGGAATTCCCCGGGCAAAAGCCTCTCCCCGCGGGCGTCCGTTTATTTGATTATATTATCCCTCATGTTTATGATATTATTTTTGATTTTTAGGCAGCATTATCACGATTGCCGGGCCGATAGGAGGATATCACTTACTGTGTCAGCGTCATTCAGCGGCTACTCAGTCGGCTACGCTAGAGTAAGCGATGAGTAAGAGAGATAATTTCAAAGAGAGAATAGACGAAAAAAGAGAAACCATTCTTCAAGTAAGGCAAAAAACCTTTTTCAGAAAAGTTCAAAAAGAGAAAAAAGAAAGATTTCTTTGCAAAAAGAACCTCGTTCACGGGGGGGCGGCGGTCGGGGAACTTTTACGGCGGACTCTTTACTTTTGAACTTTTGAACCATACCATTTTAAACAAAAACAAATTTTTAACACGAGTGCGAGCCAATTTATTCTTTGTTAGCCCTTACGAGCCTGTTTCGGACGAGCCGAGCAGAGCGAGGCATGCAAGAAAGCGAATGCAATGCGATGGAAATTGCATGAAAATAATTCGAAAATTTCGAAAAAAAAAAGAAGAAAAAAAAAAACAATTTTTATCGAAACGCCTGAAAATCGATCAGAAAAAAAAAAAAAAAAAAAAAAAAAAAAAAAAAAAAAAAAAAAAAAAAAATATGAAAAAGATAAAAACGTAATTAAAGAAAAATAATATAATAATCAATTTTTATTTTAGTTTATATTTTATTATTATATTATTATATTATTATTTTATTATTATTTTTTTATTATTATTATTTATTTATTATTATAATTTTTATAAATTTTAAAATTTTTAAATAAACAAATGTTTTTATTTTTGGGGGATCGGATTAATGGTATTGGAATTAAATTAATTTCAATGGAAAAAATTGAATTGATATACGAGTAAACCGAGTAACGAGCTCGGTCACGGAAAACGATTAAACTTGTATTATGGTTGTATATTACTGTACTGGATGGTAAATTGTGAGGTGTCTGGTGCTTCAAGTTGTTTGAAAATATAGTGAATAGTGTGAAATAAATAAATAAAATAAATAAATAATGTTGTTGTGTGTGTGTGTGTGTCTGTTAAAAAACAATTTGAGGTCATTTGGTTTAGACCACACACACCAACAGACAGAACAAGGTAACAACATGTAACAACGTGACAGGGAACAACTTCACACATGTCTTCGCTCGTTGGGCTTAACTGGGTCGGGTCGGGTCGGGACGTAAATAAAAAGAATAAAATCTGTCGGGTTTCAGGGGCTCGTCGGGGTTTCGTCGGAGAAGAAATATGCCCGCGCCGCACTCTAGTTCAGTGATAGTTTACTTGAAAAAAAAACTGTCTGTTGCCCACAACAATCAAACTGTTATGCAACTGACACACACGTAGCTTTTTTTTTGTTTTTTAAAGTCAAAGAATGTATTTTTTTTTTTTTTTTTAGAAATGCTAGCGCCCCAACCTATATTTAGATCACCAGCCGCCACTGATTTAAACTAACATAAAGGTCAGCCAAATTAAACACTCTGGCGTATTGACACTCAAACCCTTCCCTTTCATTGCATAATATTTTACTCCATTGTCATCACCACTTAACACAAGACCAGTAAAAAAAAAAAAGACTGGGCACTTGAAATGGACCCTTGGACCTTTCCTGGCCAGGATAGCAGTATTAATTGATAAATTAGCATATTCGTCACCCCCCCCCAAGGCAATAGTTATGTTCCCAGGCATTATATCTCTCCCTCACTCTCTCTCTCTCTCTCTCTCCCTCACCCTCTCCCTCAAACGAAGGTTTGGAGATTTCATTCCATTACCAGTAACAGGCTCAGCATATCCTAGCTTCATTAGAAGACCTTAAGAAGGCTTATAACAATTAGGTCTGTCGAGCGTGAGCCCTGTAACCAGAAAAGGATCCAGCTAATAATTTACTTTCTACATTTATTTATATCATTTATTGCCAGAGCAGATTGTAAAATGAACTATCTTTTTTTTTTTTTTGTAGATGATTGGCATTTGAATGCAAGTAACAACAGTGGAAAAAAGGAAGCCCATCAAACTCAGTTCCTGCGTTCTGCGCGAAGGCCACGATGTTTCACTGATGACATCCTGGTGCTTTGTGTGCGTTTGTAACAGCAAGTGCTTTTCAACCATTTTAACAAGCCGCGTGCGCCTTCTTGAAGGCTGAGCAGTGCTCACTGCCTGGTTCTATATGTGCTATTGAACCTGGCGACCCATGACAACCAGGTTTAATACAGCACTACTATGCGGGGGGGAAAAATAATTAAAAAGCATGAATTGTTCTCTTCACTGCCTCTCTCCCTCTCTCTCCCTCATTCAGCTGAAGACAAACACACCTGTTATCTCGCCTCTTTACAGCTATTCTATAACCTATGGCTATTCACTCAAAGAATGCTAAATAGTACACGGACTCAATATACTATATCATTAAAAAGAACTGTACGCGTGTATTATTTTTCAAATGACAAACATTTCCAATCGTCTCAGTTTATATATGAAAAGAAGCACTTCGGACATCTGGATTATACAGCATAAAAATAAATAAATGATTTTCGTAGTGTGGCATTGGTAATGATTATACTCATTAGTTTGGAAAGGGGCTCTGCTTTTATCCATCTTTAAATTAGCAGGCAAAACATGGGCAGTTCATTTCATTTTCATGGGCCAAACCCAAGACATCAAAAGACAAGGAGATACCAGAGTGCAGTAATAAAGAAACCGTAATCACAAAAACGTCACAAGACTAAGATAAAATGATAAATTGGAAAAAATTGGAACGAAGGGGAAAAAACAATCAAATATTAAAATGGGTCTCACTTTTTTTCACCCTGACATCAAAGGTACACCAAGTAATGACCAAACAGGAATTTCATCATTTCTTCTGCTTAGTGTAAAAGTAATATAAGATAATACGTGATGTCAATTTTCTCTTTGTGCTAGAAAACCAAAGTTGGTCATTATACTTTAAAATGGAGTTTGTGTGTGTGTGTGTGTGTGTGTGTGTGTGTGTGTGTGTGTGTGTGTGTGTGTGTGTGTGTGTAAGAGAAATACTGTCATTATTGTAATGGTAGTGATAAGTCACGTTTTGCTTATTTGTTTTCTTCAGTCTACAAGAGAAAACCAAACGGTTGTCTTTGAACACAAATTCAAAGTAGAGGCCTAGACCCATCGCATTCGAAGTCATTAAGAAGATGGAAAGTAATAAAACCATAAGATCTAAATGAGCTCCATTTCCTACCGTGCCACAAAATATTTCATAAATTTTACATTTTCCACAAACCACAACCACCACTTTGCAGATTCTCCTCAGTCTGTTTTAAAATGTAAAGACTTGAATATTATTTGAATAAGAGAATAATGTATAAGTGAGAGAATATTTGACTTTCCTGGTATTTCTTTTTTTTTTGTTGTTGTTCAAAGTCACACGTCACTACAGAGTGGGGGCACCTATTAACCAATGACAATTAAAGCACTCACCCTGATTAAGGCAGTCGTGACTACAGTTCTGGATCACTGAAGCTCGCTCCCGGTCCTCCACATCCAAGGCCTGACGGTGTTGAGATGGATCCCAACTTGCGTGTGATTGACACCTGGAGCAACGGGCACATCAAGTCCCCATCAGTACAGTAGGAACGCAGGCCTGAACCACCCCAGACTACACAGCTCTGGCTGAGGGCAATGCAATCAGGTGCAACCAGGATACGAAAACACCTGCCAACAGCCAAACGCTGGTAAAAGTTTGACTGCGGTCGGTAAGATAAACAACCTGGTTGTACTATATTGTAAAAGGTAACGTGGCTGGTAAAAATTTTGACAATGGCTTGCGATTTTTAGAATCCACAAGCCACTTTGGCCAGTAGGTGAAAAAGTATATTTTGTACCCTGGTTGCAACAACTAACAATTTTTGATGACATCATTTTTGGATACCTATATACATGTTTTATTACAGTTCAAGCTTAAACAAACATTAGATGTGGCAGGAACATCTGAACAAGTAATCCTGGTCCAGAATGTTAAATTGTTTGGTTAACTTGTAAGTTTTGCTGCGTGATTCTGATTTCCATTTACACACAATACACCCACTCTACGGATTGATGTCGACGTTCATCTTCACATTCCTCATCTATAAGAGCAAAAGCACCATGTATGAAGAGAAAAATCAAAGCACCCTAATTTCAGCAATAATCTAATCACAAAACTGAACCCGAGATAATAATACCATCAAGGCGTCAATCAGTTTGGCCGTTTAATCATTTAACGGTCAACTGGAGATATAATCGTTCCACCTGCCGTATAACTTTTGACATATATTTAGAAATGAATTAGAACAATAAGCATAACCATGAGCTCAGCACAAAGCTGGCAAAACAACATTCAACATCACAAAACCAGCCATCTCTCAAAACTGTCTACGGACGCCGGGGTGCTTCATTGGTCGACTAGTACGTGCAAAATTGGCCACTTCTTGGATAGTACACTCAGGGCCCGATTAGCTAAGACCTTTATGTGCAAAACCTTTTATGATATCCAAAAACACGACCAGTGACTGGTCATGGGATTTGTTTTGCACCAATCGTTGGTTGTGTTATTCACTTTGCATGTGCTTAAAGGTTTTGCACATGCGAAAGGTCTTAGTAAATCAGGCCCTTACTGTGCTAATCAGCCCTTGTTTTGAGCAGAACCCGAGACTTGGATTGCCAGGGCTGTAATGTGTATCACACAGCAGACCTCATTTTAAGCAACAAACCGACTAACCATTTCCAAAAATTTAGTCAAATACAGCACCTAGCATTGAGCAGAGCGCGCTCTTCTTAAAGAGGGTTTCAACAACATAGTACATTAATTCTGTGTTACACCCAATGACAAGTTATCCTTCAAAGAGAGTAATGTCTTACTCTGATACTGGGACTACCGTCACTACAGGGTTAGCTGCCATCATTCAGACATCTTAAGCACATTCAGAAGGTTGGGTGCTCAATCTGTGTTAAAATACACCCAGGTTTCGTTACGTAACGTAACATTTTACGTTACGGTAAGAAATACCGTTTGTAGCCTACCTCACGGGCTAATATTATGATACTCTAGTGGTAGCTCCCGTGGTTGTAAGCCAATTGAGACACTTTTTTTTGCCGGTGAGGCAGGCTACAAATTTAAAAACAAATATTAACTTTTGTCAAACTGCTTGCATGACATGCGTTACATTAAATTCTGCTCTAAGACACTTGTTCCTGATTAAATACAGTAGCCTAATTTAGTTGGTTGTGTTTGGGGAACATCTCCACTACGTAGGCTTACCTTACACCGGTCTCTGTTCGGTGTAACCAGACATGGCCGCCAAGGAGTGTTGCGGACTTGGTGGTTCTTTTAATTAAAACCGCCATATACCTTCCTCGTGCGCCCTGACCAAGAGCGTTCTCCAAGAGAAAGTAGGCTACAGTGTTTGTCGTATAGGGATAACACGGAGAAACGAGTCCTACAAATATGAGAAAGTGTAGACGTATTTCGCCGCTCGCGCACTTTTTTCCCGGTCCTAAGAGCCGTTCTGGAGAGTAGCAGGCATGCCTCCCTGAGCGACGCACGGAGCAGGTGAAACAGCGCGGTCCCGCGGTCCCGCTGGCCGCTGCAGATAGCGGACCAGAAAACGGCAATAGGTGGGGAATAAAAAGACGGGATTAATTCGACAATAAATAAGTGACAGCCGTTTCTACCTCCCCTCTCTCTCTAGATCCCTCTCTAATTGCACTGCGGACAGATGTAAGCACATTAGGGAATTGCGCAGAAGCTTTGGCAAAGATTAACGGGCCCTTTCTGCTTCGTTGCTGATTTATTTGCATGATAATTAGTTGACGACAGTAGCCTACATGTTTTAATTTATTTATTTTCTTTCAGAAAATAAAAAAAGTGGTTGAGGGAGAGGAGCACTTGCAGTCACATGCATTAATTAGAATGATTAAAGCATGAATTGACCTTTGCCTTGATATGATTATTAAATTAATAACAAAATTGACAGATGAGTCTTTGGATATTCTTTTTTATCTGGATTCAAAGAAAAAATTTGAAGCTGGCGTACATTTATTGAGTTTCAGTCAGATGTATTGTTTCAGAGCACAAATCGGAACAGCAATATGCTATAATGCAGAAACCTACTGTAGTCTTCAAGTGTTTGATTTAGCAAAAGAACCGAACACTCAGCAATGCACACTGACTCATAATAATTTTGTGACACAAATATGATATGTAGCCAATTATTAACTAATACATATTATTATTATTATTAATAATAATAATAATAATAATAATAATAATAATAATAGTAACAGCAGCAGCAGTATCGGAAAAAAATAATAATAAGTGCACAAAAAAAAGTTTCATCAGTGCTTACAAATCTTTCACACACATCAAGTCCATGTGTGCAGCAAGATATAGGTCAGTCATAAATGCATACTCCACTATGCATGCATGACACAATTAATGAATACAGCTTGTCATTAATTTGCCAATTACCTAACCAGGATAACCAAAGCTCACAATCTAATTGTCATGGAGTATTTCCAAGAAGTCGCTGTTTTTTTGTGGGTCTACAGACATATGCTGCATGTGCTCGAAGATATGTTCATTATTGTCAGATGTCGTCATTGTGTGATTTAATTATTGCATCATTAAATTATTGACTGAAGGACATATTATAATGTATATGCTACTCTTAAAACACATTATACTGAACACAATTCCAAATGAAAGAAGCAGTATCTGTATATTGCACTGCATATTTTCACCTGCATTGAAATCAATGTCCTATTTTACCATATTTAATACCAAAAGCACCATGATACCAATAAACTATCCATATATCTGTATGGAAGAACCAGCAAGTGAATTCTGAATTCATTTCCTCCATAACAGTCAGTTTGCCTGTCAGGTTGGTGCGGGCGGGCAGATCCAGTGGACACAGGAGGTGTGGAGGTGCTTTCTCCTTCACTGCTCAAAGGTCCTAGGGTAGACATGGAGGTGCCTCTACAACCCCCACCCCCACCCACATTCAGTATCCACATTAAAATGAGAACCAGAGCTTCTTGTTGTTGATGTGCAATGTTCATTCCACCCACCCCCTCTGCCCCACCACATACGTGGAACAAAGGAACAGTCCGTTTCCATGATAGAAGCCAACAGTTGGTAAGAGGGTTTGAGATGAGTGCAAGCATACAATTTGCCTAGAGAGCGCCCGAGGTTCAGGCCCGCCTTGGCTCGTGCCGGAACGAGGCTGTCAGCTGGCATCCAGCAGTAATTGCTTCCCATGGCAGGACCCCATGCACTAGCCGGCAAAAAAAAACTGTTGTCTATCTCATCAACCTGGGAAGAAGATTCTTATTTATTTATTTATTTTTTCTCGCACCAGGGCTTCTCGATCATCATCATCGTTGTTTTACTGAAAGGAGACATTGCAAATCTGAGTGGGACTGAGGCCTGATTGACACACATTGACCTGAGAGAGAAGATTGGGGGGGTGGTTGTTGCATGCTCCTGCAGGCCTCCTGGATGCTTCAATGCCCCCCCCCCCCGCAGAGGAGATTGGCAACACATACTCAATGGAACCACAGTAGAATGCAGTCTCACATTTTGAAATGGATCTATTTATTTTGATGACATATAATAGTACAGCCATGCCACAAAATACATATTATTAATTATTAATTATTGATGTATTATTATTATTATTTAAATTATTAATAATAATAATAATAATAATAAAACAACAACAATACTACAATTACTACTATTGTTGTTATTGCAGCTTGTTATTATTTCATGGCGTTACACATGAAAGTTATTGATTAATGCAATAAATGAGGGAAATCAGACCAGCCTATAAATAATGCAGCAGGAAGTCTCTACCAGCACTATTTCAAAATATATTTCTCGAATGAGAGGGACTGTTGGGTTTTCATTATTTTTCAATATATTTCTCCAGACACAATATATTTCTCCAGACACAATGTAGTTCGTCTTGCAGACCACAGCCAGGATCTTGTATAAAAAGAGAATATACAATGCATAGAAAAGGGGCAATTATTCATAGGTTGAGAGTGAATTCCTTGTGGTGTCAAGTACTCTATAGGATTTACCAACACATTTACCGACAATTGTCTCTGATGCTGGCAGAGTTCCTCTCAAATGTCACTTCAACAGAACACGGGATGCGTGGCAGTTTTGGACAATGACAGTGACATCCTATTATCTTTCTTGGGGAGATGGGAGATTTTGTTGTCAGTAATGCATGTCTTTACATGTGTATCCATCACTGATTGGCAAATGGCTTGAATCACATTATCCTCACGTGGAAAGCACTTCTGAAGTTGTAAAAATGTGACATAGGAGTCTCCAGTGAGAAGCACAATTGAGAGACTTCACAGAAAGTTCTAGCAGCTGAAGGGTTAATGCACACAGTAATATTTCTATATCAGAAATTTCTTGTGGCAGGAGAAATATAATATAAATTATGTGTTGACATCTCAGTTTTTTTGTTTGTTTTCACATTCTGTTACTTTATTAATTATAAGATATGAATGCCACATTCTATAATAAATTATAATTGAGTAATGTAATATATTTTTACATCATAAAACTCAAGTTACGAAATAAAACCATAAGAAGGGTGGTTCAGTTCAGTGAATCTTTACAATGCATGAATACAAATCCTTACTGTGGGTCTATGCATTGTGCATGTCTCAATCATTACTACGGAACCCAAATCTCCATGATCCACCCCCATGGAGGCCAAAGTTACCCAAAAATCAACATTTTGAATGGTTTTTGTTTCTTACAAATTTGGAAAAACAAGTACAGGCACATAGACAGGCACATAGATCCACAGCAACATTTGTTAATAAACAGTTTTACAACACAAAAATTTGCATTTTTGTTAGGATTAGTGGCCTCTGCAAGAGGGCTTCACAAATACTGTTGCACGAAGGTCGTGACCTTCCTCATTCTAACGCAGATAATGCATAAGAAAACTATATTTGCTCATCACACTAACAGCATTTGATTAACTAAGTGCTTCTTCATACAACTGAGCTGTTAAATCCGAGATCGCCTGTCTCGACTTCAACTTCTGCATCTGAAAACATCCACGAAGGTTAGATGTGAACACATGCAATTACTCCACAACTGCTTTTTCATTGTTTGTGAAATGCAAAGCATAAAATAAAACCTCAGTTCTGAAAAATAAATAAATAAATAAATAAATAAATAAATAGAAAAAAAGAGAGTAAACATGGCTCTAAAGATAACCTGGCCTTAAACAAAGCCAAACTCATTGCAGTCCCCCCCTTCCCCCTAGAGTGGCATCAACGTGGGGGGAGTTCTGTGACCACAGAGTCACCATGACGAATACCTGGACACATCCACAGCCCATCCATCAGCAAGCATCCCTGCACCCAGCTTATCTGAGCCTGTGGAACTGCCAAACTAATGCAAACAGCAAGGGGTTATGGGGTTTGTAGTTAATTTCCCATATTTTTTAGGAAACTGACAATTAAAAAAACATTTTTTTTTAAACCTGTACTACTTTCAATGGTGATGCGATGTATTTTTTAACCCACAGGAAGAAATTAGGTCGTACTTTGAGTGAACGCCGATGTCCAGAAGGGAGGTAATTTCACAAAGCGTGCCGCTGACTACACTGAAAGATTACAGGCAGGGCAGAACTCATGTAATCACGGGAGCACATGTTAACGTAAAACGTGGGCATGATCGTGTCACCCTGATGCGGCCACCACATATCCCAGAATGTCCTGCTGCAGAATTCAAAAACATGCTGAATGAAAGGCGTCGGTTTGTGGGTAGTCCGTACACCCCCCCGGGGGTATCATTTCAACAGTAAATGCACGGCCTCACTTGCCAAAGACTGCATAATAGGGGCTAACTAAAGGCTTATCCACAACTGCCCATCTCCCTGTCTGAAATCATACAGCAGCATTATCTGTGGGCTTTCTTTCAACATGCTCATGTGGATTGTGACAATAATTGACGGAACCCCGTACACCCCCTGGCCCCCCCTCCCCGATACCCCACATTCACCCACGATTACTCTCACATGTTTCATTAGTGAGACCAGACCAGATCAGGTATGCTATACGATACAATGTTTGCATGTTTATGTGACTCGAACAAGCCCAGTGCCTTGGACCTTAACAACAAAAGCTGTGGCTTAATCATGTCATTACCCTGTAAGCCATGCAGCAGGTATCCCATCAGGCCCGTGGGCATTGAACACGCTTAGCACCCACCACTTTGTACCACTGAGGCCTGATCTGTGATTACTGAGCCGAGCGCAGACTAATTGCAGGTAGCCAAGCTGTTTAGGGAATTTCAAGGTCAAAGGTACAGCTATGCCTCGGAAAAAAAAAAGTCTGTCTGTGTAGCCAGCCTCGCAGCATCAAACCAACAAGCCTCATTATCCCAGGCACGTCTGTCAGTCCAGAAAAAACTCATACATCTCACCCCAGCCAATCACATTTTTAAATGGATATGTCATGGCATTTTTTTTTTTTACCCATACAGTGGAGGAAAATTATTGTTCCGGGGGATGTGAACTCCAGTGAAGTATTTAAAAAGGACTGTCTACCGAATTCTGACAGAGTCCCCCTGTAAACAAAACACTTCCAGTGCTTACAACCCCGGTGATCTCATGCAGTACGTGGTACTCTGATATAAATTGAAATTGGACTTGAATACACCTTGCACCAATACCTTTGCTGAATCTTAAGTATCTTATGCAAACTGTGTGTTTGTTGAGAGCGGGATGAGTGCCTCATTATCTCAACACCAGTGGTACACACTGGGTATAGCATAATCAAAGCCTGGGGGTACATATTAATTATCCTTTTGAATAGTGATGAAATTTTAAAAAGCTCTCCTTAAGGCGCACATCATCGGCAGATGAAACAAAAGCTCCGTGCAGCTTGCGTGCCACACCGCACATGTGTTTTTACATCTGTTCAGGATATTTCAATTTGATGCTCAACAAGCCGATTCCGAGATTAAAGGATAATATGTGTCATCCACACAAACGTTATCTCCGGCGCGAATGATGTCCCAGCTTTTCTCCTGAAAAACCGTCCCCGTCACTGCCACAGACATCGGATTCGCGCGCGTCTCTTCCACGCGTCTGCAGTCGGGGGCTGAGACTCGGGCTTCTCACATGTTCGAGTTGTCGAGGAAGACTTTTCTTGTAGAGATTTGCTTTTTAGAAATATTTATGAGCCGGTTTTCTTCTTAAGAAAGCGTTGTCTTTAATGAACATGTTTAAAAATTGTTTCAGCATCTATAATTTATGAGGCAAGACTTCGACTGCGAAACAGGGCTAGTTTGTAAATGTGAATACTTAATAATAATGAAAAACTGCATCCTGCATTGCTGGTGCACTGGTATAATGTGACACTTCTGGAGCAAATTGACATGCTGTGTAGAGGAACAGCAAGCGTGCGCACAAGCGCATATGTGGCGTTACCAGGGCAGCGGGAGTGGCCCTGTCAATCAAAAGAAATGCAGTTTGCTTTGCATGCGATTTCAAATCATGTCAGTTTGGCCACGAACTCAAGTTCTGCCCATCCGAAAGCCATAACCCAAAGATCACCTAGGCCTATTCAGAAGTAATTTATCTAAAACAACCATCACACTACAGCCATGTTCACAGACTGATATGTATAAATTATATATGGCTTCTTTGTATACATTGTTAAATAATTGGTGGATAAATTCATGCAATGAATTGAAGTTCATTTCTATTTCTCTGACTCAGTAGGCTACAGAAGAGCCAAACGAGTGTTCATATGAAAGCGTTTGGTTTATTTTGGATCAATTTTAGGTCATAGAACAATAAGAGCGAAACTGGGAGTTATGTACAGTTACGCTTTATTAGAATCTCATTTAGAGACAATTATACATTCCAAAGCTGAAGAGGATTATTCCACGTACGTGAAAACGAAAGAAAGATCACATAAAAATGCACATATTCACAAACGCACTGCTGACAGCGTGGAAAAAACGTAGTGCAGAAGCACACAGATCCATCTACGTTACTGGAGATGTCCCCAACTTTGACCTGCAGCCTACAACGGCTCTATAGGGAGGAGAAATAATCTCTGATGGTTAGCTAAAACAAAACAATTATTGGAATTTTGCTCTGATGCTAGAGTTGATTTGACCGCCCTAGTAAAAAAAAATAATAATAATAATAAAAAATAATAAAAAGGATCTTTTCTGTTTGTGGATGTGAGATTGAAGTGTAACATGATCCTCAGCCGATGAACTAACCCGATGACAGAAAATCTTTTCCCTTTTTGTTTCATGTAATTTGTTTGGCTCTTGTCTCATTCTGTGACCACAGAGGAATAACAGAGGACTACAGAAAAGGATGTAGACGCTATCTTACTGTTAAAAATGACACCTCCGCCATGCAGGTGAGGTCAAAAGCAATAACCGCTAATGAATAACAGACAGTCCCAGGGAAAAAAAAAACCAGGTTTAAAAAGCCTCTAACCTTATAATTCTCAAATAGAACTTTATTCAGTGTGCATCGACAAGGACATTAACACAGTATAAAACAGCTGTCAGGTGATCACCGCCTTAGAGTGTCTCCCATGCAGCGTGTACACACTGAGAATTTGCAAGCGATTCTTCCATTTGTCAAGATGTTGGCAAACCTGTCACCCTCTTACGATGAAGAACAGGTTATTTATTTATTTGAGTTCAACATAATTATAGGCATTAGTGGTGTACTCCGCTGTGACACGCTTTAAAAAAAAAAGAAAAAAAGAAATGAATGCCAAAGTGCTTGGAGTTACGACATGCCTGTAGAAAAAGAGAAAGTTTTCTCTTTTTAATCTTTTAATAACATTAAACAGTGCAGTTTTCTTTGCTGAAAATGGCAGGCAGGAGATGTGAAAGAAAGATTTGCCTCGAACAGCCAGGAATACATTTTCTGGGGGAGCTTTTTGTCAGCACTTGTTTAAATTTCCATGAATTCTGGTCCTCAGGAATTTCAGCACGACAGCATCTGTTCAAGGGGGGGGGAAGCATGTGACCAACTGAAAACCAGGGTCTTATTGACGGAATTTGTTTCCATTCCTGGCTATTTGACGAAGTGACTAAATAAATGTTTCTCCTGAACGCCAAAGCAAAAAGCTTCAGAGAAATTGGACTGATACAGTTGCATTCTTTCTTAACCTTTAAATAATTGAACAGCTAGAATGGTCTCTGTAGGGTTTATATTGAGTTTTACAGCGTTTTCCCACATCCTCTATTCCCATTGCACCTTCCCTACACACCAGTGGAAAAACAAGTTGACAAAGCATATGGGTCTAATAGCTTTGAGATAGACACAAAAAAACGAAACAATAAAACAATACTGTGTTTTACACACAGTGTGGTCAACGTCTTTCCTCCAGCAGGTCTGCCAACTGTCACATTTGAAACCTCCTGTACAGAGCCTAAGGGCCAAGAGAGGGCAGCGGCGGAGTATTTAAAACCTGCAGGTTGGAATAAACACTAAAAATAAAGACTTTCCTCCCCCTGAAGTGTGTGCTTCAGGGACAGTTTATGTGCAAGAGAAAAGGACTCTTTGACACTGTCATCTTCTGTCACGTCGCCGGGAGAACTGAGTCGGAGACGCCCGGCGACGCCATTGCTCTAGTTGTGTGTTCCGCGCGCCGCGCGAGAGAGAGTGAAAGTAAACTTGTTCTTTGTGCTCGAATGTCTCGGGGCCCTTATTATAATGAAATCCTGCGCCAGGTCTTTCCCCACTACAAGAGTTTGATAAATAAAACATTCCCGCCCCAAACCCGCAGAGGTTAATCTGGGATGTGTGAGAGCGGAGCGCTTGGCAGGCCGAGCCTGTTCCGACGCCTTCAGAGCAAAATGAGCTGCGATACGTGTACAAAACTAAACGCTTAAGAGGACAATTCACCCGAGACCGAGAATCATTCCCATTTCCTCCACAAAAAAAGCACAATGTATAATTAAAAGTGTAAAGATGTAATTGTTGGATTGTTCATTATCATTAATGGCCATTAAAAGAAACGTGACTGTAAGCCATATTTAGCATGGTTCATTTATTAATTAAGCAGGCTGTTTGTTGTTGCGGTATGAGAGCTAGCAGAGGTGCAGTATTTCTCAATGAGAAAGGAAATGGAGGCGAGAAAGGAAATAGGCTTCCTTTAGAAGTAGAGATTGGGTATGGGGCTTTCGCACAGTTAGAGCCACGGTTTGAGCATGCGGTGTACAGACAGAGCAGACATAATGGATCAAACATATGTATCATATAGTTACACACGCACCACGCTATCATTTAGAAATGCATTGCTCGTAAATATTTGGATGATACTTTAAAAAAATGTTTATGTTCTTTCATAAGGACGATATAATCCTTCATAAATGCTTATGTCAATATCCACAATAAGGCATGTTATGTCACCACTGATGCACCAGGTGACATTAGCGTGACTTACCAAGTGACACACACCACACGCCTGCTACCGTTTTTGCTTTTAACATTTATCAATATCTATGTAATGCTTATGAATGTGCTATGTCATAGGAAGAAACACTATAGCTTTTATGAAGGTGAGGAGAAAGTCCAGATGGCATTTCCTGAGGAACAGATAGAGAACATATCTCTTTTATTCTCAAAATAACAACGGTAAATCACTGAAAACAGCACGCTGAAGGATATGTAACAAATAACAATTTGATCAAAAGACGGACCCAGATAAGAAATATTTACCGAAGGGGCTCAATGCAGTATACATGGCCCTACCTTATGTAGTTTCCCTACCAGTTTCCCTGCCACCCTACTCAAAGTTTCACTCTTTTCTCTGTACTTCCCCTCAGATTGTGTGTAGTTTAAGCTCAGGTGCTCGCTGGCACACACACCGTTGCCTTCCTGCTAATGTCTAGCTGAATCACATCCTGCTGCAGGCTGTGGGTTTGTGCTTCAAAGAAGGTTTACTCCATGGAGCAATTGGATAAAAAAAAGATGAAACATTGATTAAGAAAGGGGGGGGGGGAAAGAAGATTTTTTTATTTTCAGCAGCAAAGTAGTCTTGGATGGTTCAAAAACCAAATTGGACCTAAAGTAAGTAAACAAGGATGGAAAAACCAAAACTAAAATTCTATAACAAATATCACTGCACTTATCCACCGCATGAAAACAGCCTGAACATTGTTTTGGACTAATTATGTGTACAGTAAAACAAGAAGTTGGCTGTTTTATTTGTGATAGTAACTTATGCTTAAGTGTACTTGTTTACTTAACTGCAATTATAAAACGTATAAAATGTATAAATGCAGTCTGTGGATTGCCCATGTTTTTAGGTTAGCTTGACAAAATTCCTTCAGAAAGAGAGCAAAACACACACACACACACGCATAATTGCAAGGCAGACCAGCACAGTGCTCAATACTTACCAAAGCCAATTCTTAACTCTTCCCTGTTGCCTACAGACCCTGTAATAAATCACAGCACCTTTGAACAGACGGAAATGATTAGTCTGAATGAACAACTTGCTAATGACATGAACACATCTGTGTGTATCTGGCACGAGAGACATAGTCTAAAGCAGAGGGTGACTTTATCAATCCGGAGTACAGCAGTGTTTCATTCATAGCATTGATGACTGCATATATGATTTTTTTTTTTTTTTGTGCGTTCTCATGCATTTGCTTTTGCTTCCATTCATCCATCATTAGTGTGCGTACGATCAAGAGTCATCTCCTCCAATTCATCATCACAATCCAGAGGAAGGATTCATCAGGCCAAAATTTCACTTACATAATGCATATGTGCATTAATCTTTTAAACCAGCCTTCAAATTAACCTACATCTTCCTTTGAAAAAATAAATCTATGACGCTAGAATATTTAGAGCTAAATCCGATAAGGTTTGAGGCCAAGCAAAAAATCTGAATAGCCACAGTGCCCCCTTTTGTTCAATGTTCGTATTGCACTCTAAGCAGCAATTGTGCCAGTGAATATCAATACTCAAAATAAAACGGGTGTCGAGTGATGAGAGAAAACCTGTCACTGTTTTGCCAAATGACTGACTTGCTCACATTATATTAAGTGGAAATCGGCAGTTGCTTCTCATATACATGGTATGTGCTCAGCTAAGAAGAACCGACCACCAGAAGGCTAAACATGTCTCTATAAACATATTAATAGCAACATTTAGCATAAGGCTCACTCAGCTAACATGAACAAATAGGTTATGAATTAATTCAAGGTTTGTGGCCTTGTTGATGATAACTTCACGATGTGAAGTAATCATTTTCACTCAAGCAGGGCGAAATAAGTGACGCTCACCTTGTTAACGAAAAAAAACTTTATTGGTCAAGCCGAGTCCTACAATGCTGTGGCAGTCAGAATTAGATTGGACTGTGTTGCCGGCGTCCTGTTAAAGGTCAGAAACCAAGCCGGACCTGGCGGGAGCAGTGTCTCTCCTCTCTCGTTTCCTCACCAGCAGACGTAGTCGCTGCGATCCAAGGTGTGCGCAGGATAATTTGAGGGGCATGTGGAATCCCCCCCCGTCTGTGTGTCTGGGGTCAGTGTCGTCCGTTCAGCGTCTCCTGCGCCAGGAGGCACCTCGCACTGTTCCTCCTCCTCTTCCTCCTCCTTTTCTGGCTGGACGATCTCGATCTTCAGGCTCACACATTCGCCGCGGCAGTCTTTAAATGTTTTCTCCAGCTACAACAGAGGTAAAATGTTCAGGACATGCATCTAATAAATGTGGCTAGGAATGTATTTGTACGGTATAACGAGAAGGAGAAGGATTATAATGCGTAAATATTACTGCCTGGGTGCTGTGTTTTACAGACATCTTTAACAAATAAAAAAAAGTGTTGCACCCTCATTTCATAAATCCTTCATTAAGAAACCGGGGACTGGCCTTCGGCACCAGTAAGGTACAAAAATCTAACTTTATTTTTAAAAATCCTACACATGCACCTCACACACAGTCAGGAATACTCTTGGGCAAAGTGTCATATTCAAGAAAACATCTTTCAACACACTATTGGGGTTTCAGGATATGCTGCTGCTGTGTTCTATTGTGTGAACTGTAGTTTAAATTAGTAAAGAACTGAGTTTAAAAAATTTAAATGGCTATAGATATTAATGATGTGAAGAAAAAACCCACTGCCCATCCTAGATTTATTTCACAGAAAAGGAAAAAGGAAGGTAAAAAAGGTCAACATTTACTGACAAGACTGGACTAATAGTCTACTGTGCGTGTGTGTGTGTGTGTGCGTGTGCGTGCGCATGCATATGTATGCATACCGTTGTGTGCATTAGTTTTGATTAATTTATTGTGCTTCACCTGAGACTCATCAATCTTAATGAGATCTTCATACATGTGTTTCGGATCCGGGACCTCAGGAAGGAGGAGCCTCCTTATTCTGCAATATGATGAAACCTAATTTCACAATTCAGCATCTCATCATCATGTGCACATAGAATACTTCAAAGGCCTAAGACCATAATGCATGTAAAGCTTTTTAGCACATGCAAAAACCAATAACATGACCAATGACTGGTCGTGGTGTTTGTTTTGCACCAATCATTGGTTGTGTTATTAGTTATGCGTGTGCTGAAAGGCTTTGCACGTGCTAAAGGTTTTAATAAATTAGGCCCTAAATGTATAAAATTCTGAACGACATAATTAATTACCAAGGACATCACCTGTAAAAGACAGAATGTAATAACATTTGCCAATTTAAACCAATTGGCACCAATGACTAATTCCATACATAAAGTTCAAATGCAATTGAAATTGCTACAGATATTCATGTTGGGTGGAAAAACATCACTGAACACTGTCCATCCTAGATTTATCTCACAGAAAAAGGAAAGAGAAATGTTAGCCCATAAAGCAAACATAAATATTTATAGACATGCAGGTTAGGCTACTTGGGGGTGTTAACAGGGCGATGCTGTAAAAGAGCAGGCGTGCTCAGTCAACCTACCCTGTATAAATAAATGTTAATAAAACAATTACTCAATACATTTCCCTTCAGACTTGTCACTCATGTGGGTTTTCACCCTGTGCAATCAAAATAACCATTTTAACAGTTATATTATACATAAAAAACAAAACAAAAAAATGTTATGATATTAAGTCCATTTTACTTCGATTTTTGAATTAAGTTTATTTTTAGTCTGAAAGTATTTGGCCCACTGCAGGATGTTGTTTTTAACCAATCAGCAGTGGAGCCCATTGCTGCGCTGCAATCAGAAATGTACTTTAGTTGAATACCCACAAACTGTCAGACACATGTTGAGAAAGGACACGCTTTACATCAAAAGGAAACGTTCTTATTTTCTTCTTTATAATTAAAAAAAAATGTAGGTAAACATCTTTATATTTTGGTTATAATGGGCAGCCGTGGCTCTAAAATAATATTTAGCCATAACTGTTTGGTAGACACATACCGTTTTTGTGCCGCAAGAAAAACCAGGAAGAATATTACAGGAATAACAATGATTATTATATACAGGTTGGTGTTGGTGTTGGTGTTGGTGTTAGCCTCGAAGCAGCTGCCTGTTGGAAAAAAAAGACAAAAAGATTGAAAAATGTTTTAACACCTGTTTGTGATTTTACACCAGAGTATAATAGTATAATATTATTACTTAGAGCAGTGGTTCACAAACTTGGTCCTGGAGTACCCCTGTGTATGCTGGTTTTTGTTCCAAACATAATTGCAGTCAACTTTTATTGCAGAATTTTTAACAAGCTGTTCATTTTTCTTAATTAGGTGCTTTTCATGTTTAGAGGGATTATTTACCTCTAAAGCTACATTATGTCAGAAATAGCTATGCATTCCATTAAGAATAAAAAAGTACAGCACACACTGAGAAACAGGGGTACAGCAGAAGGAGAAACAGGGGTACAACACACTGAGAAACGGGTACAGTACACTGAGAAACACGGGTACATCATACTGAGAAACAGGGGTACAACACACTGAGAAACGGGTACAGTACACTGAGAAACACGGGTACATCATACTGAGAAACAGGGGTACAGCACCCGAAATGTCTCCTCTCTTCGAGTGGCTCTCAGCTGTCCACGCACTCCAATTGTGGTACAGACAAGCGTACTTCATCCTCACTTTGAACATGTAGCTTTTCCTGCTGTCTTTCGCAACATGCTGGAGCGTAAAATTGAATGAAGACAGAACAAAATCCTGAGACACCAGAAAAGAGATGTGTGTGAATTTTCAGGCAGAGAGACGGGCGTGCAAAGAGCAACCTCAAAAAGACAAGAAACAAAAACAAACAAACCCTTCCCTTTCTCTCACAGGCAAGCCCGTTGACGGTGGTACTGAAATGACTAACTCTCTGGTGCTTCTGTGGTTCTCTCACCTTGAGAGATGTGTTTTTGTGAGTTACTTTGGCTAAAAACGTCTGCTCATTCATGAAATTGTAAGTGGAACTTAACAGGGGAAAGCTATGAACACTGGAATTACATAAAATACATCTGTCCACTCATGCCAATTCAACTTATCTTGATCTACAATGCCGTAATGGTGAGGGCTGATAATGGTGAGTTTAGCATTATCTGCTATGATATTAATATTCGGGCGGCAGTGTAGTACAGTGGTTAAGGAACTGGGTTTGTAACCGAAAGGTCGCAGGTTCGAGTCTCACGTAGGACACTGCCGTTGTACCCCTGTGCAAGGTACTTCACCTGAATTGCTTCAGTATATATCCAGCTGTAAATGGATACTATGTATAAAAATGCAAAAATGCTGTGTAAGTCGCTCTGGATAAGAGCGTCTGCTAAATGCCTATAATGTAATGTAATGTAATATTGACTGTCCTACATTACTGAATAACATGTGGCTAGAAAATCCCATGCTAAGAATCTCTCTTAAATGAAAGGGAATAAGACGCCTACCTGCCAGTCCAGATCACACTGACTCTTATATTGCAGGTTACTTTTGTAACACTGGTCAGTAATTTGCCTGTTGGGATTCTTCCAAGTCACATTGATGGCATTCGATTTTTCCCTTATCCTCAGGTGAATATTAGCTGGAATTATTTCTGCAAGAGCATAGTCACACACTATAGTTCAATGATGTGAAATACAAAACTGGATTAATGACAAGTTTATATTTATGCACAGCAGGTGTGCGCATAAACAACAGAGGTGAAAAAATCCAGGGGTCAGAAAGTAAATATTCCTGCCATGTGTTTTTCTTACACCCATGAACTCAGCCAAATGATTTCACTAATTAGTTCTACCTCCTGGCTGAAGAATGGTGCTAATTAGCAAATTCAGGTGACTGGAACAAAAATACTGGGGAGGACTTTTAACTTCTGAACCTTTCAAACTTTACAAAGTTTGACTTTCCACCCCTTACAAACGGCACAGAGAGACACAAACTGTGGAAAAAGGAGGTGAGTCATTTTCATCAGGTTAAAGGGTAACAAAGCACTAAAACAACTTATTTTAGATGGAAACTGATACATTTGGTTTGTTCTAAGTATTACCGATTGATCCTGGTACAAATCTTTTCGAATTACTGCAGAAAAAAGAATCTGGCTCAAAAGTGTCTCTAGTGGTAAAATGTTAGGTACTGCACGTTCAATCTGTGATTGGCCAGAAATTTCCTCCAGGTGACATATTCCTCCTGGTGACGAAATAGAAACCTGTACAGCTATGCCCACCGATAGTGAGGGTGGGCAGCGCAGCAGTTAATCTACGTGGAGAGGTGACAGAGAGAGCGAGGGAGCGATATAGCTAGCTTACAGTTTAGCTTTTTTGAATATTCCAGTTATAGTAGCCTATTTATTTTTGGTATATATATTTTTTTATAGTTAGTCCCTTGTTTTTTGATAGTTTGTTTTTCAGTCTAGCTTAGCAAGTAGCCAGCTAGTAGTTAATTGAAAAAAAATATATATATAGGCTACTTTATTTGCTCAGCCCCTATATTATTACCTTATCATGCCCAGATTTTTTGAATTTCAAAAGGGGGCGGGGTCTAGCGAAACCAGCGTGTTTTGTTGTTACCCTTTAAAGTAAGAGCATCTGTTTATTGAAATCACATTTTCGTTTCAGATATATACAGTTCTGGAGGAGGTGAGTCTTGTCGGCCATGACTGTCTGTGCCTTTTTATGCACATATCCTGTTTTGTGCTTCATGTAATAAAAAATATTGATCACAAAATGGGAAACAACCACAACACAAACTGGGTTTTGATCTAATCTTTCCTGTATTAATGGAGAACGGTGTGCTGATGGTAAGCGTATATGAACAATATAAATATTCTTGTTCATATGCACCTTTTTAACCCCCATATTGGGGGTAAAAAAAGATATGAAGGGAGTGACACTTCTGAAGCAGACAGGCTTTGAGTGACACTTCTGAAGCAGACAGGCTTTGAGTGACACTTCTGAAGCAGAGAGGCTCGAGTGGCACTTCTGAAGCAGAGAGGCTCGAGTGGCACTTCTGAAGCAGAGAGGCTCGAGTGGCACTTCTGAAGCAGAGAGGCTCGAGTGGCACTTCTGAAGCAGAGAGGCTCGAGTGGCACTTCTGAAGCAGAGAGGCTCGAGTGGCACTTCTGAAGCAGAGAGGCTCGAGTGGCACTTCTGAAGCAGAGAGGCTCGAGTGGCACTTCTGAAGCAGAGAGGCTCGAGTGGCACTTCTGAAGCAGAGAGGCTCGAGTGGCACTTCTGAAGCAGAGAGGCTCGAGTGGCACTTCTGAAGCAGAGAGGCTCGAGTGGCACTTCTGAAGCAGAGAGGCTCGAGTGGCACTTCTGAAGCAGAGAGGCTCGAGTGGCACTTCTGAAGCAGAGAGGCCCGAGTGGCACTTCTGAAGCAGAGAGGCCCGAGTGGCACTTCTGAAGCAGAGAGGCCCGAGTGGCACTTCTGAAGCAGAGAGGCCCGAGTGGCACTTCTGAAGCAGAGAGGCCCGAGTGGCACTTCTGAAGCAGAGAGGCCCGAGTGGCACTTCTGAAGCAGAGAGGCCCGAGTGGCACTTCTGAAGCAGAGAGGCCCGAGTGGCACTTCTGAAGCAGAGAGGCCCGAGTGGCACTTCTGAAGCAGAGAGGCCCGAGTGGCACTTCTGAAGCAGAGAGGCCCGAGTGGCACTTCTGAAGCAGAGAGGCCCGAGTGGCACTTCTGAAGCAGAGAGGCCCGAGTGGCACTTCTGAAGCAGAGAGGCCCGAGTGGCACTTCTGAAGCAGAGAGGCCCGAGTGGCACTTCTGAAGCAGAGAGGCCCGAGTGGCACTTCTGAAGCAGAGAGGCCCGAGTGGCACTTCTGAAGCAGAGAGGCCCGAGTGGCACTTCTGAAGCAGAGAGGCCCGAGTGGCACTTCTGAAGCAGAGAGGCCCGAGTGGCACTTCTGAAGCAGAGAGGCCCGAGTGGCACTTCTGAAGCAGAGAGGCCCGAGTGGCACTTCTGAAGCAGAGAGGCCCGAGTGGCACTTCTGAAGCAGAGAGGCCCGAGTGGCACTTCTGAAGCAGAGAGGCCCGAGTGGCACTTCTGAAGCAGAGAGGCCCGAGTGGCACTTCTGAAGCAGAGAGGCCCGAGTGGCACTTCTGAAGCAGAGAGGCCCGAGTGGCACTTCTGAAGCAGAGAGGCTCGAGTGGCACTTCTGAAGCAGAGAGGCTCGAGTGGCACTTCTGAAGCAGAGAGGCTCGAGTGGCACTTCTGAAGCAGAGAGGCTCGAGTGGCACTTCTGAAGCAGAGAGGCTCGAGTGGCACTTCTGAAGCAGAGAGGCTCGAGTGGCACTTCTGAAGCAGAGGCTCGAGTCGCTTCCAATGCGTAATTTCCAGAGGAAGCGTCTAAAATAACAATCCGGTTATTCAAGGTGAGAGGTGCCATGACCAGACTGCAGGAAGAGATCTGTATCGGGGGCCTGTGAGTCAAGGCTGAGCTTATCACACACGCTGATCAGCTGTTCTGAGCCTGTGAGTCGAGGCTGCGCTTATCACACACGCTGATCAGCTGTTCTGAGCTACTTTTTTCCTTTTTCCCACAGATCAGAAAACCCCCAAGTGCAAGCTGTGACATTCAAGAGATTCACACATTTGATTCTGGAGGAGGGGGGGAATCAGGCCGATTCAGCAGATACACGTAAAAAATAATAATTTAAAAAAATCGATCCAAGCAGATTTCTGTTTTTTTTCCCACCAGATTATTGAGAGCAAACCTTTCACTGAACATTTCAGTGACATGATGTCAGGCTTTTCAAAATTTCTTCAACAATGTGGCTGTCTGGCTGACCACCATAAGAAAGGTTGCACGGCCGGATTCAAACCGTCGACGTCGTGGCTCATAATAAGCATGTGGATTGTGTTCTTCCAGGCTACTCCACCAAGACACCCAACACCGCTTCATTAAAATACAAATCAAACTCAACAAGCTCCCCTAAGACAGAGCACAACCTGGTCTTCAGTGGTGGAGAATAACATCCCCTTATGACTAATTTTTCAATACTTTCGCTTAAAGCAGAGCAACCTCTTCTCTGATGTGGCGTCAGCTGCACTCGAAGCAGTCCCCATTTTGCTTCCGTCGTCTGGCTTCTCTGACACTCCCTTAGAAACCTTTACTCCAGCTGCACAGGGTTGACTCACACAGTAAATGCGTATTGGCACATGGGAAGCACCATGAAAGGTCACACAATACTAACCTGGGGGCTATTTCACAAAGCAGGATTACTGAGCTTGCTGGATAACTGCACTGAGTAAAACCCGGAAAAGCTCTTTTTTTACTTCAGTCCATGTTCCATAGTTGAGAGGGTTCCGGGGTTTACTCATTGCAGTTATCCAGCTAACTCTGTAACCCTGCTCTGTGAAATACCCCCCACCCCCACCCCCTCCCTGGTTTATTTTGGAACTGAGCTCAATGTCAGGCATAATAACTACTTGAATAAGGCATGCTTTTCAAAATAAATAAATAAACAGGCACAAATTGAAAATACTGTGAAACTGTAACAAGCCATGTCACTGTAACATAAAATATTGGACATTATTAAATAAGTACAGGTGCAGCTCAAAAAATTAGAATATCGTGAAAGCCATAATTTGTATAGCCATAATTTAACTATACAAATTTTGAATCTGCCTCCAATTTTAAAGGAGAAACATCAAATCAATCTGTACACTGTCACTTATATTTACTGTGGTAGTAATCTTATATCAGACACAGTTTTTCCTTTTGGCTTTTATACCCTATGAATCATGATCATGAATACTTCAGGAAGTAACAGCATGCAAAGGATATGCAACCAAATATTAAATATGATACTTTAAAAATATGTTAAAGCAAAATATTCTAATTTTCTGAGACACTAAATTTTGGGTTTCATTAGCTGTAAGCCATAATCATCAAAATTACAAGAAATAAAGGCTTGAGATATTTCACTATGTGTAATGAATCTATATAATATATGAGTTTCACTTTCTGAAATGAGTGACAAAAAATATTGAACTTTTTCACGATATTCAAATTTTTTGAGCTGCACCTGTAGTGTTGTTGTGTGTTTACAGTCATGGATCATGATTCATAGGGTATAAAAGCCAAAAGGAAAAACTGTGTCTGATATAAGATTACTACCACAGTAAATATAAGTGACAGTGTACAGATTGATTTGACGTTTCTCCTTTAAAATTAGAGGCAGATTCAAAATTGTTCAATGTGAGTTAAATTATGGCTACAATAGGGCTACAATCCTTCACACGTGATGAAATCAAATAAGCGCCTCAACAGAAATAAAAAACCACCACATATTGTGTATCTTGAAAATTATTATTATTTTATTGTACATGGAAAAAGCCCTGGTTGTGTTCAGATCGGTAGCATGGCATTCATCAGAGAATGCAGGAGCTTCTCATTTCTCATCAAAAAGTGTATTCTCTCCACGCACTTAATCTAAAATCCTCTATCCCACAATGGTATCAGGTCAAGTTCTAATTATATTTAAGTTACCCACAACTACACTGGAAACTTGGTCAATAATTTAAAAAAAACCAACAACAATCCATTCTGGGCTGTTTTAATACTTCTAAAACTCTTCTATATTAGGCTACTTATATGAAACAATGACCAGTATCACTTTCAAAATATCTAGTATTAATTAACTAACAGCTTGTAGTGTTGCGCAACGGACACCAATAACACAATCAAATAAACTGGAGCCTTTGAGGAGTGCAATAAGTAATTTGCAAATCATTGTGTCTGATATACAATTTGTTCCTTTTGATGCTTGCCTAACTGGCGGGACCTCTCAACAAATATGGATTGTAGGCTTTTTTGCGCAGCCAAGATTCTCTTACCTTCATACAATCGCAAATCTCCGTCCTTCTGCAGAGAAGCCAGAACAAGTACTCTTAGCATCAGAGCACACCAAGCCTTAGCGCTCGCCATCTGACTTTCCATGCACCTGTCAGAACCCATCGTCGCCACATCAAGAGCTATTACGCTAAACTTGTGACACGTGATTCGGGCCAGAGCTTTCCTATTTGTCATTTCCTGTCACCCACAGTCCTACCCGCCGTCATTGCGGAGCCTCCCGCCTGGTTTTCACCGCAATCAACTTCTCAACTTTTTAAGATGCGATTTTACGTGCTTCAAGCTACATTTCTATTCGAATGTCACACCAGATTTAACTCGGTATTATGAAAATGACTGACTCGTAATCTTGCTCGTTTGCAAAACAATCTCAAAGACATGTTTGCAATTCTCTCTCTGTAAGGAAAAACTTGTGTGAAAAACATTAATCATCTTCATTAGAAAACTGTAGATTTTGGGGTTTGGGATTTTGCTGGGTTTGAATTGCCCCTGCGGGACATTGCAGATTCCTCCAGGAAACGAGAAGTAGTAAGCAGCGTTTGGAACCGAGGTCAAAAGTATATGTGTTGTTATGCTTTTTACTTAGCACTATTAAAAAGTATGGCACTTGGGAACTGTTGCACTTTGCTGCTGATAGCGTTTATTACAACCTCAGCGATTCAGTACAATTAACACACTGCTCCATATAACGCCTATCAGCTTAACCATGACCGCAGGTAACTCTACATCGGTCATACCAATGTACTGCACCAACAGGTGAGTAAGGACTGTACCATTAATGATATTATTACACAGCTCCTTATACTACATGTGATTAGCTATGATTGAAAATGGAGCCCATCTACGTCCTTTTCATCTATCATTGACTAATGTACATTTCCTCTGAAATTTATGGCACACATTAAACGCCGTTTGGAGGGAAATTACCCAATTTGGCCATGCACCGTCATAAACAATGTTAAGTATATTGTCAGCTAAAGTTGGATAAGTAACGCTAGCAAACTTAACTTGTAGTAACTAGGTGTTGCATAGTTTACTAATTTAGCCACCTAGAAGTGGAAAAACAGGCTACTTAGCTTATCAGGCAGTGAAGCAGAAAAAAAAAACCCTTGGACTGAGAGGAGGGTAATTCCTATTTGACGGCCCTTTCTAACCATCATGACATAGGCCTAGCTTTAATTTACTTTGTGGATGCCTAAGAAAAACCGTAATATCTCAGATTCCTTTCATTGTTTAATTATATTTTTCCTGAAAGCAAATGGCAAGTTGGTTGGTAAGGAGTATGCCATCGAATAATTTTTTTTCACCTCACTACTTTCTCTAAATAAATAAAAAAGAGGATGGACCGTCTGCTCTTCTTTTTAAAAACAAAAAACAAAATGGGTATGCGGCTTGTAGACATGACCATTGTGAAGCAGAACTGTAGTTAACCTTAAAGCCTAAATACAGAAGTATGTATTAAATTGTCATAGCTTAATAACTTTTATGACTAATAGCTCAGTACTACTTTTACAATAAAACAAACAGGACTGAACGATCAAATTAAAACGATCACACTTTCCCCCAAAACTTGCGTGTTGGGCACAATTGTCGCACAAAGTTTCTGAGAATACCTGCGGATAACCTGCTTTTAGAGATAAGAGGCATTGCATTTTCTCTATCATGTTATCCATCACTGATTTCTCTGAAACAAATCCTGTCTTCTAATAACAATACTTGGTATCAGCCTACCCCAGACTGATTATTTTCCATTTAAAGATTATAATCTTAAAATAACACTGAATAAAATGTATAATAGAAGATCACAATAAGCGATATGATCAGAAAAAAATATACTGTCACACAAAGCAGTTAGAGTCTATTGTGTCTGTACTGTATAGTATAATATAGAACAATGGTGTACCAGTATGGCCAAATAAGGTAAATTTGAAGAAAAACATTTTACCAGATGTTTTTAACATGCATTTCATGACAAAGCATATAGCCAAACTGTCAACCTCTTTACAAAGCCTATCTTGTCTAATAACCTTTGATGCTGAAACATATCATATACCTTATAGATGTCAGGGTATTTGCCTATTAGTTTCAAACAGAAATGCAGGTTCGATCATTTGAAGCTATATGTAAAGTCTATCACAATGATACAATTATAATTTGGTACAAATAAAATGTAGCACAAGAAATTAAAGCACAACAGAGGGATAGACTTAGATCATTCGGAATTAAACTTGGTAATTTTGCAGTGTTAGTCTATTAAAAATCCTGTACAACATGAAAACAAACTTTTTTTTTTCTTCAAATGGAACTATGGATGGAATTTCTGGTAGTTTTTATAAATAAAAAATGTTCAGTGGTGCAACTGTTTAGTGGGCTGTCAATCTGAAGTGGATATCCATGCAGAATGGACAGACCTCCAGTTATCATATTTATAAATGGCATACTTGGAGCTTTTTTAAAGTTATATATTTGTTTATTGGACAGCACAGCGTAGAAAGAGAGAGGGAGAGACATGCGACAAAGCACGGCCGGATTCTAACTGCCGACGTCCCGGCTCACAAACAGCATGCCGACGCAGCTCTTAGTGGTTACACCGCCAAGACACCCTTTGTTTTGAGCTTTCTAGTAATGCTGACTTCTGGACAGAAATCTGTTAAAACATCTTTACAATGAGTTCACTCACCAGTAAACAGCCAATATATTAGAAAGAAACCCCTGTATTTAAACAAACACAGTTTTAGGGCATATGCTATTAAATAATTTAAATAAATACATTCACATTACATGCATGTGAACATAAAAAGCAAAAACTATTTTATGGGGTACAATATGATTGTGTCAATTTGTACCTACTTTATTTTTGCTGCCAGACCATGCAATGTCTATACTTCAGGAATGATTTTGACCAATCAGCAGGCACTTGTGGTCTCAACCCTCTTGCAGTTTACTCAAAAGCCCAGAAGATGGAAGCAGTGTAACCCCATACAGTTTCCCAGCTCAGTATTCAACACCATTTCTGACAAGAGGGCTTATGAGTAATTTCTGGACTAATCACCATGTTTAATTTTGACTTGTCTACGCACAACAAAGAACTTAGCTCTACACCACTAAATCACTCCAGTTACAGGTACAGATCTGGATTCAATGGGAGACCCAGGGCTTGAGAAGTCTTGACCAGTTGCAGAGTGAAGGCAAACATTGAGAATTCAGAAAGCTTTTGAATCCCGCACCAGTAAAATCCATCTAAGTTCTGAAAAATCCCTCCACTGGAAAGATAGCTGTTGCCAATTCAGAAGACGGGACCATGATGAACAAAGTGCGGAATTTCGATAATACATTTAGCTTAACGAGTGAAATGGAAACTCATCAAAGAACTGCAAGATCCAAGAGGGCTACAGTAAAGTCAACATCATTGCCACGGGAGCAGGAGATGTTTATCATCGATGAAACGTTATTTTGGAGGAAAGATCCCAGTCGCAGGAAGCCAGAAGGTTTAGAATGAGGGTCAGTCATCACCAGCCAAGGACACTACAGCCCATAATTCTATAACAGCCGTAAAATTCATGACAAAGAGCAAAATGGATTTGTTTATGAGATGACTAAATTGATAAATATTCACCGCCTTTGTATTAACAAACTAAATTGGACACGTTTGTTTGTTTTGTTTGCGATTACACTAAGGGCCTGATTTACTAAGAAGTTTAGCGTGTGCAAAACCTTTTAGCACACCCAAAACTAATAACAACCAATGACTGGTGCAAAACAAATAACATGACCAATCATTTGTCGTGTTATTGGTTTTGTGTGCGCTAAAAGATATTGCACCCGCCAAACGTCTTAGTAAATCAGGCCTAGATTCAGCTGTAACTCATGCTGGTATAGTATGGAACACATGGTTGTAAGTCAACAAGGGTCTGAGGTATCAAACAAGCCTCCCTCAAACCATCACTCTGCCATCACTTTAAGGGTTGTTTCTTTTGAATCATTTTCCTATTGAACTCTATGCAAAAATAAGACTTTATTTAAGTTTGCTAAAATAAGTCAGAAGAAACCTTTAACGTGATCCATCCATATCATATCTACTGCACATCTGGTAGCAGAGTGATAGTCTGATACCTCAGACCCTTGATGACTTGAGGCCGGTTCAGACCAAAAAGACGAGACGGGATAAAACGACCCAGTTTTAGAATTTTTGTTATAGAATAATCACGGTATAACTTTACTGTTCACACCAAAAGACGAGACGAGTTCTAAGAATGTTTCTGTGGTAACGTGACACATCGGGATTCCAATTAGGCTACGTTATTATATGTTACTGCAAACGGTGCTTAAATTTGTTGCCAATTTCCGAAATTGTAACGTTAGGCTTGCTAGATTCCTAAAAATGCCTGGTGTCAACAGAAAAATCAGAACCCGGAATGATGAAGATTCACGGGCTCTATTGTTGCTGCTGAAACGTCGGAGGAAGAGGAGGAGGAGGAAACAGTGGATTTTGTGTCGGCAAACCCAAGGCGCATAAATAACTTGAGTAGGAAACATGGAGGGCGAGGATGTCCAGTCATTTGTGAAATTAGTCCATTTGCCCCCGGCGGAGTTTCAAAAGCTGGAGGAGATGGTGCGGCCTTACCTCCAACTGCAAGATACGAACTACAGGTTGAGCGTCTCACCGGGTGAGAGGCTGATGATCACCTTGCGGTTTCTCGCAACAGGTAGGATAACGCCTGCCAAGACTGAGACCATTTGCAACTGTTATGTGAATAGCCTCCCACATAGAAAATGTATTCTTGCACGGCTCTGGCCCACACAACCCAGTTTCCCTCGGCACACATGAGGGCCTGTGGATGGCCCAGATCTGGTCGCCAGACAAGGGTCACACATGGGCCCAAACAGGGCCAAATCTAAGCCGACCAGGTTGCCCCCAAAATGGACCCACGAAACCCATCCACAATCGGCCCACATATTGTCTGCCATCATACATGCGGTGCCATCGTTGCCACACCAGGCCCACACTTGGTCAACAAGCCGCTTGCCGATGCTGACAGGACCCTAGCAGTGCCAGCTTGAGGCCACATTTGGGCCAGAATAGTCTGCTCTGTGGTTTATTGATCAGACTTGTAACTGGCCAAATATCAAAAGAAACATTAGGCTATTTGAGCAGCCTCTCTAGTCCCTATCGTAGTCTCCTCATGCTCATGTATTGCTTTTATCAATGTTGTCTATCCATTACTGAAGTCACAGTCAGTGTACAATCCCAATTATTCTCATCATCTGCCTCACAATACATTAATTACATTATTATAAGCCTATGTATCAATAATACTCGCAGGTTAATACTAGACTAATATATTATTTAGGCACACCATTCTGGGCAGGTCCTGCACCACACAGTGAGGAAGAACAGGCTATGTTGTGATATGACTATGCTGCCACCTAGTGGGGGAAGTATTCAATTTGGAATAAATATGGCTGAATGAACACACGTATTCCTTACTCACAAAGAATAGCGTATTGTTACAGCCTGCTCCCCCCCCCAACTTCCACTGCACCTTTGTTACATGTTATTTTCCATTATAGGGGAGAGCTACAGGAGCTTGGCTTACCAGTTCCGCACCGGCCACCATCACAAGGAGTACCGGAGACATGTAGCGCACTATATTCTGTCTTGAAGGCTACCTACAGGCAAGTATTCCAAGACTGAACAAATTTAATTTAGCATGTCAGTCAAACAATTGACAATGTAAAAACAAAAAATAAACAAAACCCAAACAACAGTTAACAAGAACATAGATCAAGAGGCTTGGGGCTCAACCACACACCATATTTGATACTTAGTAGACAGTAGTAGTCAGGTATGGTCAGGTGAAATTCAAAAATAGAATGGAGCAGCTGGCTGAGGTGAGGCACAAGTCTGCCCAGTAGCCTGCAACACTTGGGCTCTTTGGATAGCTTGGTAGCAGGCCTGCTTGATTTGGCTATCCAAGATCAGTCTGATATCTTAATTTGTGAGCCTGCGCATCTTTGCCTCCGATGTTTCCACGGAGTAGGAGAAATGTCATCCTCCTGCATATCAATCGAATTAGCCCTTGCCTTAAATCAGGGGTGTCAAACTCCAGTCCTGGAGGGCCGCAGTGTCTACAGGCATTTGTGGTTACCTTTTAATTAGCACCCAGTTAAAGCATTGAGAACAAGGTGTTTGGACTTCTTAGCCAATCAGTGACTTAAATTAATCACTTGTGCTGAAACACACCAAAAACCAGCAGACACTGCGGCCCTCCAGGACCGGAGTTTGACACCTCTGCCTTAAATAGTCCCCCAGATCCCCGATCGCCTCGGCCTATGTTTCCTGTGCGGAGGTTGTAAATAATATTATTTATTGAATGCATTTATTCAGCAGTGCCCAAACACAAAAGCTGAATGAAAGAAGGTTGCAGAAGGCTTTCAGAAACAATGCCACTTTCCAAACTGCCTTGGTGCGCTTGATAGCAAGTACATAACCATAAATCCCCCAGCAGGCAGTGCATCTATGATTTATGACTATAAATATAGGTTATCCACTGTCCTGATGGCCTTGGTTGAGATTTAGGTAAGTGTGAGTGTGAGTGTGCACGAATAAAAAAAATATTATTTTTAACCTGATCCAAGTTGGATTTTGTTGTCCTCTTCTTGGCATAAGGCTGAGGAAAGTCTCTTTGTCTTTTTGATTGCACCATTCCCTGATGCTGGAAGGTTTTTGTACCGGATAAATTGTGTCCTCAGTGATGACAGCTTTTTGTTTATTTCCATTACAATCAACAAAACAAACAGACACATAAATGTAAGTCAGCAATATACATTAGGTTTCATACAACAAGGCTCGGAATGAATAATTCTAACCAAATCCTATATTCTACCAGAGTCATCGCACGCGTGTTCACACATCTGCCATATATGCTCGTCATGAACATCAACAACTAGGCTAACGTTACACACATAGGGCTTGATTTATGAACATCCTGAATAAGGGGTGTTATTTTGCGGGCGCAAAGTACCATTTCACACTTTGTGGGTGATCAACTAAAAATCATTATGTAAATTACTCCAGCCGCAAACAGCCATATTTAAATGAGAAATTTTACGCGATTTTACGAGTGGTTAAACTAAGAAAATAATGAAAAGACTGGCAGCAATGTTGCCAGTGAAAAACCACTTAATGAATGGGGAAAATATATATAAATCCTGTTTTTTAGATTACTTTTAGATTTGAGATTACTGTTACACTGAACAAGCTGGGGGTTTAAGACAAACTGTTTCACTGGATGTTTCTTACTTTCTACTGGGAGTTACAGATGTTTGTCAGGACTGAAACGATCGTAACTATACTTACTAGCACAACCCGCACCGTTAGTGTCACATAAAATCACGTTTCCATCGGATGATGGGTTTTAATTTGATAAAGTTTTTATTCGCTTTTATAATGGGGGAGTCGGGTTCGGAGGACCAGACGCGACCTTAGAGTATATATAATGTAGAGACATCGATGCCAATAGAAACCTATGGGGAGCACATCCGAACCAGGAAGTTTTAATTTTGCGCTCATCTCACATGCGCAGTTGTGTCCAGTCAAGTCACATGTACAACAAGGTAGGCGCAGATAGTCCAAAACAAATAATACAAAAAAAATCATATTTTTGTCTGTGTGGTAAGAACCAAGAAAATTACTTCGGAAAAATTATAAGTGATTTTTTAAGAAATAGAATGCACAGAGTTAACATTATATTAATGGGAATATTTTTTATTAGCTGTCAAAAATGAAAGGAGCCCAATGGGAAAACTGGCTTTTTGAGCGCAAATCATAGATATCAGCAGAAGGTGACATTATATCCGGTGTGGAGGTTGAGAGCTGAAAGCTGGCCCCTTGGACGCGACAGAGAGGAATCCAAAAGTAAACCACAGAGTGGAATACCACAAAAGCGGAAGTGTCCGCGACAGGGAAGGGAAAAACTAAAAATTGAGAAAAATAGGGCGAGACTTGACAGATGGGCAGAAAATGCCTCCGACTCTCAATAAGAGAGCGAACTAAATGGAGGTAAGAAAAACAGAAATACCGGCTTCGTGGCAGTGTATAATAACACAGAAGCGCCGAGCCTGGAAGGCGCAGGGCTTAAATAGCCGGCGGAAACACCTGAACAGGTGTAGGCTATAAGTGCTAGGAAGCGGAAAAAACCTGGCGTGGAAGTTGGAGAGAAGCTACGAAACTACTACCACAGAAAGATAGCGGCAACCTCTGAAACCATGACATTCTTACTGTTCATGATGTATGTATCCACAAATCCAAAAATCTTTTTTTGTGTTTTGAGCGTTAGCTAAACACGTAGGCTACGTGTTTTGCGACAATGACCGCTGTCATCTTATTGATCGTGTGTCTTTTAATACCTGCTTTCCATTTATACTAAAATACACCCGCAAATACCTTTCCCAAACTTGCTTTCGGGCTTAGTAAATCACGTTACGCATGCTAAAGTAATCTATTTGTATGACCTCCTCCCACTATTTCACAACCTTTTTTGCATATTCGTTCAAGCTAACCTGCAAAAATGAGAAATCAACGTATCTTTAAATTTTAGCACACAGAATTCTCTTTACACCTTGTTAGTTTACCACCTCAAATTATTTTTTGCGGGTGGTAACAGTTTTACACGTGTATTTGTACACAAACCTTTAGTAAATCAACCTCATATTACATAGCCTAGACACATACAGTGAGCACCATAAATCATTGGACAGTCAGTGACACATTTTTTGTTATTTTGGTTTTGTACTGTAGCACTGAGTTTGAAAGGATACATTGACAACGAGGTTGAATTACAGACGGTCAGCTTTAATTTGAATGTATTTTCATCCATATCGGATGAACCGTTTATAAATTATAGAACCTTTTGTACATAGTCCCCCCCCCCCCATTTTCGGGCATCAAAAAATATTGGACAATTTAACATAATGTAGAATAAAGTAATTATTTTAAATATTTGGTTGCATATTCTTTGCATGCCATGATTTCCTGATGTCTTTGACCCAACAACATCAAAAGACTCTTGATATCTTATTTTCTGATACTCTTACAAGCGATACTATAAATTTTCTATATTTGAATAGATCTCTATGGGAATTGGGGGGTGAGACTAGATTTAGCTGTAAATTATGCTGGTACAGTATGGAACACATGGTTGGCTAAATGGCTCTAAGTCATCAAGGGTCTGAGTTATCAAACGAGCCTCAAAACATCACTCGGCTGCCAGATATGCAGTAGATATGGATGGATCACTTTAAGGGTTGTTTCTCCCGACAAATTTTTCTATTTAACTCTGGAAAAATAAGTTAAATTTTAAAAAAAATAAAGATGGATAAGAAAAAAATGACGATGTAACTTTTTCCCGTTTGTTTTCCAGAAGCAGGATGGTGATGATGATGATGATGATGAGTACAAAGATTATTGTGAAAGGCAGGCCTAATGGTGAGATCTGGTATCCTGCTTGGGGTAGGGTAGCTTTTGGGAAAGATCACCCAAATCACAAAGATCCAATAACATCCATTTACAGCAAGAAAAGGCTTTCCATGTGCAATTTCACCATTTAAAAGAGTGGCATACTCCTCCTCCTTTTCCGAGAGGGAAATACAATACTATGGCCACACAAATACTATGGTGTCACCAAAATAAGCGATCTATTATTTATTTCATCGGCTCAAAATTCCATATGCTGCAACGTCGGCTTTATTCCACAACCTCAATGGTAAGCAAACATGCAAAGCATCTTTTAAACATAGTTATTACACATTATCTCCAATATCTCTATTACAAACACTCAACATGCAGTTTCTCACTTTTCCCCCCCATTAAACACACGTGTGCATTCATACACACAGTGCGATAACACCATTACAGGTTCACCAACAGATTCAGTTCATCAAAAATGTTTTGTCTACTTGAAAACATTGTAGCAAAGGATTAAATAGGACCAGATATATTAATATGCTCATAATATAAAATACCTCTCAAAACAAGAAGTACCAACAAAGTGGTACATGCAAGTACACCATTTGCACACATGAAATGAATAATTTTAACCAGACGCAAGTTCTTTGCGCAATATCAGTCTGAGGAGAACTGAGTCATCTCTGCATGTGTCAGACGACAGCAACATTTCAAAACATGTCCAAAAAAGCCACTCAATTCTCAATAGTAGTTCTGAAAGTAAGTCCCTGAGAAAAGCCAGTTCGACGACAGCGCGTATAGCTGCCTGTCCTGCCCCCCATTTCAGTTAATATAAAGTTGCTATGGACAGAAAAAAAAATTGAATGCTCTTTAAAAAACACTGCAGTGTGCATTGCCATAAATCAAAATACATAATAATACATAATTATACATTTAAATCACATGTAAATTTCATTTTTTTCAGAACCTTCGAAAATCAGCCTGACAAAATTAAGTCCATACTTCCATGTGATCCGCATCTAAGCAGAGATCTTTGTACATTCGTCATTTCCAACAAACAAAACTTCAGTTATTTCTTCAATAGATCTTGCTGGTAAAACATAAAACAAAAATGAGAATCCTTTACTATTTCATGCTGTTTTCACAAGGCAAAATAAAACAGAAAAAGTGAGAGAAAAATGTTCCAACATAAAAAAAACTAAGATCTGAATTTTATTCTTTTGAGTGTGCAGTCTGTTAAAACCTGCAGTGGATAACTTAGATCTTACGTTATTTTAATGTGTTTCTTGCTACAATCAGCACCTACAAAGATATTTGTTACATACAAAGTTGCTGTACAAAATGTTTTCTCTTTTCATGTAATTTGAGTACTAAAATGGTGGTACTCTGTAGGCACCAGGCATAGCTTTCTTTACCTTGATAAAGTCGTCTATTTCCAGTAGTTGTTTTACCTTTATCGATGGGCTTGGTATAGGAAATTGCTTTTCCATTGCACTGCAATGGAAATCACACGAAGTCCGTGAAGTCGAATATTAACAGTAAACTTTTCAATAATTTAAGTTTTGTTTCGCTACTTGTGTGTACTTGTTTGCTATTTAAATTTTCCACTTACTAATCCTCTGCCTGTCATCCTTCATATGGGCATTCATACAAATAAATACCAGAGAGAGGATTCACAACTATCGATTGGATTGATAGGTACTATGAGTATCCTGTAATTAATAGAGTTTAAACCCCCTAAAAATTTTTTAATATATTTGTAAAAACAAAAAAATTACACATGCCATTAATTTTGTTCCTCTTGCACACTGGACTTGATTCAATCAATATTTATCCTTTACTTGACTCACATCTACATACAAGTGTTGTTTCTTTTTCGTTTAATAAAACGCTTTTAAACGCTTGCATTTAAGTGTAGGCCAAAATAAAGATCACGCTAATCCATGCCAAATGCTACCTATCATAAATCTGGAAACCGGATTGACAAACAAATTATGTTAGCCTATATCGATATCGTCTAACATAATTTATTTGTGAACCCGGTTTCCTTTATGTCCGGTTAATACAGTAGAGCCGTTTGAGTCGCATTTTTTTATTTCAGCGGCGCGAGCTAAACTCTCATATTAACATGGTTTTCCACTAGCCAATATACTAAAACAACATAATAGAATTCCTGAAATTCAGTTTTGGCTTTTGGTTTTGGTGTGCCACCACAAGATTTGCAGTGGCACCATCTGGCCACCCCAATGAGAAATTTCTGGTGGCGCCACTGACTAGCTACGTATCATAAATCTGGAAACCGGATTGACAAACAAATTATGTTAGCCTATATCGTTAGATATAGTCTAACATCATTTATTTGTCAATGCGGTTTCCGTTATGTCCGGTTAATACAGTAGAGCCGTTTGAGCCGCATCTTTGAGCCGCGATTTTTTTTATTTCACCGGCACGAGCTGGAATTAGAAGCCGTTTCAGACAGCAGCCACTAGCTGATAACAAAGTAGGCAAATACATTTGTGAACTAGTCTTGATATTTTATTCAGACCCAAATCATCTGAATAAGTAGGCAGCAAATATATCTATCTTTAGATATAGTCTAACATAATTTATTTGTGAACCCGGTTTCCTTTATGTCCGGTTAATACAGTAGAGCCGTTTGAGTCGCATTTTTTTATTTCAGTGGCGCGAGCCTAACTCTCATATTAACATGGTTTTCCACTAGCCCATATACTAAAACTACATAAGAGAATTCCTGAAATTCAGTTTTGGCTTTTGGTTTTGGTGTGCCACCACAAGATTTGCAGTGCCCCCATCTGGCCACCCCAATGAGAAATTTCTGGTGGCGCCACTGACTGTAGCTACCTATCATAAATCTGGAAACCGGATTGACAAACAAATCGTTAGATATAGTCTATCATCATTTATTTGTCAATGCGGTTTCCGTTATGTCCGGTTAATACAGTAGAGCCGTTTGAGCCGCATCTTTGAGCCGCGATTTTTTTAATTTCACCGGCACGAGCTGGAATTAGAAGCCGTTTCAGACAGCAGCCACTAGCTGATAACAACGTAGGCAAAATACATTTGTGAACTAGTCTTGATATTTTATTTAGACCCAAATCATCTGAATAAGTAGGCAGCAAATATATCTATCTTTAGATATAGTCTAACATAATTTATTTGTGAACCCGGTTTCCTTTATGTCCGGTTAATACAGTAGAGCCGTTTGAGTCGCATTTTTTTATTTCAGTGGCGCGAGCTTAACTCTCATATTAACATGGTTTTCCACTAGCCCATATACTAAAACGACATAAGAGAATTCCTGAAATTCAGTTTTGGCTTTTGGTTTTGGTGTGCCACCACAAGATTTGCAGTGCCCCCATCTGGCCACCCCAATGAGAAATTTCTGGTGGCGCCACTGACTGTAGCTACCTATCATAAATCTGGAAACCGGATTGACAAACAAATTATGTTAGCCTATATCGTTAGTCTAACATCATTTATTTGTCAATGCGGTTTCCGTTATGTCCGGTTAATACAGTAGAGCCGTTTGAGCCGCATCTTTGAGCCGCGATTTTTTTTATTTCACCGGCACGAGCTGGAATTAGAAGCCGTTTCAGACAGCAGCCACTAGCTGATAACAAAGTAGGCAAAATACATTTGTGAACTAGTCTTGATATTTTATTCAGACCCAAATCATCTGAATATGTAGGCAGCAAATATATCTATCTTTAGATATAGTCTAACATAATTTATTTGTGAACCCGGTTTCCTTTATGTCCGGTTAATACAGTAGAGCCGTTTGAGTCACATTTTTTTATTTCAGCGGCGCGAGCTTAACTCTCATATTAACATGGTTTTCCACTAGCCCATATACTAAAACAACATAAGAGAATTCCTGAAATTCAGTTTTGGGTTTTGGTTTTGGTGTGCCACCACAAGATTTGCAGTGCCCCCATCTGGCCACCCCAATGAGAAATTTCTGGTGGCGTCACTGACTGTAGCTACCTATCATAAATCTGGAAACCGGATTGACAAACAAATTATGTTAGCCTATATCGTTAGATATAGTCTAACATCATTTATTTGTCAATGCGGTTTCCGTTATGTCCGGTTAATACAGTACAGCCGTTTGAGCCGCATCTTTGAGCCGCGATTTTTTTTATTTCACCGGCACGAGCTGGAATTAGAAGCCGTTTCAGACAGCAGCCACTAGCTGATAACAAAGTAGGCAAAATACATTTGTGAACTAGTCTTGATATTTTATTCAGACCCAAATCATCTGAATAAGTAGGCAGCAAATATATCTATCTTTAGATATAGTCTAACATAATTTATTTGTGAACCCGGTTTCCTTTATGTCCGGTTAATACAGTAGAGCCGTTTGAGTCACATTTTTTTATTTCAGCGGCGCGAGCTTAACTCTCATATTAACATGGTTTTCCACTAGCCAATATACTAAAACAACATAATAGAATTCCTGAAATTCAGTTTTGGCTTTTGGTTTTGGTGTGCCACCACAAGATTTGCAGTGGCACCATCTGGCCACCCCAATGAGAAATTTCTGGTGGCGCCACTGACTGTTGCTACCTATCATAAATCTGGAAACCGGATTGACAAACAAATTATGTTAGCCTATATCGTTAGATATAGTCTAACATCATTTATTTGTCAATGCGGTTTCCGTTATGTCCGGTTAATACAGTAGAGCCGTATCTTTGAGCCGCGATTTTTTTTATTTCACCGGCACGAGCTGGAATTAGAAGCCGTTTCAGACAGCAGCCACTAGCTGATAACAACGTAGGCAAAATACATTTGTGAACTAGTCTTGATATTTTATTCAGACCCAAATCATCTGAATAAGTAGGCAGCAAATATATCTATCTTTAGATATAGTCTAACATAATAGCGGCGCGAGCTTAACCAGCTTAAATTTCTGGTGGCGCCACTGACTGTTGCTACCTATCATAAATCTGGAAACCGGATTGACAAACAAATTATGTTAGCCTATATCGTTAGATATCAGATGGGGGCACTTTCCGTTATGTCCGGTTAATACAGTACAGCCGTTTGAGCCGCATCTTTGAGCCGCGATTTTTTTTATTTCACCGGCACGAGCTGGAATTAGAAGCCGTTTCAGACAGCAGCCACTAGCTGATAACAAAGTAGGCAAAATACATTTGTGAACTAGTCTTGATATTTTATTCAGACCCAAATCATCTGAATAAGTAGGCAGCAAATATATCTATCTTTAGATATAGTCTTAACATAATTTATTTGTGAACCCGGTTTCCTTTATGTCCGGTTAATACAGTAGAGCCGTTTGAGTCACATTTTTTTATTTCAGCGGCGCGAGCTTAACTCTCATATTAACATGGTTTTCCAATAGCCCATATACTAAAACAACATAAGAGAATTCCTGAAATTCAGTTTTGGGTTTTGGTTTTGGTGTGCCACCACAAGATTTGCAGTGCCCCCATCTGGCCACCCCAATGAGACATTTCTGGTGGCGCCACTGATGCCAATATGTAATCGTTTGCAACTGTATGTCCGTGTTCACAACAGAACCACATCAATGTGAGAAAGACAATAAAGGCCTGATTTACTAAGACCGTTAACACGTGCAAACCCTTTTAGCACACGCAAAATTAATAACAGAACCAATGATTGGCGCAAAACAAATGCCTTGACCAATCATTGGATCATGTTATTGGTTTTCCTTGTAATAAAAGCTTAAGGTAAAGGTAAATCAGGCCCTAAATGTACAACAATGGAGAACAGATACATATAAACAAGTTGCATTGAGAAGGCTGGGGTGTATATTATATATTTCTATACAATTTTTATACAACGTCTCAATTATTTTATAGGGAGTCCCATGTATGTTATGGAACTATTTCATTTTAGTCTGAAATATATATGCTAGTTCTCTACCACATATTTATTTTATAAGTTTTGTAGCTAAATGGCATGTGTGACTTGTATGGGATTTTTTACAGACCTTTTGCATATGTATAGACGCTCCAAAGCTCTATCGGTATTCATTAATTTGTTCTGGAAATCTAAGAGTAGCCTAGCCTACGACTGTTTGTTAAAACCGCGTCCATTGTATTATGTCAACGCGTTCAAGGTGGAATACCCTACAACTAACTAATACTATTTTTTTAAAATGTAGCCTCCGTCTGTTTACTCAGAACCCCAGAACCTCAACAAGCGCAAGTGGTTACAACCAGTTTCGGGGACTTTTGCCTGACAACCAGTGTCGGTGTTCATATTCTGCGCTTGATTGGTTACGGGACAGTTATGCTACAACAATATTGCGGAAAAGGACTCCATTGCGAGCATATGCGACTGTAGGTCGGACGGGGAAATATTTTGTCGGAAGGAAACATTGAACTTGCCGACTCTACTCTTTCTTTATATTGTTTTTAAGAAATCTATTGAGAAATGGATGTGAAAATGATTCCGCTCATGCTGTTGTGTGTCTTTGCCAGTGTTCACAGCGGTAAGTAGAAAAAGGTTCAACCGAAAACGAAACTTAAGCTAACGATGTTTTTCATTTTAGTAAAACCGAGCTTTTAGGCTTTAAAGTAAAAAAAATAAATAAAAATCGAATCCCGGTTACAGTCGAAATGTTTTATCGGCATGGAAATTATTAAATGTACTCATTGTGCACGACTTTAAAGCATTTAAAATATAGGCTACCTTTTGTTGCGCACGTATTCGGCTAGCTGTTAAAACCGAAAGTATGGATTTGCTCAGTCTAATTATAGCTTTAAAAGTATGTTAAGACCAGACTGTCATTAAATCATTTATTTCACAGTCTTTCTTAGTTGCTTTTAAGTAGGCCTATATGTAAGCTTATTGTATTTGCTATTCGACAAACCGAGTCAAATCCCTCGTCTATATGAATTTTTTTAGAGAACGCCCCTCGAAAAACACTATTTATTTACGCAATCCTAAAGACTGACCAGGACATTTTATCAATTCTTTGTTTGAATGTGTTTTCAGTTTTGTTCACACACAGCTCGGCGGTGTTGACTAATTTGGTGGGTACCGCAGCCTTCAAGCAATGATTGACCATCCAACGTCGGTTTTGCATTGCCTTTTGTGAGCATCAAAATGCCTTGGAATTAAAGCAAAGCCTTAACTAAAATTCACCAACTAGCCTTTGAATTCACCAACGAAGTTTTACATAATCAGCTCTTAGGCTACTGGTCTATAGATCTGTGGATCTTGAAATTGATCAAATTAGCAGACCATGTAGAAAACAGTAAGTAAGGTTTCATAGTCTCGTAAAAGTGCTTAGCTATAGCCCAGTCATAAAATACAGAAAGTCCATAGTTCATGGGCTGTTCGCTGCTGAGCGAAGCTCCTATCAAGTTGTCGTAACTAGCAACAAGAACTAGAAAGAAAAGAACTCTATTCAATTTGGCACTTCCGCATTTGGGCCAGTTGGCGTCACGTGTCAAGCCAAAGATTAATGTAATCAGAAAACGAATATCTTGAAGTTCAACTCTTCACTTAAAATTGCAATTTGTATGTACGTATTAATGTCGCTTGAACTTAAAATGGCGCGTTGAAATTGTGCAGGAACGCGCATTTATTTCACCCGATGCTGCAAGTTTTCTCATTAATATTGTAAAAAAATTTTTTTTTTGCTTTTAATCAGAGAATCAGAAAAAGTTTAAACGACAAATGATCTGCAGTGAAAGGAGGCAGAGGTTGAGAGAACAGAAAAAAATCAAAAGGCAGTAATGAAACGTAGCCTGTGCCTCCCATATCTCATGCCTCCACATAAAGGGTTAATCAACAACAAACCTATATTACACATATCAGAGATTCAAAAACAGCTAGAATGTTCCTGTGTACATTTCATGGTGGTTAAGTTCTGAGAGAAACATCCAGAGGTGTGAAATCCAGGTTCAGAAAGTAAAAGTCCTCCCCAGTATTTTGTTCCAATCACCTGGATTTGCTGATTAACACAATTCTTCAGCCAGGAGGTAGAACTAATGAGTGAAATCAACTGAGTTCATGGGTGGAAGAAACATATGGCGGGACTTTTACTTTCTGACCCCTGGATTTTACACCTCTGGAAACATCCAATACATAACAATAATAATAATAATACCGATGATACTAATAATAATAATAATAACAATAGTACTACTAATAATAATAATAATAATACGCTCTTTTTAAGCACTCTTCATGCTTACATCCCAGGCTCATTACAAGCAAAAAATTAAAAATGAAATAAAAACTACAGAATATAATGTTGCCGCATAGCTCATCGGGCCGATCTTATCTCTTCTGGCGTGGAACGGACATTTTGGAATCCAACTGTACACCTGTCCTTGGCTGCATTTGAAAATGATCAGATTAGAAAATTCGAGCAAGGAAGGATCCTTTAGATCGCATGAACCGGAAATAGTTTCTGGGCAGCCATGCTAAGGACCGTTCAAATTTCTTATATTGAGAAGGAAAGGAGCTTCACGATTCCTTTTATCTGTCCTTTCACAAAGGATGCTCTGGACTATCCTCTTCAGAAGGAAGGTAGTATTCACGCCCCACAATGCAATGCCGCCGATGTTTTCATAAGCATCTGAGTTTTCCGGAACCTACAGAATTACCGAATTCAAACAACAAGGCGAACATCTGTATTGTTGGTTAGTATGGGCTTATAATAGAAAGTAAACAAACAATGACACAATCAGACAATACACCAAATTTATTAAGACGCTAAATTTCGCAGAGATAAAACGAACGGTTCAAGTGAAGTGCAGACGGCAATGATGCATCTTTTGTCGTAGTTTTTCGTGAAGTTGTAGTTCGCTCTGTTGAACAGTCACGCTAATATGACTGGACGTCGCACCACTAGTTCGCTCTGTTGAACAGACACGCTAATATGACTGGACGTCGCACCACTAGTTCGCTCTGTTGAACAGACACGCTAATATGACTGGACGTCGCACCACTAGTTCGCTCTGTTGAACAGACACGCTAATATGACTGGACGTCGCACCACTAGTTCGCTCTGTTGAACAGTCACGCTAATATGACTGGACGTCGCACCGCTAGTTCGCTCTGTTGAACAGACACGCTAATATGACTGGACGTCGCACCACTAGTTCGCTCTGTTGAACAGTCACGCTAATATGACTGGACGTCGCACCGCTAGTTCGCTCTGTTGAACAGTCACGCTAATATGACTGGACGTCGCACCGCTAGTTCGCTTTGTTGAACAGTCACGCTAATATGACTGGACGTCGCACCGCTAGTTCGCTCTGTTGAACAGTCACGATAATATGACTGGACGTCGCACCGCGATGCAAGGTAGAGAAGGAGGTTCGAATTCCACAGTTACGCTAGATTCCTTGTAAATCTGTCCTTCCTACTTTTCCTTGACCCCCATGACGTTTTCTGACGAGGTCAAGGAAAAGTTGCAAGGAAAGGAAAAAGGAGCTGTTTTTTTGACTATTCGAATGCAGCCCTTGTCACACATCGGAATAGTGAGATAGACGGGCGTGGCACTTTGTGCTTACCTCCACATTATTACTGACAATCATGTGGCTGAGAGAAACTAAATTCTTATATTTCTCTTGTTTGTTGGTTCAAAAATGAACAGTGATTCTGAATGAGTTTAAGCGTTGTGCGCCTTAGCATCTGGGTTGCTGCAGTTTGTAAAAATCTGTTTAATTAAAGTAGATATGGCCACCTTTGGACCCATTAGAATGTATAAATCCAGCGCTGAGGTTGGCACAAACTTTCCTGAGGGCTTATTTATCACCAGTCCTGTTGCTGCTGTTGCTTTTGTGGTCACTGTTGCTGGTTTTGTTGCTGTTTCTGTTGTAATTGTTGCCTTTTTTTGCAGGTCTCTGGTGGTTGTGCCATTGCCACTGTTATTGCTGTTGCTTGCTTTAGTGCACACTGCAAGAGCACATGGTTCAGTGTAGAGCAGTCTGATTCGCTAACAAGAGCACATGGTTCAGTGTAGAGCAGTCTGATTCGCTAACAAGAGCATATGGTTCAGTGTAGAGCAGTCTGATTCGCTGAGGTTGAGCTGGTGGGCCTTCTCACTCAAGAGATGCAAATAGCCATACAAAGACATGAAGAGGATGGACAGTGTTTGTGCCTCATGCTAGTGTCAGGAAATATTGCCCTCCCCCCCTCCCTGCTGTCAATATGACAAGGAATATTCATTTTAAAAGGAATATTGGCTCAAATGAACCAGGCCGGGCAGTGTGGCATGAGCTAAGTGCAGAATGTGGAATGGCGGAATTTAGGGAATTGCACACTGCAGTATGTTTGGTAATTAAATCGTAATGCCCAAGAGGATGAGGTGATGAATGGGTGACAGAGCGGCAGCACTTCCAGCCAACGAGTAATGCATCAAGAGCATTCCGCTTAGATTTCCTTTTTGGTTCTAATGATGACATAAGGATGAGAAAGCATCCCAGAGAATAGCGATTGAATGCATTTTGTTTCGTTCCAAAATAGTCTGGCAGGGTCACAGAAATCTTCCACGCAGGCTGCTTGTTGCACACCTATTCTGAAAAGATTTTCTTATAGTTGTGAAAAAACATTTGACGGATAGGCTACGTATCGACATTTAAGAATGCTCCAAAAATATTAAAATGGAACATTTTTAACATTGAATAAATATCTCAATTTAAGTTAACATGGATGACCACACACAATTCAAATTAATTCAAATATATATTTAAATGAAATTTAAAAATCTGAATAATGCACTGAAGTCTTTCCAGCATTCACCCTTGAGACTCAAATATAATGTTCACGGGACCGAGTGGAAACAGGAAATCAGGCACAGGAACGTTTATTCCAACATTCCAGAGGGTATACTATGAAGGAAGTTTAACATAGCCAGGGTTTATTTGCGTTAGCTGGCTTCAGAAAGACTAACCACCGCAATCTAGCTTAACCGGTACTGCGAACATGGTTATCAACTTGCTATAAATAAAGTGAACACAGGCTTTATTAATCAAGGTACGTGCGCGTTCCCATAAAAGGGGCGGTGTCTGCAACAACCTATAGCGGTGCAGCATGGGCTGTACTAGAGCAACGTATTTCTCTCCTGTGGGGAAAAAAAGACTGGTAGGACGGATATAATGGACGGATAAGAACATGAAACAATCATAAGAGCGAAAAGCAACATCGTTACCTCCAACAAAGCCAGAAAAGAGCTTTTGCAAAAAAATCTAAACAAAAAATGCTCATTGTGTAAGTTAAATTAGTTAATTAATACCTTATTCACCTTACCACACATATGTTAACAAATAAATCAATACTCTCAGTACATTATCATAGTTTATTTCTAATTTGACAACTGTACTACTACATTCTAGAGCTCATAAACTTCAAACTTGATACAGCATGTTTAAAATATTTCTGAAGCAATCACACCAACGTTTATTCATAAAAGAAAATGTCCCTCTAGCATTTTCCGGAACTCACTAATCTCGCCCTGTGAAGAGATTCCCTCAGTATCTGCACATATCTCTACGGGATCCTTTGGAATGGAGATGCCTTTTTACAAAACCAAGGAGTTGATTGGTCAAAGGGCGGTGCTTTTATATGTTTCAATCTGTTATCCTGAACATAACCTGCCCCTGAGCAGGTTAGCCGTGCAGAGTAAGTTGCCGTGGCAATATACCCCGAGTAAAAGTCAGTCGGCTTCGTAATAGAGAAAACCCAGGGTTGAAGCTTAATTTAGCTCGCTATCCCCGTAATCTCGCTTCGTAGTATACCCCTTAGGAATATTCTGGGGACCAAAACGGTTTATTTTCTCTTTTTTTTAATAAGAAAGGCTAAAGCCTTGCGTTTGCTTGAACAAGTCTCCCAATGTTAAGAACAAGGTGCACTATTGCTTTTTTATCACCCAGGGGCCATGGTAAATGACAGGGCTGCTCTGTTAGCTAATGGTTTTTGCTTGTCTCTCCACCAGAGATTCACAAACTTCATTACATTTACACGGCCCTTTCATCGCCCGTAAAGCTACCGGGAGTCCATAAGTTCACCGCCATGGGGATCTTGAACAACAGACTGATTGACTACTACGACAGCCATGACCAGGTCAAGATGCCTATGCAAGACTGGATGGAAAAAAATAACAATGAAGATTACTGGGTGAAAGGCACCCAGTCCCGCAAAAGCAAGGAGCAGTGGTTCAACGTCAACGTCAATATCCTGATCGACCGCATGGGCCACAACAAGTCAGGTGAGACTGAGGCCTTTGATCAGTCAACAAATAAGCACAGACATTGGGCTGCACTTCTTTCTTCACAAACCCAGTTTGGTCAGTTACTCTCCAGTTTGGTCAGTTACTCTGCAGTTTGGTCAGTTACTCTCCAGTTTGTTCAGTTACTCTCCAGTTTGGTCAGTTACTCTCCAGTTTGGTCAGTTACTCTCCAGTTTGGTCAGTTACTCTCCAGTTTGGTCAGTTACTCTCCAGTTTGGTCAGTTACTCTCCAGTTTGGTCAGTTACTCTACAGTTTGGTCAGTTACTCTACAGTTTGGTCAGTTACTCTCCAGTTTGGTCAGTTACTCTACAGTTTGATCCGTTACTCTCCAGTTTGATCCGTTACTCTGCAGTTTGATCCGTTACTCTGCAGTTTGGTCAGTTACTCTGCAGTTTGGTCAGTTACTCTCCAGTTTGTTCAGTTACTCTACAGTTTGATCCGTTACTCTGCAGTTTGGTCAGTTACTCTGCAGTTTGGTCAGTTACTCTCCAAACTGTGGAGGAAAAATAAATAAGTTTTTAATTTGGTCAAATTTAAGGACAACACATGAGGTGTCTCCCCCATGATTCTCACTATAGAGAGTGGCAGGGCATTTCAAACCAGAAACAATTTATATCCGACTGTTTTATGCTGGAAACAAAATTCCAGTTACTATTAGTGAGGGACACAGACACGTTGTTTGTCAGAAAATATGGCCTCTCTATACTGACTTTCGAGTAAACCGGATGAACGTAAAAAGTGTTTGTTTTGTTCTCCCTACATGTCGATTTTCAGGCATTCACACTGTAGCATCAAATAAGATCTCAGTACAAGGTCTAGTTATCCCACACACACCGTATTGCTGACAATCGACATCCCTCCCTCCTCATCTGGTCTATCTAGGTATGAAATTTATTTTACACACAAACAATAGTTTTTTCTGTTAACTCATTTTGGCTTCAGCCCAGTCAGCCCCCCCCCCCCCCTTAATCCGCTACTAGCTAGAAGTGTCATTTTGAGACCGTTTTTGCTGCCCTATACAAGTGAATGGAGAGCGACAAATACCCTATTCTGGATTATCACCCCAGGGGAGCATAGAGCAACTAACAAACATATTTCGCCACCATTTGGACTCATATCATGGCCAGGTAACGACACAACCCAAAGTTCTACCAAACTTCAGTTGTGCTTTAAAGGAATAAAAATACCGTTTTAAACATTGAATGACACCGTGTTCATGCAGTGCTGTTATGTTCTAAGCGATGTGCATCTCGTTCCTCTCGCCCCAGATGTCCATGTTCTACAGTGGATGCATGGCTGTCATGGGGAAAAAACAACTGGGGGCAAGATGGAGTTTACTGATGGTTTTGACCAGTACGGCTATGACGGCGAAAACTTCCTGTCCTTCGACAATCAGGAGGCCATGTGGGTGGCTCCTGTAAACCAAGCTCAATCCACCAAGAAGAAATGGGACGACACTCCTATCCTCAGCCAGTACACCAAGGGCTATCTGGAGACGGACTGTGTGAACTGGCTGGAGAAATTTGTGACGTACCAAGACAAGCAACTCCAAGCCCTCTGTAAGTAGCGTTTGTGCCTAAGGCCCACCGGAACAAAGTTTGTTGCCGATTTGTAATAAGAGAGCAATAAGACGTGGATCCCATCGAGTCCGTAACCCTGGGTAACCCTACTACCAATGTGTAACCGTGGTTACCGGCCATAGTTAGTACAGGCAGGGTCAGGATTTGATCCTGGACCATGGTGCCCAGTCACACAATAGAACAGTGCCTTAACAAGGTAAATCCTGCTGCAGGTGGTAAAGATTTGTATATTTGCCAATGTATTGTGAAGTATTGCAATATATTGATAATATATTAATTTCTAAATTTTTTAAATATATTTGATTTCCATAAGGCATAACTAAGACTCCAAAATAAAAGAGTAACCTGCAGTATGTGACAGTCCACCCTGGAATGGCTTGGAAGAAGCTCCATTTTTCAGAACAGAACCTCAGGGTTTGGTTTTATGATTCTGTAGATCCAAGCGAGTAGCAGTAACTGAGTAAGCAGTTAGATTTTTAATATGTTTGGTCACTCTTGCAATGGTTTTTCTTCATTTAAAAATAATACAGAAATAATCTATTTTTCATGTAATAAAATGTATTTAGCATGAAAACAAACAGCAATAAATGGGGAAGCATGGATCGTACCGTTTCACCTTCTTTTCTAATCGCTTGTTCTGTTCCTCCTCCTTTCTCTTTCAGCTCCTCCTAAGGTATACATTTTTGCCAAGAAAGCTTCCCAACCTGACCGGCGCATTCTGGTGTGTTTGGCCTCCGAATTCTACCCCCCAGACGTTACGGTAGACATCCTCAGGAATGGGGTGCCATTGCTCGATACGGACGGGGTCGTCTCTTCAGGGTTCAGACCTAATGGAGAACGTGTGGAGACGTACCAGCTGAGGAAGACGCTGGAGATCAAGGTATCAGACACCTCAAAGTACAGTTGCAGGGTCCACCACAGAACCCTTCAAGGCCCAATCCAGAAATTCTGGGGTAATTCTGACTTTTATCTCATCAATTCTGTTTTACAGACTGCTTGCTGTGACTGGTATTCCTGCGGCTTCTTTGTGAATCTGTATATTTTCAAAGCTGTATTTCAGTTAAAATCGAAAATGAAAAAACTGGTACAGGAGTCAATCCGAGGCTTTTTGACATCCTCTGTATCCCTGTTATTACCAGCCCAAGCAAAGCAGAAACTGTGGTGTACATTTAACACCCTCGAGTGTTTCTATGAGACCCCGGCCTTTTTTCTGTGTGAGATGCATTCACACATTGGAAAGGTTTCAGACAATATGAACAGAACCCACAGGGCCTGTGTGGTCCATGCTTATTAAACTCTGTGTTTAAATCTGTTTCCAGTGGCGTTTGTTGAGCTGAAATAGACCTTTAAAGTGATCATTGCTCTGGACCTGATTTCATTCATTTTTCTTGATTAAAAAGGGTAAACAAACTGTTGTAAAAAGGGTAAACAAACCCTTGTAAAAAGGATAAACAGACCCTTGTTAAAAAAAGGGTTAAAACCCTTGTAAAGAGGGTAAAAACCCTTGTAAAAAGAGTAAAAACCCTTGTAAAAATCCAATTACAAAGAATCTTACTACTCCCCTGAAGAGCCTAATTGAAGAGAAACTGCTCTATCTGATGCCGTTGAGTGTTTGGTGAGTTAATCACTGTACTGTTAAACAAGGGAAACGAATGAAAACAGGTTGGGACCAGTCATCAGTTTAAATGGAGGTTTTCGCGCCCTGTATATTATCAGCTCTGTAACTGTCACTGCCCGTTTCTGTTTCTGTTGCAGATGGAAGTTGTGATGGCTGTGACGGTAACATGGCCCCCATCGCTGCTGGCATTGTCTCACTTGTTTTAATTGTCTTGCTGGTGGTGCTTGGGGTTCTGTTCATGCTGTACAAGAAAAAGAAAGCTCTCAGAATGCAAGAAGGTGAGACATCCGGACACGCTCATATTTTTAATATAGCTATTTTTATTCTCAATTTTATTCATATTTTCAGTTACATTTTTTGAAAGACAGAGTTGCACATGCAATACATTATCTTAACTACCAAATATGCATGGAAGCAAATCCTACATGATTGCTTTGTGTTTAAAAGGCAGCTAGGAATAGCCGAATATCTTGGAACTTTCTGAGCCATGCCACTGTCTCGTTGTTTCCTAGTTGCTCTGAATGAACAGAAGGAACAGAAGGAACCGCTGCAGACCGTGAACCTGATTGGTGAGTCTACTGCAGTCACTAAGCATTAGTAAGAGCCTCTCCCCTGTATGGAAGTAAATTAAATATTAAACCATTATCAAGGGACATTTAGCCCATGTGGTTTAGCACTAAACAGGATTAACACTTATGTGTTTCTCACAGAAAAAAACCCACCTGCTTAATCTGTGATCTGTCAAAAATAACCCACCTGCTTAATCTGTGATCTGTCAAAAATAACCCACCTGCTTAATCTGTGATCTGTCAAAAATAACCCACCTGCTTAATCTGTAAACTATGAAAAATCGTTTTTTTTAAGGAAGGGTATTGAAGGACTTGAAAACTGCCACCAAATGTATTGCGCAGCTTCCAAGGAGAATTTAACATGTGTTCTTCCATTTCTTTTTAAAGCAGAAAGAAGTGACAAAGAGACATCACAGGACTCTCTCGATTCTGGTAATGCTCACAGCCTTTTGAGCATGAAAACGCAAGAAATTACGGGAAGAAATTATTTTAATCAAATTACTTGTGTGTGCAGAAACTGATAAGCACCTTTGCTGTTGTTTTAGGGCGTGGATCCCATGAAACAGTGAGCGCACCCTTGATGAAGAGTGGTAAGGAGCCATTTACAGTGGTCCAACCACTCGAACAAGCTCTGTTTTAGCTGTTAATCCATTCAGACGTGTGTATTTATCCCGACATGGTGCAGGGTGAAGCGATTTATGAATGGGGGGGGGGGGGGGTCGTGTTTTTTTGGTAATTTTCTACTACAGCAGCACTGATGTCATGAAATATGTGTGTTGTGCTGGTCTACAGAAGCCTGTTACAGTAAATTACATTACTTGCCTAAATGTCTTCCCTCAGGGGCCAATACTGATTCCTCCTCCTGCTCCTCTTCTGCCTCTGGTAAGATGCCGCAGTAATGCTAGAAGGTTCTTTCAGTTGGTCTGAGATGTAGGACTGTGCATTAGAAAAACTACCGCTGTTTATTCTAAGAGCCTGTACCATTAATGAGGTGGCTTTGTAGGGTACTGCTATTGTACTATTCAGGAATGTACTTTGTTTCCTTCAGTACATTTCCAACTGTATAAATGGATGTTTAGTAAGCTGTGTAGTTTGCTCTCAATGTTGTTTGGCTGCTAGGCAACTAAATGATAAGAAATGAGCTCCCTTGACCTGCTATTGTCTTTAACACCAGGCGGTGAGATGAAGCAGTCAGAGCCTGGAGCCAATAATGTAGTGTGATGGCTTTGGTTTGGTGAGTCTCCTGCACATTCGCTGTTCTACAACACCTTTATCTTTATAACAGTGTTTTATTTATTCATTCAGTTATTTACTTCATTATTGTTTGAAAAATCATCGGTTTATCTCTCTATCTTTCTCCTAATTTTAGGTAACTCAACCCAAGACTCAACCCAAGACTCATCCAATGATCTTCACAAGTGAACTTCCTTTGTTCAGCATTTTTACCATTTAAACGCCGAAGCTGCAGAGCACTGAATTATGCAGTAAAATTTAATCATCAAAAAATGACTCGAAATGACCAATAAACCAGGGAATCATTCAGTATTTCACCCACTGGCCAGAGTGGCTTGTGGATTCTAAAAATCACCAGCCATTTTCAACATTTTACCAGCCACATTGCCTTTTACAATAACTCAACCTGGTTGGTTACCTGCAAGAATGGCTGCTAGAGTATAAACTCTACCAGCCACTATCAAAGTTTCACCAGTATTTGGCTGGTGGCAGGTGTTCATTTCATACCCTGCCAATAACTCAGCAAGTTTAAATCCGAAATTCAGAGTGTAATGAAAAAGTGTTCCTCTACAGAGAGGGAGGTTCTAAATAGAGGCCTATAAATTAAGCCCAAGTAGAAGACCAAATCCTGACCACATATACACAAGTGACAACAGCTAATTTTGAATACTTATTTTAGTGTGCGGCAGTATGTGTGTGTGTTTATGTTTCTTTTAATGCTGTATAAAATTAGAAAAGAGCAGTTGGCCCTTTTTGGAGGGGGGGGGGGGGAGAATAAAATTACATCATTTAGAATTTTTGTATTCTTAACAACAACCTTTTTTTTATTTTATCAAAAGTTGATAATCCTTCAGAAATTATTCTGAAGTCTTTCATGAAGCAAAATAAAAAAAAATTAAGCTGTGGATTGGTATAATTATGGGATTTTTCAATTAATTTGTACAGTACAGTACTAAAGGTTTTAAATAGAAATGGCTTGCAGTCTTGTTTCTGCCTTTGGGCTGAAGGAGTGTCGATCTAAGTAATTCAGTACTATATCTGCACTCAATGTTAATTATGTTTTGTAAGGAATGTCTAGTACTTCTTGGATTTGTTGCAAAAGTTACGTACGTTATTACCTGAAGGCCTGAAGAGTTCCTCACTAATTAGCTTGTATACTGATGAAATGGTGTTTGGTATTAGACAGCCATCAGCATATGCACCATTTCACTGACAGAGGCAATATGCCATGCCAGTGAAATATGTGGATAATTTGGCCTCATTTTAACTAAAACACTTGAGTGCAGTTATTTTCTGAATATAGTAAATGTTAAGCTAATTATATATATTTTACATGTATGATTATTACTTGTTGCATTTTACACTTAATATTTTTAAATTTGCCACATATGGTCTATACTCTGTGGTATATATGTGTGGTATATGTCTGGTATGATTTCCATTATATTACTTCCCTTCTCCTTAAATGTAGTTATCTGTTTAAAATAGGAGCAGTTCTGAGTGGACATCCTGTCCAAACTCTTTTAAGTCCCAAACATAAACCTCATGTCTGCTTGGCTCTGTTAATAACGACATCATAAGCCTGCTCTTATTCACTGGATTTCTTGAGCAATTATAACTTCACCATTGCTCTTCACGGAGTTGAAGATGTCGGGACTGATCCGGGAGTGCAGGCAATCTCCAAAAGGCAACCAGGGAAGGGAAGGAAAAGATAATGTGGGGGTGGAGCGAGGCGATGAGTGGGAAGGCTGATGCAGTTCGGTGCTCCGTTTCCACAGTACACAGACCGCAACACTGCCGTTTATGAAGGATATTCGTGGTGGAGTTTGTGTGTTGGACTGCTTAATGACACTGGACATCTCGGGACAGTGGGGGCTATTGTTTTAATCATGGCTGTATTCTACTTTAATTCACTTAATTAGTTTGATTAATGCAATGATTCTACTGAATGTCTTCATTTGATATGTTTGTGTGTTTATGTCTTTTTTGTTGATGCTGGTGGCTACAACTGAAGTTTTCTAAATGGAAAATAAACATTATTCTATTATCCTGAAGAACCCCATATATACTGGTTTTCCTTCCAACCAATCTCTTAATTACATAAAATTGCTGAAAATGTGTCAAAGTTCTACCTTTTTTCCCAAGTTGTATAAGTATAAACAGTAGGTTCTCAGTAGGTCGGTACATACATACAGTATTCCTTTACAGTCATCAAGCCTGACAATAAAGATCCATATGGGACAACAATCATTTTTTTCCAATACAGTTCCCTTTTTTCTTTCTGAAGGCTTAAATTAAGTGTCAGGCTTTTCCATTCTGTGCATCTCATTCACAATTCAAACCCATTGTTCAATTGGACGGGGTTGTTTTACCAACCATTTGCGTGTGATGGCTTTTTCCCTTGACACTAAGCATTATTTCTTTTTTCTTATTATAATAGTTTTGGGTGTAGAGGAGAGTTTCTGTAGAGTATTGAACCTTATCCTAGGTATTCCCCCCCATATAAATCTTGAAATGAGCTCATCCAATTCACTGAATTGCTTGGGTGGGACAGCCACCTGTAAAGATCGGAAGAGGTACAGAAAGATCAAGGCAGATATTGCGTCATTCGGTTACTCATGTCAAGGGGGAGCTGAGTCCACCTGTCAATATCTGCCTTGATTTTTCTGTCCATTGGTTCGTAGTTAAGGTCATACAGCTTTGACATCTCTTTTGGCAAGTTAACCCCTAAATACAGTGGCGGGCCGTCAGGGCCAGCAAGGCCTTCTCTGCTGGCCTAAACACCAGCCTCAGATCGAGATTTATATATGTTATATGTTAGAGCTTTTATCCAATCATATTTCAGCCATAATGTGTTGCCAGGGTCCAAGAAATCTGCCCTTAGGCCTTCAGAATAAACATTGCGGGCGTGTGTAGCTTAAAGTGAACGGAAACAAACCTGTGGTGTTAACCTATCAGATTTCGAGTAGGCGACACCGGGGCCAGCTAGCAGGCGTACGATAACGTCAGCACGTGCACGTATTTTGATTGGATACGCACTATTGAGAGGCAGAGCTATGCAGAGATAGCAAACTGAACTTGAACAAGCTCATTTGTGTAGATTTCTACAAGCTGTTTTTTTTCAACCCACAATGGCTGAAGGAGGAGAAGAGATCGATTTGGTCGCAGATATAATTACAACGCCATTTTCAAGACAAACTTTTCAAGAAAAGCTAGACATCGTCAGAAGAGAACGGCCAACCCCGACGCTAGCGAGTCAAAGTGGACATTCAAGGCTAGGAATACACTTTCACCACTGTCGCAAATATATCCTCATGAACAAATGCAAATTATTTGTTTTCTTTTATTTTCAGTGAATAGTTTATGTGTCTTTATCGTCACGTTTCTTAAATGAAACTGCTTTTGGTGCGACAATGCGCTGTTTAGTGAACAAACTTGTTAAAGCTCACATACTTTTGGTGGACTTAATAAAACTTTGTAGACTAATCCCTTAAAAGCGCCTTTTATTTTAAAGTTTTGACAGTATCCAAGCGATCTTAAAGCTGGTAGTTTAACACTCTTAATTGTAAATGCGGATTTATTGATTATAAATGCTTCGGAAATATTAATATAACTCTGTTGTACTTGACTATGTTAAGGTGATGCAACGCCCGGTTATACTGCGTTTCTGTCTAAATGTATAGTTTCTAGAGCCATGGCGTCATAATGATGGTATTAAGAGGTGGAATAATTCAGGTAGGACTGTGTAGGACATCACTGAAGGCCTAGGTGTGAAATGCACGGCCCGCCACTGATATATACACAAGACTGTCAAACATAATGTAGGGGGCGCTGAGAACGAGGGAGGGAGACAGCGGCTTGCAGTACCGAATCGCTCCAGCCGAGCTTCGTTTTATTCTGGCTACCTTACCAGCTCTGAAAAGAGCCGTTGGAATTTCTGCACAGCAATATTCACAGCTCAGAAACACTCTTTCATTAACTACGAAACGCTTCAGGTACTGCCTTATATTGGAACTAGTCGGCTGTGATTGGCGCACACACTTACATATTCCTAGCCAATCACAGCCACACATAACAGACCGTTAAAATTGATAGTTACGTTTAAAGTTTGACAGTTGACACAAGACGCCGCTAACAACACAATTAAAACACACAGCACGCCATTTACAACTATGTACACATTGACTGGGTAGCGGCTCACTACCCGGTCCTAGCTGGCCAGTTGGCAATCTCCAGGCCGCCACAATACGTTATAATAAGTGTGAATGTGATGCGTTAAAGCAACATCACAATTCATTGATACTGCTGAGGCAAACATGATGCATTATGGTAAGGGTCCCCCAGAGGAACCAGCTCAGCACTCGCGCTAAAATAAATCTACCAAATCATATTTTTTTGACTGTGCACAACAAAGAAATCAAACCCAGCCATACCATGGGCAAAGACAAGAGGCCTAATGTTCTATGGAGCAAGCAAGATCAAGTGTAAAGAAACACAGCTATTATGTGCGAGTAGCTATCAACTGTTGACGAATTATCTAGTGGATACGCACGGAACAGCAGGCAGCAAAGGCAATCAGAACAAATGTAGCCAGCGCATCATCCAGAGAATGACTTTATACTCTGATCGAGGAAGTAAAACGTTTTCAAATGACTCTTTTGTTCTGTAATGAAGCCAGTGCTGTGTCAGGATGGATGAAAGCATGTAAAGGTACTTTACTCGTTTACATGAATTTTGAGAGACTTGTTCAGTCTTGTGTATTTTATTATTTCACAGAATCTAGGCAGCAGGTGATACGCGCGCTGCATTTGTGAGTGAGTGATTGAGTGAGGGAATGGACACATACCTGTGATATCTGCAGAACAGCAACGAGGATCATGGGTATTCCCAGGGCAACGGCTGCAATCACCACAGCATTTAACTCATAGGCCACCTCACGAAGCCACCTCTGACAAAGCGGAGAAAGATTTTATTCCAATTGCATCACACATACTTAATGAATTACATACAATTTCATCATCAAATTAAATGCAATCCTTTCAAAGAATACCAAAGAAATCATTGCTCTTGATCACGAAGGCTCGTTTACCAAATTTATTTCCATGTAACTGGTTACAAGTCTTCCTCTTTTCAGGGGAAATGACATTTTCCTTTTGTTTTTGTCATATGATCACTCTAAGACTAAGAACCCAAATGTATGACAAGTTGGACCGCTATTAAATGCAATAAAACACAAAACATTAAAGAAAACCTACCAACAACCGCACTCCAGTCACTCCAAATATTATTTTCCAGACAAGAGCTCGTCTTGGTAACTCATTCGCACAAAATGGTTCTTGGTTAGGTCTACGTTGGGCACAATGTGTTCTCTTTCCCCAGTAAGATTCCTTGGCTTAAAAAGACATACGACTGGTTGGATTAATTGCACTTTTTGTTACTTTATGCGCATAAAGACATACACAGTCAAATCAGTTGAGAAGCAGCACAGCGGTACTTACACAGCAGAAACATGAGGAAGTGTACACCCAAAGAATATTATATATATATATATATATATATATATATATATATATACACAGACGGGTGACAAATTAAAAGGAAAACCAGGTGTCTTAGTAAGGTGTTGGGCCCCCACGAGCCGCCAGAACAGCTTGGCATAGATATAGTCTCTGGAACTCTACTGGAGGGATGGAACACCATTTTTCCAAAAGATATTCCCTCATAGCATAGCATAGCGTAGCGTAGATCCTAGGGTGCATCCCAATAGTACTCAGAATTACTTTGTATGGTTTGCAGTGACCCTTCCCTCTAAGGGGACAAGTGAACCCAAACCATGCCAAGAAAATGCCCCCCACAGCATAACAAAGTCACCGGACTGTCTGGGTTTTTTCTTTAATTTTTAACCCGTCTGTATACATTTCCATACAGAATTACCTAATTTCCCTTGTGAATCCTTAACTGATAGAGCAAGCATTTGTCAGGTATTACTATTGGGGGGGTCCCATTTTATATGTAGGTTTCCAGATATAACTGATGCGGTTATATTCCGTGGAGGACTGAGTTTTACTGAAAAATTAAATGAACAAAAAGTGAATTACCATAAAAGCTCTGATATAGTATTTAGTAAAGCTATGCCCTTCAGTTAAATAAGCTATTGGAATGGCTTTTGCCTTGAGATTGGGATTCTTACCAATGTCAGTTGGATCATACACCCGAGAATTAATATACCAGAAGTTTCCACAGGAAACATTGATGCGCAAGATTAGATCCATTAGATCCTCCATTTCACTATTCCCATGCCAATCAATGACTGTACCATCTCTTTTGTCACAATGGCATATGGTGGCAGGGTTACCTTGTTGACTGAAGAGAAAAGAACGTGCAGACTGAAATTTGGGTCTAGTCACATGGTTTGAAAAGTGCTGTACTACAGAACATTTTTAAAAAAAAATAATAATGGAAAAGAAATAATTCCAAGAACTCAGTGTGAGTGCTTACTCTATAGTGACAGAGTATTCTGTGTCTGAAGGGGAGTTCAGTGCGTTCCAGGTACAGCTTAACTGAGTTGTCAAAATGCAAGAGATGTTCCTCAAAAGAAAGCCACCGATGCCTAAAAATGAACAAAATCCCTCTATAGAGCCGACTGTGACTTTATCCCTCTATAGAGCTGACTGTGACTTCATCCCTCTATAGAGCCGACTGTGACTTTATCTCTCTATAGAGCCGACTGTGACTTCATCCCTCTATAGAGCTGACTGCGACTTCATCCCTCTATAGAGCTGACTGTGACTTCATCCCTCTATAGAGCTGACTGTGACTTCATCCCTCTATAGAGCCGACTGTGACTTCATCCCTCTATAGAGCCGACTGTGACTTCATCCCTCTATAGAGCCGACTGTGACTTCATCCCTCTATAGAGCCGACTGTGACTTTATCCCTCTATAGAGCTGACTGTGACTTCATCACATTTAAAGCAATAGAGCGGAATCACATTCCAGTTGGTGATTCCAGGCTTCCGTGGGGACTGCAGTACTGTGTTCTTCCTGGAACCCAACTCAAGCATTATGAACAGATACTGAAAATGAGGGCCATCCAGGCATGAAAATAAAGCTAGCAGGAGCCGTTCTCATGGAAACAAACATAACAGAAACACAAATCAATGCAATATGGTCACATAAAACATTTTATGAGTTAACTTCTTAAAACGGTAACTTGGTAAACATAAGAAGAAAAAAAAAAATATATATATATATATATATATATATATTCTTACCTTTTAAAGTTCCCATTATCATCAGGAATGTGTTTAGTTGTAACTTTATTCATGAGTCCTTTTTGGTTTTTCAAGAATATACTAATAAAATTCTAAGAAAGAGCATATTTTTAGATGTGTTTTATTAAAACGTTCAATGCACCAGTTAAAATATAATGGGCTAATATGGTCTACGTTCAAGAACAAGAATGGTGTGTGATTGATGTATATTTTCAGAAATGTATGAATAATGATATACAGTACATGTCTCAAACAGGAAGAGGTCTGTAATATACATGTCTCAAACAGGAAGGGGTTTGTAATATTAACAGAAAACCACTGGTATCAAAACATTTCATCCTTTAGTTGAAATGGAAACTTTAAGCATGTATTACTTTTTCTATATTCTTACAGATGCTCTGAGCTACCGGTTTGAAATTGTTGAAAAAATGTACGTAAAATGTCACAGAGGGCAATTTTAAGTGGTGTAAAATATACGCAATTACATTCTAGATCTGATTAATTTTGATATTTCTCTTACCTCGCCCACAACTTCGATGTCATTATAATCCGGTGCCGTGTATGTGGTTGTGTCAACCTGTGAACTCAAGTAATGTCTTCAGAAACGCTCAATGTTGTGGCTGGCTCAAGTGCCCCTAAAAATGAACAACTATTTATCAAAGAGAACAATATTGAACATACAAACACACCGTACTATACGTCCACTGATCTGTCATGATAGTTCGGTGTAGAAACTCCTCAAAGTGGGTACCGAGGAACATAATTTGGCCAGCTGTTAATAATTGGGGACTGCTTGCATTATCATTTTTAAAAACAAAGTGAGCTGGTTACATACCATTCACAAAGTGCTCTGGGTCCAAAGCACTCGGCAGAACAGGTAAAAACAGCCAAAGAAGAAGAGGGCACTTCATTCTGAACCTGGGACACAAAGGTTCGTTTTCTTAAAAAGACGGATATGATTTGTGGTTGTAGATATTAAAATGATCATTAATTCTACATTAATTGTGGGACTTGTGAAGTTAGTTTAGGCTTTAATAGGCTTTCCTGCAAAGACTAGTCTACTTCAGTTTAATTCCTATTAAGCTTGCAACTATGAATTCTGGAATTACTATGATAAGATAAGAAGTCTTCCGTATAGCCACCATATAAAAAAATAGAGAAGATTTCATTTCGAGACACTGCTATTTTGCGATCAGTATCAGAGCAAGGACAAGGATGGATAATTGTTTTAAAAAAGAAATAGCGTCAACCCTCACAAAAACAGAAAAAAACAACGGATAACGTGTCATTTTTAAACAGACCCCCGTGTCTTTTAAAGACAATAGCCTACGTTTTGTGTCACTTTCAACAGTCTGTTAAAATGTCTCTCTTTTTAATTAATTGTAGGCTATATTTGGACAGAAAATGTGTTGAAAGTAACACAAAAGTAGCACATATTTTTTGAGAGAGAATAATATATGACATGAAATAGAAACCCCCGCAAACAAACCTCTGAAGTTGTATTAAAATAAACGTAGCCTTCCTATTTAATATGATATAAACAGTTCTGGCTGTCAGTCGTTAAAACTGACAATAAGAATAGAAGAAGAGCAGTTCCGTGAAACTTATTCCGTGAGAGCATACCTTTCTGTGTGGACGAAATGAGATTTGCAGAGGCAGCCTTCTGACGATGTTTTCAATACGTTGTGTTCAGTAAATCTTAAGTGAAAACTATTAAAGTGAAAACTTAAGTGCTGACTATTAGGCTCCCAGATGGGGAGTTCCCAGATGTGCGCGGACCCAGTGGCGCTCACTGACTGGAATACGGCCATGCGCCCTGAAACTGAAACCAAATATTCGCTCCGATAAGATTGTCGTTTCATTTTGTCTTCAAAAGGTCGGATATTCGCCATTCATTTTAATGAGAGCTCCACTCTTTAGCGCTCCGCACATGCGCAGTACGGCTTACTTCTGGGCGCTTTACAGCATGGCCTGGCTCAGAGCCATAGGCTGTGATTGAATATGATCCCTGTTCCTTGTCCCGTTTGCTATGTGCCCTCTCCCCTCACTTTGTAAGTTCTTTTCTCTCAAAACTCTTTCCAAACTAGTGAGGAAGTAGTTTGTAATATTTATTTATTTTTAAATTTTGTTTTATTAAATATATCAATCACTTTACATATGACAATGGTTACAAAGTGTAGATTATGAATGCAGATAGAATAAACAAAAAATAAAAAGAGAGTAGTTAGTAATATTCCCCGCTCTTGGACTACAAGTTATAGTTTTTACTTTCCGAAATTGTCTTTTTGACAAAGTTGACTGAAATATGTGCCCTCAAAGGGGTGAAGTGATCATATTCGGTCAACAGCCAGAGAGTTGCGTCAACTCCGTTCACTCCAATGGACCAATTATTTTACATTACATTGCGTTACAGGCATTTAGCAGACGCTCTTATCCAGAGCGACTTACACAACTTATTATTACATGTATCCATTCATACAGCTGGATGTATACTTAAGTACCTTGCTCAAGGGTACAACGGCAGTGTCCTACCTGAGAATCGAGCCTGCAACCTTTTGGTTACAAGTCCAGTTTCTTAACCATTATACTACACTGCCGCCCCAATTTTAGAGCAATGACGTCTCAATACTTCCAAATGTTGACAGCGAGTAGCCAGCAGTATTTATAAACGTATATAGTACATATTGGAATTTCAATGAATACTGAATAACTGATAGTTGAAATGGCACCATCTTGTGGTCAGAATGTGGTAATACTTTGTGATGTTCAAGGATATGAGATTATCCAAACAATAATAAATCTTCATGGGGGGATTTAACCATTGCCATTTTCACTGCATATTTATAAATATATGAAGAAACAATAACCCATACTTGTATGTCTTCAGTATTTTTACTGAGTAACGCACAACATTTGTACTTTCTTGCTACAAGAGCAGTATCACTCTACTGACGGCCGATGCAAGGAAGCATGGCGCATGCCTGCAGCGCCCTGTGTACAGTGCACCAGTGTTTTCCAATCCAGTCCTCAAGGCCTCTGTCCTGCAAGCGTTCCTTACATCTCTACTCTTTCACACCACGTCCAATTATGGGCTGTTCATTTTCTTGATACTTTGATTGCAACGGTGTGCAAGAGTAGACCTGGAACAGAAACCTGAAGGACAGGGGTTCCTTGAAGACTGATTGGGAAACACTCGAGCATTACCCTTTTGTGCAATAACCTGACACTAGTAGCATGATGCCTACAGTATACTTGTATTGCCTCAAGAGCAACAGCTGTGTTACCCTATATATACTGGGTAAGAAAGTAATGAAAATCACTAATAAAAATATGAATTTATGTTTGTTAATTCACATAGTAAGAACTGAATATGGACAACAGAGCTCAGTCTAAACTCTAAAAAAAAGAATTGTATGCTTTACACATTGTTTGCTAGTGTCTAACTTTTCATGGTATAAATAGAAAAAAATATGTACAATTGTTCATTTCAATCAAAATGTATGTAATGAACAGTGCAATTACACTAAACAGCTAAAATGTGTAAGTTTAAGGCCAAAAAAAAATTACATTTCTACCAAGTGTTTGTGCATATGCACAGAACAGTAACATTAATTCATTTAAACTCAGCCTGAAAACGTATATATTTTTATACATAATATAGGTGCAATATGTATGCATGCACATATGTGAGTTTGTAGATTAAATGCAAAGTAATAAACTGAATCGTAAATCTAACCCTAACCCGAATCCACACCCTAAACCTAACCCTAACCCGAACCCTAACCCACACCCGAACCCTAACCCGCACAGCAAAATTAACCGAACCTTCAAGGATGACCAATGTTCATGTCTCAGATCAACACAATGATATTTGGGCACAATGATATTTTGCACGAGGACACTATAAACTGAGTTTAAGTGGCTTAACATTGGCTGTGTGCTTGGACCCTGTGTATCACGACTATATTTTAAAATACCCCCCGTCTACCTATGCAATTCAGTGACACATTTCTTTACCTTTTAACCAAAGAGCATGAAGTGCATTTATATTTATTTTTCTTGGTAAATTGGTGAACTGTGAAAAGCAGCTTGTGTGCCCTCCCTACTGTCTTGTACAGGTCTCTGTTCTCACTAATGGTCTGATTGGCTCCATTCAAGGAGGTCTGTTAGCATGGCCTGTAGCCCAGCTTTGGGCTTTATCTCAGGTGTTTTCAGACAATGTGAGTCATTTGAGGTAATCTCACAAGATGTCGAGAGTGTTGCGAACCCGAATACAGACACATATCTCACTATGGCCATTCACTATGCATGTACATAGGTATGTCCCCCACATACATTCACTATGCATGTACATAGGTATGTCCCCCACATACATTCAAGGAACCTTTCCCAAAAGAAATTTCAGGTTCAAGTTTACTTTCAAGTTCATTTAGATTTCACAAGATGCTTCTTGAACTAGAATGAAACTGTATAATATTCATAGGCTACAAATGGCATAGCCAGGGATTTTATCATACAAATTTAATCCTGACCAGAAGGGGAAGCTAGAACCTTGCATTTTTCCAGCCAACGTATTCCCAATGGTATATAGCCTGTGGAAAAAAAAAATATATAAAATGGTCTGGCTGAAAATGATGAGAAGTATTCCCTTTGATTCATCCTGAAAATCTCCCAAACTTCTACTTCTAATTCTGCTCCTAGGCACACTACAGAGACAGTGATTCATGTCAAATTCTGTACTTCAACTACTTATTCCTGGGTGCTGGATTTAAAATTTAAAAAAATGATGCAGATGGCCAAATGCATTTCCACATACGGTTTATGAAATGATATACAAATAGGATGTTGTATACATGCGTGTAGAAATATGCATAGGCATTACATATTATTCTGTCACTATTATACTGTGAGAATTGTACTGGCACTGCAAATACAGTCACAATGTTTTAAATCTATCTGATTAGGTTTCTTTCTTCTCAATGATCAAAGCGCTAAGAGTATATTGATGGTGGACCATGTTTGTCCCTGGACCACCAGTTGAAGAGCCCCCTGTATACCAACCTAAACATGTGTATTATGCTCAGTGACCACAGGGTGGCAGCATATGCAAAGAATGAAAGAGTTTTCACTCCATCTACATTATACTGCAGTCAAATGTATTTTCACAGGAAACCACTCTGATGCATTATGGCATTCATATTATTCAGTGTTCAATCTCATTATCAACAGGGTTCAATGGGAGAAAATACAAATTCATTTTAGAGAACAGTTCATAGTGAACATAGTGTGTAGTACATCCCCCATTAATCTGCATAGTGTTGCGTGTGTAGCTTAAAAGGAGAGTTTTATTTATTCGGTCTTCCTCAGCACTTATGCAGATGCAGATGCAGACACAGTTCCTGCATCTGGACTTTATAGTTCTCGCCTCTGCCCGTGCCACGCGGACGCCAGTGGGATAGAACTTAAAACCTTATTTTTGCTTGTACACTAGATTTTCGGAGGGAACATAGCAGAATAAGTGGGTAGAAATATGGTGGCTCCCAAAGGCCCGTTACACAAAGATTGAAGCATCTGTTGTAGTGGGCGTTTTCCTGCCAGGATGTTACAAAGGTCACTTATGCTTCTGCATGCCCACGCATCTTATGCAAAGTGTACGTGTATATGGAGGTTTGGGGCTTCTGGTTTTCATCTTATGCAAAGTGTACGTGTATATGGAGGTTTGGGGCTTCTGGTTTTCATCTTATGCAAAGTGTACGTGTATATGGAGGTTTGGGGCTTCTGGTTTTCATCTTATGCAAAGTGTACGTGTATATGGAGGTTTGGGGCTTCTGGTTTTCATCTTATGCAAAGTGTACGTGTATATGGAGGTTTGGGGCTTCTGGTTTTCATCTTATGCAAAGTGTACGTGTATATGGAGGTTTGGGGCTTCTGGTTTTCATCTTATGCAAAGTGTACGTGTATATGGAGGTTTGGGGCTTCTGGTTTTCATCTTATGCAAAGTGTACGTGTATATAGAGGTTTGGGGCTTCTGGTTTTGTTGCATTCACCTTATAATCTTTTATTTTTTTGTGAACAGTGTGTTCATTGAGTATTTCTATCATAGCATTGCATTAATGTGTGTGTGTGTGTGTGTGGGGGGGGTTGGTGTATGGATAACATTAGACCAAAAAAAAAAAAAACACTATGTAAAATATCACGACAGAAAAATAAACAATATCAAGACCGCCAAATTGCACAGTATGAATAAGGTCCAACGGTCCATATCCAGCTCCCCACTTTCTACATTTCAATATCCCTGACACCAATCACCTGATGTCAGAATCAATTATGAGCCCAAGGCACCTGCATTCTAAAACCACACTGCTCACAGGCTGTTATTCTGAGCTTTGAGTAAATGCTTCCCACTCATGCAGCCCTGACACTTAAGCACTTACTAATGCTAGGTCCTATTCATTAGCTAACTCCTATAAAATAACATGCATATCCTGAAAGCCTTTTACATCAGAATTATGTTCGTTTTTTACAGGCCTTTATTAGAAAACTTGGCAAGGGCCACATCTGCGTTTGTTTTTGCAACACTTTTGCTTGTACCAGTGGACGGTAAAATCAATGGCCTCAGAGACAACAGCGGCGTGCTCCTGGAAACGTACACAGCCTGTTGGCAGCCTTCCAGACAACGGGACAACCGAAAGGGAGGGAGAACGCAGCACCCGTCCCGGGAATGAGGACCCGCGCTGTCCCACGATACCAAAAATCCAGAACCCAATGTCCCCCAAGACTAACCTGGCTAAAGCGATGACGTGGTCAGGCAGCACCAACAGTCCAGACTCGAGCCATAGCCAGGGTACCCCAACACAGCAGATGGCTAGAAAAGTCAAGGAGCCAGGGGGTTGGGTTGAATCACCTGGAGGATGAAGGCCCATTGTGGATTAGATCAACCCAAACATGGTACCGTTAGATAGCTGCGAGTCTCTTGCTCACCGACACACACAGACCCAAACAAGGGCATGCATACTTTTTTATAAAACAATGCAAGAATCCAGATGGAAAAAGAAGAGGCTATCTGCAAATCTCACAAAATCTCACTAAAAGTATGAAACATATTCACCACTCCACATTTGAAGGGCATATTTAAGACTCATGTTAAACCACTGAGAATGGCTGAACAATGAGACGAGTTTTCAGCACACCAAAAATACCTGCGTAATATAGTGAACCAGCCCAGGCCATGAGCCGTATCTAATGGGACACGGAATAAAATCAACCCGAGAGGGTCCGAGGGGTCCGAGGGGTCTGTTTACACTATATACAGTACCCTCCACTATTGGCACCCCTGTTAAAGATGAGTAAAAAGGGTTATAAATAATTCACCATTTGGTGAATGAGCTTAATCTCACACTGAAAAAATGAGAAAAATCCAAGTAAATGAAGTAAATTTATTATGAGAAAAAAAAGGGATCACTTTAAGGGTTGTTTCCCCTGACAAATTTTCCTATTGCACTCAATAGAAAAATAAGTCAGGAGAAGAAACCCTTCAAGTTATCCATCCATATCTACTGTATTTCTGGCAGCAGAGTGATGATTTAAGGCTTGTTTGATACATCAGACCCTTGATGACTTAGAGCCATTTAGCCAACCATGTGTTCCATACTGTTCCAGTGTAATTTACAGCTAAATTTAGTCCCACCCCAAAATTCCCATAGAGATCGATTCAAATGCAGAAAGGTTATAGTATCGCTTGTAAAAGTACCAGAAAATAAGATAGTCTTTTGATGTTGTTGAGTCACAGACATCAGGAAGTCATGGCATGCAAAGGATATGCGACTAAATATAAAAAAGGATTACTTTATTCTACATGATGGTAAACTGTCCAATATTTTTTGATGCCCAAAAATGGGGGGGAGACTATATACAAAAGGTTCAATAATTTCTAAACCGTTCATCCTGATATATCCTGATGACATTGCTGCAACTGGAACATACATGCAGTGACGACTTGATGGTCCAAATGCGAAAAACCAGAATAAGTTTTTGAATATGGAACACAAAGCCCTGGACGGATGTGGAATATACAGCAGGAAGTGTCTTTAAGGTACCATTGATGAAGTTTCCCCTTCCCCTTACCCAGGAGCATAAACTACCACGTGGTCAGTGTATGCAGTGGTCAGTAGGCTACATTGAGTTGAGTAGGCTACCTGGCCGTTTTTCCTTGCCTGGTTGTCTCCAAGCGAGTCAGCCTTCCCGCGGATCGCACCCGCAAATAACACAAATTGTGACGGGAGGGGCCGAGAGACGCTAAAAGCAAAACAGCGGCGCTGTGCCATTCTGCTCTCCGGAAAGACGACAGCGGCGGACGGTAAAAGCTCTTCTCCCGCGTGCTGCATCGATCAGTGGCGAGGGAACGGTAAATGCAGAGCTCCGTCGATATGCTGACGCCATCAGGCCTAATGGGGTAAAATAAAAAAACCTTGCCTAAACGGATCAATTAAGCTCTTCCAGTCCTGCTGCTGCTTTTGCACCATTTTTATAACAGTTGCATCACATTAAACATAAAAAAGATATGTTTACGCTGATATAGAAAGACCGTTTTAGTCTATCTATACTATTCAGGATGTTCAACTATAAGACCCAAGTTTCCGAAATAGAGGGAAATAGCAAGCTAATGGAAATTATGAAAGTTGCATTTAAATTTGCCTTTACATTTATTATCGACTAGTTAGAAACTTTAACGTCTACTCTTAGTATAGTACTAATAAACTTAACTTAATAAAGGGGATATGACAGTCAACTTGACAGGACAAGCAGAATGAGCATCAAATGGAAAACTAAGTATAGAAAAGAAAGAAACTGCTATAATTGTAGTAATCCTCTCAGATTTGTCCTTGTGACCGTTATTATCCGTTGCTGTGTCCTATGACCCTGGAGCGACAGGATTTATAGAGTTTAGGATCCCATACAATTGAGTGGGGCTCAGAAATTGCATTTGCTTTATGCGAGGCCAGTCAACATGCAACAAACTCTAGGCTCTGCTACACACCCATATGGCTGTCCAGCTATACTATTTGTGGAAGATTATATAAATGCCAATACAATTCCAGTCTTCAACAATTATTACTATAGTCAGTGTGCAGTCAGCGGTCGTCTTTGACAGTGTGTAATGCTGACCATTATGCCCCTGAGGTGAGGTTGAGCATAGTCTCAGCCTCAACCGCTTTGACGCACTTCGTACGCAGCGTCTGATGCATAGGCTTGCATAAACTGGTCGGACTGTGGGAAACTGAGCCAGCAACTCATTGGCTAGCAGCACTGTCAATCACAGGAGTGTGCGCATATTTCCAGTACAACACCGCGCGTTGAGTTTTATCAGTCCACCGCGAAACAAGTTGTGCTAACTAATTGGTAGCTAGCGAATGCTGCGACTACATCAAGAACAATGAGTGTTTCGGACCAAGACTAATTGCTGTGGTTGGTTATATTGCATGTCAATCAAATGCGCCATCTTGTCAAAGTGTGCGGCTTTTTACCACGTTAGGCAAGTCTATGGACCAGACTGTGTTTCTGGCGAGACTAGGTTGAGCATTACTTTGAGTGATGGTGAAGCGTGGCCTTTTACCACGTTAGGCAAGTCTATGGACCAGACTGTGTTTCTGGCGAGACTAGGTTGAGCATTACTTTGAGTGATGGTGAAGCGTTGCCTTTTATGCAGCTTTAAAAACAAGGCCCCCTTTTTTATGCAAGTCATCACATGGACTTTTTCCCCCTTGGATGGCGCCCTAAGAGACCATCGTTGTTGTCTATGCCTAGAACCGCCCCTGGCTTTAGATCATACTAATCCCGTATGTCAATGCTTAGAACCGGCCCTGGCTTTAGATCATACTAATCCCGTATGTCTATGTCTAGAACCGGCCCTGGCTTTAGATCGTACTAATCCCGTATGTCTATGCCTAGAACCGGCCCTGGCTTTAGATCATACTAATCCCGTATGTCTATGCCTAGAACCGGCCCTGGCTTTAGATCGTACTAATCCCGTATGTCTATGCCTAGATCCGGCCCTGGCTTTAGATCGTACTAATCCCGTATGTCTATGCCTAGAACCGGCCCTGGCTTTAGATCGTACTAATCCCGTATGTCTATGCCTAGAACCGGCCCTGCCTTTAGATCGTACTAATCCCGTATGTCTATGCCTAGAACCGGCCCTGGCTTTAGATCGTACTAATCCCGTATGTCGATGCCTAGAACCGGCCCTGGCTTTAGATCGTACTAATCCCGTATGTCTATGCCTAGAACCGGCCCTGGCTTTAGATCGTACTAATCCCGTATGTCTATGCCTAGAACCGGCCCTGGCTTTAGATCGTACTAATCCCGTATGTCTATGCCTAGAACCGGCCCTGGCTTTAGATCGTACTAATCCCGTATGTCTATGCCTAGAACCGGCCCTGGCTTTAGATCGTACTAATCCCGTATGTCTATGCCTAGAACCGGCCCTGGCTTTAGATCGTACTAATCCCGTATGTCTATGCCTAGAACCGGCCCTGGCTTTAGATCGTACTAATCCCGTATGTCTATGCCTAGAACCGGCCCTGGCTTTAGATTGTACTAATCCCGTATGTCTATGCCTAGAACCGGCCCTGGCTTTAGATCGTACTAATCCCGTATGTCTATGCCTAGAACCGGCCCTGCCTTTAGATCGTACTAATCCCGTATGTCTATGCCTAGAACCGGCCCTGGCTTTAGATCGTACTAATCCCGTATGTCTATGCCTAGAACCGGCCCTGCCTTTAGATCGTACTAATCCCGTATGTCTATGCCTAGAACCGGCCCTGCCTTTAGATCGTACTAATCCCGTATGTCTATGCCTAGAACCGGCCCTGGCTTTAGATCGTACTAATCCCGTATGTCGATGCCTAGAACCGGCCCTGGCTTTAGATCGTACTAATCCCGTATGTCTATGCCTAGAACCGGCCCTGCCTTTAGATCGTACTAATCCCGTATGTCTATGCCTAGAACCGGCCCTGGCTTTAGATCGTACTAATCCCGTATGTCTATGCCTAGAACCGGCCCTGGCTTTAGATCGTACTAATCCCGTATGTCTATGCCTAGAACCGGCCCTGGCTTTAGATCGTACTAATCCCGTATGTCTATGCCTAGAACCGGCCCTGCCTTTAGATCGTACTAATCCCGTATGTCTATGCCTAGAACCGGCCCTGGCTTTAGATCGTACTAATCCCGTATGTCGATGCCTAGAACCGGCCCTGGCTTTAGATCGTACTAATCCCGTATGTCTATGCCTAGAACCGGCCCTGGCTTTAGATCGTACTAATCCCGTATGTCTATGCCTAGAACCGGCCCTGGCTTTAGATCGTACTAATCCCGTATGTCTATGCCTAGAACCGGCCCTGGCTTTAGATCGTACTAATCCCGTATGTCTATGCCTAGAACCGGCCCTGGCTTTAGATCGTACTAATCCCGTATGTCTATGCCTAGAACCGGCCCTGCCTTTAGATCGTACTAATCCCGTATGTCTATGCCTAGAACCGGCCCTGGCTTTAGATCGTACTAATCCCGTATGTGGATGCCTAGAACCGGCCCTGGCTTTAGATCGTACTAATCCCGTATGTCGATGCCTAGAACCGGCCCTGGCTTTAGATCGTACTAATCCCGTATGTCTATGACTAGAACCGGCCCTGGCTTTAGATCGTACTAATCCCGTATGTCGATGCCTAGAACCGGCCCTGGCTTTAGATCGTACTAATCCCGTATGGATACTCTGATATCTCGGTGCTATTTTCTTCTTGCCCGGAACAGGGATGCTGTTGTGGAGACTGTCGGAGAGATGTGATGGTTTTAAAAAAAAAAATTATACGCTCAACCACCCCAGAGTGGAGACCACTTTACAGGACAAAAAAAAGTAATAAATAAAAGCTCTCAGAAGAGGAAAATCTCACAAATACATGAGATGGATTCTATGTGTAAATGCATTTAGTATATGACTGCTTGCTGTACAGGAATAAATATGGAGTTCATTTAGCACCAAAACATAAACAGAACACATTTTACAAATGCCCTACGATTTGCAAACAGTGTGTTTTGCAAATGAAAAACATGATTATCAAACAAACAGCATATTTTGCAAATGCAAAATGTACCTATTACACAAATACATAACCATTTTCAAGTACAACATGTTTCACATACGCATACAATGCATTTTACAAGTACAAAAAAATGCTGTCTTCCATTTGTGAATCATGTGACTATTAGAGGGCTATTTTAATTCCAAAACAAACAAACAAAACATGTTTTACAAATGTCCTGATTCACAAACAGTGTTTTGCAAATTCAAAACATGATTATTAAACAAATGTTTTTTGTTTTGCAAATATAAAACAGTTTTCTAATACATCAAGCTTCACAAAGACAAAACATGTTTTACAAGTACGAAAAAATGTTGCCTTCCATTTGTGAATCGTGTGACTTTTCAGGTCAGAATTGTGGGCAAAATGCTGCTTAAGGCCACTGAGGCTTTGCTAATCAGCCTAGAAGTTATTTTAGGTGTTCAGCAGTGGAAATGTTATTATGGCCCTCATCAAAGGTTTACTAGAAAAACGATAAATGGATTTGGAAGCGAAGGGCACATCCTGACCCTCGGTGCTTGATGGGGAAAGGAACTGTGGCAGTTGAGGCCGGCTAAGGCGCCTATTGATTTGTATTTTTTGATGCTTTTTAGGACCGTCTTCGACTTTGCTTATGCTGACCAAGCTAAGCCTGAAAAAGTGAAACTGTCTGGTGACTAAACAGCCTCATCGCCACTAAAATACTGCAGACAAGCAGGTTTCATGTGATCTAGACGGAAAAGGCATCATTATTGTTAGGTTCAGACTGATGCATGGATGTGTATAAACCAGAATAGTTTAAAAAAAAAAAAAACTTTTAATAGGAACAGAAATGTTATCTTCTGATCGTCAGGCAGCTGCGTTTGCTCCGATCTGTATGAAATGTGAAGAGACACGTCCCTGGCTCTCTAAATATAGAATGTCAGGTAGATTATATGGTTTCCATAGATTAGCCTACCTTGCAGAATTGCGCTAATGCATCTGAATCAATAAGGTATGATAGGTCTATATTTGTCCTCCATCCAACATTTAGCTGTCTTTACATAAAAATATAGACTCATAACTTCCCGTCATATTGGTATGATCGTGCAATTACTGCGAACTGTTAATAGAATTTATGGCAGAGCAATGTCAATATTGCTTTATTTTTAACATCTTTCTAATGGGAATAATTAATAAACAAAGAGAGGAAACAGTGAAGGTGCATAAGCAAACTACTGTGAAAAAACGTTTCTTACTTTCACCCATTCAACATTTACACTCACATTATCTCAATGGCAATATTGTTCTGCAATCAGGAATATACCTGCTGGAATCAATCATTATTGATGGTATTATGCTTGTAATAACATAATATATACATTAGACAATTATTTCATGATTATAAAGGCTAAATTATTACAAAAGGCTCATTTTATTGGAATGTAGTGCTTTTTTAATGGTTAACTGAAAAAAAGGCTGGGATGCTGGTATTCAAATATTACATCCAAATGAGGTCAGAGAAACTTAAATTCTAAAATATTACTAATCAGGAGGGTTACTGAAGAATTTAAAAATGAGTATTAATCTAAATATGCACCAGAACAGGCTCTTTACAGTATCCACTTTCCCTCATTTTGAAAGCAATATCTGATCAATATTTTGTACGTGCTGGAAACACACAAAAAAAGTGAAAAGTTGGTTTGGGGAAATCGGATTGGGCAATATGGCTGTTCGATTTCCAGATGAAAACAGTTACAGTATTTGGTCTGCAAGCAGAATTATATATGACCAAACTGATAGACTTTATAACCATTTAATTAAATTTGCACCACTGAAATCGTATTACCTAGACCATGCCTACTGCAGTCACCTACCAGGTTGCACCTAAACAGGTAACTAACAATTTACTGTGTTTATTAGTAACCTTTTGTTTGGGACCACGCTCGCCTGTGGACAGACATGGCAGTCAATGGCTTTGGCGCCCTTTTGAAATATAAGTCAAACAAATTCTGACCTGACAAAGAGCCGTATCCTTAATTGATTTTATTTATTTTTCTGTAAATCTGGAAAGGTTCAGCCACTGTAAAGAGAAGAGGAACGCGAGGAGTTGCCTGGCCACTCGGCTGTAGAGGATTGTTCCAACCGCTTGTCTGAGGAACATACCCAGGGATCAGTTCTGCCTAATTCAGAGAAGAACACATGCGATGGGTGCATCCCAATATTCAAAAAATGCACCCTGCTTTCTTCCACTACCACCTCCTCTCCTTCACGCCCCGGAAACTGATCTTTGTGTTTTAATCTAATGTTGCTGATTACAGCTTAATTATGTATTAATGGTGACATATTAATGTCTTGAAGCAAACCGCAATGTCAGGTACATTGTATACTGTACATGCAAATACGTGTACATGTACTTGAAACGTTCTGGCAGTTTTGCATACTTCCGGGTAGGAGAGGAGTGGTAGTGGAGGAAAGGAGGTGGGGAGTGAAGAATATTGGGACACACCCTGTGAGTTGCCATGGAGGGAGGGAGGGTTTCAGTTGGCAGAATAACCGCTTATACAGTTCCCCTCCAATCAGCTGAGCTCCGCTGATCTATCGGCAAGGTCTGCATCCGCTATTCCAGTCTCATAGGTGTACTAGCTCAAGTGGACAAAAGGCTGGATGCGCATGTTTTTCAGAAGACACGCCCGCTACTCTTCACTCTTCTGTACTAAAGAAGGACATTACAGTGGTGGGACAGGCAAGAATGGCTGGGAATTTCAAATTTGGGTAATAAGGGAAAAGAAACATCTGTACTGGCCCCTGTTCAGAATTTGGCCCCCTGGGAAAGCAAGCATTTTCCTCTGTTGTTGAGATGAGATGTACACCGTGACCATCCCTCCTGTGTTGGTTTAAAATTAGATCTCCTAATGCTGAGACATGTGCATTACAGCACACATAGTTATTCATTCTATTTTTAGCTGAGAATGTTCTTCCACGTGTAATTCTGCTGAGGTCAGGAAAATAACACAACTGTGAAGGCCGAGTAGGCTGCTCACCATTTCCATGCGCCATCTTTCTCCACAAATTTACTATCCGATGTGGGGAAATGGATTGTCGCAATGTCATTAAAAATAAAATAAATTAATAAAGGGGGGGGAGTAACTATTGACAATGCAACCAATCAACTGGCTGGATTATAAGACATCATAGCAACACTTCTACACATGACATGGGAAAGGAAGTTAACGTGGCTACAATTCAAAATTCAATAGTTCGGGGGCGTCTCTGTGGTGTAGCCTATGAGAGCACGGTCCACAATGCTCATTGCAAGCCGCAACGTCGGAGGTCCTAATCAAGCCACGTAACCGCCATTGCTGCACGTCTCTCCCTCTCTCTCGCTCACCATTCTTCCTGTCTCGCTGCACTGTGCTGTCCAATAAAGCTGAAAAAGCCCTAAAAATATCACTTAAAAAAAATAAATATTTCAATAGTCCAGTTCACCCTAATGCGTGTTGACATATGTTTAACATGGTTAAAATAGGATCTAAAAATGTACAAGGACCTGTGCGCTGCTTGTGCCAGCCACACCAGTGGTGCAGCCCTTGGAAACAGTAATTATGAAGCTCAGCAGGCGGATTTTAGCTCAGCTGAGTGATAAGATGCGCTGGCAGCAGGGTAGTGTCGTGCAAGGCTCATACAACTGAAAATGGTTGTTGCACTGTAAATGTTGACCTGTTATTAGTTTTGTGTTCTTGCTGCTGCATTCTGCATTTGCACGTTGCTCGTCTTGTACTTGTTAACTGACTATCGTTTGGCGTTTGTCCGTCTCCCTATTGCCTGTTGTTGCCGGCTTGTCCTTATTCCGTTTTACTTATTCTCATTATTTTTAACCCCCCCCTCCCTATGCCTAATCAAGAGTTATTTTGACTGGAGAGACAGTCAGCCTCAGCTTCAGGTCCCAGGTGGTGCAGTGTCATACCATTGAGCAAGATACTTAACCTGACTTGCTTCAGTAATCATCATACTGCAATAATGGATAGAGTGTAAAAGCTGTGCAAGTCACTCTGGATAAGAACGTCTGCTAAAGGTAATGTATATAATTAGAATTGGGCGTTCCAAATTGGGAGTTGAATTGAAAATGTGCATTTTAAAAGACAATTTACCCATGTGAAAAAATACATAAAATCAACCAAACACAAATGTTCAAACATTTTTTGAGGAGTTTAGTACTTGGGCATACTTGAAGTATACTTATATAAACTTTAATTAGGCTTTAAGTATGCTGAAATACACCATAGTATACCTTATTCATATGGATAAAAATGTGATTCATGGAAAGGCTGGACAATAAGGAGACCACAGTCCATGAGTGATTGACCACTAGGCTGTAAGACTTACTCATACCTGTTCTGTGGCAATGGAATCAGTTATAAATTTAAAAGGTAAAGCCAATCACAAGTCACTCTGTTTCCCCCTGGGCACACTTTAATGACCACTTTATTGATCGGGTACGCAGCAGCAAACATGCCAGTCAATTCACTCACAGGCATCAAGCCTGAATTAAAATGATTAAAGGGAAAGTTTATGGATGCTGGTGCAGCCTACAGTAATTGTGTCTCAGTGGTGCGCGCGCCAACATTAATTATCACGAAACGACGCGAGGATCCATCTCGAAAGCACGGCCAGGCCTTGGCTCGGAACGGCCGACGGTTAACGATCCCCGCGCTATTTTGACCACCGGAGTCAGGTGCAGACAACAACGCAAACACTGCCTAAGAGCTTGTAAGTGATGGAAGCCCGTGCATTATTAATCACCTCTGTGGATGCCTATCAATACCACAGACAGCAGGGGCCTGACTCCACAAACGCATGAAAGCATTCATGGACACCAGGTCGTTGTAGGTCAGAGTTCAGGGATGCACAACTCCTGTCCTGGAGGTCCAGTGTGTATAAGGCTGTTTTTTTTGTTCCGACATTACTTTGACTACATTTTCTAAATGGTTATATACACCAACACTTATTATTCACTTTTATGTCAAGTAACAGTAGAACATTTTCACCAAGAACACATCTGTATTCTACAAATCTAGTTAAGGACTTTGTCCGAACTGTTTGCTTGAACACATGACTGGGCGAATTAAAAAAATTAAAGGCAAAAGTTGGAACAATATCATGAAATGGAACAGCCCTAGCTTTATACCCTCATTATAGTTCAGTGGTGGCCAAGCCTGGACCCGGAGAACCGCAGGGTCAATCAATTAAAGCAGTCGATTACACAGTTAATACACCTCATCTGGTTTTTTTGGTCTAAGTGGTTGTTGTATTTAAGTTGAAACTAAAAACAAGCAGACCCTGCAGCAAGGCTACCCCTGTCATAGGGTTCATAGTGTGTCTTGAGCCCTTCCTCTTAGACATCAAAATGCTAAAAACCATGGGAAGCCATGGAAATGGAAGCTACAAATGAAGTTCTTTAGTGTGGAGCATGCAGCACCAGAAAAATCCTCTCAAAAGGGTCAAGGCAGCCACTCCATAAGCGATTAGACAAGGTGTAAAGCCCTGTTACTCAAATCATGGTCTTCGAGGGCCAAGAACTGCTGGTTTTCCACCCTCCCTTTACCCAGGTGTCAGGTGAAGGCAGTCTGGCACTATCAGTAGCCCTAATTGTTCAGTTAATTACCTGGGAGAAAAGAAAAGCAGAGCCGGATTTGGGGGCCAGATTTGAGTATTCATGATGTGAAGTCTGCAGGAAACTACTCTTGTCCTATTACCAGCCCAAACACAGCCAAGGGCCCTGGGCTTTGTTGGTTCACCCCATTATTTTTAATAGTAGTAGTCCATTTATTTTTATGGACAAGATAAAAATGGCAAAAAATCAAACATAAATGTGTCCAGTTACATCCAAAAACAGGATTGAACTCTGACTGAGTGATCATTTTTAATGAATGTAACACAGAACAAAAGAAGAAAAGGCTAGAAGCCAGGCCCCAATACAAAGAAAAGAGAGTGAATGAATGCAGTCACCAGACTGACCACAGGAGTTGCAAAAATGGAATATCCAGGGTTCACTAGTGATGACAATATGTAGATAACTACCTTGCAAAAAACATTTAAAAGGAGTTTATCTTCTTGTTTCACACATTACATTAATTATTTGGCAGATGCTTTTATCCAAAGCGACATACAATAAGTGCATATTGAAGGTCATTGACACAACTACAAAGCAAATCTGACAAAGCACAACTTTCTCACAACGTAGGAGCTATCCCTAGTAATGAACATAGAATACAGTCGGCTATACATTCTTAACTATTAAAATAGCAAAAACACAAATAGAAAATAAAAAATAAACAGGAAGTACGTACTATATAATTGGCCCTATATAGGTAGTTAGTCAAGGTGGAGTCTAAAAAAGTGCGTTGTCAGACCACGACAGAAAACAGTGTTTCAGCTGAGTGCAGCGGAGTGGGGAGTTCGTTCCACCACTGGAGAGCTAGGGTGGAGATGCTCCGCAGTCGGGACGAGCGAGAGCCGTTAACATGGAACGAGAGCCGTTAGCACGTCTCACCATTATCCTACCCAGTTTGCTAGCTAGCCAAGAAGCTACCATAGCTTTTAGTGCGTTGGTCAAATTAAAGTCGCCTGACACTCTCTAATCTGGTAGATGGCACACTTGATTTGTTGCCAGATAAACCTATATATACACTCTTCAGTTGTGTACTGTGGTTTCTCTATCCTCTCATATCAGAGTAGCCAAGACTGGCAAACCTTGATGACGAATCCGCATTCCTTACAGCCAAGCCTGGACACATCGAACAATGGTCTGGAATTTGGTTTGAGCAAGAAGAGAAAATGCAATTAACACCCTGGAATGCACTGGAAGACGTTTTCTGCACAATCCACAGTAACTAGAAATACATTTATGTCAATTTTATGTTTGAAATTGGCTGTAATCTCTACAACTATATAAGCATACATCTGAAACATTTTCCCCATTTAGTCTCTCAAATTTGAAATTGCAACTGAAACACATTCACTTTTTTTGAATGCAGGCCTGTGTGCCAGTGACTATCACCACCAGTACAGGCCATACAGTACTACAGCAGAACTAGCTTTGATTGTCGAGATGCATCACTTACATATAACTTAAGTACTAATAATTTAGTTGTTTTCTCACCAGAAATGTACACGCAAATGAGACGAGTACATGTTGTGTACCTGTTGAGCCCTTATGACATGATTTCTCTGAAATGAATCACTTTAGCAGTAGTCTTGTTTGTGATGGCCCAGATATAAACTGATGAGCATTTGTCTTCAGTTGCCATATTAATCCAATATTGTGCATGCAGACAGATCTTTATTTATTTATCTCATGTAATGGCAGCATATTGATTGAGCTGAAGTTAGAAGCACAAAAGTGGATTGTTCAATCGAGAGGGAAGATGCAGTGACCATGGTCTCATATAACGGTTTTTGAATCATGGCTGCAGCAATTTCTGCATAAATTGCAGGGTATTTTGAACTCCAACAATAGTGTATTTTTTTTTTACTGTGGGGGGGAAATTATTAGTCAAAACATTTACAAGTTTGGTAATATATTAGCTGAACAGCAGCTCAGCACTATATTATTGTACACAGGAATCTAAAGACAAGAGATCATTGTTGATATTTTTGTCTTACTCTTTCACATCAAGTATTAGCTTGTAATACATTCTCTGTACTGGCTCTTCCTTTTTTTAACTGGTGACATCATTCATTTAAAATCAACAAATATTATTTTTGAAATACATATTTTTGAAAAATATTTGAGGGACACTCTTGATAGGCTCCATTGTGAATGTGGATCACGTGATTTTGTGTGGATCCGTACATCACCGGTTTTGATAGCATAATGTATAGCTGAACCATCTTTCTGTTTGATACCTGTTCTTTAATAGTCAATGGACATTCCCCAACTATTTTTAAATTACTGTGAGAGGTCAACAAAAAAAAAATTGGAAGTTGCTGCAAGTACAGAGGTCCAAGGTCATGAAGAATTTTATATGTAGAATAAAACACCTTACATTCAAGTCTGAATTAACATGTGATTTCATCTATGAGGCACATGGTGTGTATGTGTAAGCACCCTGGCTGCTCGGCCTATATTCTACTAGCTTCTGATTGGAGTCACTAAAGTGTTTTACAAAGTATACATGCTTTCTAGGAAACCATGTATAATAGCATTATAGCAGTATGCAGCAATTAGGCTCGTGCAGGGCTGCCCAACCTTATTCTTGGAGATCTACTTTCCGGTAGGTTTTCATTTCAACCCTAATTTGGCACACCTGATTCTACTAATTAGCAGGTCAACTAGATCTCTCGTTGGTGAAGAAGGTGTGCTTTGTTAGGGTTGGAGTGAAAACCTACAGGACGGTAGATTTCCAGGAATAGCGTTGGGCAGCCCTGGGCTGGCTAGTGGTTTAGGCTACCCGACCTTATGTTGTCCAAACAAAAGCTACTGGTTTGCTACAGTGTTAATGCTATCGTTAGCTGTATGTCACCGTGTATCGTGGAATTGTTCAGATAAATATTTTATAAGTTAATATCAAAATGTTGAGAACTTAACTCGCAAGTCATCTTACGAACATCGTAAATAGCCTACTTTCCCAAAAACACAAAAAAGCTTTGTTGGATAAAACGGTCGTGATCCATCGTAAAATATCGCACCAATAAATAATCGTCTCTTGTTCAGGCTGTATAAGCATATAGGTTTAATTTCAACTTTGGGGGAGACACACTAATGGACCACATTGTCTCACAAGCATACTTTCATGCTAAAATATTGGGGGTGACATGTCTCCCCCCAAACCTACGCGTAGCCTACGCTTGAATAACGTTGCATGTTTAGCCATCTTTCATCACCCCCACATTGGACAGCTCCCGCTAAGTGTCAGAGACAAAAAGCAAATCACACACACAAGCACAGTAGGCTACATCTAGGCTACTGTATTCTTTGTTGAAAATTAGTTAGGCTATCATTCCCCAAAAAACCTAGCTTCCACCGAGAAGATAAGTGGTTTTTTTTTATTCTTTGGTAAATGTTTTTCGCTTTAAACTTAATCGAAAAAAAGGCTACTTGTTCGAACACGCGATAATCGTCCGCTGCTCCACTGCAATATCCAGTGGGTGTGACACTGGAATGCGCACGCGCCGAAAGCCCCCGTGACGTGCGATAAGAAAGGCTGCCACTTGCCTACAGCTGGGATTCAAGAGGGCTGTTTCACGACGAAGGTGAACGATAAGGGAGAAAACTGGAAAAGGAGGACTCAACAAGAAATAACAGCAGTGCCTTGGAAACACACGACAACCCCTGCGAATTGCGTTCAAAAATAAGAATGTATTCTAGCCTATAAGTAAACTAAATTATGATTCCATTTGTGCAATGTGCTTATAGCCTACTATTCTAAATTCGTAGGTGACAATTAGCCTCGATAAAAACCGGCTTGGACTGCTACTTCTCGTTTGCTAAGAGAGAGTGTCCGACAAGTATGGATGTTAGAACAGAAATAAAAACCAGCTAGCGTTATAAACGACCAAAGGAGATCCAAGGGTGTAAATATAAGAAGACCGACGAGAAGCTGTGAAAAGCATGGATTTTAGCGCGCTTCGGAATCTCATCACTAGATTCGTAAGTAAAACTGCAGTGATGCCGCTTTCACTGAATAGCCTACATGTTTTCGTTGTTCCTACTTGTTGGTTGGATCTGTCGCTTCCAGGTGGTTGTACTGTTGGAATGTTAATTACATAATGTACTATGATGATTGTTTTTGTTGTTTCGATCTTACTGCGATACAATTACAATATAGGCTAGGCTACTATGTCGGGCAACAAATTACCTCGTTTCATATAAGCTATAGCCTACGGCTTTATAGCTACTTTGTTTCCAAATGAATACGGAAAACGCGAGTCAAGCCAGGGACGTTTAAACAATAACAGTAGGCTAACCTGTCATGGATGGGTGTGTGAGTGGTTATCAAATTTTTGGATCCAAACTGCTTTCAATATACAGTTTCCTAATTTCTTCCATGGATCATAACATTAAATTAGTTTAATCTTAAATTAAAGCAATTTTTTGGACGCAGGTTCTAAGTAAACTAGGCTGTTGCGCGATGGTCTCTTATTTCTTAAGTTTATTGATTTATTATTGGTTTGTTTGTACACCTGGTCCTAGACAGAATTGTGCAGCCGTAGCAAACTGTCAGATTAGCTGATTTGCGAATCAGCGTTTGTTCTCTGAAACAGCGTGTAGCCCAATTGCATAAACATTCTAATTAATAGGTACGAACTCTGCCGACTAAACATGGCAATTGACATTTTCACTCGTTTCAGCAGATAAATAGCTGCAAACAGAAAAAAGTTCCCATTTAAATAGTTTAGGCTACTGCGCCTCTGTGCATATCTCCTTCCAAGGACACTAGTTATTCATAATGCACGTAACTACAATTTTGTGAATAAACAAATATACCGGAGTTGAATGTCAGCCATAGAGTGCGAAAACTATTGGGAGGCTTAAACATCCAGTTAATATGTTAGTAGCCGGGTGTGTACATACGGCACATCCTGGATTGGGCTGGTAACAACTGAAACTGTTGCCTGAAACTGAAATTGAGACCTGCAATTACGTCTGACTGGTTGAAAGAAGCACATTCCATACAGACAAACGTTTGTTTTGCGTTCCAGTTTTAAGTTCAAATCAAGGATAGTATATGAAATTAAACATTAAGTTTTACACATTATCATAACATTTATTTTTCTAATAAAGGTCGGATTCGTATTGATAATCCCGACAAGGAGCATGAAAACACAATTTCAACATGAATGTAGTCACAGCAGATGTTCAAAAATAGAATTCGTGAAGTCTGATCTGGGAGACACACTGGGACTTCCATGTGCACGGTCTACCGAAACCTGATGATCACAAGCCGATTTGCTGCCCAATCCTTGAATTAATACTTTTCCCTCAACCTCAATATCAATTGGATACTCATTTACTGCACATATTAACATGTTGCACATTTGGCTAATGGAAATGGGTGCAATATGTATAGTGTATTACATAATCCAATAGTTTTATATAGGCCTAGTATAATCAATACAGTGCAGTAATGTACCATCTCGTCGGCTGTCAGTCATTACGTCTCCCAGCCCGTGCTTTTAAGCCATTTAAGCTCAGGATCACAGTGGTTGTGGGAAAGGGCTTTAAAAGTATGCGATTTAAATGACTGGATGATTGGATCACAGCAGTGATATTTTTGTCTTTTCCCACAACTGTTCAGAACTCCGGTTTCTCAATCTTGCATGGAAGTCAGTCGATTTGATTTTGTCACAAGCTTCCGTGCCAAATTAATGTGAATCTGTGAAATAGTGGCCTTCTCGATCACATTTAAAAGGCTTCTAAAAACAGACTGAGAATAAATAGTATCACAAGCTTAATTTGAAAACCACAAGCATGCCTACCATCTTTACCTGGTGGATCCTCCCCACACAGTGGCAGACACAGGTTATATACTGGCCACATGGCCTAATTGACAATTCGCCACACCTGTGGGCTGCTGCTACTCACACACCATTAACCAATTAACACTTAACACTGAAGGGATTAACAAGACAATTAACAGTTGAACTGGGTGCATCTGATGATCAGTACTAGTTAGTCAAGGACTTGATAAATGGAAAAACAAAAACACAAAACTTGAACACAATACATTTAACTTTAAAATGAGTCCACCCCAGTCCAATTAGTGAGGGCGCTGCCTCAGTATCATAGATCATTATTATGCTGAAACAAAGACTGTTTTTTTGTTATTGCAATTTGTGTATTGTATTTTTCCACCAGCACGACATCAACTACTCAACATTACCCCCTTCAAGCAAGAGATTACTTTTACCTTCTCATTGTGTGTGTGTGTGTATATATGTATGTACACACACACACACACACACACACACACACACGTGCAAGAGCTGTGATTACCTCAATGAAAGAGGATACATAAAAGAGTTTGATGTGTGTGTTTGCTGCCAAACAGACGTGTCAGGCATTGTGCACCGCTGGTGCTTTCGTCAGAGAGCCCTGACAGAAACTGTTGAGAAGATAAGAGTGACAAAGGCTGCATGTCACCGATGCTGAATACCAGTGTGAATCATTCTCTGGGTCAAATTTCCCCCCCAAGTTACACTATCTCCACCGAAGCTGCAGCACGTGAAAGCAGGCATTCACCAGTCTGGTAAATTGCGCTGGGAAACCATTTTAAGCACGGGTTGATCCAACAGAATTAACATTGCCGGTACCATTGTCTGGGTATGAAATTATCTTTTTCACCCACTGGCCAGAGTGGCTTGTGGATTCTAAAAATCACCAGCCATTTTCAACATTTTACCAGCCACATTACCTTTTACAATATAACACTGGTTACTGGCCAAAATGGCTGCTAAAGTAAAAATCTTACTAGCCACAATCAAAATTTTACCAGCATATGGCTGGTGGCTGGTGTTAACTTCACACCCTGACTGTTGTTTATGTCACATGTGCACTCGTAAGCATAAGTCAGAACTGAACAGTAACAGTCTGCTGATTGGCTGCCTTGGAGGGTCTCTATTGTAGAAGTGAGACAAACCCAACAGATCAGGAGTCTTGTTACCATCGACTGTATTCAACATAGTTCCGTTGATTATAATATCTGGCTACATATTCGGCTGATCCCGTATACATCAATTCAGCTGGAACATTGTTTAACTGTATGAATGGTGCATGCGTGTGCTCTGCATGTTTCTCCTGGTGGATGCCTGGTGGCTGAGTTGGATTTAAGGAATGTGTGAGTTATGGTACACTGAAGAATACCTGAGACGTCATGCCGTCATTTGCACGCGCACTATGCTCATTAATTTCCCAGAATCCTTTGCAGGCATTTTGATCCAAGTGTTCCATCTCATGATGGCTGTGTCCCAATGCTCAAAAAATGCACCTTTCTTTCCCCCACTACCGCCTCCTCTCCTCCGTTCCCTGGAAACTGATATTTGTGTCCTTATCTCCTGTTGCTGATTTAGCTACATATTACTTACATATATAGTTACAAGTTGATTAATGTCTCAACGCAATCTGCAATGTCAAGTACATTACTGTACATGCAACTACTTGTACTCAAAACATTCAGGCAGTTTGGGAGTGGAGGAAAGGAGGTGGGGAGTGGAGGAAAGGAGGTGGGGAGTGAAGAATATTGGAACGCAGCTGCAGTGTCTGCATTTCATATTTGTTTTGATATTGACAAAAAAATGTTTCACTCACCCAGATAGTCCCATTTCACTCATTAGTTCTACCTCCTGGCTGAAGATTTGTGCTAATTAGCAAATCCAGGTAAGGACCAGACTGGAACAAAATACTGGGGAGGATATTCTGAACCTGGATTTTAAACCTCTGGTTGTAATTTGTCTCACAGATTGAAAGCTGTCTTTTCTCCCTCAGGAGTGCATTTAAAATGGAATAATTCTAAATGAAAGCATGGCACTGTTAGAATTTGAATTGTTTCAAAACAGCTGACTGCCCGGCGAGTCCCAGTTGTACCGATTAGTGGGGTTCAGTGTGGGAAGTGAGTAGCAGCTGCTCGGGATTGAATGAACACCTCTGGCATTGGCAGGATTGGGTCGTTTGTGCCGAGTGTGCGGGGTCAGAAGTTCCTCCTCCAGCAAACGCACTGTGCGCCCATTTGCAGTCCAGACTCCATTGGCCATAAATGAGTGATTCTGATTCTTGGTATCCCTATGTAGCCTCACTTTGTGGGGTGGTGGGAAGTCCCCTTAGTGTGAATGCGTGACTGCGCCCAGTGCTTCACATTAGATGCCCAGTTCTGTATAAACTGTCAGGGCAAATCAGTGTCAGAGACCGGGTGGCCAGTGTGTTGCGGGATAGGGGGGGGGGGAGTTTCCATGGCAACAGTTGTAGAAATGTCTGCATTTATTTGTGGAAATATCTTCTCTTCACTCACCACACATCAGATGTGGGGGTGGAGTTACGGTTGGGGGTAATAATTTGGGGGGGGGGTGCTTTTCATTTTAAGCAAGTGCGAGGCGCATCCCCATTTCAGTGGTAGTTTACACTCCCATACATGTATAATGTGGTGTGTATACAGTTCCAAATGGAACACGTGTTCCACATTAGCACCTAGAACTTGTATGGTACAATAGCTATTAAGAGAGTTGTTTGGAGGGACTAGCTTGCAGAAACGCTGGCGTAATTGCCCTGGCATAGCACGGCGGTGTCATTTTCACAGCAGCGGTAGAGTAATTGAAGCCGTCGTGTTTGCAGTCGCCAGTCACTGCTTTTACCGTATGCTTTTTAAACACCAGGACCTGCACTGCATGTCTGGCCTGTATAAGGCCTTGATCCTGTTTATGGAGGTGGGTTCAACTGTCTTCACACTTGCTGACGGGGGGTCTGGATTTTAGTAACTATTTTTGAACATAGAAAATATTATACCCCAAATTAAAGGCATCTACTCTACATTATAAACTATTTATTACACTTCTATTTTCAAATATAGCAGCAGGTCAATCATAACCCTACTTAATAGACTCAAAAGAATAAGAAGTCCCACCTCAATTGCGTCTTCTGTGTAGCTGTGAAGCTAATGATTGATGTCCTCTTAATCCCATCCAGGAAGTTTGAAGCGAGTTGCAATGGCACTTGACATGCGCAAACTCAAAAATGTAGCAGAGTTTTGAGTTAAATGCAGGCCAAACCTCAGTACTTTACCTCAGTTTTTACAAGTGGCAATCGTGTTCAAGGACACCTCCTGTCCAGTCATTATAATAATACGGCTCATAAATTCAGTTCTGCTGTGAAACACTTTGGCTGAACTGTGTTTACTGTTTACTTATTGCAGTACTGACTAATCTCCATGCCTGGACAGGAAGTACCTTTCCAGCTCATTTCCTGTCAGCTCAGAGTTCTAATCGGTTTAGCCTCTCGGCCCTCATTGACCACAGAGCGCAAACTTCCCCCGATGGCTTAAGTAGACAGTTATGCGGACGTTCATTGTAAACACCCTCGTTTTTGCAAACTGGGGTATGCTCGCAATTACAGAGGCTGTACCGTGCAGCCAAATCTGTGTTGTAAAGGCAGCCAGTCTCACTTCAGCCCTGGTATCCCAGATACACATAGCCGAAAGGCCATTCTGTACATTTCTGTATACGTACGCTCTGCCACCTGATAGCTAGTCTTGCCTTGCCCCGTCTTCAGATAACCGCCACGGTTCCATGCCCCTCTCCCATGGCTTTTTGTGCAGTACCTGCTTCATATTGTGACTATGAAGATTAGGGTTGGGGGCTTCAAAAAAAAAAAAGAGAGGTGGTTTTGGGATTAGTGCTGAAAAGATTACGATCCGTCACCCACAGGTGCTGTCAGGCTTTTATCTCTCTCATGCGCTGCTGTTCGGGGGGGAGGTGTGGGCGGGTGTCTGTTTTCTGAAAATAAACGGAATGCCTTTTTCAGAGGACTGCTCAGCTCTTAGCAATGACCTGAATTTGAAAGATGTTGAAGGTATACTGCCTCTGATGTCTGTTTTTGAAGTCCACCGATCAGTTGCATTTTAAATCCTGAAGTGATTTCCCTCTTTGCTGATGTTGGCCAAGATACTGTCACTGCATATTTAAAGAGTAATGGACTGGCTTTCTCTTAATCAGGCTGTTTACTCTCTTGTATCAGTAGGTTTTAACTTTTGGTGAAGTAACAAAGTTAAGGCTAATTACACTGTGAACGCTCCGGTAATTTCTCATAATTGCTTTTCAGCTGTGAAACCAGGGGCCTTGGCAAGTCTTAAAGCAAAATACATTGTGCCACAGTGCCAAGGCGTAGGTGCATTCCTTAAGCAGAAGTATATTGACAATTTGCCCATGAATCATTTGGAAATCGCTGTACGTTCAACTTAAACATAGTCCACTCCGCCCACATCAACTACTCCAACTATTGCCTGAATCATGGCTTATATTCAATTTATTTTAAGTTACTGACAAGCAAATTCTCTTGGTGATGACCTGGGGAATGCAATAGATTGTGTGGCCAATCAGAAGTAGGGGATGATTCAGTGCCATATGTCGACAGCTTCTTGAACGTGAATGTGACCATAATATTGAGATTAACATCTCTACTATTTCTACTATTTAAGTGTCATGGGATTGTTAAGGAGTCAGGACCTCAGTTTGTTTCTCCTGAAGGACGGCACCTCCTACGACACAGTGTCACCCAATGGCTTAACAGCACCTCTTCCAGCAGCAGTTTTCCTACGAGGTCTCCTGTCCAAGTCTAAACCAAGCCCATAGCCGCTTAGCTTCAGCGGTTTTCCACGAGAAGGGCACAGCGTGGTCTGACTGCTCAGCTGGTTTATCGTCTTGGACTCAATGTGATGTAGTGGTCGTAGATTCACTCCCTGAATAGCCCCCCACACTCCCCACAGCCTCACCCAGCTGTACAAATGCAAAATAGAACCCATATCTACCTGCAAGCTTGTACAGTATGTCCATTTATTTAGTAATTTACTTTCTGTGTTTATATGTTTTACACACTTAACGTAAATGTTTTATATTGAAAGTATCATCCAGCTCTGTGTACTCTCATAACTTTGCACCCAATAAAATTGGATCAGAGCAAGTAAAAGAGGAATGCTGTGTTGTGCTGCTAAAAATAAATGTAAGGCATTAACCCAAATCTCATTGGTGTCATTGATCTTCAAACAAACCCAACCCCATCTCTAGTTGCAAGTCTGCTTATAACACGTATAAAATCAACCCCCCCCCCTCCAGTAGAATAAACATCCCCCTCAACTCCACAAGGGTCAAATCTCACTGTCTCCTCTCAAAGTTGGCAACCCTGAGGAAACGAGATAAGGCTCGCCCTACCCACGCATATGAGTAAGCGGAATCACAGACAATGCAGTCGAGGAAACTTCAGTTGAGGATTCCTGCCAATTTCAGACATGCTGCTTTTCAAAATAGATTTAGTAGGTATTGCGACGATGTGGTTTGTGGCACGGTACCAGCCGAACCACACTGAAAGCTGTAAGAAACCACAAGGCCTGTGTGTGGGTCTGGTAGCTGTGGCTCTGGAGTGGAGCAGTATAGTTAGAACAGTGCTGTTAGAATAGCATCAGATCAACCACTTTAATACCACGGCATCAATGCCCATCGCAAACGGGCAGTTTCCTCATGCCTGGTATACTCGTCCAGGAGATGCAGCATTGTCACGTTGTCATGGCACCTCAAACAAAACACCTACGCCTAAAATTATGTTGTCAAGATATCAAGGCTGCAAACTTGGGGGGGGGATTTTTTCCCCTCCATTTTAACTGAATATAAGCCTAAAATATTGATTCATTATGTCGGCTACCCAGACTATTTAAGCAACAAAATGCATATTCTCCACTTCGGTTACGTTTCAATGATGCGCTCTGCAGCCAACAAGTCCATTAACCGAACTCCTAAGAAACCTGAAGTAGCATACGCGCTTCTGAAATATAAGACGGACTTGCATTCAAGCACTGTAAAATGTGTCATCTCTGTATTATTGCAAAAGCAGTGCAAGGTTAATAAGCAGCCCCCGCCTTACATGGTTACACAGTAATGTTCTCTACTCAAACCATGGTTACACAGTAATGTTCTCTACTCAAACCATGGTTACACAGTAATGTTCTCTACTCAAACCATGGTTACACAGTAATGTTCTCTACTCAAACCATGGTTACGCAAACTGGGCCGAGGCAAAAACCATTCTGTTTGCACTGTTTGGCTCCAGAGTTCTGAGTGTTAAGTGAACACACTTCTCAGTGCAATGTTATTGTACTGTTCAAGTGCTTTCAGGCATTGCAAATAAAGCATGAAGTGGTGCTAATATTCATTTAATAATGTCAGTGTTGAAGCTCTGGAACTGCACTTTTATTTATTCTGTACTTTTATTTTAAACAGTGATTACAATTTGACGGTGTGGAGAGAACTACACCGGTGTAGTTTTGTGCACCGGTTAAACCGAACACAACGACAAGCATAACATTATGCTTTTCTAAACTAGATTAGCTTGTTAATGTGCTATTACATGTTGTTATGTGTTGTAATGTCCATTTGTAAAGTATTGGTTAATAAAATTATGCCGTCAGTCCTAGGGCTGTCACTTTTTCTTTACTAATTGAACTTTTTTAAATTTCAAATGTATAGTTAAAGGTTCAACTGTTGCCTTGGTGAAATACGGAGCCGTGTTCTTGTTTATCTGAAGGGTATAACGTTAGGTAGCCTAAATACATTAATATGTGTGGGTCATGCTATCCTGAAGGCCTGAAGGCTATACATTCTAAGTGGAAATGGCAATGGCAATGGCGGAGCCAAGGAAAATGAACTCCACCTCAGGAATGGCATTTGGAAATATTATGGGTTCTATGGCATTGGAGACTAAATGATAACTAAGAAGAAAGTCCCCTCCAAGGTATGCTAACAGCAACCGCTCTACTAACCAACCCTCCAAAGGCTGACACTTTTTCTCTTCCAATGGAGGAGTTTAGTTTCAGTAACCTGTGCCACTGTTGTGAATTAATGATGGACTCATGTGAAATGGAGGAGCCAAGGAAAATTGTAACTCCACCGCACTTCAGGAATGGCATTTGGAAATATTACGGGTTTGATGCCATTGGAGACAAAATAATATCCAAGGTATGCAAGCGGCAACTTCCCTCCCAACCCTCCAAAGGCTGACGCCTTTTTCTTTAGGTTTAGAAAGCTATGCCATTGTTGTGAATTAATGACTGACTCCTGCATTATATTCTTTTTATCGTTTGAGCAACAGCTGATCAAACAAGTCATTTTATTGCTGTGAACGGCATCATTGGCATTGACACGATCTTCCCCGTTTTTTAAATTTTGTTCAATAAACCTTCAAGATACTATTATTTCTTAGTTATAGCCTAGCACGTTTAAGCGATTTAGCTGCACGTTTAATGGGAAATTAAAACTGGACCAATTATTAAAGCAACGTTTTAACATTTTCAATTTTGTCGGTAGAACATACAAACAAATTCAAATTAATTTCTCTTATGAGATATTTGCTCAAACTCAATCTTTGGAAAAAGTGACAGCCCTAGTCAGTACAAACTTCAGTGATTACTCGCTGTATAATGATTGAACAACCCTGAATGCTTTTTCACTTAAGCACATACCATACTGTCAGAGTCCACTGCAGGTCTGTCTGTAGAACAAAAGAGAACGCTCAATTATTAATACAGGCCGGAATCTTTTCCCCATTGTTATGGCAGCGGTGTCCATGGTCACCGTGCTATCACACAGTTGTTACAGGGGTGCCCTGGCAGAGTTTCACTCTCAGTTGTGTTGTACAAGAGCTTCATGACTCAGCTAGCGGATTTAATGGTCCTCGGAACGTAGGCGCAGAGGCAGAAGAGCACAGCATTACGCCCCGCCATTCACAGTCTATGATGAGAGCGATTAGACTGAGGCGGAGGGCAGGATTGTAAAAGCTCTCCAAAAATTATACATTATCCTACTGTCCTCTCCCCGAGGCTCACGACAGGGTTTACTGGAATGATTCAGTGGGAAAGCGCCGAGGCGCTCTACCACGCCCTAAGTACATGATTATGTGGTCGCTTTTGTGCGAATTTCGACAGGACAGGGTTATGACCTCTCTTGAATCAGGAATTTGTTTGCAATGTCACAGCTTATGGAAAGTCTAGCAACCATCACTGCAGAATCCCTGTTGAACAGATACATTTTTTTCTCCCAATGTGAGCACACACTTGAGCATCACTGTTGCTTTTACCCAATATACCCTTCCGCTCTCTCTAGCCTTACTAGCAGATATCCATGGTGACGCCCCAGTGAATTCTGGGACATCAGTCTCCCAGAGCACCATGAATGCAATGAATGCTTTCACCTTGGGTCCCTTTTGATCTGTTGTCCTTCACAGTCATACCTAACTTTGTAAGTGTAGCGTTGCCAACATAGCACATTTCGGAATAAATACAGGGACATTTTTCTGAGGGTAATTCCAGGGGAAAATGGATGTTTTTCAATCTTGACCTCTCAGATCTTTCTGATATTTTGAAGGGGGGGGGGACACAAACTATCATTAAAAAAATTTGGGATCGCGGCCGCGGTGGTGTAGCGGACTAAGGCACAGGCTGCGCCCCGAGGATTGGGGGTTCGATCCCTGGTCCTGGCAGAGGTTTGAGGTAGATCCTTTGAAAAAAATTGCAGTGCAATGACTTTTTGCAAAGGCACTGAGGCAGTTCACAACATTTTGTTGAACTTGATGTTCCTGTTGGATGGCCAACTTGAATTCCTGTTTAACTGTGAGGATTGAGTAGATTTCAGTGGTTCGTGTTTAAACAGGAAGGTGGTACTCTCCGGTTTCCTTCCAGTAAGGAAGCTCTGGATTTAGCTTGTAAATGTGCCCCTGGAAGGACCCCTTCCGGTCTTCTGCAGAAGGGAATGAAGTATATCCAAATGTATTCTTTGAAATTACAGTTGGGCTTACCCATCAGCCACATCTGATAATAACTGGGTATGCAATAACAGAAGATCACTCTCTTGGTGGCAGGGCCAAAAAATAATTTCTTGCTCAATTTTTAAGGTATACATGGGTAAAATGCATACAATTGCTTAAAATAATAATTTAGTTCTGAATATTGGTGAAAATATGTTATGGGGGATGGTGCTGGAACTCGGTTGTTCTCATTAATGAAAGCACAACATTCATATCCCTCCTTTGTCTGGGGGAAGTTGGGGGGCACAAAACTCGGCAAAAAGATGATCTGTGGATATGAAAATAGAATACATATATAATATTATAATATACATAATAGGGTATTCAAATTAAATCCATGCCACAGAAAAAAAACTGGATGACCAGGCATGCTTGGAAATCTCAATGGGATTTAGCTGTGCAATATAGCAAATGGTATTGGATCCACTTGTTAATGACGTTGGCTGACAGAGATATGGTTTTGTGCCCACTGTATCTTACCTTGAATCCTCGCTATGAAAGCCAAAGCAATAGATACTTTAATATAATCTGTATCATTCAATACATACTAGTTTGCCTGAATAGGGGCCTTTTTTATCAGCTTATGCAAGTGAAATCGGACCCTTATTTAGGAAAGCGCTGCAATTACAGAATTTAACGGGTATCTCAAAAAATCCCCCTTGTCAAGTCTGAAGACTCGAATCATAACTCTCTGCTATTAAGACCCTATTTGCTCCTGGGCTTGCAGTCAGAGTACCAAGAATTTCCTGGAATGGGATTGAAATTTAATTGGAGTTATTTAAGGAAAGTGAAAGCGTTGCTGAGTCAGGCAGCCTGCATATCATCCCCACGGTGATTTTATGCAGCATGACCATAAAGTGATAAAAACACAGTGATGTGTAACTCCTATCTGTCTCTCCTGGTCTATGGGGTCTATTATGCCAGTGGCCCTGTACGATTTAAGTGTGAACTAAGTGATGGACATTTTGAATTTGTGGGAATGCCATTCGGCCTCATTGTTGCTCCCTCCCTCACTGAACACGCTCAGTTTCAACCTCAGGAGCTTCTTCTAACCTTGGTCAAGGAGGCCAAAGGAAAATTGCCAGTCAGGGAAGGTTATAATTTGTGGAGAACTGAATCTGGTCCATCTTCTTGTTCCTTCTCCTGGTCCCCTCACCATGTTTCTGAACAGGTATTTTATATTGCCATGCCCAGATTCTACTGTCCTTCACATTTACTGCCTTGGATTTCTGCCTGCAGTGGGTTCTGGGTAATACTCAAGGGAGTGACTAAGAAAAATAAATTCCAGTAACACCTGGTGTTAAAAAAGGAAGAATATAGGTTTTATTGCACAAGAAAACCAAGTAAAACCATTACATCTTTGTCAGGGTTTGTCAATATTGAAGATGTGTTGCCGAAACCAGTTGGTTTTTATGTCCAATTAAACCTGTATTATAAGTGATTTACGTAAACTGTGGCTAGAATTTTATTATCTCAGTTACTGTGCCTCTTGGTAGCATAGTGACGTCACGCAAGAACACCTCAATACCCAGGAGAGCACAGTCTGTCGACCGAACAGTGCAGAGGTTCATTATTCTTGCTGGCATGTTGCCCTCTTGCCATTAAGCAGAGATTTCGGGTCACATGGAATCCCAGAAGACAGTGGGTCATGTGGCTGGAGTCCCTTTCCCTGTCACTGGGGCATCTTTCACCATAAGATCCCTTTAAGAGAGGGATCTTAAACTCAGTCCTTGGAGGGCTGCAGGGTCTGCTGGCGTTTTGTTGCATTATATTTCTTGATATAATTTTGCCAAAATTACTAAATTTACTATATTATTAATTTATTATATTCCAGCAGCTATCAATAAATCAAGTGTTCTGGGAAAAAATCCGGTTTCTGTAAGTGTCCTGGGCTCTGTACTAGGCTGTCAAAAAATTTCAACCCGGTCTTCTAAAAGCCAACCAATCAGGGTTAACTATGTAGCTACCAATCAGGGCAACTACTTACAAGCAAAATATCCTCCCTGTAGAAAAAAGCCCTCCCTGTCTGCCTGTCTCTGTGCGTGCACTGGAGCATCATTTGGTGGGAGGGGCTTAGGAGAGAGATGGGAGGGAGGAGAGCAAAAGTGGGAAGTCTTTTTGCCTTGTATATTTTCAAACTTGCCCACTGCAGCTTTAAGCAAGTATTTTAAGTCACTGACTCTCTATAAAGAGCCTGCACCCCTCTTTCAGATAACGAATCTGAGGCGGTCCAAAAATAGCCATGTCCAGAAAACATCTGATGACAAAAGAAACTAATCAGTTGAGCACCCAAACTCTGCCCTGGCCTGGCTAAATCGGGATGAACCCGTGACCGTCAGGCAACAGAGCCCGGCTTTGATGGAGATTAGATCTCAATCCCTGGTAATTGGCTCTATGCATGACTGCAGACCTCCGGCCCCCGCAGTTTTTGCCTGGCACTGGTCTGAGCTGGGGCTGGGGCTGGGGTTGGGGGCGGGGGGAGGGGTGGTCGCAGCAGTGGGGAGGTTCAGTAGCTCATCAGCCCCCTTCCTCCCCTGGGCTCCCTAGGCATTTGGAGTGGCTGCCTCTTAAAGCAGCAACCCCTGACGGTCATCTCCTCCTCACCCCCCAGCCACCATTATCCCCCTCATCCCTGCTGCCAGGACAGATCCTCATGGTGTCCCAGAGAGATAACATGAATGGACATCTCACACTATTGTGAGTCATGACACAGTCCTGTCTGGTTGGGATGGGATATTATTTCTTACTATTACTACTACTTCCCACCACCACCACCACCCCTGCTACCACTACTACCACCACCACCACCCCCACCATTACTACTACTACTACTACCACCACCCCGACTACGACTACGACTACGACTACGACTACGACTATGACTACCACCAGGACTACTTTACAGTAAGTAGTTCACCTTATGTCTTAAGGTCTGGAGAGATGTGCCCTTGTGAGTGAATGATGGAGCTCCAGGTCAGAGCTGCTGTGAGTGTGAACAACAGTGCGTTTCCTTCTAGCTCCCTCCCTCCCAGTCTAGGATCTGGGTAAGGCTGCGTCTTTGTCCCAGACAAAAGGGAGCTTGTTACAGGAAGTCATAAAGGGAGCATGTGACAGAGGCTGCCTTTTGTTGCCCAGCGGGCGGTCAGGCTCGAGAGGGCTGACCCACTGCGTATCACCACCACCCCCCCCCCCCCCCCCCCCCCCCCCGCAAAGCCCCCACCCTTACCTGCAGCATTGGGGGTCCATGGACAGTCCAAAACCCAGGCCCTAGAGGGAATTATTTTCTTCCTATGACTTGCAGAAAAATCTTATTTTGTACCAATGCCCTGATATGTCCTCACTTTATTGCTGGTGGTGGTAAGGTTTATTTATGGTCAAGTTGGCAGACTTACAACTGCATCACCGCCCAGCCGTGTTAGCTGTTGATTGGTCACTCTATGGTTACGGTAGAGATGGTGTAGGTGGGAGGGTTTGGAAGCCTGTGATAGGTTTGGGGGGGGTTGTTAGTTGGTAGTTGGCTTTCTTCCTGGTCTAGTTGGCTTTCTTCCTGGTCTAGGAGAAGGAAGTTACATTGCATTACATTCGTTTAATGGACGCTTTTATCCAGGGCTCTTTGCATAAAAGTGCTCAAGGTCAGTGGGGGCGTGCAGCAGCATGGATGAGTACCGAGCTTAAGAGTCGGTTATGCTGTGGCAGGAAGCGTTATAATAAACTCTCTCAGTGAAGGGAAGTAAGGAGGCTTTGCACAGGACAGGCCTTGTAAGGCCCTTTCTGGCATTTCTGGCAGAATCATTGATGGTGTGTCTGTATACATAGTTGTATCTGATCAGATGTCCCCTTGCTTTCAGGTGCGGGTTAGTCATGAGCCTGGCTCCGCCTGCACCCGCCAGTTGGTCTCTGACACCCCTATATTTAGGATTTTGGGGGAGTTTCATGGGAAACCAGGGGAGGTAACAGGGCAAACTTCCCTTTCTGTCAATCTCTCTTTTTCTCTCTTTCTTTTACTCCCAATTTATGTTTTTTGGTTTTTCTCTGGCCTTTCATCCCCTCGATCAGATTCCCTCTCCTCCTCCCTGCTTCCTCCTTTTCCCCACTCTATATATATATATATATATATATATATCTTTCATTCTCTCTCCTACACCCCATTTCTCTTTCCTTTTCTCACTCTACTCTCCTCTCTCCCTCCTTCCCTGCATGTTTGACCTCTGTTACTCCTGTGGAACACCTCTCTGATCTTTCTCAGATACCCCCTGGATGAGCTTGTTTTGTCCTGGCATGTCACGTTTGGCTTGTTAAAACTGGCCCGGTGCCAGAGCAGGGACAGGAATTCACTGCAGTCTGGGAGAAGAGTCTGAGTCTGGGTGCGATGTGCACATAACCAGAGGGCAGCGTCAGCTAATCCCAGCAGGCAGAGCCCCTGGAGGAACAATAAACAAGGTGCTAAACCTGAGCACTTTGCAGTAAAACAGCTGCGGTTTTAACATCAATTTTCCATCGAAGCACTTGAGACATGGAACAGGTAGTCAGAACGTGATCTAGATCTGGGGTCGCCATCTCTGCTACTAGAGGGCTACTTTCCTGCTGATTCTTATCAATACTTAGCACTTAATCAGTCAGTTAAAGAGCTTATTATGCAGTTTATTCTCTTCACCTGGTTGGCTCTCCAGGGTCAGGGATGGCTACCACTGATCTAGCTCTAACCGTAGAATTGCTGTGGGCAATATTCAGCACAGGTTTGTTTATAAGGTGGCTCAGAGGCTTTCATCGGTTGTGTTGGAACATGACTAAAGAGTCGTCATGGAGATTGGAATGCAAGTAATGGAAAAGGAGAAAGGAAAATTGCTTGTTGACCCTAAGGGACAAGCTGAAACGTTCTCCTGAAGAAAACTACAAATACTATCGACTAAAAACAAAAAAAACAGGAGACGTTGGGCTGGTCAATGGATGCTCAAAGGTGCAGTACTCTCCCCTTTTAAAATTTGGCATCTCCAATCCGACCTGATTTTATCGTGTCCAATTTGCAAACTATGTCTAAGTGCACTCATATACACCCCCTGCTCCCATCTCGGGAAAGTGAAGACAACTTGCAGTTTTCCTCCGAAAACACGGCAGCTGCTTCTTTTCACGCTGCAGCCACAAGCCGCACAGAGCAGGGGTGGAGGAGACCCAATCATACGTGTGTATAGAGAACAAGCCACAGGCACCAGGATAGCCAACAGGGAGTTGCTTGAGCAATGAACACTGTTCTCCCGACAACTGAGTCCCTTCCATATATCCATTGGGACGCAAAGCCAATTGAAAGCCGCCCCTGCGCGGCTGCCGGCCGCAGTCGGCACTGGCACGGGTTGGATTCGCTCGGAAACCACGGTAGCAGTACTCACTTTAAAATAAGCTGTACCAAAACATGTGAGCAGTGGTGTGTGCTGGTGTGTATGTTACAAATGATTAATTAATCTATGTATCATGTTCTGGCATCTGGCTTTTTTCCCCTTGTGTGGGCTTCATGTTGACTTGGTTACGAATCCCTCGAGTAAGGGAAGCATGGGGTTAGCCTACTCCCCGGGATTCCCCAATTACGAGGAACCAGGCTAATTACAGTATTTCCACGCCCGTCTATCAAGCGCGTACGCGAGTCACGCAGCTGCTATGTTTCCGCCCCGACGCCCTTGAGTGACTCTGGTGTATCGTGGCACCCGTGACCTGCGGCGAGCGTCCCCTCTCTCTGCGACCCGGTCACGTCTGTCTCTAACCTGTACCCTCTGATTATATTGGCAGAGGAGACAGCCGAACGGAAACCCACACAGTGACCAGAGGGGACGATCGTAACAGTGCGCACTCGATGTTGTGCGGGGGGAACAAAAAAAACATTAAATGAATTGCTGGGAACGCAGAGAGCTGATGAACAGAGATGCAGTTGATGGCTTGTTTGTGCACATTGGCTCTCCTTGTAAGCTTGTTGAGCCACGACTGGGAGGTTCAAGAGGAGGTTCCCTCAAGTATTGAGATCAGCCTGCTCACAGTTTAGTGAGGGTGTTTGCAGAACTGCTGTCTGTTTGAGGCTTTGTGGAGCCCTGTGAGTGGAGCCCTGTGAGTGGGCTTCTCATATTGACTTATAGAATAAATAAAAAGTTTAAAATGGCTTTCCATTTTCACCTGTGAAAAATTCTCTAAGCTTCAACAGGTTGAGTGACTGTTACAGGCATATTTGAGTATTGAGCAGTCGAGTCGAGAGAAACAGAAATAACCTTTTATTAAATGATGCTTAATGGACTGGAGTGGGGATGAGGGAACTGCGCATGTGTTTATTTGTTTATGACACAGAGCTGATGTTGTTTGGAGGGGGTAGGGGGAGAATAAAGGTGGCACAGCTGGATTAGTGGTTGAGTAATGTTGAAATCACATGAGGGAAAATCTGTCAATCAATGGGAGAGCTGCCCCGAGGCCTAGCAGAACCTCACTAATCCTGATCACACCACTAGATCGCACGCACGCACGCACGCACGCACGCACGCACGCACTGAGCATCATAATTTATTGGACAGCGACACATTTCTTGTTATTTTGGTTCTGTACTCTAGCACTTTGAGTTTGAGGATACCATTTCACATTATTCTACATTATGTTAAACTGTCCAATATTTTTTGATTCCCGAAAATAGGGGGGGGGGGGGAGACGATGTACTAAAGGTTCTATCATTTATAAATGGTTCATCCGATTTGGATGAAAATATCCCCTCAAATTAAAGCGGACAGTCTGCACTTCAACCTCATTGTCATTTTCAAACTCAAAGTGCTAGAGCACAGAACCAAAATACTAAAAATGTGCCACTGTCCAATGAATTATGATTATCACTATATAATGTGTGTATGTAATAAAATACCAAATACTGAAAAAGCATTAAATATGAAGTGCATCGATGCAAATACAGATATAGATGTGCACATGCTGATGACTGTGGGTGATGGTGCCGATGATGGATTTAGGTTTTGGGAGCCAGTAGACAGACGACGGGTCCATTTACCTCCATCAGAGCGCAGTGCTTCTGGGGATTAGCACTGGCACCAGAGGAAATTACATCACCATTGCTGGCGAGACCGCATGGAGAGACTCATTAACGGCAATGAAATGAGCACCAGCTCACAGTTCTGCTGCTGGAGTAGAGTCTCGGCTGACTGCTCTCCTGTCCCTGGCCTGAGTCAAGGCCCACATTGCTGAGAAAATCAGTTTTGAGAAGACGATAGTCAAAATACTGTTCACAATGAGAAAGGGAATGAGACAATGTCTTCTTGAAGACAATGTCAAACCTGAAGCTAGACTAGAACCTTCCTTCAGGTCAACATTTTAGCTTAACCTTGACTCACAATTTAGTTAATAGCAAACACAATTTGGTGAGATCAGCAATCGGAAAAGGAAAATTTCATTCAACTTTTTAGTCAGTGACCAGGTGGGTTGAGTGGAACAGCGGAACAAACAGCCGAAGAGTACTGACTGCACGGCGTTAGCAGGCCATGTAAGGGACAGCAAGGTATCGTGGTATGCAGTAGGAACCAACAGAGCTTGTATGACCGGGCGCTCTATTTTTGGAGCTAGATGCCTTTTGGCCCGTCCACCTCATTTGGGTGGTGGTGGTCACACTAGGGATTGACCGGACTTCTGTGTGTAGCCCAACATAGGTCACGTCATGCCACACCCATTTTGTGACTATGCCGCCCGTCTGTGGTCACGCTTCCAGAACGTGATGGGGGGGTCCTCAAGTGTCTATCTAGATTGAGTTCATGGGCCATGTGCCGGTTTTTAAAATGTTTGTTTTTGTCATCTGCATCCCCGCTCTCTCATTCCGTCACCATGAATCCCGCCATATCCTAATGCACATCCCCCCTCCAATTACAGGCAATTCTCTGCGCAATAGCCAGTCACTCGCATTTGCAAATATAACCAAGTGCATTTTGCGTCAGAATGCGAGAGGCTGAACCACGACACACACACACACACACACACACACACACACACACACACACACACACACACACACAACCCAGCATATCCTGGATCAACTAGTGTAAAGCAATCTATCCGCACCCTCGATATCAGCCCACGTCTGCTGGCATGTGGTATTCAATTTTAATACACCCCCTGTGCCCCCACACTGAGATCAGCCAGACTGAGGAAGAGGGGCCAGTAGGTCAGGGGTCACAAGTGTGAACCCTTAATGGCAGGGTTAGGGTTAAGGTCTTAACCCTCCTCACGTATTGTGTCTAACCCAAGAGATGAGTACCTCTGCTCAGCCACGGCCTGTACAACACACAAGGTCATACATGGTAATCATTCCTACACAAACCAATTCAATTTAGAAACCATGATGTCATAGATTGCAGTGAGAGTCGCTGGGGGGGGGGTTAGGGAACGGGCCTCACGCTTAACACGCACGTGCAAAGGAGAGCCGTTTGGAGACGGGGCGCGTAAAGGCCGGGCACAGGGCGAACCCGTCCGATTCCAGTTCCCGGGCCCAGTGGGAGGGGGAGTTCAGTTTGCAGGGGCGGTAGTGGGCGGGGCTGTAATTGGAGAGCGTATGTTTCTATAAATGACCGTGGCAGTGAACGCGGCTGCCTTGCTCAGGCACAAAAGGCGGTGTTCATTTACACCCCAGGACAATGGCCCTGAACAGATGGAAAACGGGAGATACACTTTCTTTTTGGCCTTCTGACCTTATATTTCATGGCCTTACTTTTATTTGATTAAATGCAGACGATCCGGGAGTGGAGCAGCCAAAGGCTAAAAGCTAAGAGCTAATCGATAAAAGGGAACCCAGCTAAGCAGCCTCTTAGATCAAGAGAATCCCTTTAAGCGTGTGCCTGGTAAACAAATCTATCACATCTGTGAGCTTCACACCTGCGTCGCGCAGTCTGCCGCGCTCGCGTTAACATTACATTGGCAGGTCCACATTTTCAACGCTATTCCTTGGCTGGGAGGAGAAAACGACCCTTAACTGCTCAAACATCTGAAACCCAGATCATACCCTGCCGCCCCACACACACCCTGCCGCCCCACACACACACACACACACAGTGCCCTGCTGACCCACACACACCCTGCCGCCCCACACACACAGTGCCCTGCTGACCCACACACACCCTGCCGCCCCACACACACACACACAGTGCCCTGCTGACCCACACACACCCTGCCGCCCCACACACACACACAGTGCCCTGCTGACCCACACACACCCTGCCGCCCCACACACACAGTGCCCTGCCGCCCCACACACACAGTGCCCTGCTGACCCACACACACACACACACACACACAGTGCCCTGCCGCCCCACACACACACACACACACACAGTGCCCTGCCGCCCCACACACACACACACAGTGCCTTGCCGCCCCACACACACAGTGCCCTGCCGACCCACACACACACACACACACACACCAACACACACAGTGCCCTGCCGACCCACACACACAGTGCCCTGCCGACCCACACACACACACACACACACACACACAGTGCCCTGCCGACCCACACACACAGTGCCCTGCCGACCCACACACACAGTGCCCTGCCGCCCCACACACACACACACACACAGTGCCCTGCCGCCCCACACACACAGTGCCCTGCCGCCCCACACACACACACACACACACAGTGCCCTGCTGACCCACACACACAGTGCCCTGCCGCCCCACACACACACACACACACACAGTGCCCTGCCGCCCCACACACACACACACACACACACACACACACACACAGTGCTCTGCCGCCCCACACACACACACACACAGTGCCCTGCCGCCCCACACACACACACACACACACACACACACACACACACACACACACACACACACACAGTGCCCTGCCGCCCCACACACACACACAGTGCCCCGCGATATACCTGCAGTTATCTTTAGGCGGGTGGCTGTGTTAACGGATGCCGCACTGGGGTCTATTGGGTTAGCTTTGCATGCAGCGAGACGTAACTCTCGTTGTCACCAGGGCTATAACTGTGGCTGGCGGAGGGGGAGACTCCAATCTCTTATGTGGTTCTGTCTGTGTATGTCTTCTCTCTCTCTGTCTGTCTGTCCCTCAGTTCTTCTTTTGCTTCGCTTCTTTCCATACTGCTCTTTTCCCCCTTTCTCTGGCTTTCCCTCTCACACCCCCCTATTTTTGTTTCACTTTATTTCCTGCCATCTCTCTTTCTCTCTCCCTCATGTTTCTGTGGTTCTTGGTCGTCCATTATTTCAGTGAGACTTTACAGATGCCTTCTCCCGACTGGGAAACACGACCTCGTCACCTAAGAGCTCCTGGCTTGCGCAGGCCCTGTTGTCCTGCAACCCAACACGGCACACAGGTTATGTTGCTGCTTCAGGAGGCTGCGCTGCAGCGGAGACTTGGCTTGTAACCAGAAGGCTGCGGGTTCTAATATAAGAGCTATACTCCCAAAGCAACAGATGCTCGTCCTGAACCGGTTCAGTTGTGAAGTACAGCACATCCCATTCTGAGGACACAGTGAGCGCCATAATTCATTGGACAATGACACACGTTTCGTTATTTTGGTTCTGTACTCTAGCACTTTGAGTTTGAAAGGATACACATGAGGTTAGGGTTAGGGTCAGCTTTAATTTGAGGGTTTAATTTGCTGTAAATTACACTGGACAGTATGGAACACATGGTTGGCTAAATGGCTCTAAGTCATCAAGGGTCTGATATATCAAACAAGCCTTAAACCATCACTATGCTGCCAGATATGCAGTAGATATGAATAGATAACTTGAAGGGTTTCTTCTCCTGACTTCCATAGAGTTCAATTGGAAAATGTGTCAGGAGAAACAAGTGATCCAACTTAGTGATCCATTCCTATCTACTGCATATCTGGCAGCAGAGTGATGGTTTGAGACTTGTTTAATACCTCAGACCCTTGATGACTTACAGCCATTTTACCAACCATGTATTCCATACTGTTCCAGCATAATTTACAGCTAAATCTAGTCCCACCCCCCAATTCCCATAGAGATCCATTCAAATGCAGAGACGTTATAGTATCGCTTGTAAGAGTACCAGAAAATAAGATATCAAAAGTATTTTTATTGTTGGGTCACAGACATCAGGAAGTCATGGCATGCAAAGGATATGCGACCAAATATTGAAAATGATTACTTTATTCTACATTATACTAAACTGTCCAATACGTTTTGATGCCCGAAAATGGGGGGACTATGTACAAAAGGTTCTATAATGTCTAAACAGTTAATCTGATATGAATGAAAATTTCCTAAAATTAAAGCTGACAGTCTGCACTTCAACCTCATTGTCATTGTATCCTTTCAAACTCAAAGTGCTAGAGTACAGAACCAAAATAACAAAAAATGTGTCACTATCCAATGAATTATGGCGCTCACTGTATGCTTGGTTAGCGATCATAATGTCATGCAATATATTCCGAAAAATACCACACTTTTAATGCATAAAGTATGCCAGAGGAGTATGAAATAATGCCTTAGAGATGAGTGACGTTGACGGGGACAGTGGGGTAGGGATAGGTTGTTGCTATAGGTTGTTGGTTTGGGCTGCCTTTGTACCCTGTAGGCGAGTTTGGTCGCTGTACTCTCTGCTCAGAACACAGCAGAGTTCCTGTAATAGTGCCGTTGTGTTCCCAGCAACACTCTGGTTCTGTTCCAGTGCAAAGGTCACACCCAAAGGTCACACCCAGTTCTGAGCTCCAAGCTCTCTGGCTGGGCAGGTGGCACTGCAAGGGAATGCTTTTACGAGACTCCGACTTAACTGCCGGGGATTAATAAAACTGTGTTGCAATTTGCCCTGTTCTCCTGCTGAAGTCTTTTCCCGCCCATATTTATCACGTTTTAGAAAGGGCGTGGAGAGGGCTTTATAGATCCTCTTTTTTTGTAAGAAAGCGGGAGACATATCGCAGGTTTATTATTTTAGTGATTAGTTTGTTTTTGTGCAGTGTTTTCACAGATTATTACATAACAGCCTGTTAACCTGCCCGCCTGAATGCTGTCTGGTAACGCGAGACACAAATGTGCAAACCTAGACATGAAAGCTCGACCTATGACCCCATGTACGTGGTGTTGAATTTCGGCTGATTCTGGTCGTCGCGTTGCCCTGCTCCGTGTCACAGACCTAACCCTGAAGGCTTTCTCTGAGGAATAGAGCACTCTGGAATCTCTGCTGCCGTGATTTCACATCATCATTTGTTACCGTTTTATTTTTGCCCCCACACACACAAAACAACATGAGATTCTGTAAACCAGCAAGATGTGTACATTAATTAAAAAAAATAATATATATTTTTTAAACCTGGTAACAGGAAGAGATTTTGAAAGTTAGCTGGAGCTTAGATGTATCATCGGTTTGCCGAATTAGTCTTGGAAATGGATATAGGTGGCACGTTGGTAAGCTTGCCCTACGGAAGAGACACAGTTCTGTCTTCCAGATGTGAATGGTAACACTTCCTGTCTCAAGGAACAACTTGGGCTTCAAATGTTCTTTCAGTCCTATAGCGGTGTTCTTTTTATAAAGAAAATTGAGACTGGATTTCAATTTTCAAATAACATGCAACAGTTACACTCATTCAAGCATGAGGGTGAAGGGTGGAATTTAAAAAAAAAAAGAACCAGATGAGTATCCAAAATAAAGACTACTAAATATCACATTGTACGAAAGAATGACTGAGATATAGACCACCCAGCCAACCTTCCAGCTCACTTCAGATGCCACGGCAAGTAATAGATATTAAGAAATATGCTCACAAATATGAATGATGGGGCATGAAAAGATGTGTTTTTTGCATTGATTTAATAGGGGGAAAAAAATTATTTCACTACAGCTGAAAATGGAATGTTCAAAATTCTATTGTGCCATCTTATTGACAACAACATATAGGCTACGCCACCAAGACATCCCTGTGGTGTGTACCTTCTATACTACTCGCCGTGAGAGTTATTCCTTGCCATGCGTTTGCCTGGTCTGGCCCTGATTCTGCCCTGTTGCTTAAAACATTTTATAACTCAAGGACCTGACTCTGGCACGGACTTTGGACCTGCAGCGTGATTATTGCAGAGATCGGGAAGCAATCGCTGCTGGCTGGCCTTCAGACTGGGAGAAGTTGGGAGACACGCTGGTCCGGTTGGGTCATTGGGCTTACAGAAGCACCATGTTGGGTCATTGGGCTTACAGAAGCACCATGTTGGGTCATTGGGCTTACAGAAGCACCATGTTGGGTCATTGGGCTTACAGAAGCACCATGTTGGGTCATTGGGCTTACAGAAGCACCATGTTGGGTCATTGGGCTTACAGAAGCACCATGTTGGGTCATTGGGCTTACAGAAGCACCATGTTGGGTCATTGGGCTTACAGAAGCACCATGAAAAAAACTTTATTAAAATGGAAAAGAGGAGCAACCTGTAACTTCTAAGTCACTGAGTCTATAAGTGCACCGAATACATAGAGACAAACAGGACTGTGCTTAATATCCACTGGATAATACTTGCTCAACAGCATTCATTTAATGTGTTATAAGCTGTAGACATGTGTTAATACTTGAATTTGAGCGTGAGTGTTGCAAGTGTTGATATACTTGATGTACTCCTTTTCGAAGGATTATGCAATGTTTATAAACTATATAAATCATGTACATTGCTCCAATGCACATTTTTTTCCCCCCTGTTGCATTTTTTCCAACATAATTATTTAGCATATTGGGGACATTGTGCCACATTGGAACACCCGGCTAGCCGAGGTACTGCTGTTTCTTCCTGTTGTGTAAGGCACTTAAGGGGCCAAGTGGCGGAACTTTATAGCATTGCATTACAGTACAGCATTACGATGCTGATGTTTCAAGTGCATCTTTTAAGGATCTGCATGTGCCTGAGGCTTGGGGGGGAAAAAAGGCATTCCCTTTCCAGGAATCCTCTCTCCTCCACTCCCTGGAGTGGCCGCAGAACTCCCAGAATTCAGTGCGCCTGGGCCGTGGCACCTGCCACGCCTGTGAATCAGGCGAGCTGCGCATCAGTCAACGACGCGGGATTTTCGGGGCTGTCTGTGAAATACGATCGGCGCGGGAGGCTCGTAATGCGTTCAGTTAATGGAAACAAAAAAAACATGGTGAAAATTCCTTTAGTGCCACCATGCAGAGTGAGTTTCAGATGGGAAATATGAAATAAATTGAAATATTCATTTTCGCCTTTGTGTGTCGTACCTTTGTTTTTAAATGTACAGTCTAAAACTGAACAGCTAGCCCCCTTCTTCGTAGCCATTGTTTACATGAAAGGGGGAGGTCCCCTCTTACAAAGGAGTGAGGATATGAAATTAGCGGGTAAAAGCTGATTGGCTGACTCAAGCGAAGTCGGTTTTCTATGTAGAAAAACCCCGTTGTTCAGATTAGCCTGTTTCAAGAAGGAAATTACTAAAATCTCAGCAACACCTTAAACCTCTCTCTTCAAACAAATGCACAAATCGCACAATTGTTACACTACCAAAGCAGAGTCGACAACCCCTGCAAGACATTCAATTGCGTGCATTTCATACTATGTACCCTTTAAGATGATTTAACTGGGGAACATGGGCTGTGTGTTCAACTGAAGAGTGGTGCTCCATGTCCAGAGTGTTTGGGCCAGGCTCACTGTAGTCCTTTCAGTAGGAGGGGCAGAAGTGTTGTGGTTCCTGGCACAATGGGATATTCATGGGGATAATCCAGCAACTGGAGAGTGCTTTGGCCGTATAAATGGATAGTATTACTGGAGGTGGTGTTCGTGTTCGGGGGGGAGGGGGGGGGTGGTGATCACCAGGCAACCTCCACTAAGGTGCTTACTTGGAACTGCTCTTTGTTCCACATGCTTGCATTATTATTAACACTAAATAGTAGTATAGTAAAACATTTATTATATTATTATTATGTATAAAACACATTGTACATTGTATCAATGTGTGATTCATGAGTAGGTTGTACCTCTTGTGCAGGTGCCGGTTTTAATTAGCTGTCTCTTTCTCCAAACTCTTTCCTCTGTGATTAAAGTTCCCTCCTACCTCCCTCTTAATGAGAAATGCCAATTAAGCATGGATTTAATTGGACTCAGCGAGAGGGAGACGGTGAGCAGCTGAAATCTCTCTCAGCAGGATTCCATCCGACCGTGCACATTAATGACCTTCTCCCCACAAATGCCACAAGTTAACCCGGAGCCCTGTGTAAGAAACCGGGCCAACAAGCTCCCCGAGACACACGATCCCACCCGCCTCCCCCCCAGATTACTGTCAGTCCCGATTACTGAAGGGGAGGTGACACAGCGCTCTCGCGGTAACGACATGCCCGGGTGCGAGGACTAGAAGAGTGGAGAGAAAGCATCGGGACTGGGAGCGGAGTGGTGCGCAGGGGAGGGGAGGGGTCAGGCGGTGAGGGCGTGGCTCTCCCGGCAGAGAGGATTAGGGCTGATTGTCAGGGCTCAGAGCATAGTAGAGCTTCAACGACCAGCTGTTACTCCCATAGGCCCTTAAGCCTCCATGCTGTGAGGTGGGAACAACACAAAGAGAGGGAGTGGAAGAGAGAGAGAGAGAGAGAGAGAGAGAGGTGGGGTAGGAGGGAGAGAGACAGCCCTCGATTTTCTTTAATCCTCCACAGTTTTAATAATCTCAAACATGTATCAATAATTCAAGGTATAGAGAAAGAGTAAACCCCTCCTGGACGGCTTCCCGGAAATTCCTTTTATGGCACTCTTGATCCTCTTTATTTATTACATACACGTAACTGGGTGATGGAGACATAGTATGTCTAAAAGCAGTTTTCCACCAGCATACGGTATACAGGTGCAGCTCAAAAAATTTGAATATCGTGAAAAAGTTCAATATTTTTTGTCACTCATGTCAGAAAGTGAAACTCATATATTATATAGATTCATTAGACATAGAGTGAAATATTTCAAGCCTTTATTTCTTGTAATTTTGATGATTATGGCTTACAGCTAATGAAAACCCAAATTCAGTGTCTCAGAAAATTAGAATATTACATAAGATCAATAAAAAAGGATATTTTAAACAGAAATGTCAGCCTTCTGAAAAGTATGTTCATTTCTATGCACTCAATACTTGGTTGGGGCTCCTTTTGCATGAATTACTGCATCAATGCGGCGTGGCATGGAGGCGATCAGCCCGTGGCACTGCTGAGGTGTAATGGAAGCCCAGGTTGCTTTGATAGCGGCCTTCAGGTAGCATTGTTGGGTCTGGTGTCTCTCATCTTCCTCTTGACAATACCCCATAGATTCTCTATGGGGTTCAGGTCAGGCGAGTTTGCTGGCCAATCAAGCACAGTAATACCATGGTCATTGAACCAGCTTTTGGTACTTTTGGCAGTGTGGGCAGGTGCCAAGTCCTGCTGGAAAATGAAATCAGCATCTCCATAAAGCTTGTCAGCAGAAGGAAGCATGAAGTGCTCTAAAATTTCCTGGTAGATGGCTGCGTTGACTGTGGACTTCAGAAAATACAGTGGACATGGCACCCCAAATCATCACTGACTGGAAACTTCACACTGGACTTCAAGCAACATGGATTCTGTGACTCTCCACTCTTCCTCCAGACTCTGGGACCTTGATTTCCAAATGAAATGCAAAATTGACTTTCATCTGAAAAGAGGACTTTGGACCACTGAGCAACAGTCCAGTTCTTTTTCTCCTTAGCCCAAGTAAGACGCTTCTGACGTTGTCTCTGGTTCAGGAGTGGCTTGACACGAGGAATGCGACATTTGTAGCCCATGTCCTGGATTCGTCTGTGCCTGGTGGCTGTTGATGCACTGACTCCAGCCTCAGTCCACTCCTTGTGAAGCTCCCCCAAATTCTTGAATGGATTTTGCTTGACAATCCTCTCAAGGCTGCGGTTATCCCTGTTGCTTGTGCACCTTTTCCTACCACACTTTTTCCTTCCACTCAACTTTCTATGAATATGCTTGGATACAGCACTCTGTGAACAACCAGCTTCTTTAGCAATGACCTTTTGTGGCTTACCCTCCTTGTGGAGGGTGTCAATGACTGTCTTCTGGACATCTGTCAAGTCAGCAGTCTTCCCCATGATTGTGTAGCCTACTGAACCAGACTGAGAGACCATTTAAAGGCTCAGAAAACCTTTGCAGGTGTTTTGAGTTAATTAGCTGATTAGAGTGTGACACCATTTCCAATATTTAACTTTTTCACAATATTCAAATTTTATGAGACACTGAATTTGGGTTTTCATTAGCTGTAAGCCATAATCATCAAAATTACAAGAAATAAAGGCTTGAGATATTTCACTCTATGTGTAATGAATCTATATAATATATGAGTTTCACTTTCTAAAATGAGTGACAAAAAATATTGAACTTTTTCCACGATATTAAAATTTTTTGAGCTGCACCTGTAGTGCTGTTAAGATCCCGGATACTGGTGATCAAAAGACGAACAGAACCCCGCCGTACCTAGTTCTGGGAGCTAAATTGTAGTCCCTGCTCTTGGCTAGGTAACACGTCAAATTTTAAACATAACCGGTGGGTGTAGCAGCTGGAGTTCGGAATGCTGTAGAGTTGACTATTGATTGGGTCAAACGCAATCGTCGCAAAATCCTCACACACACACAAATATTGTAGCTCTCTCCTGATACCACAAGCTAATTTTTCAGCTATGGGAAAAAAAAATGCAGACGTTTACTGCAGGGTTTCTGCAATGGCAAAATGCAAAAATGCTACGACATACCCAGTACTGTTGGAGGCTTGGTGCTGTGGAGGGTGTTGCTGGGAGCGCCCAGGCTCTGTTGTGGTGTGTCACTCCGCTGTATTTGTTCAGGGCTGGGAGAGGCATTCTTCAGTGAGTCACTTCGGTGTGTTCTCCCCAAAGCGGTGGTGTGCAAGCTTTGTTTATACAGGATGTTGCCATAGATAAGTCTGCTGCAGGTTTTCATTTATCATTGTGCCCTAACATTATTTTAACACTATTTTAAGGTTAAAGCCAATACAGAGGGTAAGGGGTTGTAATGTGTTGCGTTCTGGGGTTGTTATGTGTGGCTGGTAAAGGTGCATTCTTTTAGGTTATGTATTTGCTTAGCTGATACTCTAATCCAGAGCTACAAAACCCCCTTTATATTTTACATATTAACCAAATATGCAGCCAGATGTTTAGTGAAGAAAGTCAAGTATCTTGCCCAAGGGCCCAGTGTGGGGACTCAGCTACAGGTTCTGTATCCTTTATGGTTCAAATCCTGTTGTATATCTGATGGACTGATTAGAGTGTGAAGGCATAGTTAGTTATTTATTTTTCCAGATTTTCCCCTTTTTTTCCCAATTTGGTAGCCAATTGGACCCTATGCAATTCAATTCTTCCCGTGTAGCAACCGCTAGAGAATCGCTGCGACAACTCCTTTGGCTGGTAGCAGGAAAGAGGGCGTGACTCCTCAAGCTCCTAACCGTGATTCCAACTCGCCCAGGGCTGTCTTGTGTGCAGCGATTCTCTCCGAGTCCCTCCCCCCACCCCGGGAGCAGCCGCCAATTCCCTCAAGGCACCGGCCATACTCGGATCCTCGGGGCGCCGGCCATACTCGGATCCTCGGGGCGCCGGCCATACTCGGATCCTCGGGGCGCCGGCCATACTCGGATCCTCGGGGCGCCGGCCATACTCGGATCCTCGGGGCGCCGGCCATACTCGGATCCTCGGGGCGCCGGCCATACTCGGATCCTCGGGGCGCCGGCCATACTCGGATCCTCGGGGCGCCGGCCATACTCGGATCCTCTGGGCGCAACCGCACAGGCAGAAAGTCTGCGCCTATACACCACCGGGGTGCATCGTTTTCCTTTTTATAAATACATCGTTTACTTTTTACTTGAGTCTGCTGTAGGATCTTTCATTAACAATGAGTTCTTTTTTACTTGAGTCTGCTATAGGATCTTTCATTAACAATGAGTTCTTTTTTACTTGAGTCTGCTATAGGATCTTTCATTAACAATGAGTTCTTTTTTTACTTTAGTCTGCTATAGGATCTTTCATTAACAATGAGTTCTTTTTTTACTCGAGTCTGCTGTAGGATCTTTCATTAACAATTAGTTCTTGAAAACTTTGCGTGAGAAAGAAGGGAGAGTTGAGGAGCAAACAGGGAACATGCTTTCAGCGAGGTTTATATTTCTGTGTGAACACACCGTTTTTAACAGAGCAAAGGCAAACATATGGATGGAAAAAAATGGGTCACGACCAAAATAAATCTTTTGGGTCAAAACCCTTGACCCTTGAATAAATTAATTTCCAAGGGAAATTATATGTCAAGCTGTCAGATTATTTGTTTCCCGAATCAGTTAAATCAATGTAAGATGTGAAGACAGACAAAGATTTGTTTGAGGCTTCTTTCTCATGGGAAGTTCTGTAAGGCATAAATGAATAAAACATTTTTGTATTTCGGATTTTGTTATCATTTTGCATCCCACTGAGTAACAGAAGCTACCGGGCACATGGCAGGTGTTTCCGCATGGCGCTCAGGTAAATTAGCGGTCTGACTGCGGCCGTGGGTGCTCCATCTGGACCTCTGGCTTTTGAAATGAATATCTGCAGACGGAGCTCCTTCTGACTCCATTGAAAAAAGCAGACGCTGTAACTTAGAGCCGTTTTGCGGCCGAACGGAATCGAGTTGTGTAATTCTGAAGGTTCTTAGCTATTCTGGCACTTTTCCTCTGCACAAATCTCAGCTGGCTAGGGCAGGCTATGAACGCTTCGCTCGTAATCCATACTTTTTGCGAGCTATAACTATAATTTCAATACAAACTAGTGAAAAATAAACATGGATGCCACCGACTTTTTCACTCTGACCCTGCAACACATGCGCTCAGCACTGATGCCGCTGGCTGGGGGTGTATTGAAGAAGTCACTAGTTTGTATTGAAATTGTCGGTTATAGCTCGCAAAAAGTATGTATTACGAGCGAAGCGTTCATAGCCTGCCCTTACGAGCAAAGCGTTCATAGCCTGCCCTTACGAGCGAAGCGTTCATAGCCTGCCCTTACGAGCGAAGCGTTCATAGCCTGCCCTTACGAGCGAAGCGTTCATAGCCTGCCCTTATGAGCGAAGCGTTCATAGCCTGCCCTTACGAGCGAAGCGTTCATAGCCTGCCCTTACGAGCGAAGCGTTCATAGCCTGCCCTTACGAGCGAAGCGTTCATAGCCTGCCCTTACGAGCGAAGCGTTCATAGCCTGCCCTTACGAGCGAAGCATTCATAGCCTGCCCGAGCCGGCTGAGATTTGTGCAGAGGACGAGTGCCAGAATAGGTATGAACTTTCAAATATACCCTGTGGGGTCCGTGTCGTTGCCACCCTGCGCAGCGGCTCCCCGGACTCAAACTCCCCTTTCCTGGCACCACCTGGCCCTTACTGAACTTCAGTTCTGATTACTACCGCACTCTGCCATCGGCCTTATTCACTTTAGATTTTATATTTTTAATTTGTCACCTTCACTGTGGCCCTTGTGCGTGACAGAGCGTTTAGTGCAGATTCGTTACACATAATGATTCTCGGCACTCTTTTATGGATGTGGAAAAAGTAATTACGGTAAGTGCAGGTGTAGCTCATAAAAGGGCATGTTCTAATCAGTTTCCGTAATTTAAAGACCCAGGCACCCATGATGCAAAGCTCGAGGGGGCAGGGCGTACCCTTGGAATGAGTTGAAAGTGGGGCGATGAGTTCTGCTTGGACTGAGTTCTGCTTGAGCCAATTTCTCTTATTTGAATGGTCACATGAATAACTTTTGATTTATAATGTGGCTGTGCTATGCACTCTGACCCCTGAACTCTGACGCTTTCTCCATGACAGTGTGCGGGAGAAGAGAACTGGGTGGACAGTCGAACAGTGTACATCGGTCATCGGCAACCCCCTCCGGGAGTAGAGGCGTACATCCCTCAGCGTTACCCCGACAACCGCATAGTCTCCTCCAAGGTGAGATGTGCAGAGAATCTCATCGGCATACTTCTTCCTTCAGAGAAAAGCAAAATGGCGGATCTTCCATAGGATTCCTACTCTGACCCAAAGTCTAGTAAAAAGGGTGCAACAAATTAAATGAACACTGCCTGTCCTTGGCAACGCCTCTCGAAAAGGCTAAAGAAAGAAATAGACAAGAAAGGCTAGAACTAAGAAGCTATCAAAACTAGTTCAACAAAGGAAGGAGCCCCTTCTTGTTGACAGGGATGGACTGTTTACCCCCTGGAATGCAGATGAGCCAGGTGTTGCTGAAATTCTCTGCAGCCCCACCTTCAGGCCTAAAAACACTATCTCCAAAGGAAACAACAGGGGAGTAGAAACAGGAACATACATATATATGAATGGGGCTTCACAGGTGGTAAAGATATGCTGCTCAGATCAGTGGTGGATTAACCCTATAAGCAAAATAAGCACGTGCTTAGGGCATCAAGGGAAGGAGGGGCACCTCAGAAATTTTTCATAGCTGAATTTACCATTTAAATTATTAAATTAATTAAATTTATAGCCATTTTAAAAATGTAATGAATTTTCGATAAATAAAATTTTATTTTATGGTTTATTATTGTTTATATTTTGAATTACAAATGTATGGGGGCACCAAAATTTTTTAGTGCTTAGGGCCTCTAAGGGTCTTAATCTGGCCCTGGCTCAGATGCACACTGGTGGCTTGTGCACAAACAGTTTATTCTGCCATAAGGTCACAAACACTAGTACAGACCTATCCATTTCGGCCTAAGTATATATTTCTGAAAATATATCCAAAAAGTACTGTCCTCAGTAATGTAGACGGAGTAGTGCTGTAAAAAACATGATTTCAGTAGTGTACACTGAGTTTTGATGGATAAATAATTACCATAGATGAGTTCATAGATTTTTCCATACCCATTGGTGCTTTAATAAGCCACAATTTGTTTATTGAGCAATGCTAGATCTCCTTATATAGCATTAACTACATGGATGAAATATACATTATGGTAAGTACATCTTGTACATTATATATCTCCCTCCATGGCTGTGTAAAATTAACTATAGGTGCTGACGTTGCAGCTTGGCTGTTGTACAATATATTCCTTTCGAGTCCGATAAGGACGGATACTGTAGGCAACATGACCACAGGGAATTTTTATCTTGCTGTTCAAACCAGTAGAAACACAAACACCAGTGTGAAGCGAATTACCACAAAAACGCTTACAACCACGTGATTTCACGTGGACGCCTGTGTGTATGCGTCTGTGTGCGTGTTTGTCAGTTCAGACCATGAGAAACCCTCAAGCAAATCTTGTTTTACATTTCCCCCTCAGTACACTTTCTGGAATTTTGTTCCGAAGAACCTGTTTGAACAGTTCAGAAGAATTGCCAACTTCTACTTCCTCATAATATTTTTGGTTCAGGTGAGGTGTTGTGTTCTCGCTCCAGAACATTCATTTGAATTTGCTCGTCTCTGCAGCGTGTTTCAGAGTCACTAATGTGCCTTTTCTGTCCCGCAGTTGATCATCGACACGCCTACCAGCCCCATCACCAGCGGCCTGCCCCTGTTCTTCGTCATCACCGTCACCGCCATCAAGCAGGTGAACACTCAGTCTCACTCGTAAACGCACACACGCGCACACACACACACACACACACACACACACACACACACACACACGCACGTACGCGCACACACACACACGCACACGCACGCACGCACACTCACGCACGCGCACACACGCACAGATGCAAGCACAAACACACACACGCACACACATACACACACACACACGTACACACACACGCACACATGCACACATGCACACACACACACAAAAAAATACACATGCAAATGCGCACACACTTAGACCTAGTAAGTCTGATGTCGTACCGGAAAAATATTAATTTTCTTTTTGTCTAATCTTAAACATTTTAAGATGTTTTCAATTATGAAGTGACTAGGACAGCAAAAAAAAAAGAATGTGCCTAAAAATAATGGAGAGTAGATGACATCCATGTTCCAACGGGAATGGATTAGACATAATTTGATTGGATAGCTTTGATGCCATTGGGCAGATGTATAACATGTTAATCCTAGAAACAATAGAATCCCCTTGTTTACATACTCCCAGTACTGCTAAAATACGTATACCTCCACTCCACCTGATCAAAGGCCGTTTCAGCATTCAGAGAAGGAACTGCTACTTTTGAATCTTTATCATCGTTACCATGCAACGCAGTCAACAATCTCCCGACGTTAGAAAGCAGAAAACCTTCTGGTAATAAACCCAATATAATCTGGACGGATGATGGAGGCGGTATGTCTATTTAGTGTATTTTTGAGGATTTTAGTGAATATTTCAAGATCTCATTTTAACAAACCCTAGGGAAGATATGTTTGCTTCTGAAAGAATTGTCATTTTAGTATTTCACATAGAATGTAATAATCCAACTCTGTAAGCAATGGCCTGCCAGCTTTATCAGGTGTAATAATATCAGCAAAGGGCAAGCACCCCTGGGTAACCAGGACACTCATTAATCATAATCAGGAACTAATGGGTCACTGTGTTGAAAATGAAGAATCACACTATACCTTCAGAGATATAAATCTGAGGTTTTCTGCAAAAATGGGTTAACTCTACCAAGCTACATCACGGAGATGACAGCAGCTAACTACTGTCCCCATTAATGCATCTTCTCTCCTCTTCTCTCTCGCTCCTTCCTCTACACTCATTGTGTCCCATCCCTCACTTCCGCTCTCACCCTCCTCTTCTCTCCTCCCCCTCTCACTGTTTCCAGGGCTATGAGGACTGGCTCAGGCACAAGGCAGACAACGCCATCAACCAATGTCCTGTCCATGTCATCCAGCATGGCAAGGTGGTGAGGAAACAGAGCCGCAAACTCAGGGTAAGACAGAAACAGAGCCGCTAACTCGGGGTTAGACAGAAACCGAGCCGCTAACTCGAGGTTTGACTGATACAGAGCCACTAACTTGGTGTTAGACAGAAACAGAGCCGCTAACTCAGGGTTAGACAGAAACCGAGCCGCTAACTCGAGGTTTGACAGATACAGAGCCGCTAACTTGGTGTTAGACAGAAACAGAGCCGCTAACTCGGGGTTAGACTGAAACAGAGCCGTTAACTCGAGGTTTGACAGATACAGAGTCGCTAACTTGGTGTTAGACAGAAACAGAGCCGCTAACTCGGGGTTAGACAGAAACCGAGCCGCTAACTCAGGGTAAGACTGAAACAGAGCCGCTAACTCAGGGTAAGACTGAAACAGCCGCTAACTCAGGGTAAGACTGAAACAGAGCCGCTAACTCAGGGTAAGACTGAAACAGAGCCGCTAACTCAGGGTAAGACTGAAACAGAGCCGCTAACTCAGGGTAAGACTGAAACAGTCGCTAACTCAGGGTAAGACTGAAACAGAGCCGCAAACTCAGGGTCAGACTGAAACAGAGCCGCTAACTCAGGGTAAGAGTGAGAGAGGCTTGGTTTCTCATCTGCGGGGCTATGTCTCCAATGTCCCCATCACTGAGAATTACAACGTTAAATGGATGAACAAGGCATCGCTTTATATCTTTATATATCTGACGATGCGGTGAATTTAATCATTAATTCCTGTAGCATAAATCAATTCGAGGCCAGTTTTTATTTCATAATATTTATGAATGTGATTTTCAATGTCAATTCGCCCATGAGCAGAACTGGCTGTCTGTACAGCCGATAGGTCAGGAGCAGAACTGGCTGTCTGTACAGCCGATAGGTCAGGAAATGGATTTACGCTGTGACTCCAGTGTCCTAGAGCTCCGTCCAGCTTTACTGTCCAGACATATTTGTGTCCTCTGTCGCCATGGCGACAGTTCCTGTTGTATACCATAAATCCTATGACCTCAGTCATACTGCTGTCCCACTTTGAGTTAGGCCGAAGAGCATTTAGCGAGAGCGCTTAGGGAATTAGTGAGCGCATACTTGTTACCCATAATGCAACACAAACTCTCAAAAGCTAATAAAGAAAATCATCTCTTCTCATCAGTCAGTCAAATAAACTCACCAATTTTCCTGGTCACAGGTCTCTGGCTTACTTCGGAAAGCATACTGCATGATACACGAGTGGCAGGGAGGACGACCTTTGTTCCTTGGTGATATTAAAGGCTGCTAGCTGAAATACTGTACAGTTGACAGTGACAAACCATTTCAAAGCCATCTCTTAGTTCTTGCTGAGTCTGTTCCTGAGTTTGAGTCCCCATCCCTTTACTGTAACTCTAAACCCTAAACCTGACCCCTTAGCTTTTGGGAGGGACCCAATATGATGGCCATCACCCTACATCTGGCACCTCTTTTCCTCTTGTCCCCATACTTCTCTAGTCTGCAGCATTTTACAGATCCAGTAGAACAGGAGCTGGAGAACATCATATTAGTATGGTTGTGTATATGCGAAGCAAAATAGATGACCATCAAAGATAATTGGTCAGCATTACATTTGAAATACCTAAGCTATTAAGCATATAATCTAGAGCCAATATTACAGCTTTATCTTTGGTCCAGTCACTTGGTTAATAAATACATTTATTTAGAGGCGTATACATATCAATACATACATATGCGTGGGAAATGTTTCGGTATTGCAATGTCTACAGTATGTCCAGTTTTATTTCAGTGCCATCAGTGAAAACATTCTTCCTAACCTGTAAAGCCGATGATAATGCTAAGTGATCCGTTACCCCATATTTACCCACCCCCAACAATATAATACATATACATACATAATAACACAAGACATTAGATTCTCTCTTCTTTTTCTTTAAAAAAAAATTAAAAGACACATTTAAACATCATATAATTTAATGCAGTATCAAAGATTGTAGGGATCAAACATTATGCAACTGATAACTTAGAAAACAGTGCAGTCTGAAATAATATGAGAGATTGAGACAAGTTAGAAAGTGTAGTCTCAGTGAGGAATGACAGACTGAGACCAGTAAATCAGTGTAGTCTCAGTGTGTAATGTGAGAGACTGAGACCAGTAAATCAGTACAGTCTCAGTGAGTAATGTGAGAGACTGAGACCAGTAAATCAGTACAGTCTCAGTGAGTAATGTGAGAGACTGAGACCAGTAAATCAGTACAGTCTCAGTGAGTAATGTGAGAGACTGAGACCAGTAAATCAGTACAGTCTCAGTGAGTAATGTGAGAGACTGAGACCAGTAAATCAGTACAGTCTCAGTGAGTAATGTGAGAGACTGAGACCAGTAAATCAGTACAGTCTCAGTGAGTAATGTGAGAGACTGAGACCAGTAAATCAGTACAGTCTCAGTGAGTAATGTGAGAGACTGAGATCTACAAATGAGTGCAGTCTGAGTGTGATGTGAGAGGCCGGTCTCCTCAGTGTAAACTCACCTCTCCTTTACTGCGTTTCTCTTCCCTCAGGTTGGCGATATCGTCCTGATGAAAGAAGATGAAACGTTCCCCTGTGATCTCATCCTCCTGTCCACCAGCCGAGAGGACGGAACGTGTTTCGTCACGACAGCCAGTTTGGACGGGGAGTCCAGTCACAAGGTACATCATCCCGGTCCCCTGCCGTTTCCATTGACTCTTGTGTAGAGGAGGGCAGAGACTGCTAATACGGACACTCCCCTCATAGCTGGATCTTTTATTCGCTGTCAGTTTATTTGAAGCCGTGGCGTTGTGATCTTTGATCTTTCGAGGTTTTGCATCACTGCGATGCGACTTTTTCAAATTGATTTTGTGGTTACAGGAGTGAGAGGAAACGGCACCTTTTGAATTTGCTCTGAGACGGATAAATGATCCATCAATTATTCATATCCTGTAGCAGGGTAATTTCCTTTCTATCATAGCTAATGAAAAAACTATGACTGAGTGAGTCACTGTGAGTCACCCTGCTTCTGTGTTCTGGGGAAGGGGTGGGTGGGACAATTTGCAGGTTGTGCCCTATCAAACTTGCCCCTGTCCAGACTGAGCAATGACAGGCTGGATCTCCAGTGGGACAGTGGGGGTCATGTGTCATGTGTCTTAGTTTCACTGTCCCACTGGAGATCCAGCATTTCATTGCTCAGTCTGGACAGGGACAATTCTACCTGCTAGTTTTTACTATCTCAGGCTGTAGAATGTTTAACCCACTTGATTATTTACTGTGTTAGATCCCTCATTACATTCTGTTACCATCCATTCTACCTTTCGTTTAAACCGGGCCGGCCAGCAGAGGATGGGCTCACCCTCTCTAGCCAGGTTCCTTCCGAGATTTCTTTTTGGCCACCGTTTGAGTGTTTTTCTTCCCACTGGAGAGTTTTAACCTTGTTTACTGGTTGGGTTCAGGCCTGGTTTTTGCCCAATTCTCCTTTTGTTTCTCTGTACAGTGTCTTTGTGACAGTTCTCTGTAAAAAGCGCTATACAAAATAAATTGAATTGAATCGAATTGAATAGTGCAGAGACATCACTGAAACACAGTGTCAGACATCTCCACGTACTCTGTGAGAGAGCCAAGCACACAGAGAGACGCGGAGAGACGGGGAGGAGAAAGGGAGATGGATTGGTGGAGAGTGAGAGCAATTTTAAGTATTTCTACTTGTTTACATGCTTTGACAATGCTGCATTGTCATGTCCTGACAGGAATGCATCATTTGAATTTGACAGAGAAGGATAGAGAGAGAGAGATGCAACTGAGAGAGAATGAAGGAGAGAAAAAACGTTTCCTCCTCTCCTCTATCCTTCCTTCCCCTGGTTCTCCTCTTCTCTGTCCTCCTCTTTTCTTTGCTGTCGTTTTTATTTTTCTCTTTTCCTGACGTGAACGCAGGTTGAATGTGGGTCATATGTACTGAACCCTGCTCTTTCTCGTGTGCCCCTGTGCACAGACATACTACGCAGTGCAGGACACCCAGGCCTTTAAAACAGCGGAGGACATGGACAGCTTGCAGGCCACCATAGAGTGCGAGCAGCCTCAGCCCGACCTCTACAAGTGAGTGAGCAGGCTGTGTGTGTGTGTGTGTGTGTGTGTAACATCCTCTCTGTGTTTCCCTCCCTAGGAGCAGGAGGAGCTATGTGTGCGTGTATGTGTATATGCGTGTGTGTGTGTGTGTGTGTGTGTATGTGTGCTACTGTGTGCGTGTATGTGCGTGTGTGTGTGTGTGTGTGTGTGTGCGTGTGTGTGTGCGTGTGTGTGTGTGCAGGTGCTTTATCCCACTGTATGCTTTGGGTGAATGATGCAGATGCACACAGTTTGAGAGTGTTTTGGATTGAAATGTTGAATAAATGATGCTGTTTGTTTTTGTTATGGATTTGTGTGCGTCCAGCTAAAGGCTCTCTTCCTATCGGATTTCAGATTTGTGGGGCGCGTCAATATTTATCAAGACAGAAACGAACCCGCTGTGAGGTAAAACCTGCGCATATTCTCCCTTTTAGTCCAGCCAAGATTTACTTCGATTTTACTGTACATTCAAACTCCAATTTGCTTGTTGACGTTTTTAATGTTTAAATTCAATACATACTGTAAGTACACGTATGTTTATATTCAATATATTTATCTGACTGAATGAAGTTAGGCTCTAGGAAACAATTAATTTCTCCCCAAGCATTTATAATTGGTGTTAATGAAGCTGCGGTGGAAATATAACTAGATTTTTAGAATAGGATGAGCTCAACCGTAATTGAGATGGCAAAAATCTGCTAGGCTAGGGTATGTATGAACCAGATCCCCACTTCAGTGTGAACCCTAGACATCTCTTATTCAGTGCTAATGAATGTTCGTTCTCCCACAGCGTAGCACTGATCTCATTATATTGCACAATTACGGCTGTGAATGCCCAGGACTGCATTCCTCCATTAATAAGCCCCTTATGTTTCTGATTCCAGGCCTTTAGGCTCAGAGAACCTGCTACTCCGAGGAGCCACACTGAAAAACACTGAATGTATTTACGGTAACTCTACGTTATTGTATTTACGGTAACTCTCTACATTATTCACTTTCATTATAAAACACCTGAAGGGATGAAACCTGTGCATTCTTATTTTCAGACCGATCATGTAAAAGGGACATATTTTCATGGTGCTTGTGAGACTGCAGGTTTTGATTGGATTCAGTCAATATGTTTGTCCTTAAGTTGCACTTAAAGCACAACTGAAGTTTGGTAGAACTTTGGGTTGTGTAGTTACCTGGCCATGACACGAGTCCAAATGGTGGTGAAATATGTTCGTTAGTTGCTCTGTGCTCCCCTGGGGTGATAATCCAGAATAGGGTATTTGTCGCTCTCCATTCACTTCTATGGGGAAGCTAAAACGGTCTCAAAATCACACTTCTAGCAAGTATACGACCGGAAAAGAAGCGGATTCTGTCAATAGGAAAAATAACTCGGTCCTCTTACATATTTTTTTGTGTGTAGGCTAATTAAAATAATTTATAAAGTATAATTTATACTATTTTCTTCAATGTTGTTACCAAGCTACCAGAAAAAAAAACACCGAAATGTCGGCAGGTCGGACCATTTCATAAAAAAAAAAAGAAATACGTACGAGAAATGCTTTTTGCTTGTATTGACAGAATCCTCTTAGTTCGCGATCGTATATGTGCTAGAAGTGTCATTTTGAGACCATTTTAGCTTCCGCATAGAAGTGAATGGAGAGCGACAAATACCCTATTCTGGATTATCACCCCAGGGGAGCACAGAGCAACTAACGAACATATTTCACCACCATTTGGACTCGTGTCATAGCCAGGTAACTACACAACCCAAAGTTCTACCAAACTTCAGTTGTGCTTTAACCTGAGCAAGTAAGAGCGAGTGTGCGATTTCTGCTTGTTCTTCGTAGCTGTCGCCATCTATACGGGCATGGAGACCAAGATGGCGCTCAACTACCAGTCCAAATCCCAGAAGCGCTCCGCTGTGGAAAAGTAAGTCCCTGTCTCACCAATGAGTGCAGTGTCAGCACATTCTTTTTGCTGTGCTGTGCAACCCCACACTTGAACTCAACCTACCTCTGCCATGTAACTGTTCTGGGTGCTATTCTCGGCTTGTTCTGCATGGCTGTCTTCATTTCAGGAGGCATAGGTGCATCTGTGTGTGTGTTGTCACTTCCTGTTTCCTCCAGCTATTTCCTGTTTCCTCCTTTAGCTTTCCCCTTCACATAAGCCGTTTGAATCAGGTGCTGTATAATTATTCTGTATAATGTACCTCACACGCAATGGTTTCCCTCCTGGTAACTTGTCCCGTCTCACTTTAGCTGAAGACAGAGGCATGCTTCAGGAAGGGCTCTGTAGTTTCTCGTCCATCCGCTGGTTTTCGCCCTGCGGTTAGTCTGATCCCGCTCACATTACACTCTGCTGCTCTCACAGGTCAATGAATGCCTACTTGATAGTCTACCTGTGCATCCTGATCAGCAAGGCTCTGATCAACACCGTGCTGAAGTACGTGTGGCAGGCCGAACCCAACCGAGACGAGCCCTGGTACAACGAGAGGACGGAAACGGAAAGGCAACGACACGTGGTGAGTTTTGCCCGCGTTTACCGTGATGCCTGGCAGCTGCGTTTCCAGTCCCTAACGCCTCTCTGACCGTGCTTGCTTCCTTTCAGCTGATCAGAGCGTTCACAGACTTCCTGGCCTTCATGGTGCTGTTCAACTACATCATCCCCGTTTCCATGTACGTCACCGTGGAGATGCAGAAGTTCCTAGGCTCCTACTTCATCACCTGGGACGATGAGATGTTCGACGAGGAGCTCGGGGAGGGGGCACTGGTCAACACATCTGACCTCAATGAAGAGCTGGGACAGGTGAACGAATGCTACATACCCAGCAGTAGAGCAGTGGGACTGTAGAGAAATGTGCCAATCCAGATTTGAGAAAAAGCATCTTCATTCCCACGGGGATGGGATGCTCAGATAAAGGAGAAGCATGTTGTCTCATGTTTTCACATAAGTGCTTAAACAGATAAAAGCATAAAGCTAAACAACCATTTTATCAATGTCAATGACGTATTGAAAGGGTTTTACCATCGATTAGCAATCAGCTGCAATAAGCTGGAATCGGATTGCCACAGGGTATGTGAAAGCGCTTCAAGGTCATGGTTTTCTTACATTTCCCATAATTCCCTTCACCCCTCCACACAATTCCATCTCCCTTAGGTGGAGTATGTTTTCACGGACAAGACGGGGACGTTGACGGAAAACAACATGGAGTTCATCGAGTGCTGCGTGGACGGGCACATCTATGTCCCCCACGCTGTCTGCAATGGGCAGATCATGCCTGATTCCGACGGCATCGATATGATCGACACCTCACCCGGAGAAAGTGGAAAGGTCAGAGACAGCGCCACGCCATGGACTGGATGTCTACTGCATGCAGTAACACATGAGATGGGGATATGAAATATAAGTAGCAATCTTTTAATAATAATAATAATAATATCGTAAATCTATACATTAGAACAGTAAAAAAGCTATATTAAGCTATATTAAGAATTTGTGTAACATCGCCAACCAATTTATGTAAGATTTTGTAAATCAAGGCTTATTTAAAAACAGTATAAAAATAAATTAAGGCAATATAAAGTTAAATGAACTGTACAGTTAAAATGCAGTTTATAATATAAGACATGAATCAGAAACAAAAGATGTTAAGACTGCTGTTGCCGTCACCTGACTTATTAACCAGGCATGGTCAGTGTCAGTGTGCCATTGTACTGTTTCGGTCAAAAGTCCCTTTGTAGGTTTAAGTGAAGTTACACTGTGGTTGAGAAGCCTTAATCCTCTGTGACTTGTATGTGTTCTCGTGAGCCTCAGGGAAAGGTTTAATTCAGCATGTGACTGCAAAATTGAATCAGGCCGGATGGATGACAAATTAGTGCAGAGATCCTGCCAATTAGAAATCCACATTTCTCAGCGTCTGATGCGTGTAATATATTCTCTGTCTCTCTGATGCTGATGTGTGTAATATATTCTCTCTCTCTCTGATGCTGATGTGTGTAATATATTCTCTGTCTCTCTGATGCTGATGTGTGTAATATATTCTCTGTCTCTCTGATGCTGATGTATGTAATGCCACCGCACTGTGTGTCACTTAGCATTGTTTTAATGTGTGTGTGTGTGTGTTAGCAATGTGAATATCTTCTCTCTGCCTGACTTTTGGCGATGTGTGTGCTTGCTTTACCCTACTGTATGCATTGGGTGAATAAGGCTAATGCACACAGTGTGAGTGTTTTGTGTGTCTGTCTGTTGGCAGTGTATGTGCGTGTATCCGTATGCTTGTGTGTGTATCTGTATGTACATGTGTGTGTGTGTGCGCATACATGTGTGTGTGTGTGTGCGTGCGCGTGTTTGTAACATCCTCTGCGTCTCCCTCCCTAGGAGCAGGAGGAGCTGTTCTTCCGAGCTCTCTGCCTCTGCCACACGGTGCAGGTAAAGGAGGAGGAGACGGTGGACGGCATTAAGAGGGGCATCCACCAGGGCAAGGCCACCTCCTTCTACATCTCCTCCTCCCCTGATGAGGTGGCGCTGGTGGAGGGCATGAAGAGGTAAGCGCTCCTCCATTACTCCAGTGATACACTGCGCCTCCCCTGCTCCAAGCATTGTTTGACGTCTCCTGTGCATGCTCTACAGGCTCGGTTTCACATACCTGCGTCTGAAGGACAGTCACATGGAGATCCTCAACAGGGAGGATGAGATGGAGAGGTGAGTCCCGCCCCCCCGCCTGCGATGCTAGGGGCTTCTGAGAAACACGCGACTAATGAACCCTCAACGGGCGGCTTCTTGACGAAGCTGTACATTGGGCACCTTGCTGATGCGTGACTTAATCTCAGCGTCTAAAAGCGGAAAACGCAGTGCCCCTGACGACCAGCTGCAGGTAGAGGGCAGCACTGAGGGCAGTCACGTGACTCGTGACCTAGGGGCTTAGCTCAGTTTATGGTTCAAGTGTCTAAAGCTTAACCACGGATTGCCGTGATGGGCGTGTGCATTTGGACCATCTGTGAGCTGATGGGGTTTAAAATAGGGGTTAAAACAAGGTTTGACAGCTGCACAGTTCAGTTCAGTTCTCAAATGAAAGTTAAAATTGGGCGCCACCTCTGAAATCGCTCTGTAATTCATTCTGGACGTAGATATCCAAGCGGTACTTGTCACGTTATCGTTTACGCGAGAGCTGGACTCGCAGTGCCCAGAACAATGGCTCAGAACACACAGGTACACCTACACCTCCTGAAATGAAGACAATAAATCCCTGACTTGCACTCTGAATAGTTACACGGCAGAGGATTTATCTGAAATGTCAATGGATTGATAATGGCTCTCTGTTCTGAAAAGCACTTAAAAGAGAAAAGGCTTTCTCTGCGGGCGGGGTCACTGCACCCCCTCTTCGCCGATGAGAGGTTTGCTGAGTGGATGAAGTCCTTCTTAATGAATGAATCCATTGATATATTAGTTTAAATTTCACACGCAGACAGACAGCTCCTTGTCTTACCTTGGTGACAAGAAGGGTAGAGGGTAGTGAGCAATCAAGCCTCAATATGCCTTCAAAACATCTATGGTACACGGCTGCCTCAATATGCCTTCAAAACATCTATGGTACACGGCTGTACAACATATTCATGTGTGCATGTGTACATTGTTTTATGCATAAATAATGAAAAGGAAAGAAGCGTTTCGTATTGTGGTCGGGACCTATTTCTGCACAGCTTTGTGACCCAGGTTCTGATTCCCGTTCCCAGGTTCGAGCTGCTTGAGGTGCTGACCTTCGACTCGGTCCGGAGAAGAATGAGCGTGATAGTGCGATCCAGCACAGGTAATTCACCCAGAATCTGGCTCTACAGAAACGACTCTGGCGTGACGAGGCCTGTGTGTGATCTTGGGTCTTCTTGTTGCAGGCGAGTATTACCTGTTCTGCAAAGGGGCCGACTCCGCCATTTTCCCCAGGGTGATTGCCGGAAAGGTGGAGCAGATCCGGGCCAGGGTGGAGCATAACGCTGTGGTGAGTCCAGGCTGCGGATAGTCCGTTACGCTGTTGAGGGGAAGCCCATTCCTGGAGGGCAGCGTTTGTGAAATTCCTGCAGGCATCTAATTATTTATGCAGCCCAATCCTTTACATGATCCGAGCTACATTTATTTATAAACTCCTGAACTATGTCTAAAGGTTCTGGTGTCCTTTTGTGAAACATTTTACTGTGGCGCTTGTTGCAACCCCGAGGCTGTATGGAGTCTATCCTTGTGAACTCTGTGGGAACGGGTTTGGCGGCAAGTAAGCGGCCAGGTGACATCATGTTGGCTGCTCTCCGGTTGCCATTGGCACCAGTACTGACCCACTTTTGTGTCTGACACAGAAAGATAATTCCTGCGCAACAGCATGTGTTGTCTTTTGGCCCCCCTGATGGAGGGGGCAGAGTGATAGAGGGCTTTTCCTCCCCAGGAAGGCTGAATAGTTTGTTGGAGACTGTAAAACCATGTAATTCTTCAGGAATGATGCCTTGGTTCTGTAGCTTTTTGCAATAAGCTTTTACATCTATGAAGTGCAGGGCAGGGGGGGGGGGGGGGGGGGAGCAGGGTATGCCGCTTTTTGTTGCTGCTTTGTTCTTAATCGCCAAATGAACACAATTCATTACATTGTTAACTCGCCTCACCTGGTTTCTGGGATCTAAATCAAAAGGTGAAAGCAAAAAGCAGCATACGCTATGCCCCTCCAGTGGCAGGGTTGAGAATGGCTGGCCTTGGTTAAAGTGACGGTTTGCTGCTCTGATTGCATGACGCGCGGCACACAGGAGGGCCTGCGGACTCTCTGCGTGGCCTACAAGACCCTGACGCAGGTGGAGTACGAGGACGTGTGCCACCGGCTGAACAGCGCTAAGCTGGCCCTGCAGGACCGCGATCGCAGGCTGGCCGAGGCCTATGACGTCATCGAGAGAGACTTCATCCTGCTGGGAGCCACCGCTGTGGAGGACAGGTACGCCCCACGCCGGGCGGGGCCCTGCACCTCTGTGATTCGCTCTTAGATGCACCTGTATTTGTGTATTTACCTGTGCACACATTTACTCAAAAGGATCACTCTTAAGGGGAAGAAAACTGCTGGATTCATTTATTGAGTGAGTTGCAGATTAAAGGTTAAAGGTCATACTTTCTTGACCCCGTGGGGTAATTCCTCTGCATTTGACCCATCCTAACTACTTTGGGAGCAGTAAGCCGCCGCAATGCAGCGCCCGATTGCGTAATTGATGGATTCGATTGGTTAATTGACTCACTCGATCTCTCCAGGCTCCAGGAGAAGGCGGCGGACACCATCGAGTCGATGCACAAGGCCGGGATGAAGGTGTGGGTCCTGACCGGGGACAAGATGGAGACGGCCGCGGCCACCTGCTACGCCAGCAAGCTGTTCCGTCGCAGCACGCAGATCCTGGAGCTGACCACCAAGCGCACGGAAGAGCAGACCCTGCACGACGTGCTGTTTGAGCTGAGCCGCACTGTCCTGAGGCAGCAGGGCGGCATGACCCGCGACACCTTCTCAGGGTTCGAACGCTCTGACACTCGCGCCTCCTCAGCACCGCTCCAACACTCGCCACCGACGAAACCTGTAAAACAATACGGTTACAAAACTGCAGCCTATCTGTGACAGTGCAAAATTATTACTACACCCTAGTAATCTGCAATCTTAATTTACAACTCTGGTTGGCAATATAACGCGTGACCGGAAGTGAAGACCTGGGGTCACATGTATAAAACTCTGAGTAAAAGAATGCGTTAAAGAACGCTCAGGGAGAAAGTCGTAAATCTGCTTTCGCAAAGTTTTGCATTTTCTCCCTCTATTTCTTTCTCTGCCTTTCTATCACGGTGATGCCATATCACACTGTCTCCAAACATTGCGTACGCATGGTGTCCAGCGTGTGCAGAGGTACGCAGGTTGTTATACTTCTGAATTTCTGCGTGGAAACTCGCTTTATGAGGGCATTTTTCTGCTCAGCCCTGTTTATACATGTGGCACCTGCTCGCAATATCAGTGCTCAGCGGTTAACTTTAACTTTTATTTAAAAGTTGCAATCACAAAATACCGGTTTTGACAGTGCGGAGATAACTAAACTGGTGTAGGCTCCTGCACCGTATGTCACCGGTTAAACTGAACAATACAAGCCTACAAGCAATTCAAATTACATTCAAAATTAATTAGTGCAAAACTGCAAATACATATTTCAAATGCATATTGCTCATCTCTATCAAACCCCCCCCCCCCCTTGCTGTCCGGTGTGTTATTATCCAGCCTCTCAAACAACTTCTACGACTTCGGCCTGATCATCGACGGAGCCACGCTGTCGGCAGTGATGAAGCCTGCCCAGGACGACAGCTCGGGGAACTACAAGGAGATCTTCCTGGAGATCTGCCGTAACTGCAGCGCCGTACTCTGCTGTCGCATGGCGCCCCTGCAGAAAGCACAGGTGTGACATCATCGCTTCTTCAGACACCAGCTTTGTCGAGCAGCCGTTTAAAATAATAATAATAATAATTAATGTAGTTGTGACTGGGAGAAAGGTCACCACCATTAATACAGCAGATTCCCACCCTGTTCTCATTATGACCAGAAAACCTGACCGGGAAGCGCATCAATACCCGTGACCAGATCGCGTGTGTTCTGTGTTCTGTGTTGTTTTCCGGTTACTTCCTGGGACATCTTGAGCTTGCTGTAACCCTCCCTCTCCCTCTCCGTGTCCTGCATGCTATATTCTGGATCTGTCTGCAAAGTCAGGCATCAGGTCCACTATGTCCTAGAGTTAGGAGCCCCAGAGACAGTGTCACCCTAAAAGTTATTTTTGGTTCTGGGCTGTCAAGATATATATTACTGCCAGCACTCCCAGAGTGCATTTTACCTACACACCTATCGCCAGAGACGATGTAGCCATAAAAGTTATTTTTGGTTTTGGGCTGTCAATATATATATTACTGCCAGCACTCCCAGAGTGCATTTTACCGACACACTTATCGCCACTGTTGATAAAGTGTGCGTTGGTGCAGGGTGTCCTAAACTCACCAAACCGTATTTCAGAAGAAGGATAAATATTGACAAATGTTGGTTCAACTGAGGATGATGTCACAGAAACGGCTGTCCTTTCAGATTGTGAAATTGATCAAGACGTCGAAGGAGCACCCAATCACCCTCGCCGTTGGGGATGGAGCCAATGATGTCAGCATGATCCTGGAGGCCCATGTGGGCATAGGTGAGGTCTGCACTTCAACAGGGGTGCGTCCCAATACTCGAAAAATGCACCCTTCTTTCCTCCACTACCACCTCCTCTCCTCCGTGCCCCAGAAACAGAACTGTGTGTTTTAATCCAATGTTGCTGATTACATCTTAATTATGGTTACATATTAATATCTTGACACAAACCGCAATGCCAGGTACATTGTATACTGTACCTGCAAATACTTGTACTTGAAATGTTCAGGCAGTTTTGCATACGTCCGGGTAGGAGAGGAGTGTTAGTGGGGGAGTGGGGGAAAGGGGGTGGGGAGTGAAGAATATTGGGACGCACCCCGGATAATTTCAACTCTTTCAGTCTCACTTCCTCTTCCTGCCACCTCACTTCCTCTTCTGTCGTTTTGCTTTGCTCATTTTTCATGTATTTTCTTTTTTAATTGAACATTTCTGGGAAAAGTTTGTTAAAACATTACCAGTTTTACCAGTTACCAATTTGAAAAGAAACTAACACTGAATGAATTCTACTGGTGCAAATAGTGTCTCAAAAGCATGCTGCCATTTCAGCCCTATTAATGTCTGGCTTCCCATCCCTAGGAATTATGGGCAAAGAGGGCCGTCAAGCTGCGCGGAATAGCGACTATGCAATCCCAAAGTTCAAACACTTGAAGAAGATCCTGCTTGTCCACGGCCACTACTACTATATTCGCATTGCTGAGCTGGTACAGTACTTCTTCTACAAGGTGAGTGGGGCTTCTCTCATGGGCTGTCAAATAACCGCACTGCATTCTGGGTAAACCAAAAAACAATTACAGTGTGATGACACGCTGCATGCCAGAAGTGTGAATTGGCACTATGAAGATCAAACAACCTAAGCGGAGATATTGATATGGGCAGAAACACCATTGTTCTGCAAGGACTGATGACGGTTGACGGTTTGTCTCTTGTGAAGACCTGACCCTTGTTTTCCTGTGTTGCAGAATGTCTGCTTTATCTTCCCTCAGTTTCTATACCAGTTCTTCTGCGGCTTCTCCCAGCAGGTACATCACGCCTGCGCACACAGTCACAAGTGTGCGTAAACACTTATACATGCACTGCCCGCTTAGCCTCCCTTGTAATAGGAATGTAACCCCGATACTACTACTTTTCTGCAGCTTACCGTGTACAGGGCTACATTGCGCTATATTGCGCTGGAATGCGTTTGAGTGATAACCGCACCCCTCTCTTCGTGTCGTCCTCTCCAGCCTCTGTACGACACGGCGTATCTCACCCTGTACAATATCAGCTTCACCTCCTTGCCCATCCTGCTGTACAGCCTCATAGAGCAGCACATCCACACGGACGTCCTCAAGAGAGACCCGTCTCTGTACAGGTGAGGCTGTGGGATTTCCCAGCATGCAATACTGCAAATGTGCAGTACCCCATTTTCCAGTGTACATCACTACGTGTACAGTATATATATCCCCACGATGCATCACCGTGTGTATAGTATACATGTCCCATCATGCATAGCTGCATATGTAATGTACCCGGTTTCCTGAATTCATCGCTGCACAGTAACCCAGAGCTTTGAACTATCCTGCTTTTTTATCAGGAGGAGCAGGGTCCATTATATTCTGCCCCACATCATCATTTTCAAGGTGATAAAGTTTGGCCCTGCCCCCTGCCCCCCCCCCCCAGGATAAATTGAAATCCCTGCCTGACTGCCCGCCTATTTTTACCCAGCTGTGGAAGCAGCGATGAGCTGCGGGGCCTCAGGGTTACTGCACTGTCCTTCACAGCTCTCATTTCTGTGAGTGAACGCAGGGCCGTGGAGACGGGCCAGTGCGTGGACAGAGCAGCTCTGACCGACGCCCGTCAAGCCTCAGCGAGGGGGGTGGGGGGGGTGGGGGGGCGTGCCTGCAATCACTGCTTTCCCCTATACACAGTGCCCTCCAAAACTATTCATAACACAGAGGAAAAAAAAGGTGTATAAAGAATTACACTAAGGAATGCAGCATGGTTGATAAGCTCACAGGTTTCTTGTAGCTGGGTATCTCCCTCTTGTATAGTCTCTTTCACATCATTGTTGGCACTGATTGTTGATGGGGCTCATAGCCCTGGTGTTGTAGAGATGGGGGCATGGCGGGGCGTGCAGTAAGAAGGGCTGATTAGCTGCTGTTTTCTTTCATGTCTCCCGTAGGGACATCGCCAAAAACTCCCTCTTGCGTTGGCGGATTTTCATCTATTGGACGTTCCTGGGAGTCTTCGATGCGTTAGTGTTCTTCTTTGGTGCTTACTTCCTGTTCGACAACACCACCTTCACCAGCAACGGTCAGGTGAGGCTTTCATCGTCATGGAAAGCACCCGGAGTGCCATTGAAGGCTTCCCTTCAATGTTTAGTGTGTATTAATCATACTTTCTGGAATTACGATCCATATTAAGCAAATATTTTATGGTGGTTGCCTCTGTCAAAGAGGAGGACCTCAAATTGTTGTGTTTTTGGGCGAAGTTACGGAAAATCTTGGAAATTCACATCTTTTCTTTGGTGACTGTACAATGAACTCAAGTCCTCAAAACCTGGAGACTCCCTTAGGGTGTGCCAGCGTCTAAAGGGGCTGTCCATTCAGTGTCTACTGCGCCGTAGCTTTGAGCTCTTAAGCTACAGACATCTTTTGTCGTACTGTTTATTTTTTATTTTATTTTTTATCATATTAACCTTTTTGATTGCTTTTTTTGTCTGTTTTTTCAGTTTAACATCTTAATTTTCTTTACTTTTTTGTCCCAATTTTTCTTCTTCTTATCCCTCTTCTTCCTTCCTCTCTCCTTTTTTTATTTTGCTTTTTTTCTGCTTCTGTTCCTTTCCTCAGCTAATGACTACAAACACACAGATGGTAAGCCTGTCTGTCCCTCTCTGTCTGTCACCCTGCTTTTGTTTTTTGTTTCACCGTTTCCCCTTCACCGCTCGCCTCTCACCCCCCCTGCAGTGCATAACCACTCGATCACTCCGTAGGCCTTTTTAACGCTCTCCGCCTGCCCACGACACCCTCTCCGCCACTCCCTCAGGTCAACATAAGTAACCCCTCCCTCCATGCAGTGTTCCATCGTGATAGCATACGTAACCTAGAGCTACATGTTGTCCATGTTGTTTTTTTGAGTGCCGCGACTGTGGCCATGCATTTCGTTAGCGACGATGGCTGATCACATAGAGCTCGGAGCATCTTCATTTCGTTAGCGACGATGGCTGATCACATAAATCTCGGAACATCTTCATCTCCCCCCAGTGCTCAAGGGCAAATGACAATTCCAGGCAGGAATGTGATGCTTTTCACAGTTCGGTGGCAATTTTGGTGAATTGTTCCACTTTGTTCGTTCATCTTTAAAAACCACCTCAGTTTCCAACATTTCAGTGGCTTTGTCTGGCTTCACTAGAGTTTATTACTTCACAAGAGTTTATGTACAACTAATTGATTTGAAACAATTTTTTTTTTTAAACTGACCACCGGAAGCATGCATAAAGCAAATCCTTACAAAGGAGAGTTACAAATTAAACCTTGTAAAACTATTGTCGTTAAATGTATTTATTTGGACATGCTGGGAACCACCAAGAACCGTTCTTTTTTCCATTTAATAGACATTTTTCTAAAATGGCTGAAAATAGTAACATCTCAAGGGTTTGTTTTCAATTTGTATTCAAATGAGAAAAGCCAGATGAACAAAAAGCAGCTCACTACAAAAGTAAGAAACATTTTAACCATCACATCACACCTTTCACTGTACAAATTTAAATTCCTTCAGTTGAATTTCATTTGCCCTTGAACTTATGTTGAAATATAAACCATTTTGTTTGTATATATATAAAAAACTAACTGAAATCTGGAATCTCTCAGAAATCTGATGAAGGTGGGTCATTCTTATTTTTATTTTTTTTTACTCACGCTGCAGTTTTCTAAAATAGAAGCTTGTTTCAGCATCTGAAAACCTGGAAGCAGGACTGATTTCACACAAGTCTTGCGTTGGCAGTAACCCTGCACAATCAGGACAGATTCTCACAGTTCCCCCCCTTACTGCCAAGCAACGTGTATTCAACTCCAAGACTGGAAATGTTATTTGGTGTTACAGGGAAGGCAGATTACATATAGGCCTCATTGTATGGCACAGTGAATAGCCTATGAATTAACGGGACAGATAAGTTGTGAAATGCCTTATTATTTATGAACGGTACAGAGAAATGTGAGTCGAGAGAAATGTGCTGACCTTCGTGGTGTTTCGTCACCTATGAGAATTCTGCTTTTTAAATATACATGTAAGCGTATCGCATGAATGGTGACCATGAATTTCATACAACTCATGCAACATTGGGCTAATCGCTGCCGTTAGCGCGTGGAGACTTAAAATGGGTGGCGGTGAGGAAGGTGGCTAGCCTTTTCTTTCATTCAAGCTCTGTTGTAGAAATCAAGAATGTGGAAACCAAAGAAGACAATTGCCTGCTGAAAGCATGCTGGTGGGCTGAGGAATTCTAGTACACTGAAATAACTTGGGAATGTTGAGAACGTTCAAAACAAAATAGGAGATGGAGGGGATTAGCCAGCTTGCTGTGAAATCAGAGCTCAGAAGTGTGAGCGACCCTAGTGATGGAAGTACTAATGGCGCCCCCTAGGGTGTGGGAGGCTAACCCTTGTCCTGTAGAGCCATTGGGTCTGCTGCTTTCAGTTTTCACCTTAATATCAGCAGCCATTTAGACTCAAGAAACAAGGTGAAGTGAGTGAACTAATCAAGTAAAACGGTTAATGAACTAACACTGTTTAGTTAAGTACTGCATAACCATGAAAACCTGTATGTTTCGCAGACTCTCCGGGTCTCAGGTTGGCCGCTCTTACCATAGACTATGAACAAGAGTGTGATTACTTCCCTTAGCTTGATGTATCTCTAGCTAAGCCATATCTACCAGATTAAACATGGCGGTTTTATAGTTGTGCCTCAATTAGTTTAGGTAGAGTAACATCTGGTACGATAAAGAGCTTCAGTTATATGATGAGCTGATATAAATTAAAACATGCTAAGCCAATGCTAAGCCAGTTCAGACCAGACAAACTAGCTCCTCAGTTCTGCCGTCACCTACCTTTCCAGATGTCTGTTGGGTCTGAAACGCCCTGAAATTTCTGCATGGAGCCCAGCAGCATCAAAGAACGATGCTAGACGAGTTGTGTACATCAGTCATCCCTACTTAACTCGGCATAACACACGCGCTCGTTCCGTGTGAACAATACCGGGTGTGGTGTGTAGGGGGCGCCATCACCTCTGCGTTTGCAATTGAACGGTTTTCTTACAGCTGCACTCCTCTTCATCACTATCAGGCAAGAGCTGCAATATCAAGGTCTGACGCATGCTGCAGTACTTATCAGCAGCAAGACGACGCGTGAATCCCAGAAACCACAGGCCGATATTCCACCCTCTGCCAGCGAGAGATGGTCGACCTGTGGCCGCTTGGACCAGCTTACCATGGGAATTCATCACACTTGAGTCCAAGGCTGGCAAAATTTTTTTGAATTTAATGCACTGCAGTAGATTGACCTGCAGGAGTGGGGTTGTGTGGCCTTCGGCAAAAAGACATTTGAAGAGCAGCTTCTTACTGGTGTTCACCGGATTTTTAATTCTGCTACCGCCGGGAAGGAAGAGATAAAACTGAATGTCAAACCAGTCAGTGCTTAGCGGTCGGTTTGGAGGTTTTCTGTGTTTTAATGGCTGTCTTGTGACTAAGATGCCTGTGCAAAAAAACATACGTGATGACGGCAGCAGCCAGGGGGCGCCATTATGCATGTGACTCACAATGTCTCCATTCTTGCAGATGTTTGGGAATTGGACCTTTGGCAGTCTTGTCTTCACTGTACTGGTATTTACAGTCACGCTTAAGGTAAATGTGAAAAAAAAAGCCATTGAGCCGATTGGATCAAGAATAACGACTTCAAATTTTGCTCTCTGCACACTTGCATGTCGGTGTGTGTTAGCGGTGTCTGTTGAGGTTGGCCTTTGACCTCGCGCTTGGTTTGTCCATTTTCAGCTCGCCTTGGACACGCACTACTGGACGTGGATCAACCACTTCGTCATCTGGGGCTCGCTGCTTTTCTATGTGCTTTTCTCTCTGCTGTGGGGAGGAATCATTTGGTATATCTTTCATTATATGACTTTTAGGCAGCTCTTACGCGTACAGTGATAATTATTAGACTGCAAAGAATCGCATAGCATTGTAAGGTCAGGAAACTGTCCATTAATTGACAATATTTGATTGCTTGACAAATTCACATCCCTAATTTGCAGTGCTTACAGCTTCTCACACAGTAGCAGATGTTTTTCAGGAAATCAAATGAAGTGTCCAAGCTCGTGCAGTAACAGCAATAGCAATAGCAATAGCGCTTTGTTATTTAACGCTCAGGACCAGAGTTGTAGTGATTTAGCTCCCACACTTTGTGCCCCTCTCGTTGTAAATGGTGGAGAATGCGGCTCTGACGGGGCTCGATCTCTCCGTCCAACAGGCCGTTCCTGAACTACCAGAGGATGTACTACGTGTTCATGCAGATGCTCTCCAGCGGCCCGGCCTGGCTCAGCATCATCATGCTCATCACCGTATGTCTGCTGCCCGATGTGCTCAAGAAGGTCCTCTGGCGCGCCCTGTGGCCCACCACCACCGAGCGTATCCAGGTAACGGCGGCCATTACGTTTCCCTTCTCTGGTTCCGGTTTCATCTTTCACATTCGCCTATTTTAGTCATGTGCCCTCAGTACACACACACTAACACTAGATTTGTTTTCTTTTGTGGGATGACTGCTACATGGAAGATGTGTTGGGGCCTTTTGTTTGTTTTTTGTTTGATTGGTTTTTTGGATGTGGAGACAAAATGTTTGTTACATTTTTTCAGATGTTTGTACAGATACTATCAGAGTCGGGGCCTCCTGGAGGTTTCTGAATTCTGAGAGACTTATTCTGTCTGTTGTTTGAGTAATCATGAGTGATTTATTGAGTCATTTTATGCATTTAGTCTTTGGTTCCTTTTCATATTTGGAGTAATACTTCTTTATCTTTAAATAAAACCAGCGGAGTATTTCACAAAGCAGTATTATTGAGTTAGCTGGATCACTGCACTGAGTAAAATCCAGAAACAGCTCTTTTTACTTCAGTCCATGTTCCAGATTTGGGAGGGTTCCAGCTTTTACTCAGTGCAGTTATCCAGCTAACTCAGTAATCCTGCATTGTGAAATACCCCTCTGGTAAAAAATACAGGCTCAGGACCTGTGTTTCCTGATTTTAGTTCCTTGTCGTGTTCCTGGTTTTGTGTCTGATTGTCATTGTATTTTGTTGTCCATTTTTATTTATTTTTGGCTTACGTTATTTTATTATTTTATTTATGTATATTTATTTTATTATTGTTTTACCTGGTTTTGGGATAAAGGTTCCTTCACATTTTTATGAACCAATCCCATGAGAGGAAATTCCCCTTGAAGGTTTTTGCTGTCCCACTCAGCACAAGGGAACACTGATGCGTCAGAGAAAAACACATGTAAATTTATTTCCAATTTAAGCTGTGTCAGAGTACAGAAAAAAGGTTTATGAAGTCGACAAATCTACATAATTTAGGCACAGCGCAGGTGATACTGTGGCTGCCAATGACATCGAACAGTCAATGAAATCTAACAGCACGTCCGTCATAGAAAACTAATTTAAATAAATATTGGACTAATAAGCATTAGTCTCTCTGACAGGCTAAGACGAGCTTTGACCGGGTCAGATACGAGATGTGTTATTGTTCCAGAGCCACGGATGCTTGAGTGCAGATGATAATTGAATGCTAATTGTCAAACATCACTTCCCTTTGAGACATCCTTTGATTCTTATTTCTTAGAGCCATGGAATGTGTGTGCAGGGCATAAAATTAACTTATTCATCCACTGGCCAGAGTGGCTTGTGGATTCTAAAAGTCACCAGCCATTTTCAACATTTTACCAGCCACATTACCTTTTTCAATAGAAAACAACCTGGTTTATCACCTGCCAAAGTGGCTGCTAGAGTAAAAATCTTACCAGTCACAATCAAGATTTTAGCAGCGTTTGACTGGTGGTGGATGTTCATTTCATACCCTGTGTTTGTGTGAGACCTATACAGTATATTCACTTTAAAGCTTTTTTTTACTGTGACCGCCTGTCTCTCTCCTTCCTCCCTCTCCCTCGTTCTCTACTCCTTCGGCTGACCCGAAATTACCCACTGCTCCTTTCCCTGCTGCACCGTTAACCTCTGACCTCTCCTCCCGCTGATGCCTGGCTCTGTCTCTCTCTCTCTCCGGGGAAATGGCAGACTAAGCGCCGGTGCCTCGCTGCCGAGCAGTCCACCATCTTTATGCTCTCCCAGACCTCCAGCAGTCTAAGTTTCTAGCTGGACAGGAGGTGACTCTTCAACCCTTTCTGCATGCCGGCATGCCTGTGATTACCGGTCACCATGGGACACTGCACCGGCAGCCCATTTATTAGAGTCACATCTTTCACAGACGACACGCGGTTTTGTCCGGTCCTGAATAGCCGCGTTGCAGAGATGCTCGTTAGCGCTCGGAAAGAATCTCTTCTTTTCAAAGTTTCTCTCATTGTAACCGTGAGTAATAATATGTGGCATTAATGTATTGCTGCGTTTAGATTGGTTTGGAGCTGAATGCCTTATCGCCACCCAGGAGCATTGATCACTGCATCGATTATGTGGGACTGCTCTCGTAGATTTCACCGCGGCTGATTGTAGTCGTCTCTGGAAACACAGAAATTGGAGACAATTACATTTGACTATTTACTATCTCCAGCCAAATGATTGATTATGCAAAAAGTCCAATTTTTAGGATTCTTTAGTAAGATGCATAAAGTAAAAATTCAGCATTCAAAGGTTTCATGTGAGAACCTCTGTGAATTACTTTGAGATATTTCGGCCACTTTAAGACTCATAAGTTCATCAAGGTACCGGAGACATTACAGGAAATGCACAATAAACATCACAGTCAAACAATGCAACGTCTCGCCACACAATGAGGCTTTTAGTATTGATATTAATGATTATTACATTCATCATTTTGGGTTGACTGTAGTTGTGCCAGTTCTCTGTAGCGGCCTGTTTGTGCCAGTGGCCTATGGTGTCCTTCATTCTCATCCCAGTCGTGGCTAGTAATGTTGCATGCTGGGAAATTATTTGGGTACACCTGTTTGTGTATGTGTCTGTATGTGCATGTATATTGCATGTATATTGCTCAAAGTACATTTTTAAAAATAGTCTCTCTCACTCTGTGTGTCTCTCTCACTCTCTGTGTGTCTCTCTCACTCTCTGTGTGTCTCCCTCACTCTCTCACTCTCTCACTCTCTCTCTCACTCTCTCACTCTCTCTCACTCTCTCACTCTCTCACTCTCTCACTCTCTGTTTTCTCCGGTCGCCTCTCAAGGTCTCGGCAGGACATTCAGTGCCGAGAAGCAATTATTAGGTAAATGGGATCGCTGGCAGCCAAGTGGCTGTTTGCCAGTGCGTTCCTGCCCACTCTGAACAAAGGGACAGAGTGTCCTGAGAGAAAGTGGGATTGATCATGTGAGCGAGCGGCATGTCCCATTACGGGAGACTGGTGCCTTTTTAAACTGCTGCAGAGAAACAAAGATAAAACTAAGGGCAGCTCCTTCAGAGCAAGAGGAACATCGCAGAACAATCCAGAAGCCTTTAAGCTGGTTCTGCTATTACTCATGGCTGCCAATAGACAACCCCCCCCTCACCCCAGCCCTGCAGTGAGGGGTGATGCAAGGCGGAGAGGGGCCGTTCACAGTCAGATATAACGGTTCACAAAACATGTGTAATGTGTGAGTTCTGTTTCGATTAGGTAGGTCCAACATGAGATTGTGTTCTGTGAGCAGATTTCCTTGTTGCATTTGTGAAGACCTGGTTGGATCGATGTGACCATTTACAGGCCGTTTATAACCATAATTGAGATTTTTTATAACCGTAATTGTGTTTTGCGATTTTTCCAGGTGCACAATGCCACTTGTGCAACACTTGCTATCATTGCTGTAGTTCCTGCCCTGTCATCTTCAGGAGGATGGTACTCCGTACTGTGAATCAGTATTGAGCACCAGCACTGCTTCCTGTGCTGGTATATTAGCGTTAGCATAACTGCGTCTGTCACACCAGTCTTTGCTGGAATAGTTATTTTTCCCAGGAGAGAGCAATTCAGGCTGCATGGAGTCATGGAGACAGTGTTTGAGGAAGGCAGAGAGAGAGATTGCCTGGAACAGCTTTGGTGGTGTCAGGTCTTTTGTAATAAGGGAACCTGGGTAGCCGTGTAAACAGGAGGCATTGGCTACGGTATGTTCCGCCAGCCGATCGGAATGTTCCGCCAGTCTTTTGATCTCTCAGGCCCATTGGTGTCACCCTCAGCAGGTGTTCTGTGGGAAACTCGTGTCCGCGCACTTGTTTTTGAAGCTAGGAAGGTTGAAAAAGGTCTGCGGCACACCGTGTTTTACGAGCAGGTAACACAGATTATGACACAACCTTTTTATGTTCCATCTGCTCTGTCTTTGCTTTCGAGGCTGACAATGGTCCTTGTGACCAAAACGTTGAACTTCTTGAACTTTTGAATAATCGTTTTAGTATTAGTGTTCAGAATAGGAGTTCCATTCTACACAATTTTTTGTTTCTCACACGCACTTGTAACAGGTGTGCAAACATTATTATTATTTTTTTTTATGTATAAAGGTTGAAATGATGATGTCAGAGATATTAGAAGTCAAAGGTTATTCAATAACAAAACAAAGAAAATCCTTTGACTGATTACTCAGAGGGCCTGATTTACTGAGACCTTTAGCGGTGCTAAACCATTTAGCACACACAAAACCAATAAGATGACCAATGATTGGCCATGGAATTTGTTTTGCACCAATCATTGGTCATGTCATTAGTTTTGCGTGTGCTAAATGGTTTCGCACCCACTAAAGGTCTTCGTAAATCAGGCCCAGAGTGTGTACAATGGTAAAACATTACTAGTGCAGGCCGTTGCTCCCAAATCCAGTCGACATCTAGTGTGTGCTGATCCTCATCGACACTGAGCAAGCGCTTAATTCATCTGTAACCTCACCTGCTGTCTGGGTCTGAAATTCTGAATGACAAAAACCAATAAACCCTGGGCTCCTCAAAGACCAGCATTGGGGAGCTCTGGTGTAGGTGCTAGCAAATCGCTTAGCTCCCTCATGGCGGTTATGGGTTATAGCTACTGGTGAAGCAGCGTGTGCTCTGATGTCACAAAGACACACCGGGGCCTAGCAGGGCTTCTGCAGGGGGGTGACTGTGACTGGGCTGTAACTGTGGTCTCAGTGTGTATAACCTTGCTGTTCACAGAGGGCCGGGACAGGTAGCATCATGGAAATGGTCCCGATTTACAGCCAGGAGTCACTCCTGGACGGAGGTCAGTCCATTTCGGACGCCTAGCTGTGCCATGGTAAATCTCACGTAGGAGGAAAGGGGGGGTCCGCTCCCTGTGACCACGGCGCTGGCTTGCTGTGTTCTTGAGACTTTGGGTGACAATCAACTGGTTTTGTTCAGTTGGTTGCTGGTTTATTTCATTTTCTGTTACAGGGATGAACAGAAAATATGTGGACACACACACGCACACATACACGCATGCACACGCGCACCCACACACACTGACAAACAAAAATGCATATTTACACATACACACAGATACACACACATACACAGAGATCCATATTTGCATATACACACAGACACACTCACATTTTTCTGAGGACTACCTGTGACTACCTGTGACCTCCATGTTCCTGTTCTTCTCTTTGTGGTGCTCTCGCTGGGGTGTTTGACCAGTCTGTGGTTTTGGGGACCATGCTCAGTCTGTGGTTTTGGGGACCGTGCTCAGTCTGTGGTTTTGGGGACCATGTCCTGTCGGAGGGAAAGATGCATTAGCACGAGTGTGTATGAGAAACAATGCAACTCAAAGGCTGTTCAGTCCCAGATCAGTCTTCTAGTCAATACTGCCTGTCTCACTGAAAAAATAAGTGATTTAAAAGATTTTTACAGAGTGAAACAGATAAGGTGTATTGGGGGAAAAAGGTTTTATGAAAACAAAATAATTAATTAGGCCATATTAGGCACAGGGTCTTTGAGCATTGAAGAGACTTGACAGAATGCGCATCAAAAGTACTCTGGTGTTAGATGCATTACTGCAGGGTGATGTTAAATATCTGTGGGTATTAATGAGGAAAGCGGAAATATTGTATTGTCAAGACTGAGGCAAAGGCCATAAAGCTCTGGGAATGAACAGCTCACCTTGTGCATGTTGTGAAGAGGTGCATGCTGGTCTGGACGTGTGTTCCACTCTGATCTGCCTCCTGAGGCCTTTTCTCTGGACTTGTGCTGTCTTGTACTCTGTCTGTATTTGTGTGTGTGTGCATGGGCATGCGTGTGTGTGTGTGCATGTGTGTGCGTGTGTGCTTATGTGTAGCCTGACCAATAACATTGTGTACCCTCTCTCTCCTCCTACCTGTGGCCCCGCCCCCCCTGCAGAATGCTGACAGGCTGTACCAGGGCCACCTGTCCGAGTTCACGCCCCTGGCCGCGCTCCACACCCCGGACCGCAGCGACAGCTACAGAAGGTCTGAGCGCCTTTCCAAAAAGCGGATGTACTCCCACTGGGCGGGCGGTGCACAATACTACAGCTCTTTCAGCTCCTTCCTCGGATTCGGGGTGAACGGCCGCCACTCCGGGGTGGGGTACACCTACGCCGATGCGGGGCCCGAAACCTCCGTTTAGAATCTCTTTAGACGTTCTGCTCACTCCTACCAATGCCTTTAAACAATACGATAAAAGAACGCACTCACAAATTCAATTCACCCCCCCGGTCACGTTACACGTCACGCCGCTCCTGCTGGGGTGTAAAGGGGGTGTAGACGCTCTTGGGGGGGGGGGCGACGTGCGCGGGGATGCGTCAGTGTGCAACTGTGTGACCTCTGACCTCTGACTCCTCCCATCCCCTCCCAAAATGTGACTCCCGTCTCTTCGCCCCACCACCCCGACCCGGACCCCATTCGCTCAACCCTTTCCTCTCCGGATGATGTTACTTGAAACTGGCTTTGGGGGGGGGAAGACGGGAGCTTTTTGATCTACTTTGTAGAAGGGGGAGGTGCTGGCGGTGTGCGTTTGGACGTGCGCGGCGGGTCTGAGAGCTGCCCGTCACTTCCTGCTCTGCATCGTTCACTGACTGGCCTCTTTTTCTGTCTCTGTTTTTTTCCCCCTTTCCCCCACTTTCTCTCTCCACCTTTCCTTTTCTTTTCCTATAGAACAAACTGGTGTTGTCTCTGTGCAAATCTCTTGTGGAGAAACAGTCCATAGGAAGCCGTTTCCTTTCTGCTCTCGTTGTAAGTGGCCAGGCCTAGCCAGTGGACCCTTGTGCTAGACTGCGCTTTAATAGACGCAGAATGCCCATGTAGTTGGAGTGGGGACCAGTGCTGTCACTGGATGCCAGATCACAATCGCTTTGCTCACTTTTGATTGTAACTGAGTGGATCCAGCAATTTAGGTGATTATTGACAAAAGGGTGCATTTCCTGTTTCCCAATGAACGCCTATTAATTCATATAAACTGATGAATCAGGATCATTAGAATTTTGGGTTCAAAAGAAAAATACGTACAGACATGCACTCTCGCTGCTGTTAAACTACTCTCAGGAGTTCTTCTAGAAATAAAAAGCTGGGACCCCAATTTGGATTGCGAGACAGTTTCAGTTCAAAAGCTCCAGAACTGCATGTGGTCATGGCAACCAGTTTGCGCCGCGTCATTGGTTCGATGTGTTTGCGTGTACTCGCGTGTGTCTTCCTTCCCAAGCTATAGCCAACCGGACATTTTAAATTTTTTTTGATCTTTATTTTATTTATTTATTTTACACCAGTGCTTAGCGAAGCCTGTGGCGTGGGAGAACGCTGAGATTGGTCTGAAGAAGTCGTTCTTAACGCAACAGCAGTTCCTCTGTGTTAACCAGTCGTCCGTAAGCCAAAGGAGGGAAAATGTAGGAGTCATGCTTTGTGTTTTTTTTGCCTTACGCTGGGAGGGGCGGAGAAGCGAGGAACATGAGACCCTGCAGGGCCCACCCATCATGCCTTAAACAAGCTACGCCTCCACCGTTTAAAAAATAACAGCCTCATGAGGGGGGGAGTCACATGACTCTCGGTTACCTCGGAATGTGAAGCTCAGACCCGCCCTGGGGTGTGTCCCAATGCTCAAAAAATGCATCCTCCTCTCCTCCGTGTCCCGGACACCGATCTTTGTGTCCTAATCCGATGTTGCAGATCACACATTAAATGCATAGTAATGGGTACATATTAATTAATGTCTCGACGCAAACTGCAATGTCAGGTACATTGTATACTGTACGTGCAACTACTTGTACTTGAAATGTACGGGCGGTTTTGTATACCTCCGGGTAGGAGACGAGTGGAGGAAAGGAGGTAACGAGCGAAGAATATTGGGATGCGCCCCCTGTTGGCGTAACCCTTCTCCAGATTGACCAGAATGCACTTTGTCCAAAACTCTGTCTCTTAGTCAAGTTAAATTTTATTTGGGGGGGTAGGAGTAAAATGGACGCTTGACTGAATGAGTTTTTCTCAGAGTGAATGTGCGCCTCTGAGGAACCTCCCTCCTCATTGCCCTCTGTGCTCATGTCTAAAGGGATCATTATTAGCGTGTTGCACAACCTCTACATGTACATCGCTTCACCAGTGTACAGTGTGTTCATGGACTCCATTACCCAGCTGCCACTGGTCTCAAGCTCAGTCTTTACTTCTTTCCAAAGCCTGTCAGACCATTTGATTAAACAAATAAACACACGCACACACACTGACAGACACACATACAGTCACTGACACTGTCTGGCAGACAGAGACAGAGACACAAACACACTGACACACACACACGCACACGCACACACACACATTCATCCACTTTTAAAAGTGAGTGACTTACTTACATAATACAAGTTCACATCCTACATGAGCAAATGAGGAAGTGGTCAGCCCCGTACCTGTGGCTGTTTAACACGTGTACAAGGACCACCGTTTTTTGAACAATCACAGAGAAATAGTTGTGCAATTCTCATTTTTATAAAAACTTAGCAGCATTAGGAGATTTATAAAATTAAATCAGCAGCATTATTAGATTTATAAAATGAACTTGGCAGCATTATTAGATTTATAAAATGAACTCGGCAGCATTATTAGATTTATAAAATTAACTCAGCATTATTAGATAGATGACTGTCTCTTATGGTGTCTTGTACAGTTCTGAGCTGTAATGTAATGCAGTCACATTCAAACCTGCAGATCTTCAACTCCTGGATTTATGATGGAAACTGCAGATATTGTTCCATTGGAACATTACAGCAAAATGTATGTTGTGGCACTAAGAACAGTAGCTTTTACTTATAACAAAACACTCGCCCAACTAGGCTTTTTTGGCTGGAAAAGTGGCGTCACATGATTTGAGCAAGCTCTGTATGTTCTGTTTGTGAAGACTTAATAATTTATGAGAATTAAGACAATATTTTTTATTTTTTTAAATAAACAAAACCAAGGTAAGTTTTTTTGCAAGTTACAACTGCTTCCATTAGCCTTAATATGCATTTAGGCCAATTTTTGCAAGTAGAAATATTTGCAAGGTCTAGCATATTCCATCTCTTCTAATGCTAAGATCTTGCATCTACCTAAGGTTGTCTAAATTTAGTGTTTACATGCACACCTGGCATTTCCATTTGGAAAGTTGAGCAAAATTTGGTGCATGAATCACTTGCATAAATTGATGCTAATGGCACCATACCTAGCTCCTTTACCCTGAGCGCCCCCTAGAGGAGCAGTCTCTTACAACACCTCCTATGCCAACTTCTAGTTGAGCCTGTTTGTCTGTTTGCCACACTCTCACCTCCATTCTTTTTTTATTTCTCACTCATGCCCACCCTCCCCCTGCTCACCTCATAAGCTCATGCTTGCGAGGGCCACTTTGCGTGGACATTGAGACCTCTGTCCCTCCTTGCTGCTGGCCACCCTCTGACCATCGGCTCACTTGCACCCTCTAGTGGCCCAGAGTGCCACTGCAGCACATTGGAACAGAATGTACAACAGGTTTCAAGAATGATGGTGAACAGAACAGGAGACCAATTATTATTAGTATTTTTTTTTTTTTTTTCGACGCCCTTAGTGGATGAAGAGTAGGTGCCTTCTGGCACTGTGTGTATTGTATGCAAGTAACTTGTAAGTTACTGAGTTGTCCTGCACTGATTCATTATTCTTTCAAAAAAAAAAAAAAATACAGTATATATAGTTTTTTTGTGAATAATATGATATATAAACCCTTTTAGTCCCCGTGCTTCTCCATGCACTTGACGTTCAAGATGTCATGGGTACTCGGGGGGGGGGACAAAAAAACATAGCAATTGGTCAGTCCTATCAAATTTCAGGTGCTTGATAGTGGAATAGGAGGGGCAATTTCATATTTTAAATTAATGGATGTATGTATTTTCTATGAGGTGTGGGGGGTTTTTTGGGTGGGGGAGGGGCACTGGCTTTTTAAAATATTGAATGTACAAACCTAATCATATGGAAATGCCACAATCACCAAAAACATATTTCATATAAATGGTTATCTTTGTTAAGCTCTACAAATGTCGTTGTACTGAATATAGTCGTTGCAGATGGATGCACAGAAGTCTGCTCTATAACCTGTTGCCTTGGTCCAAAGCAGTTCTATTCCAGCTGAATGTGATGGTTTATGAATACATACGATCATATGTTGTCCTGTATTTCACTTACTTACGTGTTTCATGCTCATCACGGGACACATTGTGGTCAGGCCAAACGTCTGCTGTGCTGTGCACCGTAAACAATTAAAGTAAGACACTGGAAGAAAAAAATAAATCAGAATGTCAGTCGGTACCGGAGAAGCAAAGCTTTCCTGCTTTCATTCAAAGTTCTGCGTTCCATGTTCCCTGTCTTTCATCGGAGAAAGGGCACCATACTACACAGGGCTCAGCCAATCAGAGGCCGTGTTTTCACAGTGGTCATTCTGTCACAAAATTTCTGAACACAAAGGACCTGATTTACAAAGACCTTTAGCGTGGGCAAAACCATTTAGCACAATGCAAAACCAACAACATGACCAATGATTGGTCATGGTATTTGTTTTGCACCAATCATTGGTCATGTTGTTTTTGCGTGCGTTAAAACGTTTTGCACCCGCTTAAGGTCTTAGTAAATCAGGCCCAGGGGAATGAATGTATTCGCATTTAACGCTGGATGTGTCTGTTCCTAAGAAACGTAAAACAGTGGTTGGAAACAAAACAGAATTTGAACCCAGTAAAATTAATTCAATCTTTTTAAAATTTGAACACTCTTCAATATTGTCTTATGATAAATCGCTCTATAGCTTAACTTTTCTTGCTCTTAGAATTATTTGAGCCTGAAAACCACAAAGTTCATTGCATCAGTACGTTTACATTAGTCTTTATGAATGGAATGACCGCACATACGATCACCAAATACTGGCTTCCTGTATCAACATCGCTTTTTTTTGTTTTTGTATTTTTGTTTCAAGAATGCTGTATTTTTGAGTATAATGTATAGTATTAATATAATAAGTCTTTTGTAAAAAAAAATTTAAGAGGACTTTGTTTTCTATTTTTGTATCCAGGGGAGGAGAATGTTATTATACTTATATTTATTTAGAATATTGTCTGTGTTTCAGTCTCATGACAACCAAATATACAGGTTGAGGGGAAGGAAGACCAGGGGAAAGAGCAGGAAAAGAGCACAGAAATTAAATAGCTTTAAAATGCTACTTTTTGTTTGTCATTTTTTAGAAGCTAGAATTTTGACAAGCACTGTTTTTACAGGATATGTAGACATATGCCTCTAACGCTGAGAATGCGGTTCTTAGACTGACTCTTTGCAAAGACAGTTGCTGTATGTGAGAATGTAGGACGTTTGTCTCAGATGTATGTTGAATTGTATATGTAACTGTACTGGCTTCTTGATGGCCAGACCCAGACATCCGACACTTGGAACACGTATTTCTTTTGTAATGCAGTGGCCCAAAGTCTGAAGTACCAGTATTGCTTTACTCTAAATAGTTTCAAATGTATACCGTTGTACACTTTAGCAAATGTACACACATGTGTGTCTATGTATGTATATACATAGTTATGTTTGTTGTTGTACAGTTTTTATTTTTTTTGTTGTATTTTTTAATGCAGTTTTTAACAGACTGTTATCTGTAGATATCTGACATTTTACCCACAGCTTTTCAGTAGTAATGTTGAGGCAAGAAATTGTACATTTGCTTTTAATAAAGAAAACAAAAGTGTGTTGGTGTTACTTATTAAAAGTAAGAAAAAAAAGTGTTATTTATTTTAAATATATAAACTAAAATAAAAAGTTTTAAAATAATTAATATGGCCAGTTATGCCATAGAATGGATTCTGCCTGCAGCTGGGATGTCAGATTCCAGTGGAAGAGCTGCAAGCGGTTCATTTAAGTCATTCATTGGCTGAAAAGTCTGCAAAGCTTGTTTCACAGGCCTTGATTGGCTGCTGATCGAAAGAAAAGCACAAAGACCTGCAGGACCGGAACCGGATCCATGGAACGCATCACTGCATCAAGTGCTCGTAAAGACTGCCGTTGAGCAAGGTACTAAAGGCACTAAACCTTAAACGCTAAAGTGCCAGTCGCTCTGGATAAGATACCGCAGGTTATGCTGGTTTTTGTTTTTGCCTTAATATCAGCAACCAATTCAGACCCAAGAAACCAGGTGTGGTGAATTAACTGTTATTGGCTGCTTAAATCGACCAATTAAGTACAGAGTAACAACGAAAAGCAGCATCCCCTGCGGCCCTCCAGGACCAGGGTGGAGAAACGCACTAATGTAATATGCCACACGAGACCTCTCAAAGGTGTCTAGAATTTGAACGTGTATTTCCTACAATCAGCAATGTCCATGAATAACATTGGTACATTTATTCATTTATCGAATAAACAACCATACATCACAACTTTCAGACCATAAGATGCTTGAAAACCTGAAGTGTAGTTTGGCCATATGTGAACCACAATCACTGTAGCATTGCTGTTCTGTAGAATTACTTTGTGTAGGCGATGTGCATTAAAACAATTTACCAACTAATGTGCTGTTGGTAACCATTACAGGGACAAGAGAGACGCTTAATTCTGTTGCCTGTTAAGATGGAGAAATGCAGGGTCTTGCCTGCATTTTGCAAAACACGAACACTAGAGGGCAGCAAACTCCTATTAGTCATACAAACTCGATCCTCTTTCACTGCAGAACTATCGCATGATAGGCCTCGTGCTTCTCCTTAAATCAACCAATCCTTGTTTTTGTTCAGTTCAGTTTAAAAATATATTAAGCAGCACTTTACAGACAGCCAGATGACTGTAGAAGGTTTGAGGGCTTAGTTTTTAAGAACAGCATGACTCCGGTAGGGTATAGATTTAAAATGCAGAGGATGGATTTATTTAAAGATTAAACTTATTTCTGCTTCCAGAACAATCTGGGGGAGGTCAGTTGAAAACTCTTGCTGGGGAAGGGTGAGACTTTCTGTAGGACTTGATTTAAGTTTTATATGTTAAAAACTGTCTAGTTTATCTAGTGTTGTGTGATTTCCAGTGCAAATATACGTTTGATGTTCAGTACAGATCCTGCACTATGAGACTGACAGACAGAATCTATGGATTTGGATATATTAGCCAGTGTTGAGCATCTACAGATCCACACCAGGTTTTGAAGTGGCCACAGTTTGTTTTGCAATCTGAATTCTTAAGTAGAAGTGGACAAAACGCATACAATCAATCCAATCGGCGGTGGGTACTATGGTGATGTGGAACCATATGCACATGGCTCAAAGAGCCAAGAGGTTACAACAAATTATGTTGTGATAGCCAGCTTATACACAAGCAGACACAATAAAGCTGCCAGTCCTCCCCTGGCCATTACCCACAATCCTCCACTCGCATTGCAGACCACGAAGCCGACGGCACGCCGTGGCGATTTTAATCGGAGATCACTTTTATTCTGACCGAGGGTGATGTTTGCGACCGTCTTTTGTGAAAACTGCCTTTACCGAACTGGGTTGAATGCTGAGAGATAACCTTGGGAAGCGAGGAGTAGGCTTTAATTTGGCCACAGAAGGCGTGTGGCAGCGAGGTTCTGAGGAATGCCTGCTCCGCAGCATGTAATAGGATTTCAGGCGAGCCAAGAGCTCCGGGAGGAGCGGCTGCCAAGTCCCGCTTTCTCGCGCTCTCCCTCAGCACTGGCAGCGACAACAACATTCCTCCCCCAAATAGGGAGCGGGGCAAATCCAAAGCAGAGAAACGCTAACCTGAGCGTGTTCGCCTCGCAAAATTCAGCTTGATGAGTGACACTAATCTTGGCATTTCACTGCCAGTGCCTTGCATCTCTCCATCTGGATTAAATGCTTTATTTGAAATGCTTACTTTTGACAACAATTAAATCCCTGCCTATTACAATTTTAAAAGAGACACATATTGTCAACAATATTCAAGGGGAAAGAAAATGGTTCTTTAATATGACTCTGGCAGGAGTGCTTTGAAATTTTATCAGCATCTAAAGAGTAAAAGTGTTTTTAAATGGCCGTTTGACCCAGGTCCGGATCTGTGTGTGTGGTGTGTGGACGTGTGCGCCTCTATATGTGTTTGTATAGGATCTTTGTGTACTTGTGCAAGGACACTGTCCGAAGTTATAACATCCCTCTGCGGTAATGATGAGACGGACTGGAGGAGAACTTTCAGACTATGGCACACCACTGAACCAAACATTTATATTGAACAATGCGGTGATTAGCTCCACAAGAAACCCATTTTCAACAATGAGGTTAAAAAAGTATAAGGAGCAATCACTGCATTAGCACCGGCTCATGCAGAGACATAAGTATAAAGAGCACCGATGAATTTATAAAGGCTCAGATTCAACATGAATGCAATAGCCTTTCTCTTGTACTATTAGTAAGACGTGATCAGCTGACCTGATATCATTGTAAATTAACTTTTATGTTTCCCCTACAATTAGGGCTGTCATTAAAAAAAAAAAAAAAAAACGAATACCTAATTTTCCCCCTTTCCTTCCAATTTGGAATACCAATTGTACCTGTAGGCCCATACAGATATTTTGACTCAATTTTAATATTGTATTAGTTTATTTAAAAAAAAAAAAATGTTACAGCTTTTTCTGTCCAGATCAAGGATCACTGCACCTGAAGTTCTTGCACTGGCCCATAAGCCAGTGACAATTCCCCCCACTGCAGTCCATACATAACTACTCGGGTGCTCGGGCAGATCAGAGATAAGTGTATTCTAGCAACATGGCGGCATCTGTTGTGCCAATAGGGGGGTGAAGGTGACAATGAGGCGAGGAACACCGGCCAGCTTCAATCCACTCTACCCCTGTCGGGGTAAAGCCACTTGTGTCCGATCTGAGGTGCTTTGGTCCTGGCTGGCCGATGACAAAATCCTAAGATTGAGCCGGAACGTCAAGGTCATGTGACCCAACCAGCCAATTGTTAGACAGGCATTTATGGTCTAATTCTGAGGATCGCCCATCCTCAGGAATCAGCTTATAATTGAATTGCTTTGGGGTTAGAATAGGGTTGAATCTGGGCCCAGGGGGAACCGGTGGCACAGGCACTGGAACAATGTTGGTCTGACATTTAATCAGACTTTTGTAGCAGTTTATGAAAAGCCAGACTGAAGTGGTGCTCCATACTGAGAAGATGTGGGGCATCTGATTGTGAAGAGGGGTTCAATAACAGCTCGAGAGACAGAGGGGGTGTGCTGTGGGAATCTAGAGCAGAACCTGGAGTGAAATCTCATAGCAAGGTAGCTAAAATGCACTCAAGTGGCAGGGTTATCACAATATTGTAATAACACTGATTTAGGGTCGCCTTTGTGTAATCAGGGAATCTGGTTGGAATTGTGACTGGGGCCTCCACCTAGTCTAACTGCAATGTGGATGTTAAATGATCCGAATGTTTTCAGGGGAACTTTATCACAACTGGAAAAGTATGAAATGTCATTCATTTGTTTATTTAGTTATTTATTATATTTGAGCAATAGATTTTTGAGTGATTGATTTATTTTCCTTTTTCTACATGTCCTTAGAATGATAACTGGAATGGTCCACAAACAGAAGAAAAACATTTTAAATACTTTTCTTACAACATTATAATATGATTACTGTGTAAATATGTGTTATTTTTGAAGCCCTTGCTTATGAGTAAAACAAAAAGCACCAGCATGTCCAGCATGACAAAGTGTATCTACCAGCATAACCAACACATGACCGGCTTGATGAAGCTGGTCTACCAGCACAGCCATTTTCATTCCAGCTTGACCCGCATAAAACCAGCACTGCCCAGTTTAGACGAATGAACCAGCATTGAACCAGCTTATGCTGCTCTATGATTTTTGATGGGAGAAGAGCCCTAAAATTGTTTTGTTCAAAAAATGTTGGTGTCCTCTGTAATTGCTACACGTGATAAATTATAGCTAAAGTACATCTCCCAATTATATACAGATTTATTATTAGGCCTACAGTTTATTTTTTCTCCCAAATTGTTTCAATTGTTTCTAATTGTGCAGTTATTTTGACAGCGTGTATTAGGCCTACTGTTTCACCACAATAAAACCGTGATGACACATGCTCATAAGCGCTAAGGTGTAGCCTACTGATCTGATTAGGAAGAATACAATTAGGCCATGTCAAAGTAAAGGAGAGTAGCCTCGTCTAATAAATGGTTTGATACTAATTATTATATAGTAGGCTAGTGACAGTGCGCTCCTTGTATAAATTTCTCGCATGCGGGGCCTGTCGTCAAACATGATCTTCGAAGCACTCTCAGCTGTAGACGTTATTATTTACCATTACAATGAATTAAAGCAATTAATCGCAATAAGCACAGGAGTTGTACCCACGAGAGCGTCTCTTCAACAAATTCTCAAAGTTGTAATCTTCAAGCGGGACCAGCATTGAATATGTTTAATGGAGTGAGCGGAATTATTCAGGTGTGAAACGTTTCCATTAGCGCTGAAATTGCTCTGTTATTTGTCAAGATTGTTTTTGAGTCATTACACATTTTCTTTCTCTTTTTTTCCTGTCTGCTGTGTTGCCCGCTTATTATTGACTTACGGTGAGTCTTGAAGGCTCAGTAAACATCGTGAGGCGCCGGGTGCGTTTACAGGTACGCTGGCTATCCTCTCACAGCACAGATACCAGCTGATGCTCTGCCTCGACTGTGCGATGGAACGTGTGCGGCGATGGACAGAGGCACACGTACTGCATACGTGTTCTGAAAGTGTAAAATTATTCTGTTTGCAGTGCGTTTTAACAGAGCTTACATTCAGAGCTGATATTCGATGCTGTTCTTGTTAATCTGGTGTTTTAGTACTATAGTGCAGTACATTAACCCAAGACCTATATGTTTGTATCCATTCTGTTCTTCCTAACCAGCATTGCACATTCGCGTATCTGTTACTTACAACGCTTACATTTTACTGCATATAGGGATCGAATGTATTTTTATTTGTTATCACCCCGCATTGTCGCTACTGAGTTTTCTGGCCTGTAATTCACAGTCATTAAGGAGCAAGGTGCTTGCAGTGCAAACCCTCCTAGTTGTCACCTGTAGGCCTACATTGAGCAATAATTACTCAATCCTCCCGCTGATTACAATCTTAATCATGTCATTGAGTAATTAAATCATGATTGATTGGGCGACAACATTTTAAAAGCAACACTCATGGCTGTTACCCATGACGCAATTCTGCTTTAGGCGGTCATAATTATAGGAATGTGTCAGAAGTAGGCCACATTAATGTTCACCTGTAACGATATGGTTGGTTAGCTGATTTGCTCTACAGTAGACTTGCTTGTTATTAAGAGGAGCAAGTGTCTCTCATGGTGAATAATGGAGACCAGTACATTATAGGCTGTACTGTGATTGCCTGTCAGCATCATCACCATATAGTTTATCCTCGTTCTTTGTCATGTATTGAATGGCAGTTCAAAACTTACAGTTGGTACAAAATAACATGTCCATCTGTGTGAACAGGTGTATATGAGCATACATGTTCATTAAAGGCCAGGAGGTTGTTCCTTCCTGTGTTTTCTAGGCTAATCAATTTAATTAACATCATAATGTGTTGAACATGTACTAAACCCATTATGAATGTTCTGTATTTAATAAACCAGCCCTTACCAGCCAATGACCATAGATAAATGGCAGAGGGCACCTTTTTAAAAATCTATGGAGTGACTCTCCTGCTGCTTGTTCCAGATTAAAGGTAGACCACAACGACACCCGCCATTTTGAACCAGAACTCTTTAGGGGTGTCCAGTACAGTACTGACAGTCTCACCAAGCCACTGCCTCTACGTCCCAACTGCAAGTCCGCATGAGTGAAGAGGAGGCGGCACTCAGAGCAGGTCACGATCTTACGGTGACGTCTACGAGCTCGCGTCTGCGTTCGTGCTCATTGCAGGAGTCCGAGAGCCTCCAGCCCTGTGTGGACCGGATTATAACGCCAATCAAGTTGGCGAAAGAGAAATGGAACACCCTTAACCTCCATCTGAATAGAGTAAATTGGGCAGAAATTCTATTACGCGGACTTCACATGCTCACGCAGTACTCCGTTCATGTCTTTGCCTCCTTTTATATCCTTAATCCTAAAATACGCATGACTGTGGCCTGACCATTTGAGGCCGCAAATCGGTATTGTTGTCAGTGAAGCACTGGGACTAACGTCACAGCACATGCAAGGCACAAATGGACAAGGTAATGCTAAATATTTGGAAATCAGAGCTCTCTGAACCACTAACATAAGGTGTGCATTGGATCAAAGACTCTATAGAAAAGCCAATCGAAGATGGCTCAGTTCTCAAGATTCCATTGAAAAATTTGAGCTTGAAGATTGAAGATCTCAAAATCATTCTTGGTTGGTTCTATGAAGATATCCTTTAGAAGACCAGCAAATCATATAAAGAAAGTATTTGAAAACGGGACAAAAAACATCCAGTTCCACCCACATATTCTAGAGCTGACAGGACGAGAGAGCATTTTTATAACTTCACTTCCAACACTCATGGACCAGCAGCTTTAATAACAGTAACTGCTGTACTTAAAATACAAAAATATATGAACGTATGAAAGGGACTGCATACGTTACCCATGAAAATTCATTTTCACTCAAGAAATTTGGTTAAAATTTTCAAACAATTAAAAAATGCACTAAACATAAAACTAACAATTCCAACTGATAACATAGGTGTGAAAATGTACTCTTATAATCCTTTTTGTTTAATTTTATAAAAATGTTGGCCCTTATTTGTCCAGGATTTTTCTTAACACCAAACACCATCAGATTTCTATATAAATGTAATTTATTGAGTCATGAAAAAGTCATGAAAATGTATTGAGTCACCCAGGCAGCTTGTCCTCTGGGAAGTAAAATGGCTCCTCACTATGGCTCTGCAGTCAAATGAGAAAATATAACATTTTGTCAACTCCGTAAGATGCCAACTCTATTATCTTATCTGATGGAGTTGACGTCTATGCTGACGGAGGTCAATTCTCTTTCGTAATTGAATCATGTTATTATAATTAGCTATTTATATTCAAGTTATTTATGAACAAATAGTTTTTTCTAGCTGAAACATTGGCTTTATATATGCATATATCACCTATTCTTGAGAATCGGGACAAATCCTGTCCAACCAAAAAATCTTGCAATTAATACTTTAAAAAAAACGAATTCAATTCTAATTATTTTTGGTGAAAATTAAAATTTAATGTTTCATGTATAAAATATATCATATATTTGACTTTTTTGATACCTGCCGAGTGCCACTAAACACCCTTGTCCCAGACAAGAATTCACAATTTCAAACAATTATAAAATGTGTTAAAAGCCTTCAAAACCAAAAAAAAACAACAACAAAAAAACTACTGATAACATAAGTGTGACAATTTAAAATAAAAGCTGTGTCCCAGATCTTTGTCATCAGATTTATACAAAAATGTAATTTAATCCATCAGAACAAGGTTTAGTGATGTGTGTAGCAAGGCTACTTATGTTATGGGAAGTTTTCAAAAAAATTTTTGTTTAAGAAATAATATTGCTATCGGGATTATAATAGATCAAATTAATCTTCCTTTCAAATTGAGACAAAATAAGAAGTATGGTTTAAAAATATGTATTTTCACTTGCATTCAAAAAACCTCTTCGCAACTGAGAAAAATAAAATTGCTATAACATTTTGTCAACTCCGTAAGACATCAACTCCGACAGATATTTTATCTGACATCTATGCTGATGCAGGTGGCTTCACTCTCAATTCTTTCATATTATTGAAATTAGCAATTTATTTAAAGTTATTGAAACACTATTAAAACATTAATAAGTTGTTTTTTCAGCCGAAACATCTGCTTTATTTAGCAAAATTAGCTTTTTGTAATGGGAGTCCTGTGTGAATGTTAAGAAGTGAGTGTAATAACTGGTAGAGGAGGTCATCTAACTATTGGAATGATACATCTCTAGATGCGTTAGGACACCTCATCAGTGATGTTACCTGGTATCATCGGGTGTTTTTGCTCGTTCAACATCAGACACCCTCGGCCAGGCGACCCAGTCAGGGTTGATCAGGCCCCAGGCGACCCAGTCAGGGTTGATCAGGCCCCAGCTTGTGTTCTAGTGACAGTGGCTCTCTCATCAGCCCTCTTGATCCAGAGCCATCTTGAGGCTTTCTCTGCCTCTGTGTTCTTGCGTATGGGTTCTCCTTCTGCTCATCCTCGTGATGCGCAGAGCGTGGTAGGCTCTGTAGAGAGACCGCCCCTTAAACCCCTTACACCAATAAATCCAGGTCGAGCAAGAGCTGCCAGTACTGAGCAGTAGTAAGAAGCCAAGGAGCTGGTTTAGGTGTAGACTTGGGTTGCTCTCCAGCTGTGATGAAGCTGATGGTCTGCTTTGTGGTCTGCGTCCGCTTGCTTGCATTGATCCCAGCGCAAATAGCCTCTGCGATAGTCTTCAGTACCTGGTTGTGCTGCCAGCAGTCGCGGCCCTCTCCCAGAGCCTTTGGACAACAGCTCAGGATGTGTTCGAGTGTGCCCTCTTGGAACACCACGGGCACCGTTTCTACCAAGCCCCAGGAGTGTAGGTTGGATGGGCTGGGGAGGACATCATCAACAGCCTGGTCAAGGAACGCGACGCGGTACAGTTCTGCCCGCCAGAGGTCAGCCCATGTGATCTTTCTACCCACCTGTCCCCACCTGCCCCTAGGGTCCTTGTGGTCTCATCCCCTCACTCCTGTACATTACATTGCCTCCAGTGACCTTAACTGGCTCTCTATAAGCTTCTGTAGATAGAGGGGTGCTGGATGCTCACCCAGTGGATAATAAAGAGCATTTAGATGGAAAGATGGAGAATGACATGATTTAGGAAAAAAATAACTAGCTTCAACAATATGTATGGGGTGCCAAATGTCCAGTAAAGCACGATGTGTTTTTGCCGTGTTTTTTCTCCTTCTCAGATTTAGCTTAATGTGACATTTCCCTGAAGATTTAGGCAAAATATGAATATTTTTTCTCAGATTTAACAGACATGCTTAATAAAACTTTTGGTTCATATTTTCAGATTTAATTGATAAACCTTAAAACATGCAGGCTACGCATGTCCTTAATATTTAACTTAAATGTTAAATCAGAGTTTTCAAAAATAAATATTTATTCATATATTTTGTGCCAAATTAAATATTTATATCTTTATATTTATAAAACCAAAAATTTACATTTAACTTAATGTTTATTTTATCACAAATCTGGGTTAAATTGAATTATTTAGCCAAAAATAAATATGTATTTATATCGTAAATCTTACTTTCCAAATTCAATATTTAGCTTATATCTTAAATCTCAGTTTGTAAATTAAATATTTCATTTAAATCTTTTGGAAAAAAAATGAGCCCTGCCCTTTGGTGACTGGCATCCAATGGAGGGAGGAGGAGAAATGGCTGGTTTTAGTGATGGGGGTAATTGAGAGTCTGCTTGTGAAGTGTGAAACTTTATGTTACAAGGACTATATTAATTCCTGTTTGACACAGGCGATTTAGATATGTACAGAGAGCGTCTGTTATAATCATGTAACTTGTCTGACATGGCTAAACGTGTAGTATCTGTGAATTTCACTCTAGGTTATCATGTGAACATTCAGGACCTTCAATTGTGGATATTCCAAACACAACCGTGTTTCCGTGGGCCTACTGACAAGCAATAATAGTAGTTTGATTTACCTTTGATCTATCAAAATATATTTTTCCAGCATATTTGAACAGTAAAAAACAAAGACAAAACAAAAAAACAAGGTTTTGTCCCAGTTCTCAAGAAACCATATTCTTATATGATGCACATCACATCATGATGTGATCACGTGTCTCATTTGAAATGATATGCTGCAAGAAGTGAACCTTATGAAGTTAATATGGTCTGTACTATGATTAAACTATGCAAAAAAAAAAAATACAATAAGTTTTGAATTTAAGCGTGTATTCTGCTATGACAGAATATACAATTACATTTTTGATATTGTATACAGGGATTGGACAAAATGATTGAAACGCCTAAACAAGATATGGATATCAAGTTGTCCTAATAAGGAGATTAGTTTGAAGACCCTTTGCCTATAGATTAGAGCCTTTGCCTATAGATTAGAGCCTTTGCCTATAGATTAGTCCCCTTGCCTATAGAACAGCTTGGACCATTTTACAAGAAGGAAAGCCTCTCGCTCTTTGATGAATGAAGGAGGTGCAGTTTGCACTCCAGATAAACCTCCCATCAAGGTGTCTGTGGAGGCAATGGCAGGTGTTTGGTGTTGATGAACCCACACTGGAATTTGCTTAGCAGTGTGTATAAGGGCGTTTCATTCTATATTATGGGGACGTGATGATGGGACAGTGTTTGCATTCATGGGTACATCTGGTGCATCCTGTACATTATTTTGAATGTAAATCTTATCTGAAGCTTATTAATCTCTGTTCATATTCGTTTAAGGGATGGCATGAATCAAGAACACATTTAAAAATTAAAAGCATCATTGAAAAACTCATAGAAAAACTGTAAAATATGTAGATTCAAATAAGGCCTGACAACATTTCCATCCTCTCCCAATAAAGGCATTTGGTTGGTAAAGTACATTTCACAACAAACCCATGTTCTGAAATTTGCTCAAGTTCATGACGTCCCACCGTCCCACCACCACACACACACACACACACGTCAAGTCATCGCTCATTTGTATAACAGAAGACGCACAGTTGGCAAGAAGAGCTATTTATCAATCAAAGCTATTTCTAATCAAAGTGATTGCCTTTATGCCCACTCCTGTTAGAATAGCAGTTGCCGTTGTCAATATCGAGAGGAAGACAATGCCCCACAACTCAGGCTCTCACAGTGCAAAAACCTAGACCACATAAGTCTGACACAAATAGACAGCTGAAAGAGAATTTATTATTATTATTATGGACGTCAGATGTTTAGCTGCTGCAGTAATCCTCTGTGGTTTGCCTCTGTTTAGGCAGAAGACAGAATCTGGAAGTTGTACACAAATATACATTTGAGATATTTAGTAAAGGACAGAGGCGTTTCACAGATACCCATGCTGAAGCCTCTCCTCTTTGCAGAACGGTTTTTTGAGGCAGCCCAATTCCAGGAGGCCGACTCTAATTCAATACCCCGACATGACAGCTTTTCTTTCTTTCAATTTCCAGCGCAGCAGTTTGAAAATTTCATATCCTCCCCTTCATAACTGAAAAATGTGGACAACGTGCACAATGACTCTTTAGTAATTGGAAACTACAGGTGCCGAGAAAGAAAATTTGCATATACAGCACTTGCAAATCCACGTTTCTTTTTTTTTTTTTTAAATGGCAATAATTCTGCCTTGACTAAAAACATGGGAAATTGAAAAGATGGGAGATTGTGTCGCAGATATTTGTGCAAAGGACTTTTTAAAAAAAGAAGAAAAAAAAAAAGAAATTCAGTTATCCAACTTTGAATTTCTGACAGATAAGGGCAGAATTTTGAACCTTTGTTTGCTGAGACATTATGGAACATTATTTCCAGGTGGTCATTGTTGACCATTCTGTAACATGATTTCCCTGGCTGAGGAAATTAAATTCATATCTGTCAGAGAAAAAATTAAACATTCACACAATCTGTGCAGATGATTATAGTCGGGCGATCATATATGCTTAATGACGGGAGTAACACTTCAATGCGAAAGCCTTGAAATATAAAAACTATTTTATCTCTTCCTAGTTTTATCTATAAGGATTATTTTATTAGTGAACCCCCTTCATAAGAAAAAAAGTTGTTCTCTATCACTAATTCTATTTTCAGGTTCATGTATCACATTCAAATACATGCATCACCTTCAAGAAAGACAGAATGCCTTCTAGAAATGTAAGGACCATTATAACCCCCCTCACAACTCTCTCACACACACACACAATGCACACACCACGCACACACACCACGCACGCACGCACGCGAAAGTTTAAACCAGCCAATAACAAAAATTGCCTTTTCTTTTCGTTTGTCATTTGGCACAGTTTATAGGCTTCTAATGTATTCGTAATATTTAGCCAACTTTGTGGCGTTGTTTGATGTTGGCAGAGTTGTGGCCCTGAGTCCATGCTTGACGGCTGAGCCTGAGGTAATGCTTCCCAGCCTCCCCGGCCTTTCTGTCTGAAGCAGGGGTGTCCAATCGGACCCCAAAAGGGTGAGTGTGGGTGCAGGATTTGGCTTTAGCCCAGCACTAATTCTACTTATCAAGGTCTTGATTGAAGGTCATAATTAGTTAATTCATTAGCAACATCACATGTTGCAGTGCTGGGCTAAAATAAAAACTCTGCCCTTTTCGGTTAAGACTGGACACCCCTGCTTCAAAGCCACTTCCACTCAACAGTTGTTTTTCGTGCTGCCAGATGAGGGCACTGTCCTGTCGCACAGTCAGTAACGAGGGCCGCATCCAAGATGAAGAAAAACATCGAAAAGGGTTTCATTTAATGAAACGGCGCGGTACTGAACATCCAGTTGCAAAGTGCCATTACAAGGGCTCCTGAAAAGGAACGTCCATTTTCAACAACATTCTTAACGAAATTAAGTAAATCATGTAATTGTATGTTTTGTTTGGTTTTCGGTCTCGCTGACAATTCTCAGTAATCGGCTAAGGTGTTGTCAAATTTGACTGGTATCTGCGGAATTAACAGAGTTAATGTATTACAGGTAGGCGTGCTTGAGATACGACACAATATTAACCTGGGATAATCGTCTTTGTAGCCTGGTGAAGTGACTTGAACACCCCAGTTCAGATTAATACCTGCAAGAGGCTGGAAACAACTGTTAGAATGGCACAGCACAGGTATTTACCTGTTCCTCTTTAGACCACCGATGCTTTGAGGTCAGCCCACTTATGATTTTTCCTATCCACATAGAGTAACCACCTCGAAGGCATCAGACTACTATTGGACAGGTCCTGATCTTTCAACTGTCTGTCACAAGCCCTTATTCTGCACTCATTCGCAAAAAAAACACGCCTACCAATCTGTACAACACTCCCCACCCTAACCCCCTCCCACAGGGTCGTTAAATCATGGTGAAGACAGACTATGACGTATCCACTCATCGGACTGAACTAGAACCAGAACCGGAACTACCTCCATTTACATGGCGTCTTATCATCCAGTTTGGCACCAGTAAGCGGATGCATCACTGGCTTTGTATCTGTCTAGTCTTTGGCCAAAGCCCTTCACAACAGTATGCAATTCATTTCTGAGTGCGGAACGAGGTGCGTAACCGTTTAATAGTGCAAGAGTATAAAAGACAATATTGACACTTATAGGCAGTCTGTTTCAATAACTAGTGACACTCTGGATATCGGACCCAGTTCTCTGCTTCCTGATCATTTGTAAATAAATCCAACAGTGGACGTTCACATTAGCGCACACAAACATATAATATTTCCCTTTTCGTTCTAATGCTGATAAAGCAGTGTATTACAAGATTATGATTGTGAGAACAATGACGGGTGAAGCTTTATGAATGCTGTAATTATGTTGTTGTTTATTGTGTTAATTTGTTGACTGATAAATTGAGGAGGAAAAAAAACTGACCTATGATATCTGGAATTCAATCTCTGTAATCAGTAGGCTAATCCTAGTCTTTATCACTGACACAGAGACCCAGGGACGGTGGTTCAGGAGGAATCACAACATCTCTACACAGCAGAGGAATAGACTTAAAACAGTGTTTTGTACAGACACAATTCAATCAAACACCAAATTGTTTTTGTTGTCTCCAAAGTTCAGTTATGGCCTCATAAAGAACATTGACATTAACGTGACAAAATAAAAATACATCATGAAGAGAACACGCCATTCAGTCCATCCAGGCTCGCCATTTACCTGCAAATGTAATGCATTGTTACTTATATGCAATAAGATATGAATGCATGTTGTTCCCCCTGAATTTAATATTTTAATGTTAAATACAAATGAGCAATATGACATGAAAGAAATTTAACATGGTGAGGATAATGTATTCTTCATTTGCCATTTATAAAGGCATGCAAAATTTATTGGAGAGAATATTCAGAATCTGTAGCAATATATGCCCTTCAAAGGGTTTGGTGGGGGATGTATCTTCGGTACTCAAGCTGATGGAATAATTCAGACAATCCTGTCAGGCATATACTAATTACTTAAAGTGTGCCATATCATTTTTTATGCAGTTTTATATGGATAATAATAACTAATGGGTCAAATGGGTCATTCCCAGTGAATGCAATAATTGAATGCAAGAATAACAAATCAACAAGAATTCGACTACCTCGTTCTCCCTCCCCCCCTCCCCTCCTCAACTCTGCAGGCAAGGCATCTGCCCTGCGATGGGTGTCTATGGAAACGGGGCGCGCCTAATTAGCCCGTGAAATACGTTACCGAGCCGAGGGGCTATTGTGCGGAGTCACTTCTCTTCCAGGGAGCGTCTTTCAGCGCGAGGCTAGAGCGCTGCTGCCGTCCGGTCTGTGGGAAAGGGGGAAAGCTCTCACGCGGGCCTCCGAGCTCCAGCTCATTACACGGCTAATTGAGCCAGGTCATCCGGCTCTAGCTCGAGCAACGCAGCAGGAGCAACTGTCACCAGCTCCTCAAATAACCCTCAACGCCACGCATCAGTCAATCAATCACTCAAATACTGTATTCAAAATGAAACTGTCACAAAGCACTGAACCAAGTGTGTTTTCCACAGGGAATCAAAGACTATAAAAAAAAGAGAATTATGAGCCACTAGAGATGAAAACAATAATTAAAATAAAAAACATTCCCTGACCCAGGGAATACAAGTATATTTTAACTTCCTTTTCATATAAAAATAATTCTAATAAAAGGTTTTAATTTTAAAGGGATAGTTCACATTCTGAGGTCTTATATTATTTAATTTTTAATGTTGGGCTCCGTTTTTGATTACCTTCAAGCATTACAATGGCAGTTATAGGCTATTCGGAGGTTTGTCAATTACAGACTATTGCCTATGGTGCATGCAACCATAGTCCACTTTGTTTAAGGAAAAAGCCACCATACTAATATAAAAACTGATATAGGGCAGCTAAAACAGTCTCAAAATGACACTTCTAGCATGTGTACAAAAGTGAACGAAATGGATTCTGTCAATACAAACAATAACCAGTTCTCCTACATATATATATTTTTTTAGTGTAATTAAAATTGTTTATAAAAGTACTATTTTCTTCAATGTTGTTAGCAAGCTACCAGAAAAGACTAGCAAAATGTCGGCAGGTCGGTTTGTTTACAGATATACTATACTACCAGGAACACTTGCTTCTGTGGAAATTTGGACCAATGAGTGGTTTCTGACTCAATAATTACCTACCGGATTGACATTCCAAATAAACTACGATATAAGCCAGGAAAGGGCCATTTAATAGAAAAAAAGAATAAAATACATACGAGGACTGGTTATTATTGACATAATCCACTTCGTTCATTGTTCATATACATGCTAGAAGTGTCATTTTGAGACTGTTTTAGCTGCCTTGTATAAGTAAATGGAGAGCGACAAATACCCTTTTCTGGATTATGACCCCAGGGGAGCACAGAGCAACTAAAGAACGTATTTTTCCACCATTTGGACTCATGGCCAGGTAACGACACAACCCAAAGTTCTACCAAACTTCAGTTGTGCTTTAAGGATGGCTAACGGAGCCAAAACTACCACAGCAGTTTTTTAAATAGTTAATATTTCAATGACAGTAAAATAATATACAGGTGCAGCTCAAAAAATTAGAATATCGTGAAAAAGTTCTATATTTTTTGTCACTCATTTCAGAAAGTGAAACTCATATATTATATAGATTCATTACACATAGAGTGAAATATTTCAAGCCTTTATTTCTTGTCATTTTGATGATTATGGCGTACAGCTAATGAAACCCAAAATTCAGTGTCTCAGAAAATTAGAATATTTTGCTTTAACATATTTTTAAAGTATCATATTTAATATTTGGTCGCATATCCTTTGCATGCTGTTACTTCCTGAAGTCTGTGACCAATCAACATCAAAAGACTCTCGATATCTTATTTTCAGGTACTGTTACAAGCGATACTATAACCTCTCTGCATTTGAACTGATCTCTATGGGAATTTGGGGGTGAGACTAGATTCAGCTGTAAATTACACTGGTACAGTATGGAACACATGGCTGGCTAAATGGCTGTAAGTCATCAAGGGTCTGAGCTATCGAACGAGCCCCAAACCATCACTCTGTTGCCAGATATGGAGTAGATGTGGATGGATCATCACTGCAAGGGTTATTTCTCCTGACTCATTTTCCTATAGAACTCTATGGGGAAAAAAGTCAGGAGAAACAACCCTTAAAGGGATCCATCCACATCTACTCCATATCTGGCCGCAGAGTGATGGTTTGGGGCTCGTTTGATACCTTAGCTGAATCTAGTCTTACCCCCCAATTCTCATATAGATCAGTTCAAATGCAGAGAGGTTATAGTATCGCTTGTAACAGTACCTGAAAATAAGATATCGAGTCTTTTGATGTTGATTGGTCACAGACTTCAGGAAGTAACAGCATGCAAAGGATATGCGACCAAATATTAAATATGATACTTTAAAAATATGTTAAAGCAAAATATTCTCATTTTCTGAGACACTGAATTTGGGTTTTCATTAGCTGTAAGCCATAACCATCAAAATTACAAGAAATAAAGGCTTGAAATATTTCACTCTATGTGTAATGAATCTATATAATATATGAGTTTCACTTTTTGAAATGAGTGACAAAAAATATTGAACTTTTTCACGATATTCTAATTTTTTGAGCTGCACCTGTAGTTGAGGTTGATGTCCAACTGAGCCTATTTATTTTGACAGTGCTGTCATTTCTTAATTTTATTCACCAATATCAAGTAGAAGAATCATGAGAGAAACTTTAGACTTTAGTGTGTACAATCCGTGTAACATTCAGAGCTGCCCTAGTATACATGGGGGGAACATAACAAATTCAAAAGGCAGTGAAGTGTGTATGTGCGAAAAAAATGTTTTTATCCCATGTTAGTAATTTACGATAATTCAATAGTTTCATCGCATGCGTTTGCATTTCAATAGCTTCACAAAAATAATAATGAACAAAATACAACAACCTAAAGAAAAGTGTTAATGGTTGATGGAGGAACAAAGTTTCCAAATGTCAAAAAAAGAAGTTCATATGTACAAAAGGAGCTTTTCCCCACTTAGAACATTTGCGAGGATTAAGGTGAGCCCTTTCACCGACGGCTTGACGGCTTGGCACAAAGACAAGCCAGCTGTGTCTCCTGCCACTAGTGATGTGGGTATACAAGGGGCACATAAAAGCCACAGCTGATGTGGGGGGGTATTTACTTCAACCAGAAGGAGTACCTTGCTGTGCGGGCCCTTCTCCACCGCCCCGCCCTCCCCTCGCGACCTGCACCTGGCCTCGGTGGACTGGCACGCTCCGCCTCCTCTCCAGCAGATGTTCGGCTCTTTTGTGGCCGCGCTCTCGTGCCCCTCTTCAGGGCGGAATGCGGAGGGGAGCTCGTTGAGAGACGGGAGACATCCCCTCCCCACCCCTCCCCCCACACCCTCCTTTTCTCCTCGTCCGCAAAGAGATGGGGTCGCGGGGCACGGCCAGGCGGGGGGAAGCCGGCTGGGGTAATTGCTTTTGATTAGCAATTTTAATGACCAGGTGTTCATAGGGTCATGGGTAACTCCAATGTTAAAGCACCATTTTGATTGTGCACCTCCAACGCTCCCCAGTGCCTTGCCCCACACCTCACCCTGCCTTTCTGTGCACACTATCTGGGAAAGGCCATTTTATCGATGGCATGTAGCTCTTTTGAGTTTAAGAGTTTTCCCCTTTACTGATGGACGACAGCAAGCAGTAAAGGACGACATTTTCTTTGGAAAGTGCCCAGTGACCAATCAGAGCAGGGACAGTAAGAGTTATGGAGTGGGGGATGTCATGACTCTACTTCCTTTCTGTGCATAGCCCCCAATTTGTTTTGTTTGGGGAAAAAAAAAAAGCAGAGGTGCTTTTTTGGTGCTCTGCACAATGCAATTTCTCCTTGTCTGTTTTAACACTTGAAAAGGTGAATCTTTTATTTATTTATAATTTTTTTTCAATAACAGCCTAGATGGTCATCCAGGCATATACAAAGTCTGCCTACCTCTCAGGTTAAATATGGGCTGTGTCTGAATCCCAATCTACTGCATCCTGTGTACTACATGTGTACTGTTTTCTGTATACTGTTTAGTATGTGGCGTGCACTGTGGAAGTGTCGTAAGATGTCCCGCCCTTGCACGGCCATGCTCACGCACTGTTTTTGAGAAAAACGTCATGATGCTGTGCCTCATTTTCAAAGCGAAGCTGCGCATCATATTTATGGGACAGAAATGTTAGTTTAATTCAAAGGGCCAGCTTTCAGGTTCAACCTCGGCGCCGGATAGAATGTCGCCCTCTGCTGATATGTACGATTTGCGCTCAAAAAGCCAGTTTCCCCATTGGGTTCAATTACATTACATTACATTATAGACATTTAGCAGACGCTCTTATCCAAAGCGACGTACATAGTGCATTTTCAAACTAGGAACAAGAGCGTTTAAAAACAACCCTAAAAAGGCAAATACGAATCTAAGTACTAGGTGCAGTCAGTATGATTGGGGTTTTTTTTTTTTTTTTTTTGGGGGGGGGTAATTACACATCATTAATAACAAATCATTACTTTTTGACAACAAATTAAAAATACTTCCACTCATATATTGATGTTAACTCTTTGAATATATATATTTTTGAAGTTTTATTTTGGTCAAATATTTTTTTATTCAACACAAACAAAGATATGCTTTTTAAAATGATTATTTATAATGGCCTACGTCATATTATCGCAACGCTACTTGGCAACCAATTACATACTCTTAAGGCTTTGATGTAGCCTTCTCCACATCACTGTCTGCATCATCCTCGTGGTACATTTGACCCCAAGGACACAACTGAGCATGTCTGTTGAGCACAACAATTGAAGAGTGTTTGTCCAAAACTCACTTATCCCACTTTAACCAATTTTGAGAAAATCAACATTTTTGTTTATTTTAACCCTATTTACTTTGGCCCTCCAGAGGCAATTTCCACCTAGTTTCTACTAGTTTTATTTAAATGTCAATATCTCAAAAAATATTCCCTGCACATCCATGGTTTAAAGTTCGAATTGAAGAAGAAGCAACTTGCAACAAAATACATTTATTTCAGAATAGTTATCTACAGTATATATATATAATAACCATAACATATGTCGCAGAATGTATTTAAATACGGTTTAAAAAAAAAGTACAAAAGCGTGCGTGTATTTACACAACAACAGCAATGTATTTCAGCCCTAAATGTGACAGGTGGTCGCTGTGGAAATGTATACTGTACAGGACTTTGGCGAAATGCAACAAGATACACTCTTTAGGGTTAATCAAAAAACAGCTGTAGCTGAATATAGGCTACTGGTAAGTACTTCAAAAAAGGTTTCAAATTTTTTTTTTTCAAAACCGAAAGTGCATCAGGTACTGATATAGTACAGTAAGCAAGGGAAAACGGCGAATGCTCATTTGTACAACGTTTTAAAAAATATTATTGTTTCTATACGTGAACATGATTTTCTTAGCGTGTATAAACGGTGCATTTTACAGTCTGTGGTTGTGGCGAGAGGAGGGTCGTAAGTGCTTTGGGCTATTGATAACACCCTACTATTTTATGGCACTGCAGTGTAACTAGGAGAAGCTGAGGTATTTGCGAGCAGCTACCCTTTTAAAAAATACTGCGTCAAAATTTACGGGAGTTTCTTAAAGCTGTAGTTTATAACTTCAGACAAACATGAATACTGTAATTGAGACAGATATGTCTCAACCACTAGGGGCAAAGTTTATAGGGCTACATGGGTTTTTTGCATAATTTTTTAAATAAAACCCTACAAATAATAAATGCAAGAGTAAAACCGCAAAATTTTAACCACTTATCAGGAAAATTATTCCAACCTTGAAAAATATGGTTTATCAAAACTGGACTTAATGAGGTTTGAAAAAACACTCTGCAATTACACTTCCTGGTTCAGATGTGCTCCCCATAGGTTTCTATTGGCCTTGCTGTCTCTACATATTATACTGTACTCTAAAGTTGACTTACTGAAAAGTATGCTCCCGAATATACTCTGGGAGTATAAACCCTGGAAATATGTATGACATCCCAGAATTTTAAGTACACTACGTTTGAAAAAAATCTCACCTACCTTCTCATCCAGTGTACTAAACAACCATACTCAATAGTATGGAAGGGCACTGATTCATACACAGGCACTGCCTGCCTCTCAGGTTAAATGAAGACTCCCAAGGAAAGCGAGCACAAAGGCTTGGTTGCACGGAGAGTTTTCTCCGCCTCGCTATTCAATCATGAACAGCCTTGAAGAGTGAGTTGAGCCACAGGCCGTTGATCCATGATTTAGTGCTTTTGTATGATAGGATTGAACAAGCACATAATAAGACACACTACACTGCCCCCTCCCTCGGGGCAGGATCTCAAACTCCGGTGTGTTTCAGCACTTACATGCTTAAATTAAGTCATTGATTGGCTAGAGTCAACAAACCTTGTTTCCAAGGCTAAAATTGGCGATGGATTGAAAGGAAACCACAAAAACCTGCAGACACTCCTGCCCCTCCTGCACTTGGGTTTGAGAACCGTGCTCTCGGGGGAACCGCAAGCTATGTGTTCAAATCCCATGTGACTTGCCTCTGAATAAATGGGCTTTACCCGATGTTTCAGCTGACTCATGTTTAGATTTTAGTATAATAAATTTTTAAGTGAAAAAAAGAAAAAAAGAAGAGTGATTTAAAGTTATTAATTAATTTGAGTGACTATTGCGACTATCTAAACACTATAATGCACCTCATCGATGTTGTTTGAACACAAATCTTCTGGTCTTTTCTTTTGTTCTTTTATTTTTCTGCATCATAAGTAAAACAAGAAAGTAAATACATGCATAGGCTAGACATCAGACCCCAGACACGTGTTTGTCCTGGTGATACGGATTGTATATCGGTAACCACCGCTTTTACTATTTTCTTGCTAGTTTTCATTAACTGTGCACATTTAAGGTGGCGCTTCGTTGGCTTCGAGATAAAGGGAACTGGGCAAGTAAGACAGTCAGATACACACACAGAGTAACAAAGGAATAAATAAGAAAGTATGAACAGGGCAAGTAAGACAGTCAGATACACACACAGAGTAACAAAGGAATAAATAACAAAGTATGAACAGGGCAAGTAAGACAGTCAGATACACACACAGAGTAACAAAGGAATAAATAACAAAGTATGAACAGGGCAAGTAAGACAGTCAGATACACACACAGAGTAACAAAGGAATAAATAACAAAGTATGAACAGGGCAAGTAAGACAGTCAGATACACACACAGAGTAACAAAGGAATAAATAACAAAGTATGAACAGGGCAAGTAAGACAGTCAGATACACACACAGAGTAACAAAGGAATAAATAACAAAGTATGAACAGGGCAAGTAAGACAGTCAGATACACACACAGAGTAACAAAGGAATAAATAACAAAGTATGCATGTATGGTGCAAGTCTGTTCCCTCAGCTGCAGTCTGCTTCCTCCATACACACTGTCCTGGGCCACTGAGGTCCTGGAGGGGCACTCATTAGCGTATGTGGTGACACGTATTTGGCACAAAGGGAGCATTTATGTGTCTCCTCCCGGTCTGTGTCCTTTGTGCCCCGAGGAAGCCGTTTTCTGTGTGCGGTGTCTGTTAATGACAGCGACCCCCTGCCGAGTGCATTTCTTATAGGGCTTAATAGAACTTGTGCTTATCCTCCCACAGGAGACACTGAAGCTGAATAAGAAATGACTTGAGTGCTCCTGATACGGCCAAGTTTGGAATGACAGTCGCCCCGTGCTCAAGAGATTTTGAAAGGCTGATTAATTTAGCTCCTAACTCTTCAGAGAAAATATGAATACTGCACTACAAAAAATACTGCTTGTTTTGGATAAATCTTTATTGCATGGCTGTAAGAAATTTTCAGAGTATTGCGATTGTGATAGACGTAGAGCAGCCAAACGGGGTCAAAGGAATGACTATGTGTGCATTGTCAAAAATAACTGAGCCCATTGTAGGGGTTTGTTGGAGCAGCTTACTAAGCAGATAGGGTTAGAAGTCAGTGTTGTATTTGCAGGATGACCACCCTGGACTTGGAGTTCCTGTGATGGAGATCAGGAGGCCGCCTGCCTTCCTATCGGGCACAGTGACAGGGACAGAAACACGTTACTTTGAAAACTACCTCTGAACCGATGTCAGGGCACCTCTTTGTGTCCGTCTCAAGCTTAAAGCAATCTCAGACTCTCTCTCATTGGCAAAAAAAATTCAATAAATAAAAAAAGACAAAAAATATTAATATTCAGGCAGAATGTAGCTGCCTAAGTGGTGTTCTGCTTTGAGCTTAGAGACAGCGGTTTATTTTCATCATCTTAGCAATACTGTAGTTAGCTCTCTGGCAGCTCAGCCTCCCTCCTCAGAATGGACAGGTGACAGGGATATTTATCTGCAGGTGGAGTGCTCCATTGATTCTGATAAGGGTGTTTGTTGTCGGGCGGTGGAACAGGCTTCCCAGACTGGCAGACCGTGTGAGGTAGGCGGGGTGGGGTGAGGTAGGCGGGGTGGAGTGTGGGGGGGAGGGGTGAGGTAGGCAGGGTGGAGTGTGGGGGAGAGAGGCTCTGAGGAACGTACCTGACGTAGGGAGCGTTCCTTCCATGTCACTTGATCTAAGATGAAAGTTCTCTCCTGGTAAGAATAGAAACATGTACTAAGCCGTAATGGACAGGGTGGATTACGTGAACAATGGAGCTGAATTAAAGGTTTTTAAATGGGCGCATGACGTCATTTCATTCCCATCCCCACACACACAGAAACACACACACAGAATTTAAACCCATTCCTCAGTTAATGAGGATCAGAACAGATGAGCACCTGTATGATGCGTTAACTGTTATAAAATATATATTTATATTAAAAAACTCTTACCCTGGTAATGTTACAGTGGGATATCAAAAAGGCAGTTTTGTGTGTTCAAGTTCCTCCATCATAGGTACCCTTCACCTCACGTGTTAAATTTCCTAGCGGATCGCATTTCGCGCTGAGGGACTCCCTGGTGTCCCACCGCAGGCTTATTACAGGATTACTGGTATCTTTTCATCTGTGTGCACTGATAATCACAACCCCCCCCTCCACCCCCATGTCACTGATAGAGGGGTGAGTATCACTCGCCATCTTCCCATCACAAAGAAAATGGCTTCTCTGTGGAGCCCTGAAGCAGAAACCGAGCCAACGGAGCAGATAACTTACCTTAGTTGTAATTGTATTAAGTCTGGTTTGTTTTATATATTGGCGGCAAATGAAACGCGTGTGAACCAACCATCTGTGTCATTGAGAAAATGATAATTCACACGCTCCACTCTTCTCTGTGTGTTTGCATACACGTGTGCACGGTTGTGTACGTGTATGTTTCTGTCATGCATCACGTGTTCATATTGTGAGTGTGTATTCCCGTTTGTGTACGCGGGGGTGTATATGCCTCTGTATACATGTCTGTGTGTTGCGTGTACTTTCTCCTGTTTATGTGAGTGAGGACTGAGTACATGAATCTCAGGATCTCTCATAGATGGAGTACGGCTGCTCCAGGCCTGAAACCCTATCTGGTTGATCGGAAACAGGCTGAAGTTCAGCCTTGTTGCCGTGGTTGCTGTCACATTGATGCATAGAAGGCTGAATGTGAACCCCTTCCTTTTGTGCAGGTTCAGAATGGGGTTACCCCATAACTGACAGGGCCTGGCCTGATTCCAGACCAGCTAACAGTTACATGTTGCCAAGGGTGGGTAGAGTACTCAAAAACTGGACTGAAGAATAAATATTGTTACTTCAATGAAAGTGTATTCAAACAAAGGCAAAATAGCCCTGATAATATTGACTTGCATAAGCGTAAAAGAGTAACTTGACAAAAACTACTTGATTACAGGTTGGAGTACAAGTTACTTCAGTGTAAAATAGGCTCAATTATATTTGGAACTAGTGTTTGGAACTCATGTATGGCATTGTTGTAATGGTATTTAAAATTGCATTTACTTTGACCACTAGCTGGACTGAAAGTATGCATTTTTTCTGTATTCAAAATATTTAAGTAGAGATCGATACAAATCGATTAGATTTCCTCTGACATTTTAGTCCATGTAATCCGCATGATGATGTTAAACCATTACAAATTCTGTCAAAGTAAATGTATAGCCTTTTCATCAAAACAGTTTGCCACAAAGTTATATCTATATATTTAGTTACATTTATATATTCAGGATTTACATCTATATATCCAGGATTTATGTCTACGTAATAATATTTGTGGTTACATTTATGTATTCAGGCGGACTTATTGTAAAGTTTTCCACTCAACATTTTCTTCTACCTACAGGATATCTTATCTCAAGAGATTTTTCATAATAATTACATTTCTCAATAAAAAAATAAATAAACCAAACAATTGCATTCTCCGAACATTCACTGGATACAATTTGACTGGAACATTTTTGTTAACACTATAATGCATACAATAGCTTTCTCCACAGAATTACTGTAAATGGAGTTTATCAGTTCGAAGGTTAACGGGATCGATGCATTGAATTGGTTATTCAGTCATCCAGTCCCATCTCCTTGCTATGGAATTGAAGGTTCTGAGTGACTATGATCTTGCATAAAATAGCAGCAGAAATACAGAACAATCTTTAACACCTCAAGGTCAGTCACATCCAGAATGGACCTTGCAAACCAAAAGAAAAAAAGCCACTGGTTGAGAGACCGGAGTATGCATGTATACGAGGTATAGACAGTCATAAACCTGCAAAAGAAAATATCATAATAGGAACAGGAAGCCATTCACCAAGAAGACATTATTGTTTAGCTTCACTGTGCTTTAAACAATCTCTGAGACATTCACACTTCACAGTACTCTTTAATGCTATTCTGAAGTTTTCTGTGACTTCCATTTTGGTTATGACGAAACAACATCAGACTTTAATCTCCATTCATTAAGCGCTGCCAAACGATGTGTAATTCCGTAATACTTTACACAGGTTGATCAGGACATATTTAAGCTGAGGTACAAGATGTATGCAGTCCAATGTACAAACCCCAAAGCTGGAACAGTATGTAAAATGCACATACAAGCAGAAAGCAGTGACTTGTAAATTATCTTTTACATATATTTAATTGAAAACAAAAAATGTTTTACCTTATCAACTTTATTGATTTCTGTAAATATGTGGGGGACATATCCCAAATCAGTTGGGACAGGGGCAAAAAAAAAGACTGAAAAGTTCAAAAAACACCCGTTTGGAACATTCCACAGAAAAACAGGTGATGCTATGGGTATAAAAGGATATCAAAAGACTCTTGATATCTTATTTCCAGGTACTTTTATAAGCAATACTATTACTTCTCTATGGAAACTCTATGGGGTGGGACTAGATTGAGCTGTAAATTACATGGGAATAGAATGGAACCCATGGTTGGCTAAATGGCTGTAAGTCATCAAGAGTCTGTCGTATCAAACATGCCTAAAAACATCACTCTGCTGCTAGATATGCAGTAGATATGGATGTATCACTTGAAGGGTTGTTTCTCCCGACTTTTATTTTTCCATAGAGTTCAATAGGAAAATTAATCAGGAGAAACAACCCTTAAAGGGATCCATCCATATCTACTGCATATCTGGCAGCAGAGTGATGGTTTGAGGCTCGTTTAATACCTCAGACCCTTGATGACCTCCAGCCTTTTAGCCAACTATGGGTTCCATACTATTCCCATGTAATTTACAGCTTAATCTAGTCCCACCCCCCAATTCCCATAGATATCCATTCAAATGCAGAGAGGTTACAGTATCGCTTGTACCTGAAAGTGTTTTGATATCCTTTTATACCCTGATAGCATCACCTGTTTACCTGTGGAATGTTCCAAATAGGTGTTTTTTGAACTTCCCAGTTCTTTTTTGGCCCCCGTCCCAACTTTTTGGGAACGAGGCATCAAATTTGGAATTAGTGTATATTTACAAAAATCTATAAAGTTGATAAGGTAAAACATTAAATATCTTTTCTTTCTTAACTGTTTTCAATTAAATATATGTAAAAGATCATTTACAAATCACTGTTTTCTGCTTTTATGTGCATTTTATGTACTGTCCCAGCTTTTTTGGAATTGGGGTTTGTATTACCCTATTCACCCTTTTGCCACTGTCAAAGTACATTTTGGCCACTGATCCAAGTAAATTTTCCTCTCTTTGTCTTTACACAAATAATTACGCCTTTAGGAACACAAAGTGTGGTGGAGCTGTTCAAGTGAAGAGTATGTTGCTGATGATTACTAATATAATTTAAAAAAATGTATATATTACGTAACGTTGTTATCCAAAGTGACTTGCAAGGCCCTCATTGAGACTTAAAATGAAACAAAGCTAGGTAACACAGGCTACACAGCGAGTTAGCTCAAGCTGAAATGCAGCTCAACTACAATGGCCACCACAAAGATGGACACCATATCCCTGTCAAAGGGTCTCCAGAGATGGCTGTACAGTGAATGGAAAAGATATAGATATATCGAAATGCTGTAGATATATCGTGTTCCACTGCAGTGGTAGACCGCGGAAATGGGCAGTACGCCAGGTCGCATTGCGCACGGCTCTTAAAGGGAATGACAATAGGTAATCTGATTGGCTATCATTGAATCCAGTTGCAACACACCCGCTGATACATATTCAGCCCAACCCGACCCACTTTCTACCTATGCAGCTCCTCACCTGTGGTCACGAAAATAACAAAATTCAGTAGACACGCCCGGTGCCCCATGCATTGTGCCATTCATTGTGCCTATGCACTGTTTGAGTCTGTCACATGTAAACAAGAGGGTACCACATTAAAATGATTGCTGAATTTGCTGCTGGAGTTTTATAATTGTGTGCACAGTTGAAGCATTTGTAGAGAAACAAGAAGTAGGCGACAGCAGAAAAACTATTCTATCGTGAAGTGCTACACAAAATCAATTTAATAAATAAAGAAACAAGGTGCAGAAGTACCATGCCCCAGTTTCTCCCTTGAGGCATCTCTAACTGCTCGAGATTCCTCTCTCTCGATGTGTCGCAAACTGCCAGAGATTCCACGAGAGACACGGAACAGCATTGAACATTTTTGTTTTATGAGGTGTGTACATTAGTGTCAGTGTGTGTGTTTGAACAGTAAAGTGAGAGGGGGAGAAAGAGTGTGTGTGTTTGAACAGTAAAGTGAGGGGGGGAGAAAGCTTGATTTCACCACTTAGCGCACACTCCTCACCAACAACACTCCACTCGACAGCTGTGGAAAATAAATTGCTTCTGAATTCAAAACAGAGAGCTGGATGAAGAAGAAAAGTGACCAGACCCTATATGCACTGAGCTGGCCATAACCGTTAAAAAGACTGCAGTCGCTCATTGTAATTGTAAATTGTAAGTTGAGTTGCTGCATTTGGCTGAGTTTCCTTGTTTACTGGAAGCCTTTGATGGTTACTATTGCAGTCCAGGAGCATGGAGCCATTTTGGCTCCAACACTCTGGTTGAACAAGAGTTTTGTGTTAGAACACACACCTTTACTACCGGTTATTTAAAACCATTGTTTTTTCCTCAGAATGAAAAGAAAACATTTAGTTTACGAGCAGAAGACTGGCAGCCAACTGCAGTCAGCAGTGACAGTAGACTCCAGGTGTCCTTGAAGCTATAACCTGTAGAACTGTAATATTTACTTGGGACACTGGGGTGCCACACAATTCTGTGCAGTTTGTCGGGAGTTTCTCAGTTATGAGATACTCAGAAAAATGGTCCCCTGAATTAGCTTGATCTAATAATAATTGATTCAATTAAGAAATTAAGGGATTAGATGGAACAAAGTAATAATAAAAAAATAATGGAAACCAGAAGCTCATTTATAGCTAATGTACAGTTATTCTCAGCTTTCATTTAGATATAATTCTGTCTATTTATTTATTTAGACCTATTATCGTTAAATACCCTTTTCTGGGACGAGAGATAGATAACCAGGGACACTACTGTGCTACGCTAAGAGATAGATAACCAGGGACACTACTGTGCTACGCTAAGAGATAGATAACCAGGGACACTACTGTGCTACGCTAAGAGATAGATAACCAGGGACACTACTGTGCTACGCTAAGAGATAGATAACCAGGGACACAACTGTGCTACGCTAAGAGATAGATAACCAGGGACACTACTGTGCTACGCTAAGAGATAGATAACCAGGGACACTACTGTGCTACGCTAAGAGATAGATAACCAGGGACACTACTGTGCTACGCTAAGAGATAGATAACCAGGGACACTACTGTGCTACGCTAAGAGATAGATAACCAGGGACACTACTGTGCTACGCTAAGAGATAGATAACCAGGGACACTACTGTGCTACGCTAAGAGATAGATAACCAGGGACACTACTGTGCTATGCTAAGAGATAGATAACCAGGGACACTACTGTGCTACGCTAAGAGATAGATAACCAGGGACACTACTGTGCTACGCTAAGAGATTGTCCAAAGCGACCACAAAGACAAGCTGCAATAAGCCCCTGAAAGGGGTGAAATATTCAACAGAGACGTGTGACTGCATGGTAAACCCATTACAACGCCATAGGTTGTTCATACACTACATGGCCAAAAGTATATGGACACCTGCTCATCCAACATCTCATTCCAAAATCATGGGCATTAATATGGAGTTGGTCTCCCCCTTTGCTGCTATAACAGACTCCACTCTCCTGGGCAGGCTTTCCAATAGATGTTGGAACATTGCTGTGTGGATTTGTTTCCGTTCAGTCAGAAGAGCATTAGTGAGGTCGGTCACTGATGTGGGGCTATTAGGCCTGGCTCACAGTCGCCTTTCCAATTGATCCCAATGGTGTTTGATGGGGTTGAGGTCAGGGCTCTGTGCAGGCCAGTCAAGTTCTTCCATACCGATCTCGACAAACCATTTATGTATGGACTTCGCTTTGTGCACGGGGGCATTGTCATTCTGAAACAGGAAAGGGCCTTCCCCAAAATGTTGCCACAAAGTTGAAAACCCAGAATCGTCGAGAATGTCATTGTATACTGTCGTGTTAAGATTTGCCTTCACTGGAACTAAGGAGCCTAGCCCGAACCATAAAAAATAGCCCCAGACCAAGGGGTGTGCACATACCTTTGGCCATATAGTGTACATGTCTTTGACCAGGTGTGGCACAGATTGTCTATACACAGACCAGATGGTTAGCCTAATATTCTGCCTGCGCCATTATTCAAACATAGAACACCCATCGTTAGGATATCAGCACAGACAACAACTGGACTTCCTGCTACTGGAACCTCTCAAAATAAGGAAGTCGAGAGGAAAGAAGAAAATGGCAAACGGAAGCATATGTTCTTCAAATATTTGCATGTTGCAGTGTATGAGATATCATTTGAAATCTCAGAATATGTACTTTCATAAACTATAAAAAAAAATAAAAAAATAAAAATAAAAAAAACAGAAAAATGACCCCGTGCGACTGCTGGACCAGTACCTGTCACATACGCACGCATGTTGGAAACGAATCCGGGCCTATGTTTTCTGGGTCACTTGTGCAGAACGATCATGTGGTTTGGCGGCACACATGGTACATAAGATGTGCGACGAACAGCAAAGAACTTGAAAGGGGGTTCTCCAGTACCCCTCAATTCAAGGGGTGTAACTGGATCCAAATCATTCTGAATGTAAGGACAGGGAACGCAGAGGGAAAAGGGGGGTATTAGAGATTTTTTTGGAGTATTGCCCAGGTTTAAAAATGAGTGATGTCATGCCATTAGCCTGGGTCTGACCCAGATAACAGGACCGGGGCTGGGGCCTGTGATTTTCTCTACATATTCTTGTGCAGATGACAGTAACCTGGGAGCGTCTTGTCTGGCCCGGCTGCACCCTGCTGGGAGCAGACTATTACCGGCCCTCTCCAGGCTCTCACCACCTGTCACACTAAAAGCCAGGCCTGGAGAAAGGCAGAAGAATGAGCCATGAGCCTAACTAATGGGAATCTAAAGGCTTCAGGCTGATTGCCATCTATCAAATGAAGAAAAAAAGAAGAAAAAAAGAAGAGGTCTGTCTTCGAGAAAAATCTAAAATCTACATTTCCCCTGTTCCTCTGCCTACTCCGTCCAATTCTTTTCAGACAAAATCCACCGTGTTTGACTCTTGGAGCTTAATTTGTCTTCGGAGTTCTTGATGTATGCTAATTAAAGGTCACGGAAAGGCCACATAATGCCTCTTGATGCAAAGGCAGCACTAACCCGTTGACTGGAACACCAAGATGAAAACCAACAGATTCATTATTTATTTGCATCCTTATATTACCTGCCTCAGCAGTAACACATTATGTTTTGTTTTGACTGACCACACAGCTTTTGAGCTATGACCCACAACCACGCAGCTGAACAGACAGTTAATGATAAAAGCAGGTTTCCAGCACTCTGCATGTACTTCCATGCAGTAAACGTCTGCCGCTTTGCCGAACACATCGAACGCATATGTACAGGAGCGACAGCCGTAGCCATTAAAGGGCGCGAGCCGCATTCCCGGTAGACCGTGTCATTTCAAAAATGAAGCGTCTCCATTGGTGTCGGCACCCCTTTTTTTTCCCACACAGAGACACATCAGGAGATCACGAAAGGCGTCTCCTCCTACCCGGTGCCACTCTTGTACACGTGTACATCAAACCTCACGCAAGAACACAACGCAGAGCTTTGACTAACGGAAAAGGGCGTCGAACATCAGACGGCACAGACCAAACATGTTATGTGGAGAGCGGCTTCAGTCCGTCAGTGAAGTAAACATTGATTTAGTCGTGGTCTTGGATCGGGAGGGGCATGCTTTGTTGTTGGGATGGGACCACAAATTCCCATCAGGCAAAATCTCATTCCCACAGATTTTTCATCGTTCCCTCTGGGTTGGGAGGGAGGGGGGGGGGGGGGTGTGTTGTCTCTCTTTATCTCAGTTCCTCTCTCTGTCCTGTTTCGCCCCCAAACTGCCTCTATCCCTCAGTCCATACCTTCCCCCGACCTCTGTGGGATGCCTCCGCTTCCTCCAACGGGACAGAGAACCCCAGGCATTCAGGAATCTTTAACAAAATGCGAGATAAATTCCTCTCGTTGCTTTTTCATGGTGATGGAATGCACAGTCCCTCTCTCTCTCTCTCTCTCTCTCTCTGTCGCTTTCTCTTTCTGTCCCATAGTCAGAGTAGCCATTGATGAATGGATGATTGACATGGGCTGGCAGAGCACTGTGCACCCCTCTTGTGTTGGGCCGGGCCGGGCCCAGCTGCACCATTATACAAGTTTTTTTTTTTTTTGGTCACTGCCCCATACACCTCCCACGTAGTGCTCCCACAGTCCCATTTCTATTGCAGGCCCAGAGGGGAGGGGGAGGAGGTATGGAAGACAGGGGTTGGAAGGTGAGCAACCCCCTATGGATCTGCCAGTATGCTGAAATGCATAGGCATAGTTAATTAATTAGGGATGAAGGTTGGGTGGTGGGCCATGCCTCCCTCACCTTTTGAGGGAGCACAACACTATTTGAATGACCAGAATCTCCACCTCCCCCACCCAGACTCCTAAGATGGGACCCATGACACCGCCAGAACATCACTGTAACAGAGTTTGAATGAAGACGCTAAAGAAATACATATGTATAAATATTTACATTTTGTTATTATTTTTTTGTTTCCATTTGTGCCGTTTCATACATTAATAAAGAAAGCATTTTATTGATTTGAATACTAATGACAATGTGCAGAAACCCTAAGGGCTGAAACATGCAACAGCAGCTTTTCCTCATAGGCATTGCATTCAGAAAAAAAAAACATGATTTGGCAGCATAATCAGCACAATCAGAACACGCTCAGCACCGCGCGTGATCGACAAACAAAGACGGGCCACTTTACCACACAACCGCATCAGAGGTGAGAGGACTGGGAACCAGCCACAGGCTCATTACTAGAACATTCCAGACAAGCCCTATTCCGCGCAGCTGGCTAACTGTACCGAGTAAGACCCGGAACAGAGTTTTTGCTTCGTAATATTTTTCATTATCTGGGGGGGGTTCAGGGTTTTATTCAGCACAGTTAACCAGCAATGAGGAATAACAAAGCGGGATTAAAAGGTTTTGTTTACGGGCAGCAGTATAGTATAATGGTTAAGGAACTGGCCTTGTAACTGAAAGGTTGCAGGTTCGATTCCCAGGTAGGACACTGCCGTTGTACCCTTGAGCAAGGTACTTAACCTGAATAGCTTCAGTATATATCCAGCTGTATAAATGGATAACATGTAAAAAATTATTATAATAATAAATAAAAAGTTGTGTAAGTCGCTCTGGATAAGAGCGTCCACTAAATGCCTGTAATGTAATGTAACTTTTGTAAATATTTAGAATTTGATGACATCCAATTGGATGAGGGTTACTGGGTTACTGAAAAAAGTTGACAAAAAGTTAGCCAGCTAACTCCTTTGTGAATATACCCCTCGGGCCTTGGGCCTGAGGCCTAGTTCAGGCTGTACCACTGGAGGGCGGCAGCACTGGGGGAGTGAGCCATGCTGCGAACCGCTCTGTTTTTTTCACAAATGTTACGCACTGTTCTCTGTGGTTCCCCTGATTGTGCGGGTGGAGGCTCGCTGTGGCATGGTAGTTCTGTGGAACAACAACAACAACAAAAAACACATCCGCAGCCGGGGGGGAAAACATTGAAAGTGGTGTTATTGCCACTGTGTGATCGATGGAATCAGAAGAATTCATTCCTGTGTATATTCACATTGACTCATTCACATTTTTATTTATTTATTTATTTATATATCTATTTTTAGAGGTCAATGAGGATCAGAACAGAGTAGAATTTAATAAAGTACAAAATCAGAAAACTTAAATGTATGACATTAATATTACATGATTAAGCATTTGACACAATCCAACGGCCCCAAAGCGTGAGTTTTTTTCTGTGCGCAACAGCTGTTCTAGAATTCGACTCTACGTCACAGCACTACACTTTGCACGGTTGACAGTTAGCTAATATAAACACACACACACACACACACACACACACACATAGGCCTACGTACATATTACATAGCCTACATATATACTGTATATATATATATATATATATAGTAAATAGACGTTCTATTAATCACACCGGTGTGACCATATCAGGTACCACTATAGCGCTCACTCTAGCGCTGTAACACCGGTGTGACCGTACGCGTTAAACAGGCGCAGAAATTAAATAGAGACTGTTTACAAACTGCTATAAGTCTTATTGACACTAAGGATGTTAAGTAACACTTAATTTAAAATGTCAAAAAAAAAAACCCATAGTTTAGGCTATACACGAAAAATGAAATGCAGCCTAATAATCTATAGTAGCACATGTGATTTCCCTGTCCCTTACAATCTATCCAGAGGTGTGAAACATAACGGCATCAAATGTGCTAAGCTCCTCGCTCAGATTTGAAGTCATACACGCGTTCATAATTTTTTCATGGTCGAGCACAAAAGAATGCATCTCCTTTAATGTTGATGGAAGATACAGTGACAAACGATCAGACATTCGCCATCTGATCCTTGCTTTATGCATGCATTCGAAAATTTGCCAAGAACAGCAAAAAGACATCCAGAGGTGTTTTCAATAGGCAAGAGGCCTGAAACGGAGGAAAACTTGGCCTGAGTTCAGTTAATCATTTTATTTCCATTCTTCACAATTAAGAATGTATTTCCCATGAGAAAAAGCTGTTATAGCACAGATTTGGCATGCTACGTGTTCTCAAAAACGCGTTAAAAATATAATTTCATTGAAACAAATTACTTTGTATTTGTTTGTTAGTAAAAGTTATGGGTATATTATTGAACCCTGTGTTACCTAAAAGGCCTGTGATTTCCCTGAGATTCTGCACGGTGAAAGAGATGAACTGTTCATTGTTAATTGAGAGTATTAATTAACTGTTAATTAACCCGTAATAGATTTAATCATAATAGACTAAACTGAATAGTAAGTACTGCTGACAGCATAAGGGGCACAACTGAACAGAAAACTGCTGAAGGAATAAAGCGACTTATCTTTCTACATGAGCAAAAACTTTTCCCACGGTCCATTTCATTCATAAATTATTACCAGAAGATATACACAGTAACTGTCAAACCCAGACAATTATTCATAAAATCAAATGAACCGACAGTTCACCTGAACGAACAACAAAAACAAAAAACACAAAATTTTCAGTTTTAAATTGACTCTGATAGAGTACATTTCATCCCTCCCTCTTGGGCTCATATAAAGCCTGTTAGCATTAAATTAACACAAAATTTACCGCGTGGATACGCAAGAAGATGAAGATAATGCAAATCATCGTAGTAAGCTAGCATCGCCCTTACCGATGAACAATTTAACTTTTAGTAAAAAAAAAAAGGTGACCGTGATGCAAAGGTAATGTATAGATAATAGAGAGAGGAAGTACCAAACAGTATCATGGACAGTTGGCCATACAACAGTGACTGTCAAGGTCGGTTTCACTGTATATATGAAACCCTGGCATCTTGAAGGCAGACAGATATTTTACGTTACTGCACCTTAATTCTGCTTGAGACGGTACCTCTTTTTTATTTATTTTTACGATCACCACTCTTCAAATCAGAGCTGAGGGGAGAAACTGCTCAGTTGAAAAGGAGAATATTTTGCACACAACCGAGGGTGAAAGTGTCCCCATAACAGAAGCACAGCAAGATAAAAATGTTCTGGAACCAGCAGCCTTAAAGCGTAACGCTCATGCGTCTTGACCGCCGGAACGTTGCGTGAGCCTGAGTGTGTGTCGCCGTTGTGATTCCTTTTGCCAGCAACATACGACGAACAAGCTTATGGGGGGAAAAAAAAAAAAAAAAAAAAAATGGGAAAGAAATGGAGGATTGCATTTGGAGGACTTTTAAAGTGCGGGGCTTTGCTCCAGTGATTTAATATTTTCAACAGCACACAGTACTTCCCCCCACCTTCCCCACCAATAAATGTTTGCCTCAGTCGATGTAAAAACAAAAGGTCACAACTTGGGGAAATGTCACTTATTTCCCTCTTCCAGCACTCACAGACCTGCGAGAGGGCTGAGGGGGGAGCGCCCCTGGGCCCGGCCGCGAAATGCAGGGGAGCGGGAGAATAATGCGGCCCCGCTGCTCGCGCTTCCACTTGCCGCCAGTGGAGGAGAGCTGGGCTGAGCAGCGCGGTGGGAGACCATTGTTACCCCGCCCATGTGATCACTTTCTCATTTTCCCCTCCGTATCTAAGAGGGTGGGGTGCACGGCTAAGCCCTCACTACAAAATGGGCCTGCACTTATTGACTAGAACTTTCTCCCAGGAGGCCAAATCTATATAGGTATAGATTAGCTCCACATACAGTACGCTGGCATGGAAGGACCATATCTTTAACTCCTTTGATTAAAAATGTGTACTTGGATGACTAAGATCAAGTGACACCAGACCTCGAGACTACAATTTTTTGGTCCTCTTATTTGCACAGGAAAGTAATGTGACTCATAATTTTTTTTTTTCCCCCCCATAAGCTTGTTCGTCGTCTGTGCTACTAATCAGCAGTAAAATAAAGTGGTTTGTAAAGCATACATCCCCTGTATGGAATGTTACAAACATGAATCCTCTATGGTTATGAAGAACCATTATGTTCCGTTTCCCCATATGAATCAGGTCTTCCGAGGATCCTTCGCTACAACCCAAGCAGCACTGATCCAGATTCAGTTAACTTTGCTCTCAGCCCAACCCAAACTATAGCATGGAAGGAAACTCATTGAGGGACAGTGCTTTTGTATTCCAAAGTATTCCAAACAGGTAACAGCTAAATGACAGAAAATGGAGAATACCGAAGGCCTTCTTCAGATCACAAAACTTTATTTACTTCATTCAGCTGCTTGGGCTAATAATAATAATAATAATAATAATAATAATAATAAAACAACAACAAAATAAACCGCAATAGGTATTACCGCCCAAATGAACAACAGCACTAGTATTTTACAATAACTTTAATTTAAATATAAAAATAAAATGGGCCTTTTTAAGATAGGATGTGATGGGTCAGAGATGATGGAACTACAGGTTTTGCCAATTCACACAAACCCTGAGGTTATTAAAAATGAATGATTTTGCATAGTCACAAATCACTTGCGTACAATTGATTTTATAATTGATTTGCACAAAGTGTGAAAGGTGACATTCGGTTGACGCGGCGAAATGTGCCGACCACTTGCTAGGCCACTGTTCTTATTGGTGTCGTAATTACAAATGCATTTGGCGCAAAGGACAGAGACGTGGCGGGAAATTAAACCAGTTCATTGTGTGCATCTGAAGGGCCGGCGTGCCATTGTTCTTCCGTCGTAACGCTGAAAGATGATACCTTCTCAAGCATCGGTGAGCTGCTGCGCCTACACCCTCTCACTGATTACAGTTATTTGGACGGACTGATTGCACGTTCATACCGGTCTGTAATGGTCTGAAATACAGAAGATGTTCATTTAGGACGTTCAATGTTTTCAATGAACCTTTACGTTTGTGAACATTCAGCATCCCGCGGTAAAAAAGGAAGTGTGTTTCTACCACACGGTGGAAGAGTGCGAGTACCCTACCTCAGCCACCGCTCGACAACCACACTGCAGGTCAAATCACCGCACTGGGGCATTGGGGTTTTAATTTGACCAGAGGGAAGACTGCCCCTTACTGGCCCACCAACACCACTTCCAGCAGCAACTCGGTTTTCCCAGGAAAGAAGAGGTTACCTCCCATCAACAGAGTATTGGGATTTAAATGTGCTCTACTTATAGCAGGAGTGTGACGGTGAGAGAGATGGAGATAAAAAGTGAGTGAAAGAATAAAAGAGTGATAGAAATTAGGAGTTTGCAAGCATGCAAACATACTGCTGAGGGCCCAGAAATGGAGGGGAAAAGTTCCTCCCTCAGGGATTAATGATTGTTCCAGAGGTACCTACTGTGGCTTTCCGGGATCATGTTTGTACAACATGCTATTGCTATTTTCCATCGCTTATCTTTTTTCTCTCTCCCCCTTCCTCCTTTGTTTTTTTTTTCTGCCAGTAGGAAATAAGTGAGCCTTATTCATCCCTGCCTGTGATGGCTAATCCGCTCCCAAAGCACCTTAGCAACGCTGGGAATTTGGAGATGCTTAAAAAAAAACAACAAAAAAAAAAACCCTACTTTTCTTCAGCTCATACCAGCCAGAAAGTAAGGCTCACTAATACATCTCTACATGTTTTAAAAATATATAATTTTAAGCATTACAAGACACTGCCATTGTGCGATACCTCTGTGTGACACTGCAGTAAATGGGGAGGTATACGGCCGGCATTTAATGCCAACATCTCTGTCATAAATTCAGGCAGTAACCTGTTCAGCTCATTATCCTCCATTAAATGGAGGACGTTCTTGATCTTCTGATCCTGCCTTCCTGTGTGGGTGTGTGTGTGTGTGTGTGTGTGTGTGGTTCTGTGTTTAAGCTCTGCATTATGTGTACGAGGGTATTTGTGATTGTGCATTCGAGGTGTGTGAGTAGTGTGTGTGTCTGTGCATCTCTGTGTGCATAGATGTGTGTGGTGAGGACGCACGAGTGTAGGATTGTATTTTAGATTTAAAAAAATCAGAGAATCAGTATCTGAGATACAGAGGTAGAGTGAAATGAACGCAGAGATCATTTATTGCACCGGAATGGCTTGCAATCAAGGTCACGGTGAATGGATAACACCAAACAAAAACAACAAATACTGTCCTATTCAGCTTGATGGTACATTCATTCTGTGCACATGTGTGTATATCACTTGTGTAACTGGGTGCTTGTACCAGTGAGATGTGTACTGTAGGGTGGTACATTTAGACATGGCGAGGCCACAGTTTTAATAGATTAACCAGATGATCAAATCCTGCATTTCTTGTCGTGTCAGTTTCTTAATGGCACAAAGCCGAATGGTCATCGCCATGGTTTCGTACACGGTAAACACCCCATTCCCACATGATTCATGCATATTCATAAAACACAAAAAATTGGAATATCTACATCTTTGGAATTCAGAGCTGAGTAGGTCTATATAATTTGTGAAAAGGGCTCTTCTATGGTACACAGGAGTGGTCAGAGTTATCAAATGACTGACGGGCTTTGGAACTATGCACGTTAGCAGGCCATGATTAGTTAATTTTAAAAAAATGCCCTTCAGCTGAAAAACATCAATAAGATATCAACTGCCACTCATCAAATGTCTATGATTGTAGTCCATGAAACATATAGCCAGATGTAGGTCGATCTGCATTTCAGTACTTTCTACAACATCACAATTAAAGATATTGATTTCAGCCGTGTTTTTTATTGAGCGTGTTGTGCAGGGTCAGTGCAGATAAGGCCAGGTTCAGAATTGTTTCTGAGGTTCACTGGACCAAGAAGGAGAGAGCAAGGGAAAAAAAAAAAAAAAAACCTTCAACTCCAGGTGCAGCAATTTTGAAAGGAAATATCGGGCACAGATACGGGGATGGACGAAGCCATTTTGGAGCCCTTTCAAAAATCCCACTTTGGGGTCCCCCTCCCACCACGAAAGCACAACCTACCCGCATTCCTTGCCATTATTCACAACTAAAAAATATTCATAAAAGACACCTGCCAACAACTCTAATGTCAACACAGAGGTTCTGAGTGTGGAGGAGCTTAATTGAGCAATGGCAGCCAGAAATACAAGCGTCTTTTCTCTATTTGGGGCCCCCTGATAGTGCGGGGACCTTTTCAACTGAAAGGGGGAAACATTGCTAGGTGCGCCTCTCCTTTTGTTTTAGTTTTCCCCCATGTGTTTACTGAACAGCCATTTTGTTTCAGGATGAACCATACATCTTGGGTTCTTCTTTTACAGTGCTGCCAGGTCATAAATCACTTAAATCAACGTTTGCACACAGTGGGCTCTAGGCCAAGCCTTTTTGCTCCGTTTGTGGTAATGCTCATTTCATATATTTAAACTATTTAAAAGTCCTCACACCTCTTACTGATATGAAAGTAAAAAATGATGTTGTTTTTTTTTCCCCCATTCAAAATTTTAATTTGAAAGCTGTTGTTAAGTGCTGTAACTGCTGCTCCCTAACCACCCAATTTTGTATAACAATAAAATACTGCAGCAAAAAAAGGACTACTGTGTACAAAAGACACAGGTCAGCTCTCTTGAAATAATTCAGTCATATCAGTGCTATATTTATTAATGTGTCTGAAGTATTATCAATTATCCAGACTTTTTACCCAAATTATACGAGTCTTTATTGGCACAATATCCCCTTAGATGAGAACCTCCATCATACTGTGAGGTTTTAAGACAAATAGGCATTTAAAACTTGGAAAATAATTGAAGACCTTTGTTGACGCCATACTGAAGCATGGCATTATAGGCAACTTGAGCATATTCATACAGTTCTCAAAAATAAAATGAGCAGTCTGCGAGTTTTAAGATTTCTAACTTTTATTTTTTCTACAAATGTCAACAAGAATAAAAAGAATATAGATCTGCTTTAGAAAATTGCGCTGAGGTAATACTAAATAACAAGCAATGAAATAAGAAAAGCAATGAGGGATTCAATTCACTATCCAGATATCTGCTTTAATTTAAGTGCACGCCATCCATTTAATGTGTTATTTTATTGTAGTTGTGCAATATGTTTATTTTAAAACTGAAAACTGTTTCAGCAGCACAGTGCCCAAAATTATTTTTTTCTCACAGTAAGGTGGACAGATCATTCACATGGAACTTTGGAAAGTCATGTGTTGTCAAATAACCTCATATGGAGAAAGACAGCCTATAAGCTTTGAAGCAGCTTGATCTCTGACAACCACTGTCATCAAAACAACAGTGTTTCCGCATATCCATGACCTTCCCTCATACTTGTGGCCTTCCACTATGATAACTAATATTCACTTTCTATGATACATGGACTTCTATGGTATTACTTTGCACTTGGTAGTTACCATAGAAGTTAATGTATCATAGATAGTGAATATTGGAAGGCCGCGAGGTTAATGCATCATAGAAAGGGAATATTAGTTAGCATAATGGAAAGCCAAAAGTTAATTGTATCATAGAAAGTGATTATTAGTTAACATAGACGAAGGCCATGAGTTTAAGCCCAGGACATAAGCATAGGCACATCCAAGCTAAACATCCAGGCCAGAAATAATAAAGGGTAATTTCACCCAAAATTCACCCAACCTTATTTAACAGATCAAGATGCCACTAATTAAGTCTCTCTTTGTGGCTGGCCTAAAAAAAATCTGTAGAGGTATACATCATACCTCTACCACTTTCTGGTCTTTGAAAGACTCCTGTGTTTTCAAGCGGGCGTGTAAATGACATCGGCACGTAGGCAGTCCGCTGGGGAAGAAATGCTGCCCACATCTATCATATCTATCACATCTATATGTTATGAATAGGGACCGCAGAACGAGTTCTGTGGTTCTGTGATGTGTTATGTGGTAGGCACGCATCGTAGATCAAGCTAGCCATCATTGCGATTTTATTATAATGTCAGAAAATTACATTGATAGGCTACGTTATTTCCTAAAGATGTTTTGGCAAACTAAACCAAACTTGAGTGATGTCAGTTACAGAGTGTAGCTCCTCCTCTGGAGGTCGGATATCAGGGTGGTAAACGCGTAGTTTCCGTGTTGTTACCGACATCAGTGCGGTCGAGTTGCACTGGGAAAGTTTTGGCTTTACTAGTAAACATAGCTAAAACAATTAGCCTACAACAAAGACTTTTTAACTTTTAATTGTTTACGTTTATCATTGTGTATCGGTATGTTGTTCAATACAAAAGCATTTCATACTGAAAAACGAGAGGTCGGGGTTGATTTCTCGACCCTGATTTCCGACATGGAACCGGGGTGAAAAATGCGTACCCTAGCTAAGTGTTTCAGACTTCTGGCTAGGCTGGCTAATGTTTTCACGATACCAAACATAGATAAATGAAGAGCCGTATTTCTCGTTTTTCTGGTGACTGAGCTAATAATAGTATTTTTTCAGTATAACCGTTACATTAGTGGTGCAAAATGCTGCAGAAAGGCACGAGCAGTAAAATGCCCAGCCCCTTGGCCTCCGCTCCTGTAATTTCATTCAGTGGGAGTGGCAACCTGTTGTCTGAACTGTAAGCACCTTGGCTGTTGTAGTTAATTCTAAAGCAAGTACCTGGTACATGCGCAGTAGTTTGGGGCTATATCTCTGCTCTCACTAGTGGTAGAAAGTTGGCTGAGAACTAATTTTAATCAGCAGGAAAGCTACTTTTCTACAAACCAAACATAATTTTTGGGTGGAACTACCCTTTAACCAAGCCACTATTGTGAAACTAACAGTTCTCCAGCAGGTTCCATCAGAGATAAACGTGAACCCAAGGGGAGCAGATGGGAAGCAGATGGGGAGCATGTGCAGTAGGTGTGCTCTGTGTCTAGTCCTCTTCAGCCCAAAGCTCGAGTCTCCATGGCAGAGGGACACACCATACAAACTTTCTCCACTTTCTGGGCTTCAAATCATCATCTTGTCATGACCTGGGAGCAGGATGGGTGACCCAGATCCTTTGATCAAATATTATGTTCGGAAAAAGAGCTACTGTTGTGGAGTGACAAATTCAAATATAAAATCCATGGGGTATAATAACACTCCTAGTGGGTTGGAGGTACATTCGGGCAATGGACAAAAAATGTCACCCAGTTCAGTGAAGAAATAAATGGATCTTATGAGTGTGATTTAGTTTTAAGATGCATGTGGCTAGGCTAAAATGCATGCTAATTATGTGAAATCAAATGAACAGAGGTAACTTTCCAGGGCTTTGTGGAAGATGGATATCTGTCATTTCCAGGTATTTAGAAGAGCCCTTGGTTTAAGGCATCCATTGGCACTCCTGATTCAAGGGACAGTCTCAATCTCAGAAGAATCCTCACAGTAAATATCCAGAAGTGGACAATACTCCACATTTCCACACCAGACACGCACGCACGCACGCACGCACGCACGCACGCACGCACGCGCCAGTGACACTGGAAGAAATGCCTCACCCAATGCATCGTGTTTCTCAGATATTTACATTTTGATACGCCTCTGTGCATTGAAAAGGCGAGTCTGTGGCTTCTCATACTAAAATCCTGATTCGTTGTTGAAATATACATCGGCTGTTATGAACGGTACCATTTCCAGAATGATGCAGTATATTCTGAATTCAGTGCAGTTATAAAGTGTTTTGATAAAAGCAGAGTTGATAACTCCATTGGAAACAGGAAGCGCTTGCCAGAACTCTGCCCAGTGTGAATTTGCTGAATTAGCAAAAATAACTTATACTACAACCCTAGCACTTGTAAACACAGTCAACATTCTACTCATAGCAAACTGCTGCGGGGTGAAAGTCATTGTGAGTGAACACATTTCTCCCTGTGTTATGCATACGTAGACAGTTGTTTTCTGAGTGTGATACTGCTTCTGTCCTTATCAGTTTGTTTTCACTCTGACAGATAGCATGCTATTTTTGTAGGCCTAACACAAGAATCTCTTCTGACAAGTATCACAGTTGATCCTTCAAAACCACAAAACAATAAATAAATAACCAACAAAGTGTGGGAGGGGAGAAAAAAAGCGTAAATCAGAGGACATAGTGCTAAGCTGAAATGTGTGTGAGCACTGAGCCTGATTAAGAGGCAATAATGCGAAAGTACACGCGCACGCACGCACGCACATGCAAACACACACACACAGACACACAGACACACACACACACTTCCTGACTTTAATGTTCACCATGTCTTAATCCAGGATCCATAGCTCATTTCCTTGCTGCGGCCAGTGTAATAATCACTATGAAAGTGGATCACGCAAAAGGCTGTGAGTGGAGGTAGGTGTCTGAGGAAATCCTCAGCTGGAGTATCGCTGACGAGCACGCCTCCCTACTTAAGTAAATCCCACAGCTTCCCATTCACACACACACACCCAGAAACAAACACGTCCAGTTGTTGATGTGCGAGTACACATTTGTATGTGTGTGTGTGTGTGTGTGTGTGTGTAAGAGAGAGAGAGAGAGAGAGAGAGAGAGAGAGAGAGAGAGAGAGAGGGAGAGAGAGAGAGAGAGAGAGAAGTCTGAACATTGGCTACAACTGCCAATCTTTGTCTTTAACAAACAAATGAGTCTCTGCTGTTCAGGTACAATCAGGAACAGGGCAGGTGACATGCACTGTGACCAGTTACCTCCTATCTGGATCGGTCCGTAACCATGCAGACCTTCACCTCTATTTAATCTAACAGAAATTGTCCAGAATTTACACACTTATTGTTGGCTTTTCAGTCATTGAAATTATGAAAAATTCTAACAATTTAATAAAAAATGGTTCCCAAACCATTTATTATTATAAAAAAAATAAATAAATTGCTTTAAGATCTTAATCTAAGGTGAAGAAACTTGAGGAATTGTGTGTTCACTAAAGACATTTATGCCATAAGCTGTATTAAACCTTTTTACATTGCTGGGTTTTATAGGAGTGCTTCGAGTTGATCAGCATCGAGGGGCCGCGTACCTTCCCGTCATCCACAGCCTGACCATCACACAATCCCCATTCTCTCGGCTCTTCCTCCACATGCAGAGCCCCCCCCCCACCCCCAGTGGGTGAAAACGTGAGGTCATTTCTCATTACTGGGGCCCTGTGCATGCAGTCGCCTGCCAGGCACATGGACCAACCCTGCCCAGTGTGAGATACACGTGTGAAACAAAGTTTCATTTATATTATGCACCTCCCATGTGCACCCACACCCACCAAATGAACCCTTTGAAGGGTACGTATTTTTTTTGGAATGGTTCAGTGTTCTAGAGTTCCATTGCTTTGGTTATAATCAGCATTAGAATGTTCAGTTAAGAACATTCTAATGACATGTGTGTGATCTTACACCTTCAAGGGTTAAACACTGTTTTAGCTATATCACCAGTCATGCATTGGCTGCTGTTTTGACACATATCAAACACATTTTAATTGCGTATTTGAACACACAGAAGGCAACATTTTATGAAAAGCGGGGGGATGTAGAGAAAATGTATTTGCTAATAAACTGGGTGACGGACTTGGAGAGTTGGTTTGTAATGCCCTTCTGTGGGAGACGCGTGGGGGTCATTGCACAGCGCCATGCGTCGCCGTCATCCCTGCACACCTTCTGCCCACCCGTGCCCAGTGCCCCGGCGACGCATGGCGCATGGGGAGGCAGCCGGGGCTGGCGTTCACAGAGCTAATCGGCACCACACGGGCATCAGCGGGCAGCGTGGGCCCCGGGGGCGTCCTTCGCTTTAACCTGCGGGGGAGGGGATTATCACGTGTTAATCAGCCGTCCCCCGGGGCACCCGTCACACTGACTTCTGCACTCACATCCAGCTCCCTTGTGGGAAATAACACGCTGAATTACACAGCCGGGCGTCATAATTGACGTTAATTTGAAGGCTTTATGTTTTTGTGAGCTCCCCTGAAAAGGCAGAGAAGGGATGAAAAGAGAAAAAAGGCAAATGAAGAGGACAAAAATGTGTGTTTTGACCCCCAGGCAGAGTCCACCAAGGCATATCCCATAATCCTTGGACAAGAGAAAGAAAAAATATACAGATACAGGCAATATATACAAGTATATTTGTCTGTGTGTGCATGTCTGTGTGTGCAGGACTGCGTGTGTGTGTGTGTGTGTGTGTGTGCGCGTTCTCTCCTGCATTGTGAGTTACTCAATTAATGTAATGTAATATGTGTGTTTGTTGTGCGGGCTATTTTGAGCGCTTCCATCAGCAACTTGCCTATGGAGGTAGATTTCTATCAAAATTAAACATACACAAAAGTATAATCCCCAATTATTTTTACCATCCACACACACACCTCTCAATTTGTGTTTCGTAAAAATAATCCACAAGTATGTGTTTGCCATCCACACACAAACATCTCTCAATTTGTGTTTCGTAAATAATAATTTGGATGAATGCAAAAATTATATTCACAAATGCAAATAACATTTTCAGATATGTTTCCAATGTTCAAATCAAATCAAAAGCTTGGCTTGCGAACTGGCGAATCTACATTTGGCGATCGAAGGACACGCTTGATCTGCTTGGATTTATGTACGGAATTTTGAGACAAATATTCCGCTGTTTTTCCCGTGTCGATTCACACATGATTCACTTGTGATTCACACGCAAAACTTCTTCTTCTTCGGCGCTACCTAACACGGCGATGTGTGTTCGCCTCATCAGCGCCACTTTTACATTAAAAGCAAAAAAAAGCCAACATTAGCTTGGTTTCCAAATCTTTCTCAAAGATAGAAACCAGAGATGTAAAACCATTGATAGGAACTAGGAAGTACAACACTATGAGCTAAAATAAGGAGTGCACTCCATGCAATTTGAATTATCGTTTTCATTTAGGTGTCTTATCTACTAGCTGAACAAATAAAATATTTCATAGGAGACATCGGTATCAGTGTGAATAGCTGTCAAATTAATTTAATTGGCTGCAATAACCTTACTTCACATGGTTGAGTTTGTTTTACATAATCTTTCCCATGAGGGGCGAAAGAGTTATGTAGCTACTGTGTACGGACCTACCCCTCTGTAATGTAATCTAGCTAGCTAGCTAAATGCAATCTGATAGTAGTTGTGCAATGACTGTTTAAAAAACTTCCCATCGCAAGATTAGCGTGGGGTTAACTTTACAACCTAAATAAACTCAAAACTCAGTTGTTTTAATTTACTATTAATCCACTTCTTAAAGATAATGTGCGATTTTGGCCACTTGTTCTAAAAGTGGCGCTGATGAGCCGAACACACAGCGCTGAAGAAGAAGAAGAAGTTTTGCGTGTGAATCACAAGTGAATCATGTGTGAATCGACACGGGGAAAAACAGCGGAATATTTGTCTCAAAATTCCGTACATAAATCCAAGCAGATCAAGCGTGTCCTTCGATCGCCAAATGTAGATTCGCCAGTTCGCAAGCCAAGCTTTTGATTTGCTTTGAACATTGGAAACATATCTGTAAATGTTATTTGCATTTGTAAATATAATTTTTGCATTCATCCAAATGATGATTTACGAAACACAAGTTGAGAGGTGTTTGTGTGTGGATGGCAAACACACATTTGTGGATTATAACTAAGAACACAAATTGAGAGGTGTTTGTGTGTGGATGGTAAAAATAATTGGAGATTATACTTTTGTGTTTGTTTATTTTTGATAGAAATCTACCTCCATACGTGCAGATCAGTTCAACTGCCCCAATACCCTTGTTGGGGCAACTGAACAGGTCACTTATTTAACCAGCTAGACCAAGAATAACAACAACAACAAAAACTTTGGCCTGGATATTTCTGTTTGTGCAAAAAAAAAAAAAAGTTGGGAAAATGCCCGTACTCACAATCAGGATCACGCCACCACATACCTGACAATCATTCATCAGAGGCAAAAAAGGCCCATGTAGGAAGGCATCGGCCACACGTCAGCGCTTTAAGGCAGTGCCTACTGGTGATCTCTGGGTTCAGATGGGACTCTGGACACATGCAGGAAACACTATATTCTGTGTGTGTATTATGCATGCCAATAGACACCAGTGACATTACACACTGCACTATTTTACACTACACCACTTGTTACGGTGCACATGCCATTGATATAACACATTGAAAAAAATATTTCCATATTTGAACACACATTTTAAGAATGGGTGTGGCAATATAAAATGCGTTAACTGGGTTTTGGAACAGGAAAGTTTGGGAACCACTTTTTCAGGAGCAAGAATGAAGAGGCACTGTTACCCGTCACAACTCACTCAACGCTGAAGGGAGGGGAGGGCACTCGCTTCCCACTCCAAATGTGAGCGCATGTTTAGAAGAGGTATCAGTGACTTATATTTAAATACTACTTTAAACATGCAAAACATACGTCTGTCGACATATAGCCTACAGCCTAATTTGTGTAAACATATTTGTATAATCGTTCGGGGGAAAGAAAAAACAACTAGCTATAAAACAGGAGAGAGGCTTCAGAACTTTAAAAAGCAAAAACCATTCTTCACAAAATTAAGTGGTGAGATATCAAAATTACGTTTTTGCGCACCGAATGCTTCAGAATTATCTAAATGATACGTTATCTTAGAATTTCCCAGAGATTCGTGTCCTTTACAATGCAGACCACGTGTGGCAGTGTGCGCGTCATAAGTGGAAACATGTGTTTGCCAGCTAAAGTATACAAGATAAACGACACTGTCAAAATCGTCATAACTAGAACTACGCAACATTAGATTCAGTCTTCAGTCACTCGGTTGCTTAAGAACAGCATCCAACGAAATATATGAGTTTCTCGTTTTCCGTCAATGCAGGGCATAATCATACGAGTTGAACTATGCCTGCTGCTGAGTAAACGCCGGGTTTCCAAAGGGTCAGAGAACTGAAAACATATTTTTCTCTCCTCTGTTGTAGCCAACGATAGATTATCCCAGGAAAGGCCATTCCCGATGAGCAAGGTCAGCCGATTTGCTACTTTGGCGACTAATCAACAGAACACGAATTCCTTCGGCTGGCGAGGGTAATCAGAGTTGATTTAAACTATATTCTTTTTCTGGCACGATCCGTGGTAATAGTTTTAATGCACTGCCTCATTCGTGCCATTGTAAATGGTAGGCTATTCACGTTTCCACAAACAATGCGTTCATATGTGGGCGAAATGAAGAAGGAACTAATTCATTAGCTGCTGTCATTATTGGGTCGCGAATATTTCATTCACCGGAAAATGGCGGTTCAATTGGAAAATAACCGAGATAAATCAATTATCAATAACGTCACCTCTAGTTGTTCTCAGATGCACTGTTCGTGGATTTCGGGTTTTGTATTACAGACAATCTGATGGATAAGTACATTATATAGTATTGTGCATAGAAAATAGGCCTATATTCGTTGACGAACGTTTTCAGTGGTGAAATGCAATTTCAGATTTATTTTAAATACACTTTTTTAAACCACAAATCTCTCCTTTGTTTAATATTTAATTACACAACTAACAGGATTATATACGAGACAACACAGGTGAATGTTTTAGGTAGGCCCAGTGAAAACAGAAAAACAAAAACAAAAAAACAAACTAACAAATGCATTAACAATGTTCACCCTGAGCACATAGCCTATAGCAGCCATTCAGTTGTAGGTCTCGCGATTCTGTGCACGTTACTTTGGACACAGGTCCCTTTAGGTGTAGGCCTATATGAATGGTACCTCTCTCAGTAGTACGCTGGTGTCTAGTAAGTGCCGAGAGTCAAAACACAGCACCGTACAATCCAAGCCAAGCAAGAAATAGTGGGATCATTACCTCATCACTTGTCAAGATCACACCCTCCCTCAAGCGACGGAAACAAGACATCGGGAAACATAGAATGCTTTGCTAACATAGCCATGGATACACGTCATATAGCATATCCTCAATACGGGAACAAGGAAAGCACACACAACATTCAACAGCTGGGCAATTTCAGCCTATACGTTCGCGGGAGTAGCAAGTGCATGGTTATGAAGTCGCAAAGTATTTTAACGGCTTATTTTATGTGCAACCCCAACTTTTATGTTAAATGTCTTTAGATGTGCCCAACTAAAACAAAAATAACATTTAGAAGAATTTACGTCTATGCGTTTTTTGCATTCCCATATTGTCATTGGACCGAGGCGTCCATTTGCGCAGCAGACTTGCCTTGGAAATTCCGTGTAAGGTTTGGGACCTGTCATATAACCAACTAAAGACGCGTCATTATTAGCACCTGAAATAATAGAAAAAAGTATGACTCTTGCTTAAGAAAGTAGGTTTAGGCATTTCAGTCAATGGCTATACTTCCATCACTCCAACTGCGCTTGAAGGCATGCTCATGAATATGCTTTCATCACCTCTTTCTGGGAGTGGCCCAGAAAAACGCAACAGAAACTGCTGAGTTACTTAAAGTTTTTCCTCTTCGAGTCTCGAAAGTCAAATTTAGTAGAAATGATCAGTTCCTAATTTCGAATAATTTGGATGTGCAGTCCACTGATGAAAGCGTAATGGATTACCTCTGTATTCATAAAGACAGATGTCAAGCTGATGCACCCGAAATGATCAAACTTGATTTAAAAAAAGGTTACTGTGAAAGGGCCGTTTGAAATGTTCGGACAGTAAAGTTACTCGGAAAAGTGTACTTTGAGTCCCCGAATGGTGGTGCCCAGAAACGGCACACAAGTGTTATTATTATTATTATTTTTAATTCAAGAAGTGCATTACCTTCATTTCAGCACTTGGACAGCTCCATGAAAACATTCTCACACATATACATGGGCACAAATACACACGCAAGCGCGCACATATACACAAACGCGCACGGCACGCAGCACACGTATATAAAGAAGGTGCTTTGTATTCTTGGCAAACAAAGATTAAAACCCGAAAAAGCATCTTATTGTCCTGACTATTTTAGAATTGTCCCTGCTAACAGTATCGGATGGGGGGGATTAGTACAGTTCAAGTGGTTTGTAAGGTAAGAGTGTCACTAATAGGCTACTGAAAAGCATTCCGCGGAGAAGGAAAGAGGAAACGTCGCGCCAGTGTCAGTATAGAGATTACATGCTCTGCATGAAAATTAGCCCTGCGCTCAAACGAATACCTCTCATGTCCCCAAAACACCATTGGCTAAGAAACGTAGCCGATAGATAAATCAAAGGCTATATTAATTTCGAAATTGAAAGCTTTCCCATTTTCTATACCTTGACTATGCTACCAGTCAGCTCTAGCCTAACGGGACCACTTGTTGTTTCACGTAGGCTACATGAAGAATTCTCTCAAATTAGTTCGGTTATCCGTTTCCCCTCGGTCAACTGGAATGTTCAAAACAGGACTGAAGAGTTCCGTCCTGGACAACCTAGGGCGGCAGCTGCTTGGTGGTGTGAAAATTGCCACACAATTGGGATCCCTGTTCGCAATCCTCCTCCTTTCTGTGCCATTTGCATAGGCTGTTCTGGATGATTGACTACCGTGGCCGGTCCAGGGGACCGCCGTTGTTCTCTTATCACCCGAATTGGTGGGGTTGACAGGGCTCAGGTAGGGCGGGGAGGAGAGGAGACGGATTAGGCAAACTCGAGGACGTGCATAGGAACGTAAAAATAGGCCCGTTTACATAGGATCATGCCACTCTTGCCCATCGCTGGATTATAGCCAGGACACTTGTGGACAAATAAGTGTGGTGTAAAGTTGGTGCAGGGCTAATTCTGCAGTCTAGTCTTAAACCTTTAAAAAAAACACACACACACACACACACACACACACACACTTTCATAAAATGTTGTGTGCAGGTTCTGATATAAAAATGTGATTGAGTTTTTTTTTGTGGGGAGACAAAAGACAATAACGCGATTTTATTTTCTTAAAGATTGCATTAACTTGAATGCACAGACAAAAGTCAACTGGATCACTTTTTTTTAAGGTATCCGCAGTAGCAAAAATAAACTCAATACGGACATGAGCATGCACTGAAGGAACGAAAAATTGCACGTTTTGACCAAAAATTATTATGATCTTAAATTAGCTGATTGTTTTTGTTTTTTTGATAACACTGTTAGTGTTAGCATCGGTAAAAAATTGGCCAGTTTAAGAAAGTAGACATTGATTCACAATAACAATTAGGCTACACAGAGAAATAAAGAAACATGAATATAAGCAATTGTTTAAAAAAATACAAAAATAACACAGACACAGTAATTTTATAAGAAACTATTTGTGGAACACTAGAGCAAAAAGTTGTTAACCGAGTTAATGAAAAGCAGTCCGTCTTCTGGTGGACAAGAAACCACGAAATCCCAAGCACAGTTAATTCTTTATGTATCTCTGCTCTCCTATTAATATTCACTGTTGCGGAAATGAGAAATTGGCGTACTGCTGGCAGTATGATTACTGCTCCTCTGGGATCTTCTGTTTGTCCTAAGTAATTGATAGTTGGAAACTGTTCCAATTAAATATGCGGCCCTGGTGCGAGAACCTTTGCTGGCCAAGATGCAGGCGTACGTCGCTGATAGTGATTTGTAAGCAGTGCAATTACAGTTGAAATTAAACACTGTACCAGTATGTCAAATGCTAACAAGAAAATCCGTAATGAAGCCATTCTGTTTCCTTCTGTACGTTTTAACACTGCATGGGTGTTCAGATGTTTGTCGTTTCTTAAAATTATGAAATCAGTGGACATCTACGTTTGATTGAAACGATATTTATACACGCCGCCATCTGAAAATTCTAGTGCATTTATTTTAATGTCGAAAAGAGATCTCAACTTCACCTGCATGGAAAACGTTCAACAACGGTTAGCCATTTACGCAATGTAAAGGCCTTAATGCAGACGTAAGTGTTATAATATGGTAGGGCGGCCGTTTCTTTATTGAATTAGCCTACCAGTATATAAAAATAAAAATAAAAGTTTGCCGAGAAAACAGCCTATTATAGCCTAAGCATGTATAAACAAATTTCATAATTAATATAGAAAGGCAAAAAATATATAATACTACTCCTAATAATAATAATAATAATAACTTTATAATAATAATTATTATAAGTATTCTTGTCTTCTCATTATTATTATTGTAAATATAATTAGTAGTAGCAGCAGTAGTAGTAGTAGTAGTAGTAGTAGTGGAGGAGATAATACAGTAGTTCCAAGATGAGATTTTTTTTTTTTTTTTTGGTGGCAGGACATGCTGACATGGAAGGTTTGTTTCGGAACTCTATCTGTGGGCATGAATGAACTAGAAACTGTTTTAGGACGGATTTGACTTTTGTCTCAACAAATAAATGCAACTGTAATCCGCCCTCTCTAGCTCCTTCTCTCTCTCTTTCTCTCTGCGCACCTGTGAACAAATGAACAAGTTTTTGACAACAACCTCACACAACACTATTTTGGATATACTCTGTTCAATGACTTGATTAGTGTTATACAACCTTTTCTTTTGCAGGTGCTGTGATTCACAAAAATGCACACGAACGTTGCCGATTATGGAGGCATTTGTTTTTAACGTTACATCGCTTCCGTCCAATAATTCCCATGAGGTCGGTCATTTATAAATGTGCACGCTATCTCTCTCCCTCTATTTTTTCTTCTTCCACCCCTTATCCCCAAAGGCCCAGTGCTTCCCGGGGTGCGTTTGTTTTGTGTGGTCCCAGCAATTCCAGGCCTGTCCCATTTTGCCACTGTTTTGAAGGGTTCCTTCAGCTCCTTGCACCTGCGTCGCTGCTCGGTCCCTTCAGGAATTCTCTGAGGCTTGTAATCGGCTTTGAGAAGCCATTGAGTGCGCGAGCACAGAGAAACTTCCCAACCTCACAGCGAGCTGGCCTTCTGAATGGGAGTCAGCGTGGGGCGGCTCTCCAAGCCCCGGCCTTGCCAAATTCCAGCAGAGTCGTTCACAATCACTCCTACACAGGCCTCGCTACCGCGGACCCGCAGTAGAGGGAAGGAAAAAAAAAGTTCAAGAACTCTTCTAACAAATGACCAAGGCATGCATACAATTCCCTCATCACTCACGGCGCGGGCAGCCTGAAAACGTTTTGCAATGTTGTGCACAATCGAGGGTGTCCACATTATTTTCTTGTCGCGTCGGTGCATTAATTTTTGTCAAACATTTTATGTGGCATTTTATGAGTACCAAATGCAGTGTTGGTTGTACTGTTTTTATTTTATTTTTTTAGACATAAGAGCTTCTTTACACTTGTGCTGTTTTCCTGCACCTAACAAACGCTTAACAGCGTCTGTGCAAAAAGCTCTGTAGCGAAAGTACATCACTGAATTCATGTTTGGTAACAATTTACGTATTTTTACAGCAAGGGGACGGTTTCATATGCATGGGTGATTTGCTGTCCTTGTAATTTGTTTTCCCAGCAAAGGGCAGAAAGTTTACTATAAAGTTGGCATTGCTGTCGGTCTCCTTTTACGCGAACTGCGAATTTAAACCAACATCTTGGTGCTTAAACGACTGGAAGAATGCACCGCAGATAGAGCGGCACAGCATTTCAGCTCTTGGAAGAGCAGTGGATTAAGAGGCTGCAAGATTGTTAAACATGTCAACGTGTAATTGCACGATAAGGCCCTCGCGAGGAATTTATTGGCCCAGTTGTTATTTCTCTTCCTCTCTAATCTCGCGCAGCACATTCGTTCTGTGCAATCTGTCTCTGTAATCTTCTGTGACAGAATGGCAACCAATGGCAGAGAGCGCTTTTTTCGGTGGGAAGAGAAAATATGCAGAGGCGTGATAAACTGATGCTAATTATCCACATTTAGGACACCGAGTGCAAGAGATCGGGGTTTACAAATAGCAAATAGGAGCCAACGGTGATGGCTTCTTAGTACGGAATATATCGGTGCCTACAAGATAAGGGGAGCGTCCCATCCTTTCCCCCACTTTTATAACATGGTAAATTATTTTGGCGAAATTTACCAGAACATTTCTCTTTTATTTGGCAAAGTGCCATGACTTACTCCCCCTTTGTGTATTCAATGCAAATCCGTGCTGCTTTATGTCTGCAGATTAGACGCAAATAGCAGTTGTATTGGGAGCCCTCTCTCTCTCTTATAGGTGTGTAGGTTGCCTACTCAGTGATATTCTCAAGTATAAAACTATACTTTGTTCGTACGATCATCAGCAGCTGTGGGCGCCCAATATTTTATTTTTAATCGAATTGTCTTTCTGTTAAAGAAAGCAACGTATACATGTGGTATATGGAAAGCATACAAAAAGGCATTTTGAAAGCAGAAAGAAATATCGGTATTTTTATAGCTCAATGTATAATATAATAATACGAACTGCCCCATTTATAATTTTAGACATAGGTTTATGTCAGATGAGAAAAAATCATTCACGTCTCTACTGCTTACACAGTCAGCTCGAGAGCACGGGGACAAAGACTTTCGGATTAAATTCGTTGCGTAATATGTTCTAATAGTTTCCTCGGAAACTGCGAACGTAAACAAATTTAAACAAACATTGATGCCTTTCATGTTATATTAACATTTTAATATAACATTTCATTAATCCATGTTCATTGGGTATGATTCAGTAGAAACGGTGAGTAAAAACCTTAATGCCGTCAGACTTGCATTTGTTTCAAGACAAAAAAAACTGCTTTATTTTAGGTTTTACATCTATTATGGCGGGGTCACGTTGTCAAAACTAGGAGCTTAATAAAACTGAAATATTGTGCTATTTTAATGCGTTGTTCGTTAATCAGTAATGTATTGAATTGGGCTACTGCTGTTCTAAATCTGATTTATGCGAATTTCATAATATATAGGATATTAGCATCATTCCAAACACACACACACACACACACATTTATATACTAAATTACTTTTAAATACTGCATGCATAGAGTTGCCCGTAAGATAATATCGAGAATTATCGCTGAATCCTCATTGAAAGATAACATATAAAATTAAAGTCCTTGGACCGTGTGGATTAACTTACTTTTAAATACCGCGTGCACAGAGTAGCCTATATACTGATTGTAAGATAACATCGCAGAAGGCCGGGCTGAATCCTCGCTGCGCCACTTGTTGCGGTGGAACTCGGGATGACATCACTGTTCCGGTCAGTAATTCTGAAAGACGTTGACTTGCCACTGACCCCAGGGTTAGTCCTTCTGCCTCCTAATCCTATTCTTTCTGACACAAAAACACTCTCCACTACGCGTCTCATTCATCTTAATCCCCGATGACTGTCAGCAGAGTAGCCAGCGAACAAAATTTTATCTACGGCCACCTTATTCCATCAAATAATTCCATGTAGTTTTCTAAATGAAAATCAAGTCAACGTATGCTACACTAAAAACGATGTATTTGTATTTCATATTCCGTTTCGAACACAATTGGTAAATATCTAATTTAAAATAATAAATGCTCGTGTACCCCACAGCTCCGTTTGTATCAATAGAAAGTCCATCCATCAGTGAATAATGTAATCTTCTTTCTATATGCCGCACTTCGTATTCAATTGGAACTTCTTTGTGTAGCTGGAGATCAAGGCTGAGGTCTCTGACCTCTGGTTCCCAAAACAAGGAGACAGGCGAGTCACAGTTATTAAAAATATATCTCATTACCAGAGACACCGTTACCACACATATTTACATCTTACAATTATCTATAAAATGACTTGATCTAGTTTCAGAATGGATGCTATGAATAAAATAGAATGAGCAGGGGATCAAATTGATAAACCAAAGTGTTCTTTCGCAAAAGACGGAATCTTCTTTAAACTTTAGCATTAGTTTATTTGGCGAATTATAAGGTAGGTCTACATGTTTTAGTTGGACACGAGCGTATTCACACTCGTCTATTCTTACATGGATTTTTTTTGTGTTATGTTAATTAAATAGGCCAACGCTTGAATCGTTGTTAAGTCTATGCGCGTGTTTAAACGCATTTTATTAAGACCTTTAATGTTGAACAGTGCTGTAGCCTACGGATATGCCTATTCTCTTTTAATATTCATATCAACTGGAAACGTAGAAAAATGTAAAACACAGAAATTGTATGTAATTAGTTTATTCTCTCTCCTTGTTCTGTCATGATGTGAAATGCGGTGGCACAAATCATTTAACATTTTAAGTCATATATCAGCTGTCCGCTGTTTGTTTCAAATATTGAAAGTAAATGGAAAAAGACGAAGATTCCTTTGTAAATCAACATGCTGATGTGTTGGAACCAATGTTAACAGAAAGGGAACCGTTTAAAAATCAGTTAAGTTCGTACCTTCAATGTGAGTAATTAAACACGTTGTCAATGACAGTTTCATTACAAAGACTTTGTCCACTTTACAAACATATGTAACACTTCCAAGAGAATTATGTTTAATCAGCAAAGAGCCTTTAGTTTGCATAACGATTGTATTACCCAGAAATAGGCTACTGTAATTCTCACAACTCTAAACAGAATGGCCTACTCCTAAAAATCGTATTGATACTAAACTGAAAAAACTAAAATGTTCTACAAAATAACATTTACCCATCACAGTGTAACTGAATTGCTTAGCTTTAAAGACACTCTCTTAGGATGTGTGTGTGTGTGTGTGTGTGTGTAACAAAGAGTACTTTAAAAAATCTGCTTACATTTATAGGCTATCATAAATTTGACACAAGCCAATAACAACAACAACAGCAACAACAACAGCAATAATAATACTACTAATAATAATAATTATAATAAACTCATACAAATCACACATATTACTAAACTTCTGATCAGACATGTCAATCAGTTTGGCTACCATAAATTACAGGCTATAAGAAAATTAGCCTTGAATATACACTTTAGTAATATTTTGATTATTAAAATTATATGAATTTCATTAAAATAAATTATTTTTCTGCGGCTATTTTTAATCGATGTTCCCTTTGGTTCACAAGACCTATTCATAATAAATCAAAGCTCAAAGCTGTCTAAACTGTGTAATAAGTAATTATGTCGATCATTACTGATTAATCAGTAACGATTATTACTGATTGATAAGTAATTACATGTCGTTGCCATTTGTTAGACTCTTGTTTTGGGCCCTAGTAAGCTTGTGTTTTCTATACAAAGTTCAGGTTCCTCGCGATCACTTCAAAGAATTGGTTTGTTTTCAAATTGAAGGTCAGAATATTGACACGGTACACTGCGCGTGCAGCGGGGGAATTATGTCAATAGAGAGGGAATATAGCCTAATATTTGATTGAAAAAATGACCATGAACTGAATTGCAATCGCATTCATAACACAAAATAAGACAAACAAGGAAATGTGTTACACTTTTTTTTCCAGAACCAGGGAAACATATATGCAAAATTTATTTAACTCAAAATGCAGCGCAATATCATGATATCGTTATTTTCTGGCAGAAATCCATTTAGTAAACTATTTACAGTTGCAGTCTCTTGACAACTTCTAGAATATTACAAAACTTATATACAATTTGCAAGAAATATTACAACAAAAAGAAAATCCAGATGCAGAACTTTGCGTTTACATACTCATGTGTAATATGGAGAAGAGAAAATCTTAAATTTGCGAAACATGTTTGATGTGTATTCAAATACATGGGAACATATTCGGTTTTGTTAGTTTTGAAAACTCACGGGAATCCGCACAGAAAATCGAGGTAAATAGATACTGAACTCACTGAAACAGCGCATTGGTTTCAAAACTTTGGATTGCCTTCAATTAAAGTAAACTTATATTTAACATATAGCGCTCTCAGGTGTCGACAAAATAAAACAATCCATCCTCATATTTTTTCAGCAATATCGCTTCTGCTTCAAAAAGGCAAACAAAATATTTTTACCTTCAATTTACAAGAACACCAAAACATTCTGTACAAAAAAGGTAGGTAGGTGAAGACCTTTAAAAAGAGGTAAATATTTGGTTAGGAGTTTTCTTATGCTTGTTGCAGGTTGAATTATCGTATCATTAATATTTTTAAATATGTGTCAGTGGAACCGTTCCGTTTACCCCTGTTGCAGTGCTTTGATAGTGTTGTGGTAATGTATGAAGTCTGCTTTGAACAGACGGGTCACCAGCTTCCCCCGTGGGCAAATACATACTTATCATTTCCCGCAAGTCCCCCGGACAAGGAGCTCTAGAGTGAGCGGTAGCCGGAGGGCTTACACTTGGTTCCGATTTCACCAGAGACCCCAAGGCGCCGATAGAACCCGAGGAAGCGACACTGGCGTTCTGATGCTGCGTGTAGGATATCCCTCCGTATCCCGACGGAGAGGCGCTAATATAGGTCTGGGAGTTCGAGATGGGGCTGTACTGGAGGGCGGCCATGTCGTAGCGGTGCATGGGCTGGGGGTTGTGCGGGTGGTGCGCGTGGTGATGGTGCGCCCCGCTGCCCGGGTGCTGGCTGTAAGCTATATGCGCTTCTTGCATCATCGCCGCTGCCGCCGCCACCTGGCCCGAGTAGGCGCCGTTTGCCCAGCCGTTTAAGTGTGCATAGCCAGCACTTGCTGCGCCTCCGTGACCCCCGGGACTGTCTAACCTGTGTCCGACCCCTGCGAGACTCACCCCGACCCCAAGACCAACACCACCTCCGCTGCCACCTCCGGTTAGCAGCCCGCCGGCTAAAGAGTATTTGTCTTTTTTGAGCAGAGTCTTGGTCTTTCTCCTGGGTCTGTACTTGTAATCCGGGTGCTCTTTCATATGCATGGCCCGTAACCGCTTTGCCTCATCGATGAAGGGTCTCTTTTCCGCCTCAGACATAACTTTCCACTCCGCACCCAGTCTCTTGCTGATTTCAGAGTTGTGCATTTTGGGGTTCTCCTGTGCCATCTTCCTCCGCTGGCCCCGAGACCAAACCATAAAGGCATTCATCGGTCTTTTTACTCGGTCTTGGTTAGCTTTGCTCCCGTTGTTTGGCAACGTTTGGCCCGAATTTGTATTGGTTTGGGGTCCTGGGGAGTGCAGGTCCGTTTCCATCATCATGCTATACATTCACCTGGCTTTAATGTTTCAACCAACACAGAGAAACATTCAGTTTCGACACGTCCGGCTCAGTTGGCGCAACAGATCAAGCCTCCACAAAGAATAGAAGGACAAAAATAAAAAAAGTCAAATAATCCAGAGTGATAATGATACTTCTTTGGACTGTTCTCCGTCTCTCCACTTCTTTTTCACATCCACTGTGATGAAAAGCGTCTTTGAGCTACTTTCTCTTACGGAGTAGAGAAGTTAATAGTGCGGCAGCCATGTGATGCGCCTTGACAGCGATTAAATGCGCTGGAGGCGACCAATGGCGTTTTAGAAATGATGTGATTTGCATGGCGTTGGTCAGGTGACGTAGAGAGGTGAGAACTAACCAGTGAGAGGAGTGTGACGGGGGTCACTCTGGCCTTTCGCGCGGAAGGTAAATATTAATAAAGGAGTTAGTAACGTTCGTCTCTTCCAGGTAAAGTACCTTATGCATGATATATAGATTTGGATGAAATATACAAACGAGATTGACGGAGCAATTATTACACTTTATTCACTCTAGAAAATGATCAGTATGAAGTGTAGTGTGACAACATGATTGTAAATGGGACTCTATAAAATAAAGATCGCATGATAGGTTTGCATTTATTTGCGTGCAGATTGGACCCTCACGATCTTAAGATTGTATTATAAACTACGCGAAACATATCTAAGGGAGCAAACCGAGGAACAAATAGCCTAACCTTTTATTTTTTAAGACTATGGAGTCAACACAGTATGTAGCAACTCACTCATGGGGAACCAATATATTTAATCAACATCGACATATATATTGGGCATAAAAGTTATAGGCTACTTCAAACCCAATTTTCTTTGGGATTCAGAAAAATGCTCTACAATTTATGCTGTGAAACAATATTACGTAGGTTACAGTAGCCATGCCACAATAATGATTTCACTTTACAGAATTATTGAGGAATGAACATGTCTCTAGTCTTCTACAGGTAAATTGTGAACAGAAAATTCTCCTTATTGCTGTAGGCCTAAATGTTTCCAACTTCTGCTTTGGGTGAAGATAATATCTATGTTAGATAGAACAAACATTAACACATAGGCCTACTTGACAATCTATAAACACGCAGGCTAGTCTAAAGAGTTTCCAGTCTCCATATAGTTAATCATTTTAAAAATCTAAACATTGCAACAACTATGCCTTCAACTGCACGTGATATTATAATGCAGAAAATGCATGTATGGTAATAATAATAAGAAGGAAATGTGCGTACTAAAAGCTGTTGTTGGGTTGCGTATATGCACATGATTGGAGTGCGCAATTCAAATTGTAAAGAGCAATCGTAAACACGTTAGTTGTGTAGTTGCAGATATAGGCTACTTCATAGTTTTGCTATATTCCGCTATTCTCTTTCCATCGGTTGGAATTGGCGCTTATCCCCCCCTAAGATGAAATAAAAACGCCTTGACAGCCGAAATACGTTTTTTAAATGAAAGTAGCCTAATTACCAACCCCCTTTGGATTGATTTATAGTACATGTGTTGTTATTTTGGAATCTTCCTACGTTTAAATTTGTATTACATATGTATCATTGTCTTTATTTCCCACGAATCGCAACCAATGAAAGCCTTTTTCAGAGTAAATTTCAGATACAAATGCTTTCTTGTTGTGACGGTTGCTATGAAACAGGTGACTGACGCCCACAACACGTGCCAACCGAGCCCTCTTTGTCCTGTCCTACCAGAGGCAAGCTCTGAATGGCACACTGAAATTATCGTCGTCTTCGGTGCACATTATGTTTGCCAAATAGAGGGTGGCTTGTAGTGAGGATATATGAGGATAAACCGTAAGCACACATACTAAGCTATATGACGCAATGCGAATACAAATTGCAACTGCCTGCTCAAAATAATAGCAGCACAATTGTTTTGCTTGATCACATTAATTGAATCATAAAACAAATAGTTTATGCCTATTTTGTAAATATAAATTGAAGGGCTTGGTATATGTTAACTTAAAACAAAACAAAAATAAATAAATAACTAATTTAAATAAAGAAGTAATATTTAGTATACATCTAATGAACATTTACAGTAGGCTACCACGTACAATAATAAAATTAACGTGGTTATTTTATCCTCGTGACGTTTGTCCTTCTAAATAGCTTGGCACGCGCAGCAGCCACTCGTATCAAATGTCGCACCTTGGCAAACATTGGTTCAATTGCATACCGGCCGTGGTAAGCATTTCATCCGGGTGAACGATTTTATGCCGACCGGGGACTGGATAATAAGAGGGTAAAAGCATAATTTGGTTGCAGAATATCAAAGAAATCCTTTTTGCAGCTGTTGGAGCACGCGTCATCGCCGTCTGCTGGTGGTTAATAAAGCACTGCGAGGGCATGGCTTGGTGCTGAAAGACAGCGCCTCACAACATCAAGCTTCGGGCAGTTTTAACAAGCCTCACAGTAACGAATCATAAGGGCAGCACTTACATCACGAAACAAAAAATAACAAGCGAACATGAGGTAGAACAACTTGCGTAGAACAACTTTAACGTGTAAAATGCAGAGTAAGAGATATATATATATATATATAGGGGTCTTGAACAAGTTGTACTGGCCAAGGCATCATATGTTTTTTTGATCCTGTTTAACGTCCATTCAAGAACTCTATAAATAAATACTTGTTATTAATGTCACAAGAAGGCTTTCTTTACTTCATGTAGAACACCAATTAATTTAGTCTAGAAAACCCTGAGAGGGTTGAATCTGGAAATCGCAGTTCACACTGTGAGAAACGCTCACACGTATAATTCAAATTTCACAGCTGATCTGTTCTGAAAACCCCAATCAACTACTAATTGAAGGGAAAACAAAATATCCCTTCCCTACCGCACAGCTAACGATTTAATCATTATATCAGAGTTTATAGCTTTTAATTAGGCTAATGCTTATACTATATGGAATGAGATAATTCAATACAAGCCTCGTTGAATTGTGTAATTGGGTCAACATCCAGCGATCACACACTCGTCAATATTCAAGCAGCGTTTTCCGTGGCTTTCAGCTGGAAAAACTCAGGATAAAAAGTAACTGAACCCACCAAGCTACAGACAGAAGCAATACCCCACGTTACAGAAGACTTTCTGGAATAACAGTATAATAATAATCATCACTATTATTGAAGCCTCAATTGCGTACAATCACAAAATCATCGGTACTCTGCGCTTTAGTTGTACATAAAAACAAAGTTCCTTAGACATTTTAGAGGAAAACATGTTCAAAGGTAATTATTATTTCAGAGTATATAGCTTATAATTAGGCTAATGCTTAATTAAAAGCTATACATGGCAATGTTATAAATAAAGACAGTGTTTCAATATCAAACATGCCGTTGTTAGCTACTCCTTATCAGCGTAGTCGCGCCACTGTATGCAGTTTTACAAGACCGGCCCACATGTTGCAATACAATTTACCTTAAGATCTGCAAATGGATTTTCACCGCCTATAATATTTCCAGAGATTAGATGTTTTTTTCCCCTCTTCAATGAACAAAGGGTCGCAGTGGAGCTCAGCTACGCTTAAATTCCATTGAACTGTCCAGTCACGGGTCATTTTTCACGATGATCAGTTTGTGTTGCATAATAATAATTCCATGTTTTATCATCTAAATTGGATTTTCGCTCTAAAACCGGCTGTATTATCTGAAGCGGTAATTAATAAGAACACGTCCCCCTCTGTCAAAAATTATTAATGATTTTCAAAGCTCCGACGCTAAACTATACTAGTATATTGTAAATGAAGTCACATATTTTAGATAGGCTTAAATAATGTAAAGTCAGAACATTAATTAATTGCCTATATTTTACAAATTTGTTTAGCAACCGGCTCTTGAGTTTTAACATACATTTTGAAACCAGGTTTCACATTGTAATGTTTTTCCCGGCTAAATCCAGTCTTCTGATCTGATCACACATTTCAATAACGTGATTGATATGTTCGGACACGTTATGTTGAATAAGTATTAACATTTTCGGTGAGTTCATTTATTTTGAGGACTTGTAAACTAATATGTTTATACATTTCAGATTAACCTATTTTTAATTATTTATTTGCTTTGCATACGATTTAAACAGAGAAAAATGAAGTTATGACAATTATATGATCAAACGCAATGGTGTATTTAATGCACATTTCCACTATGCTTATGTATATGTAAATGGATACTATGTATAAATGCAAAAGAAATGCTGTGTAAGTCGCTCTGGATAAGAGCGTCTGCTAAATGCCTATAATGTAATGTAATATATGTTTCATACTTTGCTGTTAATGTATAGATGGAACAGATTTTGTAAATTTAATGCACGTTTTATCATAATACCTCAGTAAGACGGTAATGACCACAATTTTAAATAATAAGAGTATACTGACTTATATTTTTTACATTTCTATCAAATCACAAAGAAAAAGAGAACATACAAAACTATTAAGAAGATTCAAATACATTATTTTAAACTTTACATTTCCACGTAATTTCAAGGACATATAGTGATATGACTCTCATTATATTGCATTTTTACTCGCCCTTTTACATTTACTGTTTTTTATATTGTTTTATGTTATTGCAGGGTGCGCTTAGTTAGAAATGTCCTCGGTTCTTTGTGTCCAGCCTGCTAAATAATATGCACTTACTGTTGGTGCACGCGGCGGGTGCAAGGGTCGTTGCCGTTATTCCCTCCCCCTTCGATTGGGAGCAACAGCTTGGATCATCTAAATTCCATTAAGAACGCCGAATTGTATACCCCACATCCTTACAGGTTTTGGAATAGCAGTAAAAACAATTTCAGTACGCCAACAAACTACGGGAAACAGGGTTTACAAATATAATGCACCCGTTACCTTGTATTCAAATGCATTATCCAACAATTTTTTTACCTTGTTCTACAATTTTCTTCTGGGTTTCGGGTGCCATCACTCTCATTTATAATTATACACTGCGCAAACTGAACTAGTTATTAATTTGTTTGTACAACTTCACTCAAAATTACCAATCGTTCAAAGATTAGAAATAATTTAAGAACTATTTTATAGTGCTCCCCAAAAAAATTTAAAACCAATGAGTTAATGCGGTTTTCAAATAGCTCAATTGGAAATTCTTAACCACTCAGTCGTATATGGTCAATGTAGCCTAGTCTCGAACTTTTCAGAAGGCCGCCATCTGGCAGGGGCCGGTGGATGTCCCGCAGTGCAAGTTGTAAATATATAATAATTATTATTATTAGTAGCACTACTAGCCCACTATAATTATACTACTAGGCTACTAAGAGGGGTTGTATGCCGGCATAACTATAGGAACAGGGTTTAGTGTTGAAGGGGGTCCACAGTGGAACACCGCAACATCAGAGATTGAAACTTCTGCTCACTAACTACATCTAACTGCTGTTTTAATGTGCACGGAGGATCCCGCACTTAAAGTTTCTCTGTTCACCGTTTATGCAAACCGGAAGCATGAACTGAAGTTGAATAGGTTTATTGACTGGCGCAGCTGTCGTATGAAACACCTGTTTCTACGGCAGAGCTCTTTTGGGCTATATCTCGTTCAATTTCCCGACATTTTCACCTACAGCCGCCAGTTAATTCAGTGGTCCGACTCCAGCACTAACATATCAGCACGCCACTAACCATTTAAAATTATCCGTGCACAGAAAATAATAAATTGACGATGGAATTTTTTGCAAATAGGCTAGTAGCCGACAGCCTACTAAATTTTAAATGCAACAGGAAAGAAACGGCCGTAACACAGAGCCGAAGAACACTTCATCTTTCACCTTTAGAAAGTAAAACCGCTCCGTTAGCCGCGTCTTTACTCAAGTAAACATTTACTAAAGGTATGCGACATGTAGAGTTCCCTAAAATTGGGTTTATTGTTGCGGAAGAGTCGGAAACGCAAAGCTGTGAAGCAAACGAAGTTAGAGAAAATCTGTTTTTCAGACAAAACCAGGGAGCTTCACGTGGCGTCCTCAAATGGACGCTTGCGGCAACACTTGTCATATTGACTGACTGACACGCAATTTAAAGAGGACCATAATCTTAATTAAGGATATTAAAGGGATAATCATTAATTTGTTGGTTTAAAAATAACCACATCCTTAGTTTGAACTCAAAATGCATAATACATTCATATTTGCAGCCTACCATTTATGAAAATAAAAACTCAACACTTGAACTTATAGGCATAAAAACCTACGCAATGACAGAACAATGTCATATGTTTAGTTAAGTGTGAGATGTGCTGCTTGTCAAGCCCGTCTTTACAGATTCCAATGATGATTAGAGTCTTACTGCAAAAAAAAAGCGAATAGGCTAAATATAGGCTACCTTCCACTCACTTGTATCGAAACACAGGTTGCTGGCACAAGCTCACATGTAGAACAGAAACGTCTGCTTTTATGTCCAGAGCCGATACAAAAAAAGCCTATCCGAACACCACCCGTCTGTTTTGGTTGATCTATTTCTAGATTTTAATTTAGTTCAACAAATGATCGCACGCACACCGCGCGCACGCATAGACGCGCGCGCGCGCGCGCGCACACACACACACACACAAAATCAAGTCAGAAGAAAATTTCTAGTGGTAAGAAACATAGGCTACTTCTCCCAATATAGAATAATAGTAGGCTACATCCATAGAGGCTAACAGTTCTAATTCATGTAATGCAGACTTACGCGAGTTCCATTGTCCTTCAATCGCAGACAGTGGTGTAGGAACAGTAAACCCCCACTTCTATTGTCATGTCTTTTCCTAAGCAAACATATGCCAGAACGGTTCTCGTAAACCCACCATCCCCACCAAACTCTACCGGCTAAGTGTGCCTAGGTCGGCCGTGCCCAGCTCCCGATCCCACTACTCACTCAATACACACTGAATGGGAGAGAAAGGAAAATGAAATTTATTATTGATAGACTTTTAAGACAATTTCAAGTTATTGTTTCTCTTCGCAAAAGGCCCCCTTCTTACACAACGGAGCGCCTTTTGTGTGGCTGCGAACAATACAAAACCAATATTCTAATAAATAGCCACTTTTTTGTTCCCTCTCTCGACGATGAATGGGATTGAACAGTTGGCTTGAAAGCAGCTGCGACGCTTCCAGGAAAGGGGGTGGAGTCTGCCAGCAACGCGTCTCTGCTTTCATACCCAACCTGCGGTGAAGTCTTCCGTTTTTGCACACAGTGGCATTCGCCCTTACCGCAACAGTCTGCCTTTTGGTTTACACTTTTCATGTCTGTTTGCGCGAACGCACGTCTTATTCGATTATGATTAATGCCAACAGTAGCCTACTATCTAGTGCCTAAGTTTGGAGTAAGATACCTTTTAACAATTCAAATTTATGTTCAAGGCTGGCAGATATGTAGCCAATACGTAAAATGTCCCTTGTATACGCGCCTTAAAAAATAGTTGTATATTGGTTTAGAGAGATAAAAGATATATATATTTTTTAATTCACGATTTTCCCTGACAATAAAAAAAACTTTAGCCTACAAGATATGTTCCACAATGCCATCATAGTAAATAACTGCTTGCTCACGTTCAAGGGACAGTGAATGGCACATAAACAGTCAATAATAATAATAACAACAATAATTTCAATTCAATTGGATCAGAGCATCAAACAGAAACTACAAAGTAGCATGCACTTCAGCTGAATATGCTATTACACTGTTGCGATGATGCGGGTTAATGGCCTGCGTTCACCTGCATAGTTCAGATGACTAACATCCCAAAGCTGCGCTCCCCGTTTCCGCCTTGTTGCCAGCACAGCTGACAGCCACATGGCTCTGACAGACTACCTCAGTTTGTCACAGTGCAGTTCAAAAAAGGCGGGGAACAGATGTCATAGTTGCTGTTGCATTAATGTCTTTGTTTTAAAGTGCCTCCTTTTATGGTATACACGGTAAAACATGGAGAAATACATCTTTAAAAAAATTACAAAAAAATATTTATTGAAAAGCATGTTGCTCTGAGTGCCTTACAGAAGGATGTAAAACAGTTCAGTGTGGTGAAACACAAGGTTATAAACTATGGCTGGATCTGAGGGAAGCCAGAGCCAAAGGTTGTACTGCGACCTCTGCAATACAGTGAGAGAAGCACAGTGAACAGGAACAAGGGCGGCTTTCCATTTCCATCTGCTTCCATTTCCTCTAATATTTCCTCATTATATTTTGGGTAAAAGACATCATTTACAATGCTATCTGTACAAGTGTAAAATATGGAATGAAATATATTTTTGTTGTTGCACCAGGCCTGGCGACGTTATGCTAAATAGTGTTGAATCACCTTTGAGTTCTTGTGTGTGATTTATAATAATAATAATAATAATAATAATAATAATAATAATAATAATTTAGTACGAGTAGTATATTTTTGTCTATTTGTGGTTTAAGTGCTCAACCCTTTTATTTCCATTTGTTGTCTTTCCTACCTAGTGATTTCTCCTGTAAGAAATACTCACTCTTTAGATTTAGGACATCTATGCTCACCAATATTCCAAATAAATACTCACCCCTTGATTTAGGACATCTATGCTCCCTGTTTTAGGACATCTATGCTCACCAATATTCCAAAGAAATACTCACCCCCTGATTTAGAACATCTATGCTCACCAATACTCCAAAAAAATACTCACCCTCTGATTTAGAACATCTATGCTCACCAATATTCCAAAAAAATACTCACCCTCTGATTTAGAACATCTATGCTCACCAATATTCCAAAAAATACTCACGCCCCTGATTTAGAACATCTACACTCACCAATATTCCAAAGAAATTTTCATTTTGTAATTTTTTCATTTTGGTTTGTATGTCTCATTGAAAATGTTCAGGGATCTGCCAGAGTGAGAATTTTCAATGAGACATACAATCAAAATCTGAAGTATTTCCAATACACAGTTTAACCAGGTCTGGTGTGGTGTGGGGACTGGTTTAGCAAGTGTAGACTGCAGTGGCCACACCAGAACAGAGAGGGGGTGAAGAGGGGGGGGGGGGAGTCCGGGCCATTCTGCAGAATCTGCAACCAATTAGGCCTTGGATACCAGTTGCATGGAGTCTTCAGCCAATCAGTGGCTTGAATTCCGCACTTAAGTGCTGAAAGGCACTGGGAAACAGAGCCGCCGGAGCCCTCCAGGAGTTCAGTATGAGATCCCTGCCCTGCAAGCAACACGCTGCTACAGAAGAGCCTGCATGGAAATCCATGGACTTGATTATACCCCTGAGGCAAGATGGCAACCAACAAACAACCATACCCCCCCGCCCCCCCGAGCCCCCCCGAGCCATGCCAGGCACTAAGTGGAAAAGCAATTGGTGCCTTTTAATCCTAATCAGCAGAAATGAGCAAATCCAACCTGGTTAATTCTTCACGTGTTGCTTTCCGTGTTTTTTTTTTTTTTTTTGAAATGCCGCCGTGCTCGTTAACATGCTCGTTAATTCCAGCTCTTCCTCGTGCGGACCCCACTTTGTGTTGATTTTCTGTTTATTAGTGTTGCACAACTAATCAAGCCCCATCTCACTGTGAACCCCCAGCAGGTGCTGATATGCGCTGTATTCAAAACAACGGCAAGATTAGAGAGACGCCGATTCGTACGCACCTCGGTTCAACAGTTCTCACTGTTGCACGGGAAATACACGCTCAGGAATAGGTACACGCAAGGACTGCATTCCATTCTTCATTTTAAAGCCATTTCCTTTCTCTTTTTTTCCCCCATTACAAGAAGATCTTATCTGGTCCTTTTGGGATACTCCCAAGACTCATATTCCAACAAAGAGGAAAAGCAGGGAATCATCTGTGGTATGCAGTCAATGGTTTTCCCATTCCAGTCCATTTGTAACAGAGTCATAGTATCACAGTTTATTATAGACATATCTAGTCACAGTATTGAATCGTGAATTATGAACAGTACGTAGTGTGCAGTTCTCTCCAGAATTATTCACATGATTGTGACTGTGATAAAGATGAGCAAAGAAGGCTGTATAAAAGAAACAATATAGGCCATCAGCTATATTGTATGCTCTAAAATGTGAAAATGACAGAATTTTATACAAATTATTTAAAAAAAATCTCGTCCATACAATATCTGCACACACACACACACACACACACACACACACACACACACACACACACACACACACACACACACACACACACACACACACACACACACACACACACACACACACACACACAAAAACAAACACAGTACAAGGTTGAGAACTAACCGGAGGAATGAAGACCGTTTGGTATAAAGCTTCCATTTGAGATGAAATGATTCAGAAATATCCTTTTATTGTTGATGATTTTTTTCTTACTGGAACTCGAGACCGACACAAGCGTTGACAAACTGGCTTCGGCACGTCATCTTGATAATGGCAGGGTGAATGGAACATCATCATGAGAGTTCCAGTCCATACACTTCAAGCCAAGGACAACTTCCCTTCACTAAACTGATGAGTTGTGTTCTGTTTGTTTTATATAAAAATCTGCCTCAACTGTGCACCACTGACAACAGCAGGCAGACAACAGGTAGCCCAATATTCTGGCTCCCGTTTTGTGCTGCGAGTATTGGGTCCGTACTGTTCAGGGCACAAGATGTCTATCCAAATGCAGAGAGATATGGGTTTGATGGAGAGGTGCTCCAAACCAATAGCATCTTTGACCCCCACCACAAAATGCAACAAGAACTTGAATTAGCTTCATACGTTAGTGCTTAAATCTGCCTGCTTTGGGCGTCTCGGTGGCGTAGCCTGTAGCGTAGCATCCTCGCGCTCATCGCGAGCCGCGACGTCAGCGGTTCCAATCCGACCCCGCGACCTTTGTCGCATGCCTTTGTCGCATGCCTCTCTCTCTCTCTCTCTCTCTCTCTCTCTCTCTCTCCCCATTCCTCCCGTCTCTTTACGCTGTGCTGTCCAAGAAAGCTGTAAAAGCCCTAAACAAATCTGCTGCTTTAGCGGGGGGGGGGATATTGTTACAAATTAGTCTCCCCCCTTGTCACAAATTAGTTTCATCAACATGTGTCCTACTCTTTGTTTCAATCGGTGACCAGACCGGGGTAGAACGTTCTAGCTGTGCCTGACTGGAGTGTATACGCAGAGCCATGCCTGACCGGAGAGTATACACAGAGCCATGCCTGACCGGAGAGTATACACAGAGCCAAGTTAAAGCACGTCTCTGTGCCTGACCAGAGAGTATACACAGAGCCATGTTAAAGCATGTCTCTGTGCCTGACCGGAGAGTATACACAGAGCCAAGTTAAAGCACGTCTCTGTGCCTGACCGGAGAGTATACGCAGAGCCATGTTAAAGCATGTCTCTGTGCCTGACCGGAGAGTATACGCAGAGCCATGTTAAAGCACGTCTCTGTGCCTGACCGGAGAGTATACACAGAGCCATGTTAAAGCATGTCTCTGTGCCTGACCGGAGAGTATACACAGAGCCATGTTAAAGCATGTCTCTGTGCCTGACCGGAGAGTATACACAGAGCCATGTTAAAGCATGTCTCTGTGCCTGACCGGAGAGTATACGCAGAGCCATGTTAAAGCACGTCTCTGTGCCTGACCGGAGAGTATACGCAGAGCCATGTTAAAGCATGTCTCTGTGCCTGACTGGAGAGTATACGCAGAGCCATGTTAAAGCACGTCTCTGTGCCTGACCGGAGTGTATACACAGAGCCATGTTAAAGCATGTCTCTGTGCCTGACCGGAGAGTATACGCAGAGCCATGTTAAAGCATGTCTCTGTGCCTGACCGGAGAGTATACGCAGAGCCATGTTAAAGCATGTCTCTGTGCCTGACCGGAGAGTATACACAGAGTCATGCCTGACCGGAGAGTATACACAGAGCCATGTTAAAGCATGTCTCTGTGCCTGACCGGAGAGTATACACAGAGTCATGTTAAAGCACGTCTCTGTGCCTGACCGGAGAGTATACACAGGGCCATGTTAAAGCACGTCTCTGTGCCTGACCGGAGAGTATACACAGAGCCATGTTAAAGCACGTCTCTGTGCCTGACCGGAGAGTATACGCAGAGCCATGTTAAAGCATGTCTCTGTGCCTGACCGGAGAGTATACACAGAGCCATGTTAAAGCATGTCTCTGTGCCTGACCGGAGAGTATACGCAGAGCCATGGAAAGCATGTCTCTGTGCCTGACCGGAGAGTATACACAGAGCCATGTTAAAGCATGTCTCTGTGCCTGACCGGAGAGTATACGCAGAGCCATGTTAAAGCACGTCTCTGTGCCTGACCGGAGAGTATACGCAGAGCCATGTTAAAGCATGTCTCTGTGCCTGACCGGAGAGTATACGCAGAGCCATGTTAAAGCACGTCTCTCTCCCTTTGTTGCTTTGTAGTGGAGAGGGAGGAAATGCAATGTCAGGCCTAAAAGAAGAGATACGAGGGGGTGGGCGCACACATAAAAGTGGGGGGTGTGGGGCGGCTCTGCTCTGTTTTATCCGGGCCAGATTCAAACAAGCACAGGACCTCTTTGGAGAGAGCCTCCTCTACAAGCCATTTAACAAACGCATCAAGGGGGCCTTGAATCAAATGTGCACGCTGCCCAGCCCATTTTAACAGGGAAAGACAGGAACACAGAGGGGCTTTGATTTACCGTTTCCTACACAACCAAGCTCTCTGGGGCCAAACGGCATCATGGGTCTGGACCTGGTTTGTCCTCTAATGGAGGGGATTACATCAGCGCAAGGCTTATCTTTGACCCTGCAAGGCTCTAAAATGACTACCACCCTGTAAGGACAAAATGCCCGTCGACACCTGGCTGCATGTCCAACACACAGGATGGAAGCATTTCTAAAACAGTATATACTGTAGATCTAAATCATAGAAGCATTTAGTACAATATAAATAGGTGAAAATTACAATTACTGTAATAATATGTAAACCAGGGTTTCTTTGTGCACACTCTATTTATTCAATGGTCTAAAATGTTTAAGTTATGAAATTTGCATATGTAAAAAAACATCCTTAAAAGGGAATATTTTCCTTCCATTTTCCTGTGGATCCCCTCGTACTTCTTCATAAATCCTGATTTCAGAATCACAATCACATTCAGAATGCCTGTTCCCATATTTTGGGAACATTTGCTTCAATTCAATGCAAACACTATTTTCCTTTAGCTTTGTTTGTCTCCAAGATCACAGACTGCAGTTACCATTTGGAGTCAAGTTAAAAAGATTGACTGTAATATGTAAAAAAAAAAAAAAAAAATGCTGACTGAATCTAGGCTCTGGTAGCTATGTCACTGTGTGGTTGAAGGCGCCTCACCCAATCTCACGCAAATGGTGGGATGAGGGAATATCTAATAATACCCACCGTTCTATATGTCAAAGTTGGTTCTACATTTCAAAGGCCTGTTCTATCAGCTACAGGACTGACATGGCTGGCCAGGGCCCAAACGCAGGGGTGAAATTACCACCTGCACTCATGACCGGATCAAAGGACCCACAGATAAACACACGTGCTCGCAGTGAGATGGATGGAGTGAGTGTATGGATGAGAGAGAGAGAGAGAGAGAGAGAGAGAGAGAGAGAGAGAGAGAGAGAGAGAGAGAGAAAGAGAGCAGTTTTCGCTTAAAAGCCAAGAGCTCCAGTTCAAATAACATCTAGCCTGTTTACACATACAGTAAGTGATATGGTATCAAGAATGGTCACTGTGCTCAGTGGTTATTGGACAACACCCACACAAGACAGGGAATTGCCCAATGGGCATTTAAAACAAACAATAAAATGACAATACACACAGTTCTTCTGAAAGGGCTAAGAGTAGATGGCTGCCAACCAGGACAAAAATAAAAGGATTGTGGGTAGCCAAAGACACACACAGCCTGTGTCAATATATGCATCTCCTTCATAAAGGTTAAATAAATAAACGTGTAACAGCAATAAAGAGCAATACCTGAGCTGATTAACCCATTAACCTTGGCTGTGGCTGACGGGTGGTGAGGCCCATGCTGTCCAGCATCCTAAATTAAACTGCAGGTACCAGTGGGAAAAAAGGGGAGCAGGCCTCGGTCCCAGCCCCCCCCCCCCCCCCCCCCCAAACATCACAGGAATAATATAGTAAGTTTTTTTTTTTTTTTTTATGTAAATTAGCCAGATGATAATGTAAATAGAGATAGATAGAAAAAAAAAAAACAAAAATAAAATAAAAACACTGCTGGTGTGCATTTAACCTGAGGCTGTTTATCTGAGACCACAGACTCATGTAAACACACCAGCGTGTTAAATGTACACCACCATTTTTGCTAGGTATGATTATATTTTCCACTGTAATCTATATGCTACTTAAGTCAGGTTAAAAATTGACTAAAAATATAAAAAACTGACTGAAAATAATCTAATGAATATAAATAATTTCATACGATAACCTGAGAATTCATTCTTGTTACTATAGCATACTGTATTTAATACATTCTTTTTAATAAATCATTATAAGCTGTATAAACATATACTGTAAATATATATACACATTATAATTTTTAATTATAAGCATTATAACAATTATTTCACAATGTAATAAAGAGGCCATTAAATCATTAAAGTGTTCAAGCTTTCCTGATGTTTCCATTTGGGTTTGTTTTTTGAGATTTTATGAAGCGCAAAACCCTGTGCCATGAAAAAAACACAATAGTAGGAGGTTTAGATTTAGATAAAGCTTTCTTTTCCTTATTCCCTGTGATAAAATGATAATTGGCACGATCATTTTAATCGCTTATGTTCAATCCAAAGGGGAACCATTATCTCATCTTACATAAAATTGACATAAGTGGCCTTTGGCTTTTTGAAGGCCTTTACATCGTCATTGGCCAGTGACACGGAGAACCTCTCATATATAATGGAGGATAAAGAGCATTCAATCAAGTGTACTTTCCAGTCACCCCACCACAAACCAGCTGAGAGCTGACTTTAGTCCTGCTGTTGAGGTTTAGATACTCCCCTTTCCTGCAAGGCTAAGGGCTGGAGATTGAATGGAGAAGCACAGTGCCATTTTCCGCATGGCGCAGAATTAAGAATAAGAGACACCTCACAACAGACTATGACCTTCTCACACACACTAAATCACTTGTATATACAAGCACACGCACGCAAACAACGATAAACACGTGCACTGTAACACGCATGCACACCCGCAAGCACGCAGTTTCACACGCGTGCACATCCACACAAGTATACAAGCACACGCATGCAAACAGCGATAAGCATGCACACAAACACGCATGCGCACACGCAAGCATGCACAGTTTCACACGCACGCACAGACAGGGCCTCGAGCTGCTCGAAAAGACAAGAGCCGAGAGAGTTACGAGAGTCTAATAGTGCCATCGACGGCCTCTTTATTTTGTCATTTTCCCTGTCCTTATCCGCTGCGGTTGCATGGCACTTCACCTGGTTTGAACACCTACCCATCACTGACATAGGATGTACTGATGCATCCCCGTCACCTTAAATAGAACATACATTTTACTCCCCTTCCACTACCCACTTCTCTGGGTCCTCTTTAAACTGACAGATGCAATAGCACACTCGACAGGCAACATAAATATTTATAAACACTTCGCAGCTTCTTAGACCCAGGTCAGTAGCGGTATGATATCTGGGGTGTTTTCGGGTTTATTAACCTTAACGTGAGAGCGATGGAGTTCTATTTAATTTGAGACCTCCTGCTCATTGTGCTACTTTGCTACTTAGTTTTTTTTTTTTTGTGTGTGATTAGTGATACCATCATAAGGAATCTGAGCTGCTCAGTGGAGGGTTTCATTCGGTTTCCATGTATAACGTGACAGACAAATGAACCCGTTTTGTATTGTGCGTAATAACATGGATAGTTCCAGTCCTGGATGCAAAAACCAGCCGTGCTCGCAGCGCCAATATTAATGATATAGCAAAGCTAAGTAGAACGTGAGAACATCATTTTAATATCATTGCATACTGCCATAAACATCTTAGACATCAAGGCAATGAAAGAGTGCAGCTGTCGAGAGATTCAACTTTAACATCTCATTACGCCTTTTGGCTCAATGTCCAGATCTTCAATGTGAGCTGTCTGGAGTTTCACTTTTCGGTGTGTGAAGAAGAAAATAGCTGTTGATTTCAAAACAATGAAGGGCTAAATGAACAAGATTCTACATTAATTCTCGCTGACCGAACATCTAGCGAAAGTATGCAGTATACAGACTGTTAGGTTTTTCTAATCAAAAGGGTCTTGTCGTGAGGAAATGAGGATATAAAGAATATCTGTGGATAGATACCTTTTACACAAGTGATACCTGGCACAAGGTTGTTCCAACAACACCAGGCCCTGTGATTATGATTTGTGAGAAAATTCAGCAAATATTTAGCGCAATAGTCACCAGTGTGTGAGAAGAATAGCAGGCAGTTATACCAACACCTCCTACATCATACATATCGGCACAGCTAGGAGGTTAACGACAGTTATACCAACACCTCCTACATCATACATATCAGCACAGCTAGGAGGTTAAGGCAGTTATACCAACACCTCCTACATCATACATATCGGCACAGCTAGGAGGTTAAGGCAGTTATACCAACACCTCCTACATCATACATATCAGCACAGCTAGGCGGCTAAGGCAGTTATACCAACACCTCCTACATCATACATATCAGCACAGCTAGGAGGTTAACGGCAGTTATACCAACACCTCCTACATCATACATATCAGCACAGCTAGGAGGTTAACGACAGTTATACCAACACCTCCTACATCATACATATCAGCACAGCTAGGAGGTTAAGGCAGTTATACCAACACCTCCTACATCATACATATCGGCACAGCTAGTAGGTTAAGGCAGTTATACCAACACCTCCTACATCATACATATCAGCACAGCTAGGAGGCTAAGGCAGTTATACCAACACCTCCTACATCATACATATCAGCACAGCTAGGAGGTTAACGGCAGTTATACCAACACCTCCTACATCATACATATCAGCACAGCTAGGAGGTTAACGACAGTTATACCAACACCTCCTACATCATACATATCGGCACAGCTAGTAGGTTAAGGCAGTTATACCAGCACCTCCTACATCATACATATCAGCACAGCTAGGAGGTTAAGGCAGTTATACCAACACCTTCTACATCATACATATCAGCACAGCTAGGAGGTTAACGGCAGTTCTACCAACACCTTCTACATCATACATATCGGCACAGCTAGGAGGTTAACGGCACTCGGCATTCACAACACCCTCTTTTCGAGCCAATAGTCAGGATACAACATTCCGTATTATGAGAGTATAACCGCTTGTGCTTATTTTTCCGGCACACTGCAGACTTTTGTCTGGAAGAGGGTTGCATTGCTCTGTGGTCCTGTGAATCATAATAACTGTGATCTGGTGTTGTTGGCTCACCATCGCGCCAGGTACGCAAGTCGATTTGTCGCAACGGCACTCAGCTGTCAAATCAGGAAATAAGTAAAAACCGCAATACGTTGTTACTTTTTGTTATAATCGGCACGTCATGTTTGACGACTCATTGTCCAGAAAAAGCCTTCTGGTGTGAAAGCTGGAGGGGACTGCTGTGGGATGGCAGGTTAACCTGCTATGTGATGCACAGTCGTGATGGTGGAAGGGGTGGTGTGGAAGCAGACAAGGCCGCGACTCCACTTAGGCTGCTGTCGGATGTTCCCATCGCTGCCCGAGGGCCGTCGGGCCTTCAGGACCATGGACAGCGGCAGTCTCACCAACACACAGGCACAACTCAAGTTGATTGGCAATTAGCCGAGGTGTTGCAAGGCTTAATTCAATGGCAACAGCTACTCTCCAAAGAATGTTCCAGAAAGTTGTGAGGACTACTATTCTTCAAGCCCCTGGTTATTTTTTTCCTGCCTATTCTATTTAGCTGAATTTTGTTTTGAGAATGAAATGAAGGCTGACGAGGCAAAGCCATCCCACTACAACATGCAACAATACCAAATATGATATGTTTGACAGTAGGAAATAATGTTCATATAATGATAACTAAAAAATTCAACCTTAAAACGCATTTCTGTCCATTTAATAATATAAAACATTAGAGACAATTCAATTTACAGCCAAGTCGCAGACAACAATCACACGTTAAAATTGGTTACGGTGCTTTACCTCATACGCGAAGGCATTAAACCATTTTGTATACTGCCCTGTTTCACTAATGTATCATATAAATATACTCATATTGGTACAAAGTTCATTATTCTCCAGGAGCTCAGCAATTAACGATAGGATTTCATCATTGCTCCATTCACCAATTAATCGTAACACCTTTTCTTGATTGATATATAATGAAAGTAATGGTCTTAACGGCGCTCAGACAGATCACTTAGAGCAGCGCTGCTAATGGCTCTGCCAGCTCTTTGTCTTTAATAATGTCAGCATTTCCAAGAACATTTATAATTAGGGGCCGTGTCATTCATTACCAAGTAATAGTTCCTAACGTTAATGGGTGCTATGGGAAGGCCTAATGTAAGAGTGTGTTTTTAATGTAGCCGTCTTGTTGCTGGGGGTCATAAGCTATGAAAGAGCCCCTTCACGCTCAGCCGGGCACAATGGTTGCTATGTGGCAGCTGCACAAACGAAGTGTACTCGTTAACCACTTTGCTGTTTAGGCTCCTTAGCGGATACACTTTTCGCCTTCTATTAGCCACGCGGCCGTGCATTAGCGCGGCTCTTCGGCGCATCAGCAACGGGAAAGTATGTCTGACGGTACTCATGAGGAGGCCAGCGTTGCCCGCGTCAGCACCGTCTTTCTTGTCCCCGTCCGTCCCAATTAGAGAAGGTATCTGGGCACTGGAGACACTAAAACTTACTTTAATGACTCATTCAGGATATGGTGGACGACAACACCACTGGTTAATGCACCATATCTGCATTATTAGAAATATGCAGTTCAAAGCATGAGGTGGAAATACAAGGATGCAGCCCTGGGTAAAATATACATTTGAAATACTTTTACTCCTTAAAACTTTCAAGATGCCTGAGAATGTTCAATAATACAAACATCAAACAACGTCATATCAAACAAGAATTTGTTATAGTACATTATAGAATATATTATATTCTATCCCCACCACAATGAAGACGGAGAGATATAGCTACAATATATTGAATGAATACACCGATGCATTACATTCAGATTCATACACTTGACAGTACTCTCAGGGATGAAGGAGTGGGCCTGCCATTCCATTCCTCCCTGCAAAAAACATAGATGGAGTATCACCTGTCTATAATCCTCTCTGAACCCCGCAAATACCGACGCGATGGTCCCGCCCCCACAGCCTAACAAGTGTAATCTCATTACGGCACGCGCGCGGACGCCCCTCCCTCTGCTCTCCAGGTTTCATCTCCGGGTTTAGAAATGAAACTAATAAGCTTACGATACAGTCGCCACCACCACCCCACCCTTAAAAAAAACTCTAATCATATTTCTACTTATCTGAAAGGCAACTGGTAATTGTGTTTGCATGCCGACAATACCTACGACATAGGAAAGTGGAGAGCCTGGCTGGACTAATTAAATTAAATGCTGGGCCCACACTGGTGGGCAGGGGTGCAGAATGAATGGGCATTTCACCTCAGTGGCGAAGATGATATTATAGGGACAATATCGGTGCTTTGATAGGAAGGCTCATTAAGATGCAGTGTACCATAAAGAAGCCATGTGACAGTGTCCCGCCAAAGGCTGCCATCTGACACTTAAGAGTTGCTAACCAACCTATTACCTTCCATTTCCCACATGTAGATGTGCTGTATGGGGTACACTCAGTATTCTGTGTGCGCGTGTGTGTCTGCGCGTGTGTGCGTGTGAGAGAGAACGAGTGTGTATGTGCATTGCATGTCATCTCTTCATGTGCATGTATGTGAGGAAAGTGTGTGTGCATGTGAGGAAAGTGTGTGTGCGTGTGAGGAAAGTGTGTGTGCGTGTGAGAGTGAGTGAGAGATAATTATTATTTACAGATTGCATATCCTATGGAATACATATGAAAGTATGTGTATGTTGTTGATTATTTTACATGCGTGTAATGTGCATATACTGTATTTGTTAACAGGTTGAGAGAGAGAGAGATTCCCAATGCTTTTCTCCTATAGGAATTTGGATTTGTGCCGAATATAAGGTCTGAGGTTAATATAAGCCGAAGAGAGTTTTGTTTTGTTAAAGATAATGAACAAAACACACTTTTTGGAAGGAGGTTTGCTAGCGAGCTATTTCTACTGCTCTGAAAACAGTTATCAAATAGAATATACATTCTGGCATACATTCTCTATCTTTACATTCGTTAAATATGAAAACCGATGTTGAATAGAAATGCTGCTTTGAATCTCACGCTACTGGGAGTTGTAGTTTTTTACTAAGGACAACCCTAAACACAACTTATTTGACCTGCAGAAACGTCTAGTGACACCAGAGTAGTGGTGGTAGACACCAGTCCACGGCGCACTGTTACGTACAAAAAACATTATCTGCATGGAATAGCTGTCGGAAGGAAACATTTCCTGTGATCTAATCACAAAAGTCAACATCTGAAGTATGCAACAACTCTTATATAAGCCGCAGGCATTTTGGAACAAAATTATATGGACTGATGAAATAAAAACCACAACCACCAAAAAAAATAGGAGAAGCATTTGAAGAAAAGAACACCTTTCCAACCGTTAAGCATGAGGTTGAATCTATTATGCTTTGGGTTGTGTGGCAGCCAGTGGCACAGCTAATATTGTGTGGGTGGAAGAAAAAAGGATTAAACTAAATATCAACAAATCTAACTAATGTTCCAGAATCAGTGAAGAAATTGAAGCTGAGAAGAGAGGATAGTTCAGCAAGACAATGACCCAATACACACCTCAAAATCAACCATGAACTACTTAATGAGTGAAATACTTCGTTTTGGAATGGCCTTCACAGTCCCCAGATCTGGATGTTATTGAAAATCAGTGAGATTTAATGCAAGAAGACCAAAAAAATATTTCTCAACTGGAAGGTTAGAAGAAATTCAGTCCGCGCCAATATCAAAAAGGTTACCACAGGTGTGTAGGTTCAAGAGACTTGTGTAAATCTGGCTGAAGAGGGTAGAACTAGCACACTGTTGAAATGTGGAGTACTCCAAGAAGAAATTCTTACGCCGAGATTCAAAAAGTTGGCTTTTTATTCTGTTATGAATGCAAAAAAATATAATGTGCTCAAGTGCAAGAAGTGCAAACGTTTAAGTTATAAACCTTTCCTCAGTGCTTCTTCCAAGCTAATACACAGACAGGGAATAAGACTCTTTGGATATCAGTCTTAATTAACTGGAAGGGTGATCTCAATCTGGTAATGTCATGTTTGATGGAGATATGTCATGTTTGATGGAGATATGTCATGTTCAAATGTGTTCCCTGCAGAGCTTGTGTTAACTTCTTTTCACTGAGGAAAAAAACTAAAGAAACGTGGAATTTGGCCAGGGGTGCCCAAACTTACGCAGACTACTATTTACACCCATATACTCCCTTTTTACACTGCATAGCTAAAAGAGAAGGCCTCTCATCCAGTCCCGTGTCTGACTCGCATTTGTGAATGACCTACAGGCCACACGTATAGACTGGCTACACGCTATTCACGGATGTATACGTTCAGAAAAAGAAAATGACACTGAAATGCAAGTTTTTTTTTTTTTTTCCTGAATGCGATTATTTCAGGAAGAACGGGGCGTGGGCGCTTCCGCAGCGTTTATTTACGCCGGCGTGGCGTTTTCTCGGTCCCCCTCTGCTATCTCTGGGGCTGCAGCGTGCTTCCATTCACAGCTCCGCAGCCAGACACTGTACCCCAACACTGCCTCATTATCCTGGGGTTTCCACACAGGATATTATAATTCCCTAATCCACAAACTCTCCTGACTGACTGGCCCCTCATTCATATACTGATAAGACAGGATTCTCTCGACTCCCACTCCTCTGGGGATGTGGTTGGGGGGACAGTCATTTATTGGCCATTTTGAGATGGCACGCCCTTTATGTGTACATGTTTTGAAGTCAGCGGTGTGTATATATATGCCTATAATGCACCCTTACAGAGGATATCCTGCTGAAGCATTTTGCCTGACTGCACAAGAGCAGTGTTGCCAAACCCCTGATCCGCACTGTGACCTCGGATCCACGCTACGTTTCTCATCAACACTGGAGCCCCCGTGTTTGACGATGTGGCTCCTGTGCGTCTTCCCAGGATGGGGCGGCAACAGGAGAGCGAAGGATGTGACTGGATGTTTGGCATTTAAATACAACTGCTGCTCCTGCAGTCAGGTGGATCATTTTATTTTAAACGCTGATGTCCATACGATCTTGTAAGACAGTGGCAAGATGCATAGGCTTGATAGATTTTTAAGCCAATCACAAAATGATATATTGTATATGCATGTTTAATCAGTATTTAGCACAAAGTAATGTGAAATAACTTTCTATTATGTAAGTTGTGTGTGTGTGTATATATATATATATATATATGTATATATATACTGTCAATACTATCTCAACAACAAAAAAAATTTACCTGCAAGAATGCCAGGTTACTCACATGTACAAAGCACTGTCCATAAGTAATTAAAACTAGCAAAATATAGCCCTGCCATTAAAAGTATTGATATCAAAATGAGGCCAAGTTACAACAAACGATATTGGCGATCTTAGCTCACACAAATTAAACAAGCTTTATTCCAAAGCAATGCAACTCAATGTTTCTTAAATAATTTAATGTAACTTGGCCGTGTTTTTTCATCTTACCATCTGAAGAGAATGTGGTCATTCAAACTTTGTCACATGAGTGTCAAATGCCAATCATTTATGGTGGAATTCAGCTGTGTTTACGTAAAACTTTAAAAAATGACCACTGTATGTTTGAACAATATGTCTGAATCCAGTGCTTTGAATGTATGAAAAGCACATCATGAATAAAATGCATTATTTTAATTATTATTATGTTTAAAAAATATTTTTTTAAAAAAACAACTATAAAAAAACATTTAAAATATAAAATATTTACATAAAATATATTTTACTTATTTGGTGAAACTTTAGCTGACCCACAAACATACAAGTACATTAATGAGGCAAACATATGTCTGGATAGATTTGTAAGATTCAATATTTATTTTAGTAGGCCTAAATATTTGCAATATTTATCTGTATGATGTCTTCTTACATGAGGAAATTTATGTTACTTGACCTTTTGATTTGACAAAGTTTGAATGACCACATTCTCTTCAGATGGTAAGATGAAAAAACACAGGGCCAAGTTACATTCAATAATTTAGGAAACATTGGGTTGCATTGCTTTGGAATTGAGCTCGTTTAATTTGTGCGAGCTAAAATAGCCAATATCGTTTGTTGTAACTTGGCCTCATTTTGATATCAACACTTTTAATGGCAGGCCTAGATTTAGCTAGTTTTAATTACTTATGCACAGTGCTCATTTTACTTATTGTATGTGTGAGTAACTTGGCATTCTTGCACTTGCAAAATGTTTTTGTTGAGATACTATTTACAGTATATATACACACATACAACTGACATAATAGAAAGTTATTTCACATTGCATCGTACATAAAACACTGATTAAAGATACATGTACAATATATAATTTTGAGATTGACATAAAACTATCAAGCATATGCATCTTGCCACTGTCTTACAAGATGGTGTGGACATTTAATATGACATTATTCACCTGACTGCAGGAGCAGCAAACATCGTTTATTTTTGTATTGTGTTTCTTATGAGTAACTGATAATGAAAATGCATATAAATGTATCACCATAAGATAAATGAATCTAGAGAGAGACATGCCTACACATACACAAACACACACACATTCCAGCTCAAAGAAACACATAGGCCAGGATTCAATCATTTTCCCTTGACCATGAATTACAAATAAATGTGTCATATTTTTTTAACTGGATTGCTGGAAGGATTTGTAATGGGTTATTGTACACGGTAGACCTACTAATGGTTTGTATGTCAGTAGATGATCTATAGACCTCGCTAACATTCATTTAAAAAACATTTTGGCATTGGCAAGGTTCCTACAGTAGCCTAGTTAAAGCAGTTAACATAACACTAGGAAAGCCCCATGTGGGTTTTACATGTAAAATGATAAATAATTAAATGAAAATGAGCTTCCCACGAATATTATATAGCTGTAAAAGCAGTAGTTTCGATTTTTTAGGAATTGTTACTTAGCAAGCTAGCTTCCACACGACAAAGATGGCGACGACCAAGTTTTAAAAATATGTTATATTGGCTGAAATAGCACCACGTGCACTTCCTTATATGTCCAAAAGCATCACGTTCATAATCATATCTGTCAATCAAAAGCATTACATGTTAATTTATCAGTCCTGTAATTCACTACTTTGATCAGATGTTGTTATTGGCAGATCCGAAGTTATCCAATGGGGATAATTATTCTTTGTGGGCATGTAGCATTTGTGATTATGAAATCATCAGGAGGAAGAAGACATGTGGATGTGTGAAGTAGTATCTGAATCGTGTGTGTTAGCTATGGGGCATGCGTATATAGCCTAGCCAATACCCGACCCTTACCTCATTCACCCCAATGCCACGTGAGGCTACCTGCTCTGCAACTCAGAGTAAAGACTGACAAGCAACAAGGCAAAATAAATATGTCCTGTTTACATCTGCGCTATGCCCTTATCAACAGAGTGGATAACAGCATGTTTTCCTTTCTGCAGATAAATGTGTGGATCGCTGAAGGTGAGGTGAACACTGCTTTTGTTCTGGATTTAAAGATCTCACCGGTCTAAGAGAGGCTGCAACCTTTTCAGAAAACTAAAGTCAACTTAAATTAATAAACCTGCAAAATTCAAAATGGTTCCGTACTAGTTCTTAATCACCAGTATAGTAGAAAAAGAGCTGACTAAATGGTCATTTAGCACCCCCCCCCCTTCCCCACCCCCAGCAGAGTCTGATGATAATGTTCAAAGCTTGTAATCTCATTTAACCCCCTCCTGACAGGGGGTGGCAGCGTAACACTCAGCAAATTGGATGTGATACGGTGGAGGCCGAGACGGGCGGCGCTCTGGCTTAAAAGTCAAATGGAGGCATAAGCCCTGACCTCAAGTACACCTCCTCTCCCTGCTGGGGCCATTTTGGGCCCCACGCCCCCGCCCCCGTCCCCGCTCGACCTCAAGGCTTCAGGATGTCCCCTGGGCCAGCTAAAGGGACGCCCCCCCCCCCCTTCCCCTCGCCTCCCCTCCCCTCACCTCACCCCGTGCACTCCCCTCCTCTTTCCACACAATGGGTGCCAACGATTTCCAGTCGGCGAGTCGGTGTGCTTTTCTTTTCGGGGATAAAGGCTGAAGTGGGGTGGCCAGTGCCGGTCAGGTCCGCCGGCCCGGCTGGACGGCGCTCGGCGTGCTGTGCAGTCTCGGCTCCTCGCGTTGCGAATGAGGTCACCCGTTCAGGGAGGCTAGGGGGCTTCAAAGCCCCCCGTGGCTCACCTGCCCTTTACCTTGCTCTTACCCTCCTTTTCTTCCCCACTCCTTTACTTTTTCATGAGCGACTGCTTGCTGCTTCTAAGATGCCTTCAGAAGGTACAAAGAAAGAAGCCGACCTCTCTGGCTGCTCTTTCAAAGCCAGTCCCTCGTTATCCGCTTGCAAAAGAAGAGAACTTCCTCACAAGAACAGAACAGACCACCCACCCCCCTATACTCACGGCTTTCTTATACCAATTTATTTATTTATTTCTTTTAACAAACATGTCTCTTCATTCAAAACATCTCTTAAAAAGTGAAGGAAGAAGCTCAGTTAAAGAAGGAAGCGTGAAAACTGTCAATCGTTGTAGATAAGGCTAGTAATTATCCTACAAAAGTTTGCAGTGTGTCTGAAACCACGAGGGATTCTGATGCAGAAATGAATAACCAGCATCACCCAATACTCCAGACAATAATATACAATTTTCATGCAAATCAAGGAAGCCATTAATGTTTAAATTTGGTACACTATATTCCAAAGAAACACATTTATTGCTTATAAACTGAGATAATTAGTTTGCTCTTCAACGCAGATTCCATTAACGCAGGTAAATAGCCTATTTTTGAATCCCGTTTTATTTTATATGATAATGCAAGAAAAGAAAAAAAGTATGTACTCTAACCATTAGATGATAACATTAAAATGAATTCTAAACAACTTTTCATTAATAAGCAGTAATACCAAAAATAAATGGGCATGGTGCATGTATGTTTTTTTTCTGAAAATATTAGTCCACAATTCAAACCATTCCTTAAATGCAGTATGTCTACACACAGATCAATCAAAGAAAAACAGGTCCAACTCATCTAAACTCAACTACTCTCATTCGTACATATTTATGGATTATTCCTCTACATTAGAATGACAAGTCCAAAGACTGCACTGATCTAAACAGCTAATACAATTACGAATGATCAAATTGTACCCCCTTGCTCCTTCTCCATATGGTATATCCTCCCATGACATTTCAAGAACTTGCCAGCCTCTGCTGGATCGAAACAAGCACACAGACACAATCAATCAGCTCCCCATCGAGGGACCAAACTTGACAAAAATAGGCAGCCAGCTCTCCTGAAAAAACACAACTTCTTACCAAAGCTGAAAAAGAGTACCTGTCGGTTTTTTTTTGGGGGGGGGTTTTTTGGGGAGGGGTGCTTCTCCTGCCGCGAGCGATAAAACAAGCGAAGCACCTCGGCCCTTTTCTCCCAGCGTTCCGCACCCCCTCCCCCACCCAGTCACTCCTCCGCCCTCAAAGCTCGGCCGGGAATCTGCCCAACGCCGGGTAGCAGGGGGGACGGGTGGAGAGCGGTCGAGTCGACTGCCTGCTCTGGGCACCTTCCACCGGCAGACTGGCTGGCCCCCCGGCTCATCCCTGCCTCTTAGCCAATTCACTGCTTTATTTCATTTGTCAGTATAATGGAGGTGGATGAATGAGGTGGAGGAGAATGTGGGGCGGCGTGGAGGGGAGAAAAAAAAACCTAAACAAAAGCTAAATGTACGACTATTTTGATTCCCGTATTAAAATGACTCCCAAAGAGTGATATCTATTGTGGGGAATAATGCGGAACAAAGCAGAGAGTCTTCACAATATTCACAGAGCTTATTCACCCAGACAGCTCCGGTCTGTACATTCAGAACCAGGATGCTTCCTATAAAAGACGTAGTGGAAAGAACTACAGTTCCCATTGTGCTCCCAGAGTAAACAAAAAACCAGCGGGAACTAGGCGGCATGTGGGAATAGAGGCAGGCTTTATTCCACAAATTCACCACCATTATGGGGGCTTCGGGAGGTGTTGTTTTTGTTCCCTCTGGGCCCGGGGGGGGCTACAGCCCAGGAAATATTTTTCCAAAAGGCCAGTCGACCGTGCAGCACAGATGCAGATTTGCACTGAAGGAATCGGCGTTGGTGGAAGAGACGAAATAAATAACTAACCGCAACAGAAACACCAAAAATCCAACCGACACAAATCGCTCTGTCAGTTTGCACCTGGAACCTGAGCTCAAAAGCCTACAGGTCACAATGATGTGATGTCATCGAAGGAGTTCTGATGACTTTTAGAAACAACGTGTTACAAGCAAGTACTACTCATGTTTTTAATACATTTATTACCCTTGGTATATAAAATATGTGCCAGTCACCAACACAGACAGACACACGCGCATCGGAATACACCAGGACAGTATTGACTTAATCGTTACAGACACACAATACACATAGAAAGAGGGAGAGATTATTCCTGTATTTTTCATTATTCATAGATTACTTTTCTACATCTGAAAAATATATTCATATAGAAATACAGCTGTCACAGCTCTCCACCAACATTTATTCTCGCCATCTTCTTTTAAAAATGTTTGGAGGCTCTATGCTGAACATTTTTGCGGGAGAGTATAGACTGCATAAATAACTGACCAAGCGACATCATTTCATACAACAGACCAACAGCTACATCATTTCATACAACAGACCAACAGAATGTCCTCACTTGATTTTCTTCAACAAAGATTATATCATTGTTGAAACCAGTATTAAAAATAAAAAAAAAAGAAGAAACATACTTGAGAAATGATTTAATAAACCATGAAACCATCTGAATAATGGCAACACAATAATTTGTACTTATAACATAATATTATAGGATCAAATAGCTCTTAATTTTAGAGGTATGAATACATGAATGAGAATCCCACTGAAAACTCAAATAGGAGAGCAATTCAAACATGCAAACATAGACTTTTACATTTTACGTAGGATTTCACATTTCAGCATGTTTATTTGGTCTGGAAACTGTGGTTTACTGTCCTGTGTCCAAAAAATGTATTGTTATTATGTAACTATATTTTTGCATGCACTTCTCTCAATTAACAAAATTTGTGTCATTTTTTATTTTCTTACAATTGAAGCACTGGTACACTTTACACTTAAGCTTATTGTAAAAATCTATGTGGCCAATAAAAAAAAAAATACAATAAAGAGGTCTGGCCAATACAGATTGTCAATTGTTAGAAAAAGAATAATAAATAGGGGGAACCCAAGGTCAAGCCAGTTTTTTTTTCTTTTTTTAAGAACGGACTGGCCTCGTCAGCTATTCTGTATTGGTTTCTATAAACATCACGTATTTTCCCTCAAAGCCTCCAACACAATGAAGCAAGCGCAGCGGCACGTGTGCTATCGCATATCGCATATCGCGTAGAAAGCAACCGAAACAAACAGAAGCACGCGAGACACCGGCTCTACATAAACACAAAACAGAACAACCTCTCGTAGCAATCCTCTTGTCGCAAATCGCACTCTCACGGGAAATAAAATAAATACGCAAACAATATTTAGCCTACCTCATTACATAGTTCACGTGGCACCTTGTCTAATTAAAATGCGTCTACTCTGGGGGGGGGGAACTGAATGTCAGATTAATTTTCTGAAATTAATCTGACATTCAGTTTCAGCATAAAGCAGTTACAGTAGCCGACATACAGCGTAATGCTTTGTGTTCATGTTTGTGACAACAAACACCATACATGTTCTCTTGTGGCAGTTTGGGCTCAGGGTTCATGGTTCATAAATAGGTTGTGGGGTCAACTCTACAGTGTGGGACTGGTTCTCAAAGAGGGCTTTAATGGCACCTAAAATTATAGAACCAATGGAAAATGCTTCTACCCCCACACCACTGTTTTCCAAGCATTTGTGCCAATAAAAATGTTCACCTGGTAGCCTATTCGTACTCTAATCACTAGCAATCATGGTTAAATAGGTAATACTGGTTGTGTCACGAGCATGGATTGGATACTTGGTGTGTTTTTGGTACATTTATCTACACAATCCCTGTAATTCACTTTCAAATGCTTGATCATAAAAATAAAAAAATCCAATTAATTCCAAGACCCAAAGAGGTGTGCACTCGCAAGGCTAAGGGTAAGGTACAATGAGGATAATCTTTCAGAGAACTAGCCAGCTGTGTAACTACATCACATGTGAACTGCAAGGAATATGCTGGCTACACTCGAGCAAAGGCCTCCGCTAAGTGAAGCGATAAGCGATAATTGTAATGAAACAGTGCCGCGGTGCGCTATGGAGAGCGGCGCGAAGGCCACGCAGTGAAAGACGCGCATTATAGGTGCCGATGTGGAGGGAAGGACGAGAAGGGGGGCCTCCAGGGAACATTTCACAAACACTGTCAGGGGCCACGGGTCGTCAAGAGGAGGGGTCTGTGTCAGTGTCCCTTCAGAGGATTGTGCGAGTCAGACCCGGTCATGTCAGAGGTGTTTTGTCAGCACTAACAGGCCGTGAAATGACCACCAGAATGTGCTGGGCTGTGCACCGTCCCGCCCCACACAACATCCCGTGACAACTTTGGATGCGGGGATAACCAAAATCCCCACGGCCCCGACATCCCTGACGAGGACAGCAGCTTCACAAGCATAATGAACAATATAAACTGGAGTGCGCAAAACCAGAAGCATGTTGGCCAGATAAAAAAAAACACAATCCCTTTTGATATTCTACCTATTAAAAAAAGCAATATTGTATGAGAATTTTACCCGTTTTCTAAAATACATAAAAGTGAATGTCTGAAAAAAAGTGAATGGTGAATCTCCCCACCACCACCACCCCTACTACCACTACCACCACCCAGTGTGAGCAGGTTCACACTGAGCACATGTAACATACGTGAAAGAGTCTGGAGATGCCGTGGCGAATGTTATGCTGCCTGCAACATCATCCAGCATGACCGGTTTGGTTTAATTGACTTGGTGTTATACTGTGATGATAAAGTGTTCCTTTAATTTTTTGAGCAGTGTACATATATGCTATATAAAGCCTTTATATGGAGACTTTGTTTGAAGTGTGACCTAGAAAGGTAACATCCATAATTTAGGCTGGAGCCTAGAAATATTTTTATTTTTGTTTGCTAGCCAGAATGTCCAGAAGGCGCAAAAACAGGCAATTGTCTGGTCCACATATAGCATACAGCCTACTGTGCACAGTCATAATGCCACATAGACCCCACAGGAGACCTTGAGGAACAAACTATGAAACTGAACAAAGGCACACAACTTTAACAAAAGCAAACCTGATTATCTGTTTTCACAGAACACACATTTTGAAAAAAAAAATTCAAAATCTTTCTGTCTGACAATTATGCCTCCCAACACCTACTTAATTAACACGGATGCATTTGAGTAATTAGCCAGGAATTGGAGAAATTGTGTTTTAGAAGCACCTTCGGTTGAAGCTACACCTCAGGAAGAAATTTACCTCTGTGCTCTCCTATAGTAAAGGCATGGAATTCCACACCCTCCTACAGTAACGGTTAGAAACTCTACACTCTCCTACAGTAACGGTTAGAAACTCTACACTCTCCTACAGTAATGGTTAGAAACTCTACACCCTACTACAGTAACGGTTAGAAACTCTACACCCTCCTACAGTAACGGTTAGAAACTCTACACCCTCCTACAGTAACTGTTAGGAATTCTACACTTTCCTACAGTAACGAATAGAAACTCTACACTCTCCTACAGTAACGGTTAGAAACTCTACACCCTCCTACAGTAACGGTTAGGAATTCTACACTTTCCGACAGTAACAGATAGGACCTCTGCATTCTCCTATAGCAACGGTTAGGAATCCTACAGTAACAGTGAGGACCTCTGCACTCTCCTAAAGCAACTGTTAGAAATTCTACAGTAAGAGATAAGACCTTCGCACTCTCCTACAGTAACAGTTAGGAATTCTACACTCTCCTACAGTAACAAATAGGACCTCTGCACTCTCCTATAGCAACTGTTAGGAATTCTACACTTTCCTACAGTAACAGATAGGACCTCTGCACTCTTCTATAACAACTTTTAGGAATTCTACACTCTCCTACAGTAACAAATAGGACCTCTGCACTTTCCTATAGCAACTGTTAGGAATTCTACACTTTCCTACAGTAACAGAAAGGACCTCTACACTCTCCTACAGTAACGGTTAGAAACTCTACACCCTCCTACAGTAACTGTTAGAAACTCTACACCCTCCTACAGTAACGGTTAGGAATTCTACACTTTCCGATAGTAACAGATAGGACCTCTGCATTCTCCTATAGCAACGGTTAGGAATCCTACAGTTACAGTGAGGACCTCTGCACTCTCCTAAAGCAACTGTTAGAAATTCTACAGTAAGAGATAAGACCTTCGCACTCTCCTACAGTAACAGTTAGGAATTCTACACTCTCCTACAGTAACAAATAGGACCTCTGCACTCTCCTATAGCAACTGTTAGGAATTCTACACTTTCCTACAGTAACAGATAGGACCTCTGCACTCTTCTATAACAACTTTTAGGAATTCTACACTCTCCTACAGTAACAAATAGGACCTCTGCACTTTCCTATAGCAACTGTTAGGAATTCTACACTTTCCTACAGTAACAGATAGGACCTCTGCACTCTTCTATAACAACTTTTAGGAATTCTACACTCTCCTACAGTAACAAATAGGACCTCTGCACTTTCCTATAGCAACTGTTAGGAATTCTACACTCTCCTACAGTAACAAATAGGACCTCTGCACTTTCCTATAGCAACTGTTAGGAATTCTACACTTTCCTACAGTAACAGAAAGGACCTCTACACTCTCCTACAGTAACGGTTAGAAACTCTACACCCTCCTACAGTAACTGTTAGAAACTCTACACCCTCCTACAGTAACGGTTAGGAATTCTACACTTTCCGATTGTAACAGATAGGACCTCTGCATTCTCCTATAGCAATGGTTAGGAATCCTACAGTTACAGTGAGGACCTCTGCACTCTCCTAAAGCAACTGTTAGAAATTCTACAGTAAGAGATAAGACCTTCGCACTCTCCTACAGTAACAGTTAGGAATTCGACACTCTCCTACAGTAACAAATAGGACCTCTGCACTCTCCTATAGCAACTGTTAGGAATTCTACACTTTCCTACAGTAACAGATAGGACCTCTGCACTCTTCTATAACAACTTTTAGGAATTCTACACTCTCCTACAGTAACAAATAGGACCTCTGCACTTTCCTATAGCAACTGTTAGGAATTCTACACTTTCCTACAGTAACAGATAGGACCTCTGCACTCTTCTATAACAACTTTTAGGAATTCTACACTCTCCTACAGTAACAAATAGGACCTCTGCACTTTCCTATAGCAACTGTTAGGAATTCTACACTCTCCTACAGTAACAAATAGGACCTCTGCACTTTCCTATAGCAACTGTTAGGAATTCTACACTTTCCTACAGTAACAGAAAGGACCTCTACACTCTCCTACAGTAACGGTTAGAAACTCTACACCCTCCTACAGTAACGGTTAGAAACTCTACACCCTCCTACAGTAACGGTTAGGAATTCTACACTTTCCGACAGTAACAGATAGGACCTCTGCATTCTCCTATAGCAACGGTTAGGAATCCTACAGTAACAGTGAGGACCTCTGCACTCTCCTAAAGCAACTGTTAGAAATTCTACAGTAAGAGCTAAGACCTTCGCACTCTCCTACAGTAACAGTTAGGAATTCTACACTCTCCTACAGTAACAAATAGGACCTCTGCACTCTCCTATAGCAACTGTTAGGAATTCTACACTTTCCTACAGTAACAGATAGGACCTCTGCACTCTTCTATAACAACTTTTAGGAATTCTACACTCTCCTACAGTAACAAATAGGACCTCTGCACTTTCCTATAGCAACTGTTAGGAATTCTACACTTTCCTACAGTAACAGATAGGACCTCTGCACTCTTCTATAACAACTTTTAGGAATTCTACACTCTCCTACAGTAACAAATAGGACCTCTGCACTTTCCTATAGCAACTGTTAGGAATTCTACACTCTCCTACAGTAACAAATAGGACCTCTGCACTTTCCTATAGCAACTGTTAGGAATTCTACACTTTCCTACAGTAACAGAAAGGACCTCTGCACTCTCCTATAGCAACGGTTAGGAATCCTACAGTAACAGTTAGGAATTCTACACTCTCCTACAGTAACAAATAGGACCTCTGCACTTTCCTATAGCAACTGTTAGGAATTCTACACTCTCCTACAGTAACAAATAGGACCTCTGCACTTTCCTATAGCAACTGTTAGGAATTCTACACTTTCCTACAGTAACAGATAGGACCTCTGCACTCTCCTATAGCAACGGTTAGGAATCCTACAGTAACAGTGAGGACCTCTGCACTCTCCTATAGCAACGGTTAGGAATTGTACAGTAACAGAGAGAACCTCTGCACTCTCCTGGCCTGTCAAACCTGACTGACCTAATCAGAGGAGGAGCAGAAGAAGAAGATAAAGAGCAATGTAATGACTGTCTGATCAGGCCTTTGAAAGAGCAACAAAAGGCCATGGGATCAGATAGGCAAACACAATGCAGGAAGGGAAGCAGGGGGGTGGGGTGGGGGTGGGGGGGGCGCTGGGGGGGTTGGCCGATGCGCCAGAGCTCTGACAGATAAGGCGACCCAGGCCCAGCAACTAGGCCTCGCTGACACAACCAGGCAGGTGGGGAAGACCAGAGGGATGTTTCTCACCATCTATATAATTTTTTTCCAATCCTGAGCACACTATCGTTTAAAATTATTATAATGGCTCTTTGACTTCCACCATTCTTGATGTGATGATGCAGTATTTCTGCTGTGAAAGATCACCAGACCGCTGTGTCGGTTACGAACGTCATTCGCACATTGAAGCATTAAACCAATATTCAGGTGCGTTCTTCGTACCGTGTGTACAAGATTCTTGGTTAGACCGCGTCTAATCCAGGTTAACCTGGCACACTCAACCCAATTGTGGATCGACAGTGCATTGACTAAGCAAATGTCAGGACAGTCTTCTAAACAAATATTTTCCTTAACTCTCAATAAGCCAGTCATGAAACATTTTAAATTGTCAGATATTTGTATCAAGTGACTTAAGGTCCTCACCATGAAACAATTATGTTTCAGATGTCACTTGCTTAAACTAAAGACTCTTGCAAATGATCTGAGTCAATTATTTAAAACCTACACATTCAGTTAATCTGCAGACATCAGTCAAGAGACGCTAACTCTTGTTTCCCACCTGTTGTTCACTGGGAGGCTAAATAATAAATGGGGTTGTAGTCACCTATAGCCCGCAGCTAATCGGGGCCAAGAATTTGTCCGTCTGTTCTTATGATTAATTGATTTGTGTCCTCATGTTGTTATGCCACACAGGGCCGGTTTCTCAGAGGGACGTGTGGCTATGCGATCCTGCTGGGGTGATTGTATTTACCATAAGAGCGATGACTGGAGTTCATTACCGCCAGCTGATCTGTGGGCGATGCATCATTAACCCCGCTGATTGTTCTAATTTGATAGCTGGCCTGTGTGTGTGTGCCCCAGAGCGCACTCGCGTTTTCGTCCACGAGTCCGAGGCGGAGCCGCGTCCCCTGTTACCGTTTGACGATCGAGTCACCCGACAGGGGACATCGCCATGGCGCTCACTCGGCCCACCCCCCAGGGAAACAGGTAGGGTGACGGAGGGTGTTAAATTAGTGACAGAACACCCCAGTGAAATGTCAGAAGATGCACGCACACCAGCCCAACAGCTTAAGGTGCAAAGTGAGACTGACGACGGATTGAAGGCAATGTTCTGATGAAGGCTCACTAGCCGAAACGTTAACACTGTGCTGAATTAAATCTTTATTTTTGGAGCACTACTAAGTGTGCGTGTCTCACTTTGAATTAGTGACAAACACCCCACCCCCACAATTCATCAGACCTCTTAGAATAACTTATCGGGGATAAAATACGTTGACATTTATTGTCGGGGGAACAGGAAAAATTTGAGTTCTCGCACATGTGGCAGCTGTGTAAGTGGTTAGGGAACCGGGAATTGCAACACAGATGTTGCAGGCTTGATTCCACTCTTGGCGGGGCACTGCTGTGCCATAGAGCAAGGCACTTCAACTGAAGTGCTTCAGAAAACATACAGCTGTATAAATGGATTGTGGGTTAAAAAAGTAATGTGTGTAAATGACTCTGGATAAGAGTGTCTGCCCCATGTCTAAATGTACTGTTTGCAGTGCTACGTAGCGTGACAGCAGAGGGTTCGAAAGCTGAAGAGACCATGAGCTTATTTACATATACTGTACATCTGCCTCTTAAACCTCATTTTTTATGCAACTTATTTGTCATGTTTTATTTTTTTACTTATCTACATAAATTCAAAAAGAGAAGTAAACAATATAAAATATTGAGGTACAGGTGCTGGTCTTTGATGAAAATGCAGACCGTAACACAGAAATTGTATTTATTTTAACAGACAAAAATGCCCAGTGAAGGCTTATGCCGTTGTCAGAGGCATTGACCTTTTCCACAGGTTAATTAAGCTGTGGCGCATACAAGTGTGTCAGTAATCATTATAGACAAAGACACCCCAAAGACCAATCCATATTCTTATTTACAATAGCATCTTTGCCATCTTTTAACTTTGATGTTTCAACAGTTGACACACAGTAGCAATTCAAAATCAACAATTCATTAAAATGAAAAAATGCAGATTTTAAAATGTTTTTTTAATATTTTTTTAGCAGTAATACAAAAAAAAATCCTAATAATTTTTTTTTGGCTTTCTAGGTTATATAAATGCATGTCTTCTAAAACTAATTGAATATATATAAAACAAAAAAATATACATAAACAAAGAGAATTTGTAATTGAATATGAAAGAAGGTGCACGTTTGTGTACATGACTAAATTTGGCTTGCGTGAGAGAGAGAGAGAGTGAGAGAGTGAGAGAGTGAGAGAGTGAGAGTGAGAGTGAGAGTGAGAGTGAGAGTGAGAGTGTGAGAGTGAGAGTGAGAGTGAGAGTGAGAGTGAGAGTGAGAGTGAGAGTGAGAGTGAGAGAGAGAGAGAGAGAGAGAGAGAGAGAGAGAGAGAGAGAGAGAGAGAGTGAGAGTGAGAGTGAGAGTGAGAGTGTGAGAGTGAGAGTGAGAGAGAGTGAGAGTGAGAGAGAGAGAGAGAGAGAGAGGAGAGAGAAAGAGAGGAGAGAGAAAGAGAGGAGAGAGAGAGACAGAGAGAGAGAGAGGAGAGAGGAGAGAGGAGAGAGGAGAGAGGAGAGAGAGAGAGAGAGAGAGAGAGAGAGAGAGTTTGTGTGCATGGCGTTGTGTCTAGGTTACATGTACATAAACATCAAAGCTAAATTAATTGAACGTGTCCATCATAAATATTCAAATAAAATGAAAATCCCATTTATTTCAATTCAAGAGACAGGGAAAGGCTGAAATTCCAATTCATATCATATTCATGATTTTCATATCAAAAAGGGCCAAAACATTGAGTTAATTAATCCAAAAGGACTCGCATTGAAATAATTTCAATCCACATTGCCCCCTCTTCCAGAATATTCTACATCTTTTATATATAGTCAATGATATAGTCAAGCAGAAATGTAATGATACAGAAAGTGTCTTGATGGAACTGGATGGAGGCTGCTAGCTTTCAACAAGCCTACCTTAAAATCAGGAGGTATTTTCTACAGATGAAATTATAGTTTGATGATGTCGTCTGAATGTACTTATGAAAATGAGTTATTAGTGGGCATAGTAGACTTACATTTAGTCATATATGAATGATATATTATGTTATATGATATATGAGTGATATATATGAATATGTACTCACTAGAACAGGTATCTGCAGGTTGCCCACCCAGATAATCAGGTAGCCCACCATACAAAGTTGCCAATTAAAGTTGCCAAATTGGTCTTGCCTTAAATATGTACACCTGGGGCCACATGTATAAACAGTGCTGAGCAGATAAACGCTCTCAGAAAGCAGCGTAAGCGAGTTTCCACGCAGAAATTCAGATGTGTAATATAACACATGCTGTGAGAACCTGCATACCGCTGTACACGATAGACACCGTACGTACGCAATGTTTGGAGTCCGTGTGATATGAACACCGTACGTATGCAATGTTTGGAGTCCGTGTGATATGAACACCGTACGTATGCAATGTTTGGAGTCCGTGTGATATGGCGACACCATGACAGAAAAGCAGAGGTAGAAAATGCTAAACCTTTTTTAAGCAGATTTCCGGCTTTCACCCTGAGCGTTCTTCAGTCTCTGTATTCACAGTGTTCATTGGTCAGTCTCTGTATTCACAGTGTTCATTGGTCAGTCTCTGTATTCACAGTGGTCATTGGTCAGTCTCTGTATTCACAGTGTTCATTGGTCAGTCTCTGTATTCACAGTGTTCATTGGTCAGTCTCTGTATTCACAGTGTTCATTGGTCAGTCTCTGTATTCACAGTGTTCATTGGTCAGTCTCTGTATTCACAGTGTTCATTGGTCAGTCTCTGTATTCACAGTGTTCATTGGTCAGTCTCTGTATTCACAGTGTTCATTGGTCAGTCTCTGTATTCACAGTGTTCATTGGTCAGTCTCTGTATTCACAGTGTTCATTGGTCAGTCTCTGTATTCACAGTGTTCATTGGTCAGTCTCTGTATTCACAGTGGTCATTTCAGAGCCCTTCTGAAGCTGCTGGAGAATAGCCTCTCATTCATTTTTATTAAGTCCAAAGCTGAAGTAGACAAACAAATATGAGCAGTTGAAAAGTGAACACCACATGCAATCTGCTCTCCTGAACAAATATTAATGTCAACTGTGATGTAATATTACGTAAACATTCAAAGGATATAGCATTGAGGATCAATCAGGGTTCCATAAATAATGTGACAAAGTCAAATATGAGACCTTATCTAATGTATTTTTTCCATTCAAGATAAGCCTCCTACCCCCTCCGACCCCCCGAAATATCTCATACCCCCCGATCAGTGTGGTCTCGAACCAGAACTGCTTAGCAATCATTGCCCATATTACTAAAGTGGATGCACTTATATTCTTTTGCATTTTAAATGGCTCAGGATAAGAGCATTTGATAAATGAAATGCAATGTAAACGGCAATTTTTTTGGGGAGGGGGAAGAAGCTCGTCTCTACCCTCATACCTCCCCCCCCCTCCGCGCGCTCCCCCCGCTTCCCCCCCCCCCCCCCCCGCCACTAGCCAGGTCTGGGGGGGAGCATTATCTATCAAATGAAGTACAAATGCTATCCATGTTAACCGTGTGGCAACTCAAATTCTATTGATTGTTCACAAGATTGGTATGTGGAGTTTTTGTTTTGCAGTTACCTGTAAAAGTAATTAATTGAGGCCGCGTAAGGTTTGCAGGACATACATACAATACAAGCCATAGGGTGCTCCGGGTGGAGCAAGACGTTCTCGACTGAAATACAGGCTGTCCTGGCTAATTTAGCCCCGTTGGCAACCCTGTGACTCATTCTCACCCCAGTGCCACGTAGATCCTTTTGACAGAACTCCCTGTACATGAATGACAGCTTCTTTCAGCTCGGAGCCAGTGACCCCGACATCCCGGAACACTGAGGGGGGCCCCCCGCTGCCTTCTAGGCTCTCCCCCACAGTGTAGCGATCTCAAAACCAGAATCTTTGGAGTGGAACATCTTAAATGAAGCTAATTCGCGGTGTGGAGCAGCGGAAAAGAGAGAAGTTGAGATGAGGCGTCGAGCAAAGCTGTGGAGATTAAAGTACCATCGTTCCTGGCAGCGCTCCTCCTCACAGGAGAACGAAAGCACAGGGCTTTGAGAACAACCCCCCCCACCGTCCCTCTACCAGCACCCCCCCACCCCCCACCCATATCGCCACAGAAATGGTTCTGCCCTCCGACGCCAGCGCTGAAGTGCACTTAATTTTTTTTTTTTCCCAGAAAACCTTGTTCCACTATTCCTGCAAGCCTTTGAACTGCTGTTTTTAAAGTGGGCTCGTTGAATTAATGAATAATTTGGCCAGGTGTTGGTGTGAGGGAGAAGAATACCAGGCTCTCCGCTTCCCAGCCACCCCGGCCCTCGCTCTGAACATTACTTCGTGTTTATTAGCCCGCAGATAAAAGCTCTGGCTCATTCCCATACCTTTAATTTGGAGTTGAAAAGAAATGCAAAAATGCAGTGAAACAGATTTATAAATATGTAGGAAGTGGACTGAAAGTGATCTCTCCCACCTAATGATTCCGGAAGGTTCCCCCTCACACCTCGGGCACAGGGCTGTTTCTAGACTGCTTTGATTGGGGGGGCATGAAGAGATGTTGGTGGCTTTCATATACAGGTAAAGCATAGGCTAATCAGTATATTAGTGGATAAGATATTTTATTACATTTTAAACCCACCTCCACCCCCCTCATCTTATAGGATGACAACTTTATTTATGCCCAATAATACCAAATCAGTATCTAATCTCATATGGAAACAAGTATATTAAAGATGAACTATATTCCTTCATCATTTCAGTCTCTTTGTGCTATTTTTTATTTACATGTGAAACTACATTACTGTAACTGCATGGCTCATCATTTTCATTTATATTTTAGCCATACACCCCCCCCCCCCCTTATGGAGGACAACTTTATCAATGCCCAATTAAATCCAATTATTATAGAATCTTACTTATTCCTTCATCATTTCAGTCTCTTTGTGCTATTTTCGATATAATATAATTTTTTAATATATATTTTATGCCTGAGATGCCGGGGGGCTTGCCTCTGTTGATGGCTGCCGTTTCGCCATTAGTGACAGGGAACATAAAAGAGAGACAGATGAGTGTATTTTAATATATGTGAAGTATTCCAAAGTTTGAAGAAAGTAAGGCTGACTAGCCAACACGCAGCAGTAGGCTAGCTAACGCACGCACGCACGCACGCACGCACGTACGCACGCACGCACGTACGTGCAGCCAGCTAATGCAATGCTGCAGATGTTTCGCAGAATTGCAGCGATAACAACTAGGCTAGATGCAACATATAATCAATCTATTTAAAATTGATTCTCCCACATGGAGACTCTCGCCATTTTCCTCAGCTCACTGAGTAAGCTAGGCTAGCGAATATTATATCCTAAGCAATGCGTAACAGTTATCAAGAAGAGACAGCATAGATTGATCAAAAAAACTGACCTCTCTCTCTTGCTGTGTTTCCATGTTTTATATGGCCATACCAACCAATCAGATATTAGAGAAATATATTATTTAGATGTGGCATTTAGATGAGGCTCTAATAGCCTACTGACGGCGCTACGGGTATTTTCGGATTTAATTTTTTCTGGATTTCGCTTTGGGGGGGCAGGTGGAGCATTTGGGGGAGCATTGACCCCCCCGGACCCCCCCTAGACACGGCCCTGCCCGGGCAGCGGACAGAAGCTCTTAAAGCTTTCCCTCTTTTTGCGGCCTTCTTGAAATCGCCCCCATAAGCTGAACTCAAGGCCGTCTTTCAACAGCTTTAAAAGCTAGTAAAGATTATCAATTGGTTTCTGGTCCAAAAACCACACGTTAAATAAACACACAAAATCCATGAGCTTGTTGCAGGATGGATGGGTTACGTATAAATGTAACTATCCATTTTGAAACAATGATAGCCATACAGCTCGTGTGATTTGTGTGCGAAAATGGAGCATTAAAATCACTTGTGAAAATGACAAGGCTGAAGAGCAACAAAATAAACAAAAGAAAGAAAAGAAAAGGAAAATATTGTGTCACGGAGGAGCATGTCAGAGCTACGAGCTGACAGTGCTTAATTTCCAACAAGACGTCTTTACTACTTAGCTTGTGTCCTCAAGACACTCATTATTTATGCATGCTACCGTGTCTGATTATACGTGCTGCTACAGAACCACGGGGCAAACGCTCTAAAAGGCTGTTAAACAAATGGAAAGAAAGAAAGAAAAAGAAAAATACAAACTGAAGCTTTTAAAAAGAAGACAAAAAAAAATGTAACTTCCGTTGTCGTCTTCGCAAATCCTCCCCTCCATCCATTGCACGGTTTTGGTGGCGCGGAAAACCGATTCTCGGGTGCCTTCCAGGGGCCCCTGGTGCTGTAGGTGCCTCCCAGGGGCCCAACGGTAATTGAAAGCCCTGGCACTCAGGAGAGGGGGGGGGGGGTGTAAATTGTGAAAAGGCATCTGAATGCCACATGTCCTTGGGGCGCGGATTCCACAATCGGGGAGAGCGAAAGGCTGGAGAAGGGGACTGCTTTGAGCTCTGACAGCCACATAAGGGGTTGGGAGGGGAGAACAGGGCTTCAGAAGTGAGGGTGTGAAACCTCTGTGACAAACTGCTCCAGCTGCCAACCGCCACCAGAGACACGATGCGGGCACCGCCACGCGAGCACCGCCACGTGAGAACACGTCAAACAGAAAGAATTCAATTAAGACATTTAAGAATTGCGATGAAGACATTTTCCACTCGTGCTTTAATACAATATTAAGCCATTTACCAGATGGTTCTTTCGGTAAAGTAACTGCAGGCATGAAACACACATTGCGGTTAAAGTCAGCTAAAGGCTGGTTCTGGGGTTGGATTTAGAAGGACAGAAATGTCAAAACCTATGGTTGAACTAGCCTTCTAGCCGCCATACATTCAACTCAAGCACCTTTTCCAATATTTGAAACAATACATCAAATCTGTGCTTTAACATATTTTTATATAAACAGTGCAATTGTGTATTAATATTTGCAGAACTATGTCATAACTAAGTTTGTACCCTGAAGAGGTTGTGTTAACTTCTTCTCACTAGAGATTCAACAAAACATATTTGACAAAGGGCGTCCAACTTTTGTCTACTGCTGTATCAGTGACGCACGGTCAGGATATGCAGGGGAGGCACTGCTTCACCACAGATAGAATTTATTGAAATTGCAGGATCATTTGAACAAACAAAACGTATATTCTCACTGTGTACTAAAATCAATATCTGCTCAAAGTAATTGAATTCTATTATTAAATAATACTTTTCATGCAATTTTGTAGGCTAATGAGCAGTCTTAATCTTCCAAATCTAATGGCAGTTATGCATTGGGAGGCTTAAGCTGGTTTTGTCTCTGTCTCTCCCATGTGAAAGTGAGAATAGTTTTATGCATGTGTAGTCTGGTTTCATACAGCGGTAATATCCATATTGAGGCACAGTAAAATTATGCTTCATATGCACAGCTATGAGAAACACTTTTCCTTAGCATGTACTGAACTCTAGGAATCTGATTTGCACACTAACATACATGTGTTTTTGACCGCCTGTACTCCAGCCCTTTTTGAGCAGAGCTAGCATAGAGGCAAAAGAGTGGTCACCATTACGGGGAGGCCAACAGCTAACCTGGATATTACTCAACGGAAGGGGGACAACATCACCAGAACATTTCAGAAGGAATGGCATGTTTAGAAACAAGCGGTGTGTGGGTGTAGCCAAGCACAACACGTGTGGACCAAGGCTACAGCTACTCCAAACTGAACAATCTTCCCAGGGTGCTGCTAAAGCACCAACAATCCACCTCTCGTATACATGCCCAGATGGAACGTTTTGGCAAGAGTCGCATAAAGAGGGCCTTGAATGGCAACAACTGCGATTGTATTTAAACACATTTTGTTTACCATTGTGCTATTTATTTTATATGCCTGATGCTGGTTGTTGGGTATAAATCTTGTGTCGGTCCAGTGCTGCTGTACAGTATTAGTCAATGCCAGATGTGCTGTGTATAGTCCTATGTCTGGGCTGCCAAGATAATGGGAACACTAAACCATGATGTCCCTCTCTGTAAAGTTCTCAATGGACTGTTCTTGATGAAACTGCTCATGCCCTGCATTGATTTGCAGTCATGAGTTTCTTGTCTTATTTGCTTTGCATCTCTACCTAAGGCACAGACATCATGGTCTCTTTCTATCCATCGAAGCCAAAAAACGGGCTCCACAGAAGTTAGCGTAGTTAGGGTTGTTTGGGGTGTGGTAATGGATTATGGTGATGTTAGCGTAGTTAGGGTTGTTTGGGGTGTGGTAATAGATTATGGTGATGTTAGCGTAGTTAGGGTTGTTTGGGGTGTGGTAATAGATTATGGTGATGTTAGCGTAGTTAGGGTTGTGGTAATAGATTATGGTGATGTTAGCGTAGTTAGGGTTGTTTGGGGTGTGGTAATGGATTATGATGATGTTAGCGTAGTTAGGGTTGTTTGGGGTGTGGTAATGGATTATGGTGATGTTAGCGTAGTTAGGGTTGTTTGGGGTGTGGTAATAGATTATGGTGATGTTAGTGTAGTTAGGGTTGTTTGGGGTGTGGTAATGGATTATGATGATATTAGCGTAGTTAGGGTTGTTTGGGGTGTGGTAATAGATTATGGTGATGTTAGTGTAGTTAGGGTTGTTTGGGGTGTGGTAATAGATTATGGTGATGTTAGTGTAGTTAGGGTTGTTTGGGGTGTGGTAATAGATTATGATGATGTTAGCGTAGTTAGGGTTGTTTGGGGTGTGGTAATGGATTATGGTGATGTTAGCGTAGTTAGGGTTGTTTGGGGTGTGGTAATGGATTATGGTGATGTTAGCGTAGTTAGGGTTGTTTGGGGTGTGGTAATAGATTATGGTGATGTTAGCGTAGTTAGGGTTGTTTGGAATCCCAAAACCTCAAAACGGTGAGCAACCTGTGCCAGCCCAATTCATACTGCCTCACACCCATTTGAGTCATGACTGGTAGCTTTCAGCATACGTATTTCATAATCTCATTAGGCCTTGGGTTAATTACACTTTCTCTTTCATTAGCCTGTAACCCTGTGGGGATCTTCTATAGTTAAGGTATATAAGATTGTACAAATTTGCTAATGCGCTCACGTCAAACAATATATAATAAAAACTGTTCCTGCACTCAGGCTTGTACATGCTGAGGTTTGAGTGGTGAAATGTCTCTCTGCATTATTTAATACATTTCAAGGCTTTATTCATACTGAGAGCACCATTTCTTTCTAGGCTATATAAGATTGCCATTACAATATAACGCCTTTTTAAAAATTATACACCGATGAAGGCATTATGCCAAAAAAAAAAATAATTCAACTGGAGTCCCATCTGACATTTTAAAGTTAGGGCATTGAAGATTGCTCTCAGCACATTATCGCCTTTGTACTGAATTGCTGAATGTCAAAAGTTCAGAATCATTTTATATTTGTGTCTGCTACTTAATAAAAAAAGTTGAGGGTGAATATTTTATATTGTGGAAAAATCTGAACATAAAACATATCAGACATCTTTCCAAAATTGGCAAGGTGTTACAGCAAATAAAGCCTCATAGGTATTTCAATGGAACAGTATATACATTAATACATACAGTGTTCCTTGAAATACGATGGTCAGAAGTGGCAGTTTATGCCACATATATAGATAAAAAAAACCTTTAGCTATAAAATTCTTTCAATGATGAAGAGTCGTAGATTAGCCTATAGGTGCCACAGACTATGACGCACTGCTTACCAAAAAGCAGATCAAATCTTTAATGGCTAAAGGGCAAGCCTAACCAGTGTTGTTCCCTGCATGAGATCATGTAAAAGAGCTTGCTGAATGAAAGCTAAGAACTGGCTCACTGAACATTCAGCCGTTTCGTCTGGTTCACTGCATGCATTAACCACTGATTAACACTTAAATGAACATAAATTAACTTGATACACTCAATTGTTCATTTAACTGAACACAATATACTCTTTATTGTGTTTTATGTGTGTGTTTAACATGTTAAACATCCGTTTGGGAATATTGTCAGCAATAATATTGCATGTTTCCGCAAATCATATGTGTAACCACAAAGCCATGTGTAATATTACAAGGTTTGTTTATTGATTTACTCTTCTGGATTTGGTCGGCTGAAAAGCTAGTGAAGTTAGTTTAGCAGTTAGTTTGACTCCTTGCCATTGGTGAACGGAAAAATCGCCTTTATTGTAGCTAAATGAGCGGTTATGTTCTTTTTATTAACAGTTTCTATTTTTGCCTTATACATGCCTCAGATTATTTAAATAGTAGCTTGGATTAGTTTAACCCTATAGATCAACGTATAGATGAATGCAAGTGTTCATGGGAGATTTCAAATACAGTTGGGACATTTGGAGAAAAAGGATGAAAAAAAATCTATACATTTAGAAAGGAATGCTTGAGGGTCCTGTTTGAAAGATGTGGGTAATGCTACAGGCAGAGCTAACCAGTCTGCAGCCCACTTGTCCTCCATTTTAAAGCACTCTATTTTGACCACCAAGGGTTGAGGGTTCTCCAGAGTCGCAGCACTTCGTCCCTGTAAAGGTTCTCAAGAAAATGTCTTCTCTCCTTAAACTTAATCCCGAGAACGGTTCGCACGGCCCGCAGTACTTCCTGCCAAATTTCCACTGCATTGTATTTCTATGCCGTTACACTTTTCGTAATGTCGTTTTTCAGATTTTCATTCTAATGGCAACATTGTTCAAGTTTCAAGTATATGTTTGTATAAATCCAGGGAGGCACATGGTAATTCCAATGCGGCATACCATTTAGCTGTTTAGACACACACACACACACACACACACACACCTCCCTCAGCTGCTTCAAGTATCACCATCCTTACTTCTTATCTTGCTTCAAGCTTGCACCAAGCACTTAATTCATCTCAAATATATTGACAGTATTGACCAGTCAAAACACCAGGCACCATCTTTGACTTCTTCGCCTTATTTATGCGGGGGAAAAAAACACATCTACATCATTAAAGATTCCCAATAAAATGAAGACAAACACAGGTTACATTCAAATTTAGATATAAAAGTAGTACAGTATTTATGTCAAGACATTAAGCACAACCCACATATTTATACTACATATCCATTTAGAATAGGTTCATTCTCATTGAATTAGTTTTTCCCTGGGAACACTGATGTGTTTAATTCCAGCGATAAATGACACCGATAAATCCTGTGCGGCAAGCGTACAGACCTTGTCACATCTGTGGCCTCTCCTTTCACTGAAATGCTCCCAACTGCCTTAAAGTGTCTTTGACAAACCAATAAAATATAAACCGCTACATATAAAAAAAAAAAAAAAAGGAGAAAAGAAAGTACTTTTTTCCCCCAATCCATGGCATTGAATGGAGGACCCAATTCTATTGCATCAAATTCTGAAAAAAAAACTTGTTGAAACCTCTCTAATCAAGGTGCCTGTCAGAGCAGGGCAGTTCATCTCACACAGAAAGCAGCTCGGAAAAAAAAAATCTGAAAGGATATACAGACCCAGGGCTTTGAATGGAAGTCTCAACGACATTGATTTGAACCGAGAAGCACAATGAGAGTTAAATTTGCATTGGAGAACTCTTTTTCTACCCCCGTCTCTCTCTCTCTCTCTCTCTCTCTCTCTCTCTCTCCTCTTTTCCAAGGTCTGAGCACACAATGACAGACCACAGATTTCCTTTTTTTTTTTCTCACCGGAGCCACAGCATTGTGGAACCAAACAAAAAAAAAACCCTACAAAGCTGTGTAGAAGCAGGCCTTTCACCTCGCTCCACAAAGCTAATTAAGGTCAGACAATTAACGACGTGAAAACAATTACGCAGGGAGTCACAGCTGTTGTTCTCAGTGCTGTGGTGAAAGGAAGTCGCACAGGCCTAGCTGAATGTGAGCAAAAACCGCACACATTTTTCCTTCACTTGCAATCTTGTACTTTTCTCCAAAAAAAAAACAGGACGCCATTACATTTCTTATCCACGTTTTTAACAACTTTTTATTGCACATATTTAGTCTCCCCTAGTCTAGAAAAAAATTGTTGTTCTTATTGTTGTTAGTCTGTCCCGTCACTGGAGCATCCTGCAAATCTTTTGGAAAGTGGGTGTAGTGTGTGTGTGTGTGTGTGAGAGAGAGAGTGTGTGTGAGAGTGTGTGAGAGTGTGTGAGAGCGTGTGAGAGCGTGTGAGAGCGTGCGTGCGTGCGTGCGTGCGTGCGTGCGTGAGTGCGTGAGTGCGTGAGTGCATGTGTGTGTGCGTGCGTGTGTGTGTGTGAGTGCGTGAGAGCGTGCGTGCGTGCGCTCATTGCTTGCTGCCTCTCACTCTGCAGCCCACCAGCTAAGCCGAGTGGTTTCTGTATCAGGGGAGAGCAAAATTGCCACAGGCAGGTTGAGGCATACAACAGACCAGAAGAATCTGTGTTGAACAATGAGTTTTGGGAGCACCCTGCTGACTAAGCAACTCCCCCCGGCCACATTTGGCTCGCAGTGGTCAGGATTAAATCCGGATGACAGTATACATCACTGCACTGAAAGCTATAAACACAGCTGCCATTATGTTCTGGTAACTGCCAGTTTTTACATATTCTAACCGAGTATTTACAATTTTGCTACCTTGCCAAAGCGGCATACCTGGTACTCGCTATTCCCGTCCACTGAATTTACTATGAGCTTTCTATCAGCAAAGAATAGAAAACTAACTCCTGATTTAAATCACTTATCATTAACTCAAAATTAAATTAGAAAAACATGAAGGTGAAAGAAATAACACTTTATTTTACATGTCAAAGTTGCGATCCAATTTTGATTGAATTCAAGTCGAGTCATTATGTGTATTAATGTTCATTTAAAAACATTAACAACGTTCTGGATGAGCAAAACCAGTGTGGTTCAGAGTGAAACAGGATACAGAGGGTATGTGTCGACTGGTACATATCTGCATGCCAAACACTGTCCTTACACCAAAAACAGAACTTGATATGCATAATCTTTTCCCCGGGATTAAGAACCCATATTAAGAGAAAATGTACTAGCTTAATAAAGTACAGTACCAAATGAATACAGCACAATTGCAAAGTAAAGTGAGCCCTCAAGTCACACTGCCAAAGCATTTTAAAGAAAGAAGAATTATATTACCTTGTGGTACACGCTCAGCAATAAAGGTACAGTGGAGGTACATTTTTGTTCCTTAAGGAACACATTTCCCACATGTACCCTGAAAGCACAATAATGTTCTATTTGGGAACTAATAAGTACCCTTTACAAGCAAAAAAAGATTGTATTATGTAATGCTGTCTAGGGGTTAGATTTTATGTTACGATAGGTTGCCACCCCACCCAGTGACAAGTGTTTGTACGTTTTTAGGCACTTTTCGTACCTTTTTGCCCAGACGCAGAGCTGGCTGGCCTAAACATTTGAAAGTAGATAACTGACTGGCTGAGTAGCTCCGTGGCTGCGTGGCTCCGTGGCTACCTGTCCCCCGTTGTTGAAAAGCGCATGCGCGAATTTGCGAGTGGTGAAAAGCGTATACACACAATTAAAATTTTGCGGTAAAAAGTTGAAAAACTAATGCGCGAAATAAAAAATTCAAGTAATTACGGTAAAAAGTTTGCTGTCTAACCCTGTGTGAGTTTACGGTAGGAGGTTGCATTTCGGAGGTGGAAAACACGACGTTCGAGCTGCACTGGGGACTTGGCGCCATGGACACCCTTCGCAGGAAAGTTTTGGCTTTGCTAGCAAACACAGCTAAAACAGCTAACTACAACCATAACGTTTTAACTTTAAATTGTATATGTTTATCATTCAGTATCAGTATGCTGACTGATACAAAAGCATTTCATGATGAAAAACGAAAGCTGAAGTGCTTTAAAAGTGAAAATTATATAAAAGCAATGCTTGTGCAGGACACCTGTGGATATGTTTAAAGATACAGGTCAATTGGCTGAAATGTATAATCTTTCTCGTAGGCGTTAGAGTCCAGTAAATAGGCCTATTATTTCACCAGCGGGAAGGGTGATACTTTTAAATCTCAAATTAATGACAGAATTCGTTTTTATACCTTGCAGATTACCATGGTCTGCTTAGTAGGTAATGTATTAACAATCAATATTTTATTGGTTTTGAGCAAATCACTTTTGGTTGTTTCTCTGTAGTCTACTATAGTTAGGCTATTTAATGTTGTGTCGTTATTTATATAGAAAATTAAATATGGATTCATGTGTAGCCTATAATTTCTGGCTATTTTAAATGTAAAGTATTTAAAAAGTTGGTAGCTACGCTACATAGGCTATGGCCTATAATTTAGCAAACCGCAACGTTAGGTGTATAGCCTACTGCAGGCTACATGCAACTAGGCCTACTTGAACACGTAGGCTACAGACAGTTTCGTATATTTCGGGCGGAGAGGAGAGGAGAAAAGGAGGTGGGGAGTGAAGAATATCGGGATGTAGCCAGAGAAAAGTGCGCATGACAAGGCCTTTTTACATACGCTATATAGGGTGCCTCCCAATATTCTTTACTCCTCTCCTCCTTTCCTCCACTCCTCTCCTCCAATCGTCTCCTAGCCTTCCTGACATTGCGGTTTGCGTCGAGACATCAATTAATATGTAACATTAGATTAAAACACAAAAATACTTTTCCGGGGCACGGAGGAGAGGAGGTGATAGTGGAGGAAAGGAGGTGAGGAGGTGATAGTGGAGGAAAGGAGCCAGGAGGGTGCATTTTTCAAGTATTGGGACGCACCCCAAGTTTCGCTCAACATTCCATGGCTTATAATTAGGCTACATTTTAGATATCTACAAATGCATTTTGACCAGCCATAATAATAATTCAATAATAATTCAAGATATCTGCAATTATAATCAGACTAACAGCAATATAATTCAAGATGTCTGACTACAGTAAAAAAAAAAACCTTCTTAGGCTATCTATAATGAAGTCAAACATATCGCCATTCAATATAATTTATAATATATCAATAATAGGCTAATTGCACTAAATTGTCCGCAGGTGGGTTTCTCTGCACTCAGGCTTGAGGTGTAGGCTAGACAACACGGAGCTATGTCAACTGATTGTTTTCATTAGCGTCTTAATTAGCAACTCCAATTGCAGAATTTATTATTTTTTCCTCTCAATTGGATAATTAGTACTAAAAAATGAACAACAGCTAGGAGCATTAACTTCCCATTGCTATTAATTCTGCGGTTGAAGTTTCTGAAACCTATTAAAAGTAGCCTACCTATAAAACCTCTGCACATCCTTAAATAAATGAAGTGACCATCATTTCACCGGATTTATCTTTTGCTTCTTTCAACTTGTTGGAAGTTCAATATAACCGCTGCGTTAGTAATACATCATGATATAGTAATGTTTTAATTAGCAACTACAATAGCATTCTTTTTTTTTCTCAATTGGATAATTATTCACTTGATTGTGCCCTTTGAGTGCCTACAGAGACCCAAATGGATGATAACAGTTGAATTACGAGTTTAAATCCCTGCGAGTCATCTGGTTAAAATAAACTGGTGGCCCCTGTGATAGGTCATGGCCAATTTCATAAATACTTTGGCATGCCTCCTCAGTGATATCTCACAAACGTTATTCCCGGGTTTTGTTCAAATTGGATGAGCGGTCAATGAGTTATGTATGTGACTAGCCACGCCCACAACAGTTTTTATTGGCTTACTGCAGTCAGGATATTTGGACTATCAGCGTCTTTTATAGTAACTTTTTAAAAGGCTGTCCTCTGAACAAACTGTAAGTTGCATGTTGATATGTCAAATGGTCTCAGGACTGAATGCAACTTTGCAAAAAATCCAATATGGTTGGACCTCATTGGTCCTAATGGCAAAGTTGTTTTCCATGAGCCAAAGAATCGGAGGCAAAATACTTTTGAAGATAGGCCAAACGGTTCAAAAGTTATAGCCCAAAATATTATATTTGTTTCTATAGCACCACTATGAGGCTGATTGAGATGAGATTTTAAACACTCTTCATTTCATACATTTATGATGAGTGTGCCAAGTTTCAAGTCTTTAGGATGTACCATCTCATGGAAATTTTTAGCAAACACACGGAGAAAAAAACAAAAACAAACAAAAAAAACAATAGGGTTTTAGCCTTAGGTTTTAATTAACATGGTGGTTGAATGTGACACTGGCCAGTCTTTAGGCAACAACAAAACAAATGTGCATAATTTTCTTCTCATTTAAATGTATTTTAAAATGTATTTTAAAACTTATTTTTTGAAGCCTAAATTTCCCACTAGAAAAGTTCACCCAAACTGTCTGGGCGTGGTAATAACTGTCCATTAGCTATGATTAACAGACCGTGCCCCCACTTTCCACACATTGTTGTTCATTACCATAGCTACCTCCATGATACGTGCTCACCTTCTTGGGAGACTGAATTTTCACAAGCTGCTAACTTAGTATATCAAGTATCGATAGCTAAGGTAAGGACGCTGACTTATCCAATAATAATTTTTGCTAGCTAGCCAAGTTAAGATAAAAGCATAACTGTAACGTCCTTATGAAAGCAAACTAGCTAGCTAACATTATCGATAACGGCACTTTTTGAAAGCAAACTATCTAGCTAGCTAAATGAATATAACCAGAAATAGTCTAATAGTCTTTAAAAGGCACTCTAATTTAAGTGAACTCAATGTCGTAAGTCAAATATTTGCATTGTCTTGCCTGTCGGCCAGCGGCGCAAACTATGGGTCACGAGTTATCCATCGGTCCCCAAATATGATTTAGAATTAGCTATCTGACAGAATTAAAAACTCACCTCAAATTTGCGAACACACTATTGTTTTCATAAGAGGGTCTTCAACGTGTAAATCGACAGTAAACGTCATTAGATTAGCATTGTTATTTTTAGGCAATCAGGTATTAAATAATTAGCGCTTACTACTTTGAATGACACACTGTATATGCTCCAATATGCTCACACAGGATAAACAAACACAACAGGGTTAACTAACAAAGAAGCATGTTGTATAATATTTCTCAGTATTTGTAAATTCCCATTATAACAGTTTATATTCCACCCTTCCCAGCAAAAAATAATAAAAATAAATAAATGGATGCGCCTCTGCTTCCTTCCATCCCGTGTGTCAAAAGCTGTGCTTCCCACTTGAACACAAAGCAGGATATTCATTCATATTGATTGTGCATAGATAGCCTCTATAATTTTAAAGCAATACGCAGAGGCAAAAACCACCACCAGACACGAAGCTATCGAAGGTTAGATGGCCATCTAAACCATAGAGAAGGAGTTAACAGCCTAGATGATTTTGAAGAGCATGATAAGATCATTCGTTTTAAGAATTCGTTAATTTGGGTTTTGTTTGTCTTAATAGTTTAATCCATTCCAAATACTGCTGCATCCAGAAAATTGGATTTGTTTTGGCACCTAGTGGTAGCCTAGATAAACCACCGGATCACTGCCGTAACAAGGAAATTATCACACGACATAACGTGATATTATTCGTAGGCCGAATGCTTCACCTGATACATATGACTTTACTGTGTCATTACTTGTTATATTTTTTAATTAGCCAAAAAAAAAAAGGACAAATAGGCCTAAATAAGAACAAAAAGAGAATCCTTAGCTTGTTCAGTAGCCTCGTCGGACATAGGCATAGTAGTCCACCCCTATACTAACAGAAATATTTTAACCCAAGTGCTGAGCAGCCAATAGGAAATTATGGCACTCACATGTTAAAAATGGAAAACACGTTACAAACTGGCCAAACAGGTGAAAAAAACATGTGAAATTGATGTCTGGAATTACGCGTTGTCTACGTGTTGTCAACACGTAAACAACGCGCAGACAACGCGCAGACAACGCGCAGACAACGTGTGATTCCAGACATAATTTCGTTATTTATATAGAAACATTCGCGCACATGCGCGCTTCCTTTTTCAAGCGAGGCTTGCACTTGCCTTCAGGATTTGGCTACATTCGCGCGCACATTTTCTTGCTCACGTGTGAGGCTTCTCCGACCCTGCAGCTGGCTTATTGCCACTGACTGACAGGCGTCCGTGCTGAGCTAGGCTTGCCTAGCCTTGTTTTTCAGAGAGAGCAATAAGGTGGCGCCATGGCAGATTGATCTCTGAGGCCGTGGATCTTTTGATTCGATAGCACTTTCCCTTAAGATCACTTGGTGATTTGGACCGGATACAAGAGGTTTATCTGTCATCTTGGCACAGATCACTTCAGAGTTAATCACAAGTATTGCAGGCGATTATGCATTGGATATAATACAGTATCCTGCACAGATCTTCATGGAACACATGGGCAGTTAAGATCTGACTCTGGAAAAAGGCCGTATGTTGGGAACATGCCACGGCTTGCCGTTTCTTCTCAAACCTGCTCTTTGCTCACTGCTTAGCAAACGTGAGAAACGCAGCAGTCAGCACAGAGCATTAGCATGAAAACAGGGCCTTCTTCCTCCTCCAGACAGCCATCTTAAGGTATGTAAATAACATTGGACATGACATGGGTGGGAAATACAATACGTCCAGGTCAAAGGTCACAGCAAGGCTCCCTGGGTGACGGCAAAATAAATGCAAACTGAAAAAACCATGAAGGATGACGATTTGATGAAGTGCCTGTGTTGAGACTCGCTGTATGGCAGTGGTCAGTTAAGCGAAGCAGCTGAATTTTAATGATACGCTTTGCATGCGCACGCCGCTTCCTCGCTCTGCCACAGAGGAAACGTTTACAAGCAGAAGAAAAACATATGGAACAAAAGCCAAATAAACCTAAAAGTGGCCAAACTGCTTGTGAGCAAAAACAAAATGGATTTTAAACTAATGAACAGAATAATAAACAGATTTTAAACTAATAGTGGGTTCTGTCCAGCCCTTCAGGTTTTATGAGTGGGTAATCGGACAGTATTTTTCACATAAGTGCCTTGCTCTGAGATTTGCCAAATTTATTTTGGCGACCTCAACATATTCATAGGGAGGATATGTTCATAAAACCTGAGAATCAGGCAACAGCAGTCTGTATGCCACCTTGCATATACAAACAAACAAAGCAAATGTGATAAAGCGTGCAAAAACAACCTTCCATCTGTGTATGTAATCTATGTATGCTGCTCTTCTGCAGAATTCAATAAATAAGCAGAGGAAAATTCTTAGCAAAAGGACAAGGCCATTTGCTGTATGCCCACAGTACCTCCACATTCATATCGCTTAAATGGGTGACTGCTCAAGAGCACGGAATGACAAAAAAATAAAATAATAATAATTTAATTTTTTTAAATAATTACTGTATGTTTATAGAGCACTCATACCGCACTGCAAGAAAGGTTGGGGCCAATGACAGACTTAGTCTTATTTATAACACCGTGTTCAATCAACCGTTGTTCTCAACTTAAAATAATAATATTTTTTTCCTCGTTCGTGCGTGATTTGGCGAGTTTAGCAATTGCTGAAACAAACTAGCCAAACCGATTTTCTTTTTTTTTTTTTTTATAGAAAAAAGTGTAACGCTCGCTTTTGCTTGTAAGTCAGGTTTAACAGTTCTGCATGATAGGCCTCTGAAAAAGTGAAGGTGTCACATGGAAAACTGTCTTAAGAAGATCAATCTGGAATTGATGAAGCACGGCATTCTCTTTGAGGTATTTGGACCAACAGGACTCCTGATTGATCGTCCTCTCTCCTCTCTGGAGCTAATATACGGCAGGCATGTCCAATCACCGCTCTTTAATTGATTGATGTGAGAATGATGAGGTTGGCCCTTCTCGGTATCATCTGCCAGATTAGCTGAACTGATATCCCATTGGATCAACATCAATCATTCTTGGTATTAGTTTAAGACACAAGAAAACACAGAAAGGGCCCCGCCTGTCAAAATGTCAAGAACAAATGAAGATGGCTTTAAACATGTCTTATTGTCCACAGACAGGGCACTTACGTAATGACACTTCATGCACATCATTCTGCTGAACAACCTTCACCGTTTAATGTGGGCAACTGTGGCCAGTACTTAGAAATATTTCTAGGACACCATTAGAAGACGTTGCTTTCGTGAATGTTACTTTATTTGTAGTGATATCCAGGGACTGGCACTCTTTTTTTTGGAGTGGAAAATGACAAGACGAGGAAGAACAAATAACTTTATCGGCCCCGTGGGAAAATGTTTTTACAAAAGAGCACTAAGAGCACTTTCCATTTGGCATTCAATGGCATGTGAAATTTAGTGTGGAATTTAGTGTGGGAAGTCTGCTTTGTTTGACATTGGTTAAAATCTATACATTTGCTGCACTGCCGATACAATGAATCATGTACTCAGAATCATGTTTAAGATGACAATTCAAGGAGAAAACATCCAATCTGAGAACCATAGCAAGACTAACTGCTGAATCTAATGGCCACTCTCAGGAAGCCCTGCATATTTCACGCTTTATTGCTGGGACAAAAAGTACTCCGTGCCATAATGGAAATTTACATTTGAGCAATACAAGCACTCTTAATAAGTTTTCAGCATGATTTTATAAGCATCTACATCAAAGAATAATGCAGTTTTCCAAGTAAAAATGTATTATTTAGTCTTACAAAACCATGTTATTTGAACCGTGTTCTGAAAACACCTCCACTTGGTGACACATTCAGATCAGAAGAGCGGTTGAACTGTTGCTTTTCCAATAAAAATCTATTTCCAAGGATGCTCCTCTGCAGTGCATTGTGCTTCAAGGAAAGTTATAGCATTCCCTTCTGGAACACGGGGATCGTAACACCCGTTCACACCAATGTACAGGTTCTGATTCATTCATTGTTAATTAATTATTATTCATTATTAATTATGTTACATTATTTGAAAATGTTTTCAGTTTGAGTTTAAATTTTTTTTTTTGTGCACCATTAATGTAGGTGGAATGCTGGTTAAAACCTACAAATATGGCAGTCATCTTTAAAAAAAATCTCTCTCTGATGTTTGCATAAAAAATTTAAAATACTGCCCCTCTGCTTCTGTGGCTAATTTGTAGGGTGTAAAGGCTTATGGAAGAAGGACTGCATAACAAGAGACATCAGCACAGAGGGGCTGTGACAATTATATTTCTGCAGGGTTTTAAGAATTATTTTTCACTCCGAATGAAATGTGGGAAAGTTAATAACACAAGCGCGGATTCGGTTGAAAAATTACATTTAGCTCTATTTTGTCCATGTTAGCCAATTCAATGAAGTCGTTCCTCTATTGAATTCACCCCTGAGTGAAGGAATAGGGCACCCAAGGCCACTCGGTCTGGCAGAAGTGTCTGCCATTAAGATTCTTTGTACGGCGAGCAGTTTGAAACTTTCCAGGGTAAGTTGAGTGTGCCAGGCACGCAGAAGCGGTAGCAAGTAGATTCCAGAATCCGCTTCTGCGTGACTCTTGTATTAAGCTCAAGGGCATTTAATAGAGCAAATATAATTAACCATTTGAAGGAACGTCCCGCCACTGAGCTCCTCATGCTAAGTTTACCGAGGGAAAAAGTTACGGGAACAGACGTCTCTACAGAAGCCAGTGCAGCATTCTCTAAAATTAGATAAGATACAGTATAAACAAAAGCTCTAAGATATAACATGACAAATATACATTTAGCATTCATATCACGACAGAATCGTTCTTTTTCAGCTGCAGACAGATGATCTAGGGCTCCAACACATTTAGCACTGTATCACACTATGGCAGAGGCATAACTCTTTGTACAAACATGCAATGCTACACACACACTTTTTAATTTGCTCATGAAACATTAAAGTGATGGGCTTTACGACAGATGTTTGCAGCTCAGGTGAGTCTCATCTATGCACAACGAGATAAGAACGGTCACAGCACCGGCAGTTCAGAAGCTCGGACACAGCCGACTAGAATAGGACCTTTTCAGTGGACCAAGTTCGAAGCAAAAATTTGAAAAAATTATATATATAAGCAGCCTTTAGTAAGAAAATCCTGTGACCTTTGACCTTATGAGCTAAAACCCATTGGGATTATGCAGAATAGCGAGGGTTACATTTAATGGTTGTTCATTTTAATTATGCATGTCAAGGATTAAGAACTAAGAACTACCAAATGCACCCACACTGACAAAGTGTGCTAATTAGCCCCATAATGAATTTCATTATCTGAAACTGAATCCATGTCATTGATTTTGTTAAAGAGTGGAACTTTTTTATAATAATCAAGAAATATGCTAATATTATAGAGTCCAGAACCTCGTACTACAATCGGATATTGAAGAAAAAGATTCTTAAGTCTTGTAGTGTGGTATAATTCCTTCTAGGGAACAAAATACAATCAAACTAATCACAATGTAATTTACTGTAATGCTTAAATTGTGTCACTTTCCTCTAGTTTCTATTAAAATCAATTCAGAGCACTGGAGTGTCTTTAACAATTGAAACAACTCTTACAGCAAAGATCGCCAACCTGCAGTTCCTTGCGAGGTGTTGCTGTGAGTTGGTTGCATATTAGAAGCCATATAATAAAGTATTCAGTGTGAAGAATAAAAGGTTAAAAAGTGAACCTTCTGCTATTATCCTATCATTTCCGAAATACCCTGGAAGAGAAATTATAGGAGAATTAGCAAAGCAATTAGCGCATTTAATTGAGCTAACTCCTTTGGCCTTGTCACATCTGTACATATGTGTATATGTAAAAACAGTTTCAGAAATGGGCGTACTTTTGCACTCCTCGCATGGTTATTAATTTTCAGAACCTAAATCCTCCTTCTTTCACCTCCGTGACATCTGAACGGGCAGAGAGAGCACTCCTGTCAGACCCTTATGGGATTATTATCCTCCTCTCCCTTCTCCTGTTCTCCCTGTCATACGTTTGCCGTACAAGAGCATAATGTGTGACAAGACAATAATGGGAGAATAATTTGTACCTGGGTAGGGGTTCTGTGATCAACAACTGAACATCTGTGCTGTACATCTAAGCGTACCTGAGTTAATTCGGCGTGGGTTCGCGATCTCCGCGCGTGAAACAGATTGCCTTCACGCATGCTGCCAGTCTAGGTGTGTCATCTATGCAAGATGAAGAGGGACAAAAAAAATGAATAGTTTGGCTCTCAAAAAAAAGAGAAAAAATATATATATACAGTGCCCTCCACAATTATTAGTAAAGATGAGTAAAAAGGGTTATAAAAAATTCACCTTTTGGTGAATTAGCTTAATCTCACACGGAAAAAATGAGAAAAATCCAACCTTTAATTGAAGTAAATTTATTCTGAGAAAAAAAAAAATCCCTCATCAAAAAATAATTATTTTTAACAAAACCACATGTGCCACAATTATTGGCACCCTAAAAATTCATGTGAACAAAATGTGAAGCATCTTTTCCATTTATATTTTACTTTTTAAAATAGAGTGTTTTGGAACTTTCAAGCAGTCATCAATGACTTCCTGTTTCACTGGGGTATAAATATGAGGTGACACAGAGGCCATATTCCCTTATTCATACATCAACATGGTAAAGATAAGAGAACACACAAATCAAATGAGGGAAAATTGTGTTGAGCTTCATAAGTCAGGCTAAAAAAATAAAAAATAAAAAATAGCTACTCACCTGAAAATGCCCATATCTACCATTAGGGCAATACTTTAAAAGTTAAAAGAAACTGGAACTGTTATATACTGTTATATACACATTGTATATACACATACACATTCTAAATTAATGTTAATAATAAATGTAATATATTTTAGAAAGTTTTAATAAAAAATAAAAAAATACATATAATTTTTTTCCCCCAAACTGGGGAAAATGCTGTTCTGACAGTACTGAGCACTTTTTTTCTTTTCCAATAAGGTCTCGTTTGGAAGTAGTTTGACTTGAAGTCTCACAACTTATCTCAGCTTGCCCGAAGGATGCACGACTGATGCCTACAGCTCAACTTGGTGAAAGATAAAAATTATTTACATTCCCTCCGAATCATCACCACTCTGCTAGACCTGGTCCTCCTGGACTCTGGATGCTGCAGAAGAGCTCACTCAGGGTGGTGCTAGGGCCAACCTTGGAAGACCAACTCTTCTTCTCTTAAAACACAGTGGCGCACAGATCTGTGCCTTCCTCACCACCTATATCCCTCACAGGGCCTAGCCCATCCCCTGGTCCTCTCACGCCAGGACTATTGCAATTCCCTTCTTGCTGACCTCTCTACCAATGCCGCTAAACACATGCAGCCAATTCAGAACGCAGCCAATTCAGAACGCAGCCAATTCAGAATGCAGCTAAACGAACTGCAACTTTCCCCAAACGTGCTCATGTCACAGCCCTCCTCGTCTCACTTCACTGGCTACCTGTCGCAGCTCAAATTGAATTTAATACCTTGGTACTAGCCTACAGGGCTGTAAGTGGAACAGCGACACCATGCCAACAATCTTCAAACCGTCCACCCTCGCTTCATTCCACAGCCTTGAGGTGACTGCCTCTCCCCACCCTGCGTGGTTACATCTCCCAGTTATGACGCCTGTTTGCACTGGCCCCCCCAAGCAATGAACTGAATTACCCACGGTGGTCAGGCCAGCAGAATAATTGGAGATGCTCCAACACAGACCGAAAATCTCACCTGTGTAATCTACCATTTCAATATTACACAAACATTTTCTAATTTGTCATACATAATGCTTTCACTGGAAATCTTTTTTTAAATACATGTCCTTATGTTCAGTTTTTAATGCTCTAAAACAAATATAATATTATCCCTTACTTGTTTGTGGTCTCTCATGCTGGGTAGGACACAGTCTACTTATAAGGCTGCTCTCTGCATTGTTAAAATAAATTGTTTTGAAACTCTTCTCAAAACACCTTCTCAGTTGACTGAAAATATAATTGGTTTTTGAAACCAATTATATGAGTAATTTGAGTCATAGAGAAAATACAAGTGATATACGTTTCATTATGTCCATATACATTACAAATTAATATGTTTTAATTGCTTCACTGGACAAACTCAGCATGCAAAGTATAAATTCAGGTTAGCTATTCTAGGAATGCGAGCGGATAAATGTAGCATATATCATATTTTCACAATAATTTAACTGAGACATTCCAATACCAACCCAGACAAGATCCCGGATATAGAATAGCTATTTTATATTTTAAAAATATAGAAATGAAGGTTGATTTAATTATTAGGTACAATAAACATCGTACATGTACACGACGTGGGTGCAAATAATGCCATTTAATATTTCTGAAAATTAAAATGACCATCTCTCACTCCCCCAAGTGGATAATCAAAACAATGTTGGATATTTATATTGAATTACCTAAAAACTGTAAACACCTTTATATTGAAAGAATGAATTTTAACCAGAAAAACAGCACAAATGCACAAAAAAATAAACCTCAGTTTCAATGCAAAAAGTTAAAAAGCATTAAATATTTCAGTTTAGAAAGACATTAATTTAGTTAATACATGTTGGAATATATACCATTTTTGAGGGTTAAGTTTCGATTGTCTGTTATGGCCAGCATACACCAAAATTTGATTTCCTGTCACCTTATTTTTCCTGGGGTTTTAAAGGTCTTAAGAGTGCATCTAAACAAGCAAACACCATTTTTACAACAAAAAAAAAGGGGTGTATTGAAACATTTTAATTGGAAAAAGCATTAGTATTTATAATGATGCCTTGGTCTCAAGAGTCTCAGAAGCGCAGCATCAAGGAAACAGAAAGTCAATATGACCGAAGAGGAAATGACTTTCCTGCATCAACCAACACCAACATTTGTAGATGGGTTTCATTCATTGCCAGTCAATGCATCGATTACTCGACCTGATGGAAGCCTTCTGGTATTTTGTAACTAAGCTGTCTGAGCCAATCAACAGGGTCAATAAAGAGTTTTTTATTTTTTTATTTTTTTTTAATTGGAAGGTGATAGCATCTGCTACCATAGCTCTGTCGTGTCCCGGACAGTCAGGGGTGTCTCCACACAGGGCAGATGTCTCCTAGGCTGTGTAATCCGATGTTTTCCCATTTAGAGGCAGAGGGTAGAAAGTCTCATGCTGATACAGTATCAGATCATTAAGCAATAATGGACCCCTGCCTTTCACTGCAGTGATCTAATTATCAATTGGGAGGGTTTAATCAAGTTCCAGCATGTGGGGGCGCACTGCCCCAAACTCCCCCTGAGTGGAATTAATCGTCACTCTTTGAGTGTTTACTGGGTTTCTTGTGCAATAATTTAAGCAGCTTGGCATCCAGCGAGCCTCACCAGGTCTCCCCCGATTAGCATAATCATGGTGATCGGAGGACAACTTGTGAATGGCTGACATGACATGAACTGGGCTTCAGGTCCAAGAAAGTACTTTGTGTTACATTATGCCATAGAGTTTTTTATAATATTGACTGAGCCATATTTCAATTTGGCACATGGTCACCAAACCTGGAATGATGTGTCAGCATGATGACCCAAAGTAAAACATTTTTAATCAAAAGCAAAAAGGACAGTTAAGGAGAACGTTCTAATTGTTCCATAGCAGTTAGTCGACTGGGTAATCTGTGCACAATATATTCCAGCATCTGCTATAAATACTAAAAACGAATGCAGGCATTGGACTTTATATGCCATAAAGCAAACTGCTGTCATAAGCATGACATAACACCTGACATAACTAGTTGCGTTATGGGTCTAGTTGCGTCTCACAGAATAGAACAAATAGCAAAACGTATTGACATAAAAGCACCTATATGTTGCATATGAAACTATACTCACAGTGCTGCAACTGACAAATGTTGTACGCCATACAAGTATATTTTTTGTATTGGCGCATAACCAGTCAGGTTTGAATGAATACAATTTATTATTATTTTTTTAAAGTTCAAGCAGAGCATGTTTTTTCCTCAGCAGGGAACATTGTAAATAAAAAGCAGGCAGCACTCATCTCTAGCCAAGTGGAACGTCTTGTGTTTTTTGGAAAATGAATGATAATATAGGCTGCCAAAGTGAAACGGAACAGTTTTTCAAAGACTTTCCATCACAAAATCGGCAAGTTGTTCTTACAGAATGAAAACATGATCGATATAAAATAAAGGATACGATACATGATCTAGAATGTCCATACATAATCGAAACTGTTCTTACGTTATGATGTCTAGATTTTTGTTGACTTTAGATCAGAGCTTCAAATTATAATATTTTCAGGCAATTTAGCTTTAGTAAGTAAGGGTTAACCAGACCTGCTTGTTTTATTTGTCACTATCCATAAGCAATTCATATAAATTCTTTACCTTCCTTTTTCTTGCTCCCCTTGTGGAAAAAAGAAGCATAACATCCACCCATTATCTAATTCCTGGTCAAAATAGCTGGGGGGGGCATATCCCAGCATGCAGCAGGAATACACGCTGGACAGGTCGCCAATCCATCGCAGGGCACACACACCATTCACTCACACACCTATGGCCAATTTAGAGTCTCCAATTCACCTAAACTGCATGTCTTTGGACTGCGGGAGGAAACCCACACATACACGAGGAGAACATGCAAACTAAACTCCGCACAAGCAAACCGCTCGGCTGGCACTCTGACTCGCTACCCATTGCACCATCGTGCTACACAAGCAAACATATTACTACTTCATTTTTATTCATAATTAACGAAGCGTTGCAATAGTTGAAGTTCAAACCCAGGAGGAGGCGTGCCCTCTGTGGGGTGGCATGGCATTGCAAGGCCCCACACGCTGGTTAACTCTACATGAAATCTTACAGAAATCCTGCCAACCAAGAGTTCTCTTTACCCAGCACTTTGAACACCAGAAGAAAGCACTCTCCCAGTGATGACCTGCGCTCATTGATTATTCCCTCCCATTTGGGCCTTTTGATACACGACAAAACCCTTCCACTGACCCTGGAGAAACAACCCGTCAGCATCAAAAAAAAAAATAAAAAATATATATATACATGTATATACAGTCAGGTCCATAAGTATTTGGACAGTGACACAATTTTTGTTGTTTTGCCTCTGTGCTCCAGCACACTGAATTTTAAATGGAACAGTGACGACGAGGTTAAAGTGAAGACTTTCAGCTTTAATTTGAGGGTTTTTACATCCATATCGGGTGAACTGTGTAGCAATTGTAGCCATTTTTATACATGCCCCGACCCACCATTTTAGGGGACCAAAAGTATTTGGACAAATTAACATAAACTTTAATAAAAGTATCATATTTCATATTTGGTCACATATCCTTTGCATGCCATCACTTCCTGATGTCTGTGACCCAACAACATCAAAAGACTCTCGATATCTTATTTTCAGGTACTCTTACAAGCGATACTATAAAATCTGCATTTGAATGGGCCTCTATGGGAATTGGGGGGTGGGACTAGAGTAAGCTGTAAATTACACAGGAATAGAATGGAACACATGGTTGGTAAAATGGCTGTAAGTCATCGAGGGTCTGAGGTATCAAACAAGCCTCAAACCATCACTCTGCTGCCAGATATGCAGTAGATATGGATAGATCACTTTAAGGGTCGTTTCTCCTTACTTATTTTCCTATTGAACTCTATGGAAAAATGAGTCAGGAGAGTTTGGGACTTTAGCGTAAAGGGATTGTAAAGGGTGGAGTGTCACAACAGCCCAAGCTAGGTTGACAGCCTCCATCAGTCAATTTAAAAATGGCTTTACAGACATCATCTTGAAGTCTTTTGTTTATTGAAAGTTTCACATTGTCAATTCATTTGATTAACTGCAGCTGGGCATTTTGGTCTTATGTTGGCACAGTTTTCAATATATTGTTGTTGGTTTTTGTATATTTGCTAATGAATATATGAAGATTTCAAAATTCATGTTGTTTTTCATCTGAAACCTAAACCTAAAATAATTACAACAATGAATATTGTATCTAATGCTCAATCCAATAAATTACAGCAATAACTGGTGAATCCATCCGTTAGCTACTATCGAAAATATAGAAATAACATTGTAACTCAAGCAGGATGATATATAGCCTAAATCTGAACAGAGTGCAGGACATTACAACATATTGACCTACATGGAGTGAACAAAGCTGATTGGTAATAAAATATCGTCTCTTTGTCAAGCCCCACCCAAGTCCAGTTCTCCTTAGTTACTTTTGCTAATTTTGTCAAGCTTTCGCTTCATAAAGCAAGTTTCCTCGCAAACCCGGGCCATTGCGAGGACCCGTCAATTATAGCTACGAACCGGCATTTGTATGTATGCTACTTAATGAAATTGAACGCAGATTACCCCCCTTGCTAATCAAGCGAGTCTCGAGTAGGCTTACAATGTAGACCTATTACATTTAAAACAACTTTATTTTCCTAAGTAGCCTAAAGGAATCTAAACTAAGCATCTCCAACCAATGCTAACTGCATTTACTGTGTTTGACCATTTGAAATATGCACATAACTCAGAAATGTTTCCAGGGAATGGTTAATCAAATCAAATAAGTTGTAGTGTCATCTTTAGTCTAATTCTTTTCTCTTTGTGCTCCCACCTCTGTACAGGTCAGAATTTAACATTACTTTTCTCTAACGTTGCACCGTTTTTATTCTTCAGGTCCATAGTTTTCATTAATTGAGACAGAAATCATGTAATCAGCGTAAACAAGAGAAGCTTAACCTGTTGTCAGTGGAAGTGAGCTGCACTGCCCTAACTAGGCAGAAGCGTTTGTAGCTTATCGTGCACAGCTGGGTAAGTAGCTAGCTAACGTCATAAAACAATTTAATTGAACATAATTTTTACATTTATTCATTACCTAACCTATGTGACATGGACAATTGATTTGCTAATCTTTGCACACCGTTTAACCATTTTTATTTAATTTTGATATAGCCCACAGATCCTCATAGAAAGTAATGATTTCTAAACAGAAGCGGATTCCGTGGTGGTTAGCAACAACTGCTATGCACAGGAGCGCTCTGATTGGTGGTTCAGCTAGCCAGTGCTTTCTGTTGGGGAAAAAAAAAAAACGAACCCTCAGCTACTTGGTGCCCCCCTAGGGTGTGGTGCCCCTGGGCACGTGCCCAATTGCCCACATGGTAGATCCAGCATATCATAACACAGATTTATATGATTATGTAATCATGACAGCATGTTAAAGGCATCCATGTAAATAGATGTGTAGTAATGGGATTGATTTTTAAATGCTTTTTCATTGTAATATGAATTTGCATGTATTCATTCCAGTCAATTCCAATATCTCCTTATGACCAGACTGTTCATTTTAATAATACTCATCGTAATATATTTTTTAGTGATCACAATAAGTGTTCTTTATATAAAAAAATTATAAAATAAAAAAAAACTATGTTGGCTCTGTAATCCCTCGGAATTAAACTGTTGCAAGTGCAGGCTAAACATTTCAATGGGGTCCCCTAAAAACACCTTGATCCACATCACCACCTTTTTATTCATTCTAACACACAATTATCGAGAGCATTGAGATATGTGATATTGCTTGGGGCCCAATAGTTTTTTTGTTTATTTATTTATTTATTAATCACAGAATAACAATATAAAGACTAACAAATCCACGGTAAGGAAATGAAACAAGATGCCGTGGTGCGAGACAGAAGAGGCAGAGAAACAGCAGACTCTGGGCTGATGGGAGATGCTCTGAATCCTGGGTAATAAAACAGGCAAAGGGGGCTTCGCAAGTCAGGAAATGCTTACAAAAAAGAAATGCAAAACTAGATGTCACTTTTCATGATTAGGTAAATAATTAATGAGCTTAAAACCGATGAAGTGGTAAACCTGCCTGTACTGGACAAAAGTGCATCTTGGTCCCACTCACAGTGAAACAGATGGTTTGAAATATTAGTGCAAAAGTTGGAGATCTAGAAAGCTTAGTTGAATCTTGGGGACACAAATTATCCAAGATTACTGTCAGAAATGACCTCCAGACCAATAGGTTTTGGGAAGGGTTGGGTTGGGAAAAAGTCTCTATTGAGGGCAATCAACAATAAAAAGTGTCTGCAGTTAGCAAAACAGCATTGAGTTTCCCATCAGAAGAGGTTCTGTTGAAAAGATAGCCATACCTATGGTGAAATATGGTGGTCGATATTATGGGGCATATTTGCATCGAATGGTCCTGGACCTCTTGATAAGGTCGATAGAAGCATGAACTCCAAACCTGGCACTCTGTACCGGGAAGTGCACACACGACTGGATCTTTCAGCTAGACAACAACCATAAGCATACCCCAGAATCAACCAAGAAATTATTAACTGACCACAAAATTTCTGTTTTGCAATGGCTGTCTCCAATGGCTATCTCCAATGGCTATCTCCAATGGCTGTCTCCAATGGCTATCTCCAATGGCTATCTCCAATGGCTATCTCCAATGGAGCCAGACCTAAATCTGACTGAAAATAGGTGAGAATTTAACGGGGCATTCCACAAATGTGCTTGTAAATCCTTGTAAATGGACGGAGCACAAAGTACTGAAACATATTTGGAAAATACATGATTTGCATTTTGGTCGATTCCAGTAAATCATTATTCAAGTAACGTGAATCAAAACAATATCTTTAGTTTTGGAGGACGCTGGATGTCGAACAGAAAGTCAATTGGGCCATTAATGGTTTCACGATTATTCACTGATTTAAAAAAAAAGAAAAAAAGAAAAAGAAAAATTAAGTACCACAACTAAATTCAACTGCCTGCTGCTGGCTATACTGAAGTAGACTGAAGTCCTGTGCCACAGCAACCTGACCTAGTGGGATTCCTGAAATCACTTTTATTCAGATTTTAAAAAATGAATATACATTATGAGGTACATCTCATTATTCCCTCCATCACGCGACTTTTCTTTGCGATCTGGGTCAGGGGATATTGACGCGCCCGTCTGTGACACGAATTGTATTTCACAGATGGTTTGTCATATTAATAACCAAAATAAAATCAAATAAATCTACAAATCTTCCCAGGGCTTCACCCGCCCCGTACCCCCGCCCCCCCATACACACCCACCCCCCATCGCTCCTCGTCGTAATGAGTGTAGAATTCACTCGGCGTGGCATTAATCAGCAATTTGCTGTCATCTCGCCCCATCTGAAATATCAGCACTGTCGTGACAATGACCACCCTCTGTTTAAACACCGTGATCATTATCTTCTCCTGTAGGAAATTAAAGACGGGGCCCTGCAGTAATATGCAAATATGCAGAATGGCAGGGAGAATGGCAGCTAGCCCTTAGCAACGCAAGGCCACTTGATTAATCTGCATCGCATGAATACAAAATCACCCCTTGTCTCATGAGGAAGGGGGGCGGGGGGGGGCTTGCATTAAAATGTCACTTTCTTCTCCCACTCTTGGACTGTATATTTGAAGAGACCGCAGAGATCGCCGTTGAAAGACTCCGAGAGCAATTACGAGTCCAGGGTTTTCGAAACTTTTGGTTTGGGTCGCGGCTGCTTTGTGCCACGGGGCGCGCCCTTGTTGACGGTGGCCTTTAATGGTGTCGCTTAATCAGTTACATGACCCCAAGAGCCCCTTCGCCTAATAGGTTCCAAAGACCTGCTATTTATAATGTTCAGTCACATACGATTTGACACGTTACATTGGGTTTCTCTGTGCAGAACAGCCATTAATAAAAAGTAGTATGCCATGCTGACGAAACATGGGGTCAAAGCAGCTCTTTCACAAGCAGTGATTGCTTTGGCCTGGATTGTATGTTTTTAGCTTGACTGGAGAGAAGGGTACGAAGGCTGACTGATCATTGAATTTCACAATTATAATTTCAGGTCCTTGTGTAGAACTGAGGGAGAAAGTTGCAACAAGTTTAAACAAATTGTAAAAATAACCCATTTAGAAAGAAAGAATGAAAGAAAAAGAAACAAAGAGACCAACAGACATAAAGAAAAATAAGAATAATAGAGAAACAAGCAAAAAAAAAAGAGATAAAAGGTCAGAAAATATATGAATTTGCCCATGGAAGTCCATCAAGCTGAAAAAACCTTGATGATATCAAAAACATTTCCCTTGATAATATCATTACACATTCCTTATCCCAGACAACGATAATATCATTACACATTCCTTATCCCAGACAACGATAATATGGAACACAGTAAGAGGCTACAGGTTTTCATGAAATACAAAATGTTTATATATGTATATGTATATTATTATTATTATTATCACTGCATACCCAAGCTGGGGCCCCGTTTGGCTGTGCATCTCTCTAGAATTGTCCATAGAACCGGGCGTTATACGTTTGGCTGTGCATCTCTCTAGAATGGTCCATAGAACCGGGCATTCTACGTTTGGCTGTGCATCTCTCTAGAATGGTCCATAGAACCGGGCATTCTACGTTTGGCTGTGCATCTCTCTAGAATGGTCCATAGAACCGTAGCATTCTACGTTTGGCCGTGCATCTCTCTAGAATGGTCCATAGAACCGGGCATTCTACGTTTGGCTGTGCATCTCTCTAGAATGGTCCATAGAACCGGGCATTCTACGTTTGGCTGTGCATCTCTCTAGAATGGTCCATAGAACCGGGCATTCTACGTTTGGCTGTGCATCTCTCTAGAATGGTCCATAGAACCGTAGCATTCTACGTTTGGCCGTGCATCTCTCTAGAATGGTCCATAGAACCGGGCATTCTACGTTTGGCTGTGCATCTCTCTAGAATGGTCCATAGAACCGGGCATTCTACGATGCCATAAAGCTCTAATGTGCTGCCGGATCTGTCTGGCTGTCTCCTTGATATCATTTGGTCGTTTCTATCGAGTTAAAATATAATGAAGTTTCCCGACCTGTTGCTCGTTCTTAACCAGACATTTATAAAGTATAGAAAAGCTGCAGATCCTCGACAAGATGTCCTCTCCCTCTCTCCCCACGGAGCCGTGATATAATAAAATTATTAATCCGGTAATTGTGTGGAAGGCATCGTTGGCATAGAAATTGAGCTCTCATTTTCGGGGGGTGATTATTAGACATCATGGCGGACCCCGGCCCCCCCCCCCCCATCATTAGAACCACCTGTGAGCGCACGAGCAGCGTAGCTTACTGGCTCTGAATAATCTGGCCGAAGGAAAAATAGCAGAAGAAAGCAGGGAGGGAAAAAGGTTGGTGGTTATGAAGTCCGTGTAACAGTGAGCTGCCGTTTATAAATGTATGCTTTCTAATGTCTCCTAATGCGGTCACTCGTATGATATCAGAAAATAAAAAGCGAAAAGCAAACATAAAAAAAACAAGGCAAAATCATCAACATCCATGTTTACATGGGTTTACATGGACATTTTGGTTATGAGTTACATGCACAGGGAAACATGACCATAAGAAGTGCATTGTGAACAGAGCTTTTTGTACATGGGTAGTATGACTAGTTTACAGCCAATAATTAGCCAGCTAAACTAAATGGTGAAAACTTCCAATGACCCAACAGACACGGTTGGAACGGCTGCCCATAATGTTTCAAAGGATTCTGGAAAGGCACTTAACTCAGGTACAGTCTGGACTGAATCAAGGACCAGAGGGGAATATTTATAGTAATATTTTATTCCTGGGCTCAAAGTTTTCCAATTCATCACCTGATTCATTTAATAAAACAAAATGACTTTTTTAGTCGGTTGGCATCCCTAATAACACATATTAGAGCCTGCCCTGTGCCAGTAAGCCAATGAGATGCGCTGGGTTGAATGCAGGCTTTTTTAAACTACAAATAAATGAAAAAGTAAAGAAAAGCATGCTGGGCAATGGTGTTGCAGTTGCGTAACCTGGGGGAGAAGGCCCAGGGCCCGCTGGAATCAGTTTTGATTGGGAGCGGATGAGTCGTGTCAGGCCAAGCAGGGCCTAAGACTGCTGGTGCGGAAGATGAAACTCCGGGTATTTTCTGTCAGATGTGTGGACTGTGAAAAGGGGCCATCTTTCTGTCATCTTTCTGTCATTTTAACCCCTGACCTCTCCAAAGACCAAGCCAGGAGTACAGGAAATGGAAATAACCTTTTGGCACCGTGTACAAATGCACAGGCGCACGTGTACAAACACACACACACACACACACAGGCCTGTAGGTCTGTTCCATCACTGCACTGCCACTTTATGAGGGTGTACACAGAGACACACACAAATACACATATGCATGTGCAGATGCGCACACGCACACGCACGCACACACGCACATGCACACACAGAGACAAATAATCAGGTAAATAGAAAGGCTTGCCGAATCGATTGGCCGAGCGCAAGTCTCCACACAAAATTTGAATAATAAAGACCAGCTGTCTTGCAGCCCTCATCTGAAAAATAATTTCCATTTGAATCCACACTTCAAAATAAAAATGGATTTCTAATATTAATAATAGCCAGAATCCAGTGGCAGCGCCCCCCCCCCCCCCCTTCATCTTGCATTTGGGTTGAGCCCACCATGACTTTCAATGAGCCACTAACAGAAATGAACCAGATGACAAGAAAGCACGTCGCTTTCTTGATTAAATGGACACAGGGACGCAGCGCAACATGCTCGCACGATGCAGAAAATAAGATAAAGGAACTTTGGATCCCTAAAGGATCCCTAACCTTTTCTTTTGCTCTTAAATAAAAAATTTAAAAAATAGATAACTGGTGCAGAAAATCATTTCACGGGAAACATGTCTTTTTTATGTAATGCCCCTCTGAGGTAAAACACACGTACGAAAGCGCCCGCTCCACGATCAGATAAAGCGCCCCCTTCCTCCAAGTGAAATGCAGTTGCTCACAGTTTCCAGCTTCCTCTATCTATCTGCCTATCTGAGGGAGAGATATTGACAGTGGTGAAAATCTGGCGCAGATTTACCTCATCGGGTCTTTAACAGTGGCTGTCACGGCGCTGCCTGACTGATTAAAACCCGTTACAATTCCAACTGCGGCTCCATTCCCGTCTCTGACGGACTTTCTCTGGCAGCCATTCGCAACCCAGACAAGGATGGAAATTTTTTTTTTCTCCCCTCCTGCTCGGGCCTGTGAAATGTTAGGGCCGCGTTTATCAAGCGGCGAAAAGCGTAAAAAAGACGAGGCGTTAAAGGCAAATCCTGCCCCCGGGGGCCAGGGGGTGCCGTGTTTTTCTACCGCCGGCTTTTATCATCACATCTTAATTTATAGCCGAATCATCATTATCGGGACTGTCAGCCCCGTTTAACCTCCGCCACTCTCCCATGATTCTCTGCTGTCAGACGCCATCACCTGCCTCCTGCTCGCTGACTGATAATAGCTGAGTGATTAGCTCGTCTCCCAAGCAAGACAATGACGTATAGAAGCCAGCAGTCTGGACTAAGTATTAATGAGCAGGGCTTGCAGGGCTTTGATAAGCCAATGCAATGATCGACGAGAGGGGAACGCGTTTAAAACTGGAAGAATGTCACAAGTGTGAGACCTGGGGCTGCCATCCTAGCGCTGGTAATCACGGCCGGAGCATTCCCTGTCCTTGACGCTGTGGTCGCCAGCAGAAAGTGAGGCCACCGAAAAAAAGAAGAAAAAAAAAACTTCCAGTGCAAACCTCCATGAGGTCCTGCATTTGAAACGGTGATATATACCCGTGTTATATATGTTATACATATTTGTATAAACCAAAGACATTCGTTTATTTTTTAAGCTTTAGCATTGCTAACTTTCATTCAGAAATCAAAGTATTGACCAGGATTATGTACATTTACTCTTAATCTCATAAAAATGCACTTTCTCCTTGGCTTTTCGGTTTACAAATACAGTATGTAAGAAGTACAACTTAGCAATCAGAAAATTTAATAAATGACAGCTAATAAACAAAGTGAATAACCACCAATTCACAACTTTTAAATAATTAAAAGTAGCAAACTTTAGTCAGTTTATGGTAATACACAATTATATAAACCTAGCCTGGTATGGGGGGATTGATAGAAACCTAGCCTGGTATGGGGGGATTGATAGAAACCTAGCCTGACATGGGGGGATTGATAGAAACCTAGCCTGACATGGGGGATTGATATAAACCTAGCCTGACATGGGGGATTGATAGAAACCTAGCCTGACATGGGGGGATTGATAGAAACCTAGCCTGACATGGGGGATTGATAGAAACCTAGCCTGGCATGGGGGGATTGATAGAAACCTAGCCTGGCATGGGGGGATTGATAGAAACCTAGCCTGGCATGGGGGGATTGATATAAACCTAGCCTGGCATGGGGGGATTGATATAAACCTCACCTGGCATGGGGGATTGATATAAACCTAGCCTGGCATGGGGGGATTGATAGAAACCTAGCCTGGCATGGGGGGATTGATAGAAACCTAGCCTGGCATGGGGGGATTGATAGAAACCTAGCCTGGCATGGGGGATTGATAGAAACCTAGCCTGGCATGGGGGATTGATATAAACATCGCCTGGCATGGGGGGATTGATATAAACCTAGCCTGGCATGGGGGGATTGATATAAACCTAGCCTGACATGGGGGGATTGATAGAAACCTAGCCTGACATGGGGGGATTGATAGAAACCTAGCCTGACATGGGGGATTGATAGAAACCTAGCCTGGCATGGGGGGATTGATATAAACCTAGCCTGACATGGGGGATTGATATAAACCTAGCCTGGCATGGGGGGATTGATATAAACCTAGCCTGACATGGGGGATTGATAGAAACCTAGCCTGGCATGGGGGATTGATATAAACATCGCCTGGCATGGGGGGATTGATAGAAACCTAGCCTGGCATGGGGGGATTGATAGAAACCTAGCCTGGCATGGGGGGGGGGGGTTGATATAAACCTAGCCTGGCATGGGGGGGGGGGGGTTGATATAAACCTAGCCTGGCAGGGGGGGGGGGTTGATATAAACCTAGCCTGGCATGGGGGGGGGGGGTTGATATAAACCTAGCCTGGCATGGGGGGATTGATAGAAACCTAGCCTGGTATGGGGGGATTGATAGAAACCTAGCCTGGCATGGGGGATTGATATAAACCTCGCCTGGCATGGGGGGGGGGGGGGGTTGATATAAACCTAGCCTGGCATGGGGGGATTGATGGAGATATGGATTAAAATCTGAAGGTGTGGAGCAATTTACAGTCGAGGTCAACCAAGACATAGGCTTGGGAATAGTCTACAATTCAGTTACATCACACTATTCAGCTCCAAAGCCATAATCTTGATCATACCTTTGATGAGTCTTCTAAAATTGAAATGGATTACAAGAATTTATTCATTGACAGAAAATTATTTTTAACATCTACATCCATATTAGCTTATTGGTTCTGGGGTATTCAAAAATCCCCGACAAGTAACCTCTCGCTAATTGTGTGAAACAAGCAACACTTATTTTGGTGTACAACATACCTTTCCTTTTTCTGTGTTTCAGACCATAGCCTGATCCATAAGGCTGGATACATCACTCCAAGATGGAGAAGTGAAACATTGAGTTGATTAATTGGTAATGCATTCTGGCACAAAATGGCAACTATGCATCACAGGTGGGTACAGCTATAGACCTGTGATGAGAGGTTCCACCTTCACCGTAAAGCACTTTGAGACCATGTGATGAAAGGCAGCACGTGTAATTAGTATTAGTAATAGAATTATGATAACGATGATGGTGTTGTTGTAAACTGTACTTTTAGTAAATTAAACTAAACCTTATTCCCAATATTATTAGTGTCAACAAGCAAATGTTTTTAAATTATTATTATTTTTTAAATATTTATCATGACATTTTATTTGCTGGAGATGGTTTTGAACTTAAAAGTTCAAATAAATGGCAGTTGCAAATGAAATAACACGGATTTAATGTTCAATGTTCAGTTTGTTTCATTTTATTTTTTGCCAGTTATAAAGAATAAATAAAATAAAATAAAAAATGAAAAGGTTAGATTCTAAAATAAGTCTCCGCTATTGTGACACATTGATTTTGTATCTGTTGTTGATTTCAAACTCCATTTGCCCTGCAATTCACAGACTGAGAGAACACACAGAAAACAGGGACAATTAAAATCTTATTTTCTTTAAAATTTGAGGTCTGTTTATCTGGGGGATTTTTTTCTTTTCAAAATATGAGAAAGAAATAAAAGCTGTATTTGTATTGAAGCTAGGGTGCTTCTAGAGGGCCTTCACCTCTCCATTAGATACAAAGCCTGCGGTGGCTCCTTCAGTACAAACGCACAGTTATTACAGGTATTACATGAAATTACTTGTGTTATGTGAAGGGGATTATGGGTGCTCTGGATCAATAACCCCAGTCGATTCTAGTCGTGATTACGGAGCTCTCTGTCAATTCCCTCTGTTTGCCTGTCAGGACTGATTCACCACGTGTGCATGCCCCCCCCCCCCCCCATTCACATCAAATTGATCATTTCAGTGGCAAATACTATGCATCTCAATTTGCCTTGAAAATCTGACTATCAAGAAGTGAATAAGCTACCAGTGGTCTAATCTACATACACTTATGGTAGAGGATGGAGGGAGGGTGGAAACAGAGGTGACATTCACCGTGTTTAGGCGGGTGAAATTCCTGGCAAAATCTCACATCAATTGAGAACCAGGGAGGGTGGGGGCATGTACTGTATGGGGGCTTTCAGTAGAGCTAATAGATTATTTTTTCCATGGATCTGCATGGACAGTGTTACAGTAGTAGGAGTATGCATCGGTTGTATTGCTTGTTATGTTGTATGCATTCAGGTGATTGTGCCAGCATTCTGGGTAAGTTATAGCATTAGCATTAGCATTAACTGGTTGAAGAGTCTGGCCTGGTCTAAATCACTATGCTCAAGCCACTTGTGTACGTAAAATACAAATTGTGAAAGACATTTCCCCCCACCCCCAATGCGGAGATACTTAATTTCAGATTCAATGGCTGAAGTGTTTGCATAAAAGTATAAGCATACAAATGTTTGCATTGGTTTATCAGTGGAATCCCAGGAGGCCAATAGTCATATAGGGATATATATTGTCATAATTTGTTACCCAACACGGGGCTGTATACATCCAAATCCCACCCCTATTTGGAAGGCCCAATGAAGCCAAGCTGTGTTCGTCAGTGAAACCCACAGCACAGGATACACGGGAGCGCACAGGATACACGGGAGCGTGCAGGTCCACGGCATTCATCAGAAACACACGCGACTCGTACATAGCGGAGTCGAAGGAGGACCACTCATCTGGGGCTACGTGCAGACCACGGGTGCCCAATCGCCCAGCGGGGTCGCCTGGTGAACGCGGGCCAACTGCACCCACCCATACCTTGGGTGACACAATCGACAATTGCGCATTGCCCCCCTATGAAGCTACCGGCAGCAGTCGGCACCGGCACGGCCCGGATCCGATCCGAGACCGCGGGGCTCATCCATGCTTAACCCAGCAACCCATGGGTCTTTATACATCATTATCAATCATCATCAATGCTCAATTCATTAAAAGTGTTCCCAACAAGGTTATTACTGTAAACCAAAGCAAAGAAGAAAATTAGGAAAAACATTTATATTTTTGGTTGAAAAAAATACAATTTAACTAAAACTTGCAAACCCACCCCTAAAACTAGCAAACTAAATAAAAATAAATATATACACACACACATGCATATGCACACACGTATATTGCATATTGCATCATACCAGTGGATAATGACAATTGTCTGTGTGTGTGACTCCACGTCCAAAATATTAGATTTTTAACACGTAACAGGGATATGGGGTTTCATTTAGATTCATTTTTATTTTTCTTATCCTCAGACTATATTACAGCAGGGCATCTAAGACTGAGCCAAGATATCCCTTCCAACTGGATGATTATGAGAACACCCCCCTCCCCTCAATATGCATTAATGTTAATTATTTTCCTATACATTTGTAATGGCTACAGTTAAACACAAGCCATGATGGATTTTTTTCAGATAAGAAATTACCAGCACAGGTCATTCTTTTGTCTCTGCTGGGAAGTTCAATGGCCGGAGCAAAACTGAAAAGCCTCGGTTACCAGAGAAACCGCTAACACGGCCCCCCCCCCCCAGTCGCCATGGTAAATACAGCAGCTATTTGTCGCTGTCTTTTCAAACCTTGAACAGCCCTGAAAAGAGTAGATTTACAGCAGCCTGTTCGTGTGCACACTATCTTACTCGCCACGATCTGCACATTGAGGACAAATGATCATCTTTCTTTCCCCTGGCCATAATGCTAAGCTCATTTAAAGACTTGTATTAGTGTGCATACATAACTCTAATTAATAAAGAATGATTTGTCATATAACTCATTTGTATTCATACAAATTGACTAAATAACCTCCAAAGCTATGATATCCTCTTGATAAGAAATTTAAAAAACCTTATACCGTACGATTCACTTCTTGTAAAATCTAATAAGGTATTCATAACATGGTGCAATATCGCAGTCTAATAAAGAAAGGCCCGTGGCTTGGCTTCTTGTAAATACAATTTTTAAATAAATTCCTAATTTGACAATACAAAATAATTAAAAAAATTATAATACACAACTACACGTAATATACAAAGCAACATAATATACCCATTGTGACAGTGCTGATAAAATCTTTGCACAAGGCAAACCTCCCTGCTCATTCAAACAAAACATTAATATACAGATATATTTTTTGATGTCTCATCTGCCATCCAAGTAGAGTGCCTTGTTCAAAAAAATGGGAGAGAGGTAGAGATAGAGAGGTAGAGACAGGGGGGGGAGAGAGAGAAAGAGAATGAGAGAGAACGAGAAAGAGAGAGAGCGAGAGAGCGAGAGCGAGAAAGAGAGCGAGAGCGAGAGCGAGAGAGAGAGAGAGAGAGAGAGCGAGAGCGAGAAAGAGAGAGAGAGAGAACAAACAGCTGCAATTCTCCTCGAGAGAAAACACAGAGGCTGGTAGCTTCCATTTCACTTCAATCACGGAGCAAGAAACAGTGAAATTACAGAGCACACAAAGACAGTAGTGGCGTAATTTCAGGATCGACAAACCCTGCAATAAAATTACCTAAATTACGGGCACGTAGTGTAAGTGCTGCTCATACTTAATCTTCTTGTGTCAGGGCCTTGTGCTGAGAGTGTGGTACTGTACTCGCTCTCGCCTGCTCTGATCCCCGTTATTCACTGCATCGTTATTACTGTGCACACTTGCGCTCAGACAATCCCCCCCCTCTCCTTCTCCCTCCCCTCTGCCTGGCAACTGCTTCTAATGCTCCAAATCTTTACCAAACCCATGTCTATAGAAAAAAAGCAGGAGCGGTGTCATTGCGCAATAATGTTTTTTTAGGGGTATCGTTGTTTTTTAAGATTATTATTTTTTTGGACATAAAAAATTCAGCCTCATCAAGGCAATAGAAAATTATATGATGAACAAAAGAATCATATAATTGAAATAAAAAATGAAAAAAATCTGATCAGAAATTTTCATTGTCTGTGATTGCAGTCTTACCAAGTCGTGGCAAAACAGAGTAATTATCCGGCGGCCTATTTATATAGTAATGAATATAATGAAATTGCACAAAGGAGATGAACCAGTGGCCCTCTGAACAGAAAAACAATATTTTTAATTGCACATTTAAGTTATCATTCTGAATGCAAAATGGCAGAAATCGTTCACGTCTGAATGCGCATCGTTAGTGCATTCGTATTTATTGACAGTTGAACACCTAAAATGCCAACTTAAAATAGCAACTATAACGAGAGTGATCCGAGTATCACAACACTAAGCAATTACAAAAAACTGAAAAATATCAAATACATTGAGAATGAACAAAAAACAAATTATTTCCTATAAACATCATTTACTGTGTTTATGAACATGGTTATAAATATTTGCTAATTACAATGTTTTTTTAGTTTATTTTTTTACAAAAAAAAAACCCCATCTAATTATAACTAGCCATTTAGAATTTTAAATATTGGATGCAATCATTGGTTTTATCACATGTATTTTAACATTGGAGATCAGAAACCAGGCAAAGACTACTGGATGCATTATATTTTATGAGCAAGATAAATACAGAAAATATGTTTTTTGCTGAATAAATGTAATTGTTAAAATAAATTGCTATGGTACAGTACAGGAGTGAACAAGTATATTATGACATTGCACATGTACATAATGCTATATAGTGTATATAATCAGCTCATTTCAGGTGTGTTTTGGAATACAGATGGAAATATATTCCAGACAATATCATTTACACCATCCAGCTTCTCTCAATTTTTTTTCCAAAGTTGAGGGGATTGTTTACAAAATCTTTTTGTTTGGTTAAAAAAATAAAAATAATATTTTCATATTTGTTTTACACATCTACAAATTTCATGTCACTTCAATTAAAATGAAGTTAAGATGTAAAAAAAAAAAATGTAGTGACAACTTTTCTGTGGATTTATTTAGTTTTCCTGTGTAAAATGCTGTTAGACGCTGCTATTTACATAATGAATGCCAGTAGCACACAGCCGAGGAAAAACGCTACGCTAAAATAAAAAAAATAAAAAAAATAAAAAATAAATTTAAAAAAGGCATTCAATCAACACATTCAAGCATTCAGTCAATCATCAAACGCACATGTACTGGCACACATCTGAAGTATCTGCTCTTTTTTAATCATTATTTGGCACTCGCCACACACTCAAGAGTCTGAAAAGCTGACAGTGATGTAGGCCGTTCCCCGAATGCTCTGAACACACGCCTCCCTGCTCCCGAACCCAAAGGGGATCAAAAGCGCACAAAAGACTTTACCTCCTCCTTTATCTATGAAACAATGCCTTGTGAGGTGTGCAGATGAGTGTGGCCAAGGCCCTAATTAGTGTATAGATTTCATAGCTAGCTTCAGAACAACACTTAACGTCAGACTGCCTTTTCCGACGCGTTCTCTTTAGGCCGAGCACCCAGGAGAGACCAAGGTTGAGTCCCGTAGGCCACTCAAGGGGGTCAGCCCAATCCGGGGGATGCTGAAAACATCAGTCCTAAATTAGTGGTCAAAAGAATCTTACAAGATCTCAACCACAAGATGACCAACGGCTAAAAAAAAGATGCTAATCCATACAGATTTACTACACAAACGTATTCTGGGTCTATTAATGACTGTCCCTTCACTGCAGTGTTTGGGATAAGAGGGCAAGTTCCAAAATACCCATCTGCTCTCCAAGTAAATTGTACATAAGGACCAAGTCTTACAAGGGAATAATTTTGTGTACACTGGTTTTGGTCCCATGGTTATTATTGATTTTGTGTACACTGGTTTTGTTCCCATGGTTATTATTGATTGGTCTACATTGTTATTTAGTCAAACTTTACACATGTAACTCCAGCCCCGTGTGCTTTTTTGTCCAAATTTAAGAGTAATAAATGCAAATGTACAAATTGTCAAAATGGGGGTAAAAAAATATGGAAAAAAATTGTTATGAATTAAATCTCATTTCCAATGTCATCATTAAAAATATTTATATTTATTTTAGGTTTTTTTAGGATGGTATCTCGAGGAAGGCTCGCTCCATTCTGAAATCTTTCCCTGCATGACTGGACACCTAACCATTGTTTTATGCATATAGCTGTACTACATTATCTAGTGATAAAATAGACTGGTATTTAAAAATTTATTTTTTATTTATGCCTTTCTTTTTCTATTATGTTAGTTTAACAATGATTTTCCTGTCTCTTGTTTCCTGATAATTTCCTTATTTTGGAGTAAATGGTTATCCATTAAAAACAAAAGATTAAATAACTGAGAAAATGAACTGAATAAAAATAGAGGTTGGGCCAAAGAACCTGCATGCACAAGACATCGAGGCACTGTGTTTGGCTCCATCATCTCATCAAATATGTAAATATTTTAGGGTCACGCGTGATTGATTGACGAGACGGGAGCTTGTGATTGGCAGGGTGGGGCCAGAGGAAAGACTCAGAGACATTACCTGGGACACATTTCAGGAGAGCTTCTCTGAGTGTATTTATAGCAGCTTATATGTAATTTGCTCCCCGTTCGTTACTTGAGGTAATAGATTCCCCCGAGCCCCATGGCCAATCAGAACACGGCTAGCGATACAAAGCAGTACCAACATCTGGGTCCGGTGTGAGTTTTAAGTGAGGAAATGGTGTCATCCGAAAGCAATTTCACACCTTTATCAAGTATAATGGCAATTTGGGAGTGCATTATTTACATAGAAATGATATGAAATACACCTGACCAAGCCAGTCTAAGTGAATCATTATGTGTAGCAAAGACACATTTAAGGAGTTATTGGAGAGCCAGGACAATTTCAAAATGCATTACATATCGCATGATGGAGCCCTTAAAAGCAGTCAAGATCTGTAATATCATTATAAGTCTCACGCATCAATTTGCAACAGGGGCTCTTTCTCCAAATTCAAGTAAGACTCCCGGTACCATATTTTTAATGCATTATTGGAAGAGGTTAATATGTCCTTGTGTGCATTCTTTAAGATGATGGGAAGCAAGGTACTTAAAAGGATACTTTTTTGACTAAATCTAAATAGAAGTCACCCAATACATCAGAAAACAGGGACAGCTGTGTGTTGCTCGCAATACGTCAGACAGTAGAATTGGTCGACAACGTATCTTTATTTGCTAAAAGACAAGAATACGACAGTCGCGCGTGCATAAAATAAACAGGATGGACTGGCGCTCGTATGAATGAATGGACAAAGGAGATTTTAAAAAATCATAATCATAACATCATAGCATCATCTTTTGTCCCATTCTTTAGTATTCCTCAATATGGAAAACCTCATTCCATGCCGATCCCACTGCTGCTTCCTCTCCCAGTACGGGAAAAGCACAGGCAAGTGTGTTTTCTGAAGCGCATGTCCCTCCAGCGACCGTTTCTTTTCACTCCTCAGATAAGCAGCGGAACAGGACGGCCATTTTGCCGGAGACCTGCCCGTTGCGTAGCTGGGCATCGACTGGGTTATGATTCAATTACAGACCGCAGGTCACAGGACTGCAACCACAATCCAAACCACACTGTTAAACTGCAATGGAGGGCCACAATCCATGATACACTGTTAAACTGCAATGGAGGGCCACAACCCATGATACACTGTTAAACTGCAATGGAGAGCCACAATCCATGATACACTGTTAAACTGCAATGGAGAGCCACAATCCATGATACACTGTTAAACTGAAATGGAGAGCCACAATCCATGATACACTGTTAAACTGAAATGGAGAGCCACAATCCATGATACACTGTAAAACTGCAATGGAGGGCCACAATCCATGATACACTGTAAAACTGCAATGGAGGGCCACAATCCATGATACACTGTAAAACTGCAATGGAGGGCCACAACCCATGATACACTGTTAAACTGCAATGGAGGGCCACAATCCATGATACACTGTAAAACTGAAATGGAGGGCCACAATCCATGATACACTGTAATACTGAAATGGAGGGCCACAATCCATGATACACTGTTAAACTGCAATGGAGGGCCACAATCCATGATACACTGTTAAACTGCAATGGAGGGCCACAATCCATGATACACTGTTAAACTGCAATGGAGGGCCACAATCCATGATACACTGTTAAACTGCAATGGAGGGCCACAATCCATGATACACTGTTAAACTGCAATGGAGGGCCACAATCCATGATACACTGTTAAACTGCAATGGAGGGCCACAATCCATGATACACTGTTAAACTGTAATGGAGGGCCACAATCCATGATACACTGTTAAACTGCAATGGAGGGCCACAATCCATGATACACTGTTAAACTGCAATGGAGGGCCACAATCCATGATACACTGTTAAACTGCAATGGAGGGCCACAATCCATGATACACTGTTAAACTGCAATGGAGAGCCACAATCCATGATACACTGTTAAACTGCAATGGAGGGCCACAACCCAAGATACACTGTTAAACTGCAATGGAGAGCCACAGCCCAAGATACACTGTTAAACTGCAATACAGTAGCCGATACTGTGTATAACAATGGCAGATGTCTGCACAGCACCCCAACTAGACGTATGAATGAATAAACCACATGATACTTCACTGCAGTAGATACCAGAACATAATGGAAATTGACTTGGTCTTGAATAGGAGGTTAGGGTAATCGGGATATCCGTCTGGGGCTGGACAGTGGCTCAGTTACTGAACACGCTCTTCATAAGAATAGGCTCTGGCCTATAGCTCAGATATCTATTTTGGGTGTGGGGGTAACATCATTAGCCCACTAAGGGCCTGATTACTAAGACCTTTAGTGGGTGCAAAACCATTTAGCACACACAAAACCAATAACATGACCAATGATTGGTCATGACATTTGTTTCGGACCAATCATTGGTATTGTTATTGGTTTTCAGGCCGTAAGACTGAAAGGTCACAGCAGCAGTCCACGAAGAGTTCAGACCACTCAGGTGGGGTGGGTTTAGTCCACTCAGGTTGGGTGGGTTTAGTCCACTCAGGTTGGGTGGGTTTAGTCCACTCAGGTTGGGTGGGTTTAGTCCACTCAGGTTGGGTGGGTTTAGTCCACTCAGGTGGGGTGAGTTTAGTCCACTCAGGTTGGGTGGGTTTAGTCCACTCAGGTGGGGTGGGTTTAGTCCACTCAGGTGGGGTGGGTTTAGTCCACTCAGGTTGGGTGGGTTTAGTCCACTCAGGTGGGGTGAGTTTAGTCCACTCAGGTTGGGTGGGTTTAGTCCACTCAGGTTGGGTGGGTTTAGTCCACTCAGGTTGGGTGGGTTTAGTCCACTCAGGTGGGGTGGGTTTAGTCCACTCAGGTAGGGTGGGTTTAGTCAATGTTCTCTTTTTTCAGACTGCTCATGTGTAACATATAGTGAAGCAGATTTTCAACTTGTCTTTATTACAGAACCGTTTGAAGCCTACATTCCATTCGGTGTTCCATAAAGTTTTGGGTGCAGTTCCTCCTCAAAGTGACAGCTTTATAAATGTGATCGACTTATGTGAGAACTTAGTCAGCCCCTGAATGGCTATTGTTTGTGTGTCTATAGAGGAAATTCAGCAGAGTTTGTGAGTCTATAGAGGAAATTCAGCAGAGTTTGTGTGTCTATAGGGGAAATTCAGCAGAGCTATAGGCTGATGCTAATCACCGTAGCATAGACAGTAATCAAAACACAATGAGCACTGATCCATTGGCTCACCTCTACAGAATGTGTGAAAGAGAGAGAGAGCAAGAAAGTGAGAGGGAAACGTGGGTGAGCGAGAGAAAGCTACAATAAAGGCAGAGATTTGCAGGATTATTTCACAACAGCAGTGTAAGCAGATCTTAACGGACTCCGAGCCACAATATGAATCAAACACAATGGCGCGTGGAGTGTGTACGCTCCCGGACATGACAACACACAGCAAACTACAGCCTGGCGCAAGATTTCCATCCCACGGAGGAAGACGGAAACAGTGGGCGGTGACTCTGGTCCCAGAAGTCCCAGTCCCCAGTGATCGGACGCTTGATTCAGAGAATGCCAACCTTAAACCAAACCGGGTACTCTGTATGCTGCGCCACGGCGATACTACTTTTACCGCCATCAATATTCCAACAACATAAGCGCACTTTCACCAGAGTACAAAAGAGCACAGCTACAGTGCTGCATGCAGCTTTGATGCCGTGAATGGATGTCTTTCGAAAGAGAGCGCAATATACATTGTGACTCAACCCCACGCTCTCTTCCACTCATGAAAGGACAATGTTTAAAAAAAATAAAAAAATGCCGTTTCCCATGTCTTCAATTAGGAAGGTGCACAGCTCTTGTGAACAGTAAATACACTGCATGGTGTTCGTAGACCTATGAGGCGGGAGATTTATAAACGTGTGACGTTGTGGACGTCCATCGTCGTCCATTATAATTCCATAGAGGCCGAGAGTCTTATAAATACAGACGCTGCATTTGTTTTTGTTTTTTATTGTTTCGTTTATTTTTTCTCTCTAGCCTTGCTTTCATTTTTCTCTGGTTGCGTTTTAGTGAACTCATTAACCCGGATGCTCTGAAGTAATGAGTTCTCTCTCTGGTGGCTCTGAGGGCTTTTGAAAGGTGGTGTTGGGGGGGGGGGGGGGGGGGGCGTAGGGGGGGGGAATGACTGCCAGAGATCTTCTCCAGCCATATCATCAGGACACTGTCAGCACAAACAATGGGCCTTATCGGGCCCTCTTTTCAAGTCACCTGATTAGCCGGGAAAATGGGATGGAAAGAAAAGGGCCTGTCCTTGTTCAGCTGATGTAAATGTCAGGGTAAGGCCAGGGGAACCAGCGGTGGCTCTATATATGTTAGCATATATTACAGACAGGCCAGGACTGGACTGCCTTCCTGGGCAGTGGTCTCTGCATTGGCAGCTATTCAACCTCACAAATAAGGATAGCTCCTATCGGTTTTATTGTTAACATGACTAACAATACCAACAATGCTATATAGATTTTCTCAAACAGGGTATAGCAGCTGGCTATTCAACTGAATCACAGTGCATGTCTTTATAACCACTCTAGTTGAGCAACAAGGTGGTTGGATTCATTGGTTATTAGTTTTAATAAAGGTAATGCAATTTATTATTGCAATACAACAATCGTATTGAATATGGTACAGGATGGACTAGACGGTGATAATTTGAGAGATCTAAAAATCCAAATGGCATTTCCAAATTAGGGAGAAAAAGTGTGTGTGTGTGTGTGTGTGTGTGTGTTTGTGTTTGTGTTTGTGTGTGTGTGTGTGTGTGTGTGTGTGTGTGTGATGGGGGGGGGGGGGTTCTAAAAATAATCATTATGCTCTTTCTTATTTAATAGTTATTTTTTATTTTACAATGAGAAATAGAAAAAAAAAATCACCATTGGGACAAATATTTTTTTACTTCACATTATTGGTGAATCATCGTGGCACATAAATCGATAGCCATGGGCTCTCATCCAGGAAATGGCATGCGATTCTATATAATTTGCCATCATTAAATGAGTAATATAATTGAGATGAGTCTGGTACGGCGACGGGTGGTTGCTAATGACTGAACAACAGGTGTCCTTATGAAGTGGCTCCATCAGTATCTTGTCGTGTGCAACGGAACTGCTGAACCACACTTTGGTTTCTCTTTTAAGATAAAATGAATATATTCCAATGCACCGGACCTCCGATTGAATGATTTATATTATTAAGTAGTCAAAAACATATCATTGTTCACAGAACATGAGTCAATGGCATACAAAAGCCAGGAAGCCTTTCGATACTTAGCTGGGTACCTAATCGAGTTCAAGCCGTGACTTGTGGTAAGAGCACCAGATTGCCATCGGTTAACTGTCTAGCGGTTTGAAACTGTACAAGTCCTTCACTAATTACTCAGACTCTCCTAGAATGAGTGAGGCAAATACAGAAATGCTTTATCCAGACTGATGACAAAAGATCTGTCTAACAGCCAGTGTTGCAGCAGTTGCTATGCATATGGCATTAGCAGGTGATCCAGGTAGCTGTCAAATTTGGCAATGCATACAAATGAACAAGCGTTAGGGGTTTTTATTTATGAATTGGTTGAGAGAGAGAGTTAGAGAGAGAAAGATAACCTCCCCCGAGGTTAAAATTCAAGTGTACCGGATTTCACATCCTTTTTATCAGTTAACAACAAAATAACTGTGATTAGTGAACGCAGGGTTGAGCAGTGTTCTTGAATCATAGCGGAGAAAGCCGCTGGGAGATGAGGGCCATCGACATTAAAGGCGAGTGAAGGTCGTTAGCATGCTACGATGCTGTGTGAGAGTGACGGAAGAGCAGGAGAGGGATCGGTCATCCTGGTGCCCGGACTCGTGGCGGACGTTGAGTACTAGATTATGATAGTGATGCCACAAACCATGTAACATTGCACAAAGAGGAAAAATGGGACCGTTTGGGCACTGGAACATGTCAAAATTACATCCAAGACTTTTCAGAGAACACGCGGCGTTCTTAGAAACTAATGGTACGCCGAGATATTTTATCCACAGACTGGGAAACAGCTAATTCAGTATTATGAGGCCAAAACCATATGATCCTGGATGTGATGGCAATGATATAACTGAATAATGAATTTCCTTGAAAAATATTCTTTGCAGCCAAAATCTCTGTGTGGTTAATGCTGATTACTATAGGCCATACAGTATGTCAGTTAAATGGTTAAAGTGAGAGGTTGCTTTAAAAGAGACAATTGTTCATCAGTCTCCATAAAATGCTGACTCATCCACCTTGGTTCAATGTATAATAGTGAGAATAGAATATAACAGGCAAGAATAGAAGCGATGGAGCTTCTGGGCGGCACATGCTGAACATGTGAGCCTTGAAAAAAGAAGAAGAAATAAACACATTTTTTCTTTTTCTTTTTCTGGTGGGGTTGGGGGGGGAGACAGGACAAAGATGGGCTCTGTGTGGCCTCTCCCCGCCCAGTAACAGCTCGAGCGGCCTGGCGGCCACAACACACCCCTGCCACGCTTGTTCAGCCGCGCTACGCTCTCGAACACTGCACTGCTAATTTCTCCTCAGATTAGCCAGCCAATTACTGTTGCACTTGCGCTAATTAGAAATTATTTAAAGCAGTTCTCAATTAGCCTGTTACATGCAAGCCTGGATATGGTATCTCATTAAATCAACTGGTTACAACAAGGAGGCAGGGGTGGATGGGGGGGGAGGGGGGGGTCCCTTATTATGCTATTGTATACGTTACTGCAATTGAAATATTCATTTTAATTTTCCATCACATTCAGGGAAAAAAAAGAGTTGCATCTGGTTTGTGGTTTCAGCTTTTTTTCCCCAACTGCACAGTTTAATCTGCTTTCCTACAGTCCTGAAGCAGGTATACTCGCTGGCGCAGCCCTACAGGGCTGTAAGGGTACTGTACCTACATTTTGTGGCAGCTGCATTTCTCTGGCATTCCCCATGAAAGGGATCACTCCTCCCATTAGTCAGCTGTTATCCTGGCAGGAAATTCTAGAAGAGGACTGTCCACCACACCAAAAAACATTTTTTTTGTAAAAATGTTTAGTGACGGCACATTTCTCCAGTGCACCATCCTTACGATGGCCAGAAGTCTGATTGGCCAAGAGACATGCAGCTATTACGGCACTCTGGGTCTAATCACTATGGAAACCCCATCACTCACCCACACAACACACACGAGCGGAAACCCGTACAAACATACGTGTATATATGCACCCTCTACATCCACACACAGTGACGTTTCTTTTACGTTTACATCACGGCATTACCAAACACTCACCGAGAGCCACTAACACAGATACAATTTAATATACAATATAAATGTCACTGTTATAGTTGGAAAAAGTACTATAATAACAATTACATCCTAATAAGAAACTACATAGAAAATACAAAGCAGTTTTTTCTCTTTTTTTAGCAGACATTCTGATCCAGAGCAACTTGCATATTCTCAGATGTTATACAGTATATTATTTTACACAGAACACACTTAAATAGCAAGATAGTTACTACATTACATTACAGGCATCTTGGCTCTTATCTAGAGAAACGTACACAGTGCAACTTATGCATTACTTGCATAGTATCCATTTTATACAGCTGGATATATATACGAAGCTTGCTCAAGGGTAAAACCAGTGTCCTACCTGGGAATAGAACCTGCAGGCCCAGTTCATTACCCTTTTATACGACACTGCCAACACAAATCAGGTTAAGGATCTTACTCTAGGGTCTTACAGGCTGGGATTAATATGAAGCTTGCTCAAGGGTACAACAGCAGTGTCCTGCCTGGGATTCAAACCTACAACCTTTGAATTATAAGCCCAGTTCCCTAACCATTATGCTCGACAGCCACCGCTGAGAACGCAGTCGTGTGTCGAGATGAGGAGTTGTGTCGCTACACAGCTACGGGAGGTTGGGGTGGAGCTAAAGAGAGGCGCAGAGAGGCGCAGAGAGGCACAGAGAGGCACAGAGAGGCGCAGAGACACTGCACTGGATCATGGCTTGCTTTGAGAATAGAGACTACGAAAGGGGGAGGGAGAAAATTAAATACAGGGGAGGGGATACTTCCTGTTATCCTTACAGGCGATAGCTTCCTGTGAGTCATACAGGCGCCGCTTCAAAAGCTTACAAAAATAGCATGTTTATGTAATTTCAATGTTCTGCTTGTTTCAAGTATTTTAGTTACCCGGTTAAGTTGCACACGCTCTGTCCGTACATATCTGCTCAACGCCTGCTTATATCAAACGGTCAACTGAATGCGTTAACAAATAGTGACAGCGCACATCTATATTGTCACGACATTGAAAAATCAGTGGCTGCGTTTTAAACTTACATTTTCAATTTAGCTAAATTGCTGAATGACAAAACCGAGATCTCTTGCTGATTAATATGAATGACTATTAAGGAGGAAAGTGACGGCCTCTTCAGAAAAGGGCACATGCTATAGGCTAGGCTATATGTTTTATAGGTAAGAAGTATGTTTAAGTAGAATATACAGTCAAGCCGGAAAGTCTGCCCACCCCTTTCACCTTTTCCACTGGTACAGTATGGAACACATGACTGGCGAAATGGCTGTACGTCATCAAGGGTCTAAGGTATCAAACGAGCCCCAAACCATCACTCTACGGCCAGATATGGAGTAGATGTGGATGGATCCCTTTAAGGGTTGTTTCTCCTGACTTTTTTCCCCATAGAGTTCTATAGGAAAATGAGTCAGGATAAATAACCCTTGCAGTGATCCATCCACATCTACTCCATATCTGGCAACAGAGTGATGGTTTGGGGCTCGTTCGATAGCTCAGACCCTTGATGACTTACAGCCATTTAGCCAGCCATGTGTTCCATACTGTACCAGTGTAATTTACAGCTGAATCTAGTCTCACCCCCAAATTCTCATAGAGATCAGTTCAAATGCAGAGAGGTTATAGTATCGCTTGTAACAGTACCTGGAAATAAGATATTGAGTCTTTTGATGTTGATTGGTCACAAACTTCAGGAAGTAACAGCATGCAAAAGATATGCGACCAAATATTAAATATGATACTTTAAAAATATGTTAAAGCAAAGGGTATGAATACTTATGTAAATGAAAGATTTCAGTTTTTTAATACATTTGCAAAAATTTCTAAAAAGATGTTTTCACTTTGTCTTTATGGGCTATTTCGTGTAGAATTTTGAGACAAAAAATGAACTCAATCTATTGTAGAATATGTCTGTAATGTAATAAAACGTGGAGAAAGTGAAAGGGGTGTTCAGACTTTCCGGCTTGACTATATATATATATATGTTTAAGTAGAATGGTTTAATTAATGGTTATATATATATATAGTTAAATTTGTATTTATTTATTTTTAAAACAGTTGTCAGACAATGGTTGGAATCAGTTGCACATTGCCTTAGCCTATACATACATATACAAGTTGTGTCCATTCACTAGTATAAAGATAAATATATTTTTTTTTTATCATGCTGGTACTTCTTTCCTTGAGCACAGCCATCTCAGGATTCATACGCCATTTTAAGAGAATAAAAAGACGCTTTCCCAGTATAGTATCCCAGTTAAAGGTGCCTGCAGCTCCCTGCCCAAGAGATCCGTAGAGGGGGATCTTTAATAATTGTAGATGTGTTATATAAAGAATAAAATAGGCCTATGTATAAAAGCTGTATAACACACTCTAGATAAGACTGAATTAAATGTAAATTTAACTTAGGCAACAAAACTCAGGCTATAAAGTTGACAAATTTATTCTTGATCATTTGTTGTTCCAAACAAATTTCCTACAAATTATGTACATTTTATTGAAAAATTGTGGAGGAGGACAAAGACGAATCATGGAGAAGAAAAATTAACAAGTGGAATGATATTAATTTTAATCACAGAGATCCTGTCATGGAAGCTAAAATGCTTAAGGTGACCACTTGAGTCCATCTGGACATTCTCAATTGAAGAATAATAATTATCTTTAATAACAGCTCACAAAGTGGGAGGAATTTTCACCTTTAAACATGCAAAGCCCACAAGTTGCATCTGAACTGGGAAGGTTGACGAAAGGGCAGAGTCGTAAGCATTTCGAGGCATTAAAATTGATTGCAACCAATTGATTTCACACCCAGACAAAGAGCCAAATTTATTAAAGCACATTAACGCTTAGGGGACACACGTAGTAATTTCCAAAAGGTAAGGAGGATGTCATCCGCGCATAAAAAAATATGACGGGCAGGGCCCCTTATCTGGAGAGGTTTAATAGCCCAGCTTTGTCCAACAGGCTGTGCAAAGAAAATGTAGTGTTTTCGTGATAGGGCAAACAGTATTGGAGATAAGGGACACCCCCCCGTGCAACGTGCCTCTTTCCACTGGGAACCTTGACCAGCCTGTCTGCACACAAGCCATTGGTTTACAATAAAGAGTTTGAGTCATAAGGATAAATTGACAACCAAAGCCTGTCCTTTTCATTTTTTGTTAGTGCCTGTAGACACGCTTTAATGCTTTGTATGACTGACATTAACGGATGCGTTTATTTTTATTAAGTTGACCTTTATTTTTATAATTTTTTTTGCCACTTGTTAGCTCCCTTTAATTGACAATGGATGTTGTGTCTTATGACACTGCATCTCCCACTAGCTTTAAACTCAGTCTGGCCTGCAACCTTTGAGTCTATTCCTTGTAAATTAACGCACATTTATTTTTGACATGGTAGCTGCGACTACTGCTCATGAGGTAACACATGGATGCACAAGGTTCGACATTAACATTTTACCCCTTGCCCGGTGTGATAGATCGAGCAACAAGGCATTAATTGACGCCACACCCTGCTGTCTCTGACCTGTGCAGGCCAAAGAACGGCAGGGATACCCCTGGATTTCCCAGAGTGTGATGGGAAAACCATGTCGAACATTATGTCACAGTCGATCGATGCTTCACTCGGGGCGGGGCATCCTCAAAAACATCAAAGCTGAAGAGAGATCTACTTGGGAAATTCCCTATGATCCCGGCAGTCTTCTATAGTATTGTATAAATAACATAAGAAAGAAAAAAATTATAATAAACACAGAAATGTACTATTTACCATTAAACCATGCATTTTAAAAGCATGGGCATGGACTATTTACATGTACTTTTTTTACGTGGTTGGGGGGGGGGGGGGGGGGTGATGAGCAATTTCAAAGCTCCTCCCTTCCAAAAGTTGAAGTAAGGAAAGAAAGGAGGAAGGAAGGAAAGGAAGATTATCGCCTTTAATCTCCCAGCACCCGAGAGGATAATTCGGTAACGCTCTGCAGTGTGTATTTTTAGAGCCTAAATTCTCTGCGCGCCTCCTACTCTCCCTCCTTTTGGTTCCCGGAACAAGCGGCAGAGGGTTTGAGCCAAGCTGGGATAATAAACGGCAGCCTGCGCGAACCTCAGCGAGGCTGGGGGGGGGGGATTAGACTGCTCATCTCCCGCAGGATCAACCACTCACTGCGCCGCGTGCGCTCCTGCGCCCAGGACGTGACATCCCGATCTCATTACACGCCAATAAGAACCGGCCCCAAGGGTGTGCGGCGAGCGGTGGATCCGCGGCGCCAGCGCCGGTGTGGTGGAGACCCTCCCGGTGTCGGCTCGACCGTGGCCGTCATCTGGACGCCGTACGCCCCCCCCCCCCACCCTCCGCTGAATGTAGCCTATCTGTACATCGCTGTTTGTGCACTGGCTTGTGCGTATACAGATGTATACAGTATATACAGTCTGCGTGCTTTCTTGTGCAATGTTAAAAATTAGGAAAGTCTTCTACGTAAAAGCTTAAAGCCAAGATGGGCAAACTTTTAAAATACCTAAATGATCATCTCAAAACCAGGATCCAATGGGTCTAAGACAAACACAAAATCTGAGAATAGTTAAGTTTCAGAGCTTCATTTTGGGTTGAGTGCGCATAAACGGTCGTAACACGTGCAGGTGAGCAAAATTACATTTACTGACATATTTTCATGAATGATGATACAAATGAGGCTTTCGTATAAAGATTAGCGGACGTGTAGGATGTAGGCAGTCCAGTCTAATGGGATGTCTGTTTAAAAGCAGGAGGACTGGAGTGCGGTCCGCACAGTATACGAATGGCAGTGTCACAAAGGTCTACAAGGTCGGTAACCCAGCGGGATGTACTGTGATCTGCTATAAACAAACAAACAAACAAACAAACAAACAAACAAACAAACAAAAACGTTGGCGGGAAATTTTTTTAAACTCACGGCTACGAACGAGAAACGTCCCACGTCCAGCTGGAAAGAGGAGTCCAATTTGGCAGGAAAATTGTGGACTTGGCAGCTCTGCTCAACACATTGATAAATTCACTCTGGATTATATGCAAGCAAGTTAATGGATGGGCTGAATGGCCGTTTCTCATCATTACACATTGATTGCCCCTCCATCAGTGCCAATGGGTAACCATACAAAATACCATACTTTTCTGTGCACAAGTCCAAAAGAAGGACATACAATTTGCAAAGATTATGCTTGTGTAAGGGGAAACAGGTTTCCACGTATTAAAAATCTAGTGTTTCCATTTTTGAAACCTTTCAAGCCATTCTTAAATAAATACAGGTTGTTGGTTTAGTGTCTTATTTGTAAGCCTTTGATTATGTTTGTTTTATTATTCATATCAGGATCGTATTCCACTAGATTATTTCCTTCTCTTGGCAAAAAATTAGGATGTGAGAACAATCCTATGAATTTTGACCATGAAAACCGTGGGGAAAAAAACCCCACAACGCTCCAGTTTCCATGGGTTCTGAACCAAGTTGAGTGAGCAAATCTAAATGATTTCAAATTATGAATTTGATCATAATTCAGATGAGTGTTCGTGATGGAAAAGAGGGGTTTGGAAAGGCAGCCCCCCAGCCGAAAAAGAGAAAAAAAAAGGGGGGGGGGGGAATATTTCCTTTCATCTTTACTTGTCCCCTGTACACCTGGGCACTAACCATCTAATTCCCTTTCATCATTCATGAGTAATAACAGACAGGCATAATGAAGACGACTGCATAATACATCATCCACAATGAGTGAGGCGAAGCAGATATTTATCCACATTTATACGCTCTGAAATGGATCAGGGGGATTGAAAAGGAAAATAGTTCACACCTAAAAACTCAAAAAATAAATAAAACAAAAATAAAAATATTTTATTCCCTGTAGCTTGTCTATTGAGTTTCACACAGGACTTCCATCATTCCATCCATTTCCTACAATCGGAACAGAATTTCATTAAGGAATTTGCAATGTATTTGAATAGTATACTGAGGATATCATGAAGTCAGAAAGTGTTGAGCTGGAGTATCCATGTAGAAATGCAAAGCCCTGCCAACTATGTAGCCTAGCTACTTACGTTTGGAAATTAAGCTTTTTCTCCATGAAGTCCGACCTATTCGCACCCATAATACCATCCCAATACCCACCTCGCCTATATTTGCACGCCGTTTTGTAGGCTCATTATAAAAAAAGTTCACCTTTAGTTTCAATTCCCAGCCCACTTTTCTCCCTCATCAGTTCAGAGCTTCATCCTCATCCATTTAGTGCCTCTTCTGCTCTTGTACTGTTGTTCCTCCACCCAGATAGATTTAAGTGGGAATTGAATCACTTCCATAAATGTCACACCACGCTGGGATCTGCCAGAGGGTTAGCGAAATCCAGAATAGAAAAAAGAAGCTGTCACACTGTCAGAAACGTTAATAAAAGATGTGAAGGTGGGTTGAGAGGATAGCGGCGGCTCTGCCTTTCATACGCGCAGAGATTTGGGCGCTCCAAACCAGCCCTTCCGGCAGTGTGGCGGATTCACAGCCGAAAAACTGGGACATTGACCAGGAAAATCCTGCCCTTACGATCGGCAGCTGTAAAATCGCAGCCAACGTGAAGAATGTTGAAATTCCTTTGACTGGGGGGGTTGAGATAGGCAGAGAGGAGTTGGGTGTGCACCAAATATCTCAACCCAGGGGGCATTTTATTATTATTTTTTTTACTTTGTTTTATTTCATTTGTGAAGGGGGAAAAAGAGAAGCTCTCTTCAATGGCTTTTATTTGAGCGTGTTTGTCGCACGAGGTGAGCGTGTAAACACAAAGACGGCATAAAAGAATGCCAGAGAGAAAGCTTATACAGTTTGAATTTTAACAGTCTGCTGCTTCTCATAAAGCCATTTTTACAGCAGATAGTAATGCATTTATTCACAATTAATGGTCCAGGTTTTACATCTCAGAGATAACTCACCTTGTGGTCGATTTGTAAAACGTGGCTTGAGGATACCTTCCTTGTGCCTGTCCATCTCTGAAAAATCAGAAATCTCAGAAACCGTAAGTCCTAGAGTAACCATATTCGGCAGGTGGGCTGCTATGGGCTATTCAGGGAAGGTGTGACATATGTTCTTATAATATTCTTTCTCAGACTGTCAACATAGCTTGGGCTGTTGACACTCGACCCCTTAAAACCCCATTCTCTTCCCAGTACACTGAACTGGGGTGTGGCCTACTGGTTACAGATCAGGCCTTTGAAAGACCTGTTTGGCTGTTTGCATCCCAAAGTTCCCATAACTATGCAATGAGCTGTCAGTGGAGTCAAGATGGTGTTTATGTCAGTAAATCCATTTTGAGGTTGATTCATGGAGAGATGAGTCACACTTTATTGATCAGTCACATGAAAATTGAATTGTCAAACTTGATCCCACGACATTGGCCGACTACATTGCTGATAAAGGATGATTTCTGATGGTCTTCAGTCGTAAACATGGACAAAAGTTGTGATGTATGAAAGATTGAGTGTGCAGTACATAGAAATGTCCAGAGATAATTGGTCAGATGAATTGACAATTGAAAATTGCAATGCAGTTTGATCAATATTCATCAAACTAAAGACTTATGATGTCTGGACTGTCAAGATGATTGACAAAGCCATGTTTAAATTGATTGACGGAAAGCACTAATAAAAATATAATATTCTTTCTGAGGCATTCAACATAGCTTGGACTGTCATGACACTCCTCCGCTTACAACCCCCACCACCTTCCAACACGCTAAAATTGGGAGTAGCTTCGTAGATGAGGATCAGGCATTTGAAAGAGAGGGCTGACGGTTAAAATCCCAAAGCTGCCGTCTCAAACACACAAGTACTCCCTTGACAAGAAGCTTCCGTCTCAAACACACGAGTAGTCCGTTAATAAGAAGCTTTCGTCTCAAACACACGAGTACTCCGTTAATAAGAAGCTTTCGTCTCAAACACACGAGTAGTCCGTTAACAAGAAGCTTCCGTCTGAAACACGCGAGTACTCCGTTAATAAGAAGCTGCCGTCTCAAACACACGAGTACTCCGTTAACAAGAAGCTTCCGTCTCAAACACACGAGTACTCCGTTAACAAGAAGCTTCCGTCTCAAACACACGAGTACTCCGTTAACAAGAAGCTTTCGTCTCAAACACACGAGTACTCCGTTAATAAGAAGCTTCCGTCTCAAACACACGAGTAGTCCGTTAACAAGAAGCTTCCGTCTGAAACACACGAGTACTCCGTTAATAAGAAGCTTTCGTCTCAAACACACGAGTAGTCCGTTAATAAGAAGCTGCCGTCTCAAACACACGAGTACTCCGTTAACAAGAAGCTTCCGTCTCAAACACACGAGTACTCCGTTAACAAGAAGCTTCCGTCTCAAACACACGAGTACTCCGTTAACAAGAAGCTTCCGTCTCAAACACACGAGTAGTCCGTTAATAAGAAGCTTCCGTCTCAAACACACGAGTACTCCGTTAATAAGAAGCTTCCGTCTCAAACACACGAGTAGTCCGTTAACAAGAAGCTTCCATCTCAAACACACGAGTACTCCGTTAACAAGAAGCTTCCGTCTCAAACACACGAGTAGTCCGTTAACAAGAAGCTTCCGTCTCAAACACACGAGTACTCCGTTAACAAGAAGCTTCCGTCTCAAACACACGAGTACTCCGTTAACAAGAAGCTTCCGTCTCAAACACACGAGTACTCCGTTAACAAGAAGCTGCCGTCTCACACACGAGTACTCCGTTAACAAGAAGCTTCCATCTCAAACACACGAGTAGTCCGTTAATAAGAAGCTGCCGTCTCAAACACACGAGTACTCCGTTAATAAGAAGCTGCCGTCTCACACACGAGTAGTCCGTTAACAAGAAGCTTCCGTCTCAAACACACGAGTACTCCGTTAACAAGTAGCTTCAGTCTCAAACACACGAGTAGTCCGTTAATAAGAAGCTTTCGTCTCAAACACACAAGTAGTCCGTTAACAAGAAGCTGCCGTGCAATCGGGATGATTGTAATGATTCCTACACATGTAAATTCACACTGAATACAATCTCACGGCATTGTTGCTGGAGAAAAGGTGACTTTTTATGACTCTCAATCGAGGTACATTGCCAATACATAAAGTAGCCTTTGTAAAAATGCAAAGGTCAGATACATATTCTCTACACACCCCCTTTTTATGAAGGACCTATGTATTCAAGATAGAATCATATTCCTTGTCATACCATTGGATAGCTCTTCAAATATGGTTTTATTTTGATATGAAAATAGTGCTCTCTCTAATTTTGTCAGAACAGCAGTACCCCCAACAATTTTTTGGCACGACTCCACTGGCTGGTAAGGTCATCCTCCGCCATGTTCCGGCTGCTGGGATGGCAGTTATACTGTACGTGCAATTATACCCATAACGGAGGTGTTAAAAATTGATAGCAAATAAATTATTTACAGCGATCGCAGCGCAGCCTGATCTAAGCCTACTGGCAAGTCACATTTGATTCTTGCCTGGCTCGTTTGTTGTCAAGACCTGAGGATTGGAATAAAGGTAATTGACTTGACCCACTGAATGGAGCGCAAAAGGACATGGTTACTATGTAAGGGTGAGTGCTGTGCATTTCACCTACACATCAAAACATTGAGTCCCTGAGAAGACAGAGTCATAGGTGATTGAAGTGAAGGGGTGGTCAAGGTAATTCAGAGATTTAATCACTCAGTTTTAAAATGCAGTTTTCCCGGGTTACATAAAATGGTTATATCCCTTTTACCGATATTGGATGCCATTATATTGCGTATTTCCTATAGGCTTGTTGGATGAGGCCATGGGATTCTGACCAGTGTCTGGAGATCTCTGGCATTTTAAGATATTCTTCCTCTTGAAGAGAGTGGTGTGTTCTTAATCAATCCGCATTCACACGATGTACGCGGTACACTGACCTTTTCCAAAGAAGAAGCTGCACTCAATGACCTTTTCAAAAGAAGGTGCTATGCAAATGAAAAAAGGGAATCAAAATTTCACGCGAGACAAAGGTTCAGTATCCAGTGAGCTACAGCTGGGAATAACGCACATTTCACCACATCACGTCTTCTCAGGAATGGGAAGCCAAGTCAACCGTGTACAAGCTGAAGATGCTACTTTTCCCAGAAGGCTCAGAAACCCATTCGCTCAACATGCACCATGTTGTCGTTATCCAATTCCAAGAAACAATTAATAATGCTTCTTTACACTAGCATTCACATAAACACACAACTCTTCACCATCACATTCCCACCTGAACTCATTTCCCATTCTCAGGTAATCCCTCAGGTAATCCTTGCTGCTGCCTCTAATCCTGTTTTACACATGCGGTAATCAATCTAGTGTTTCCAACTTGTGTCATCTATATGGTGCCTAACTATAGAAGTACAATTTCTATTCTAATGCTGTGCAAGGTACCATAGAGTAATGAATGTGCTGCTGGTTTCTGAGGAATCACCAAACCCACCTTGAGTGTTAGTTGCTGAAAAGCTCAATTTTAGTTTCATCTGACCATAGAACACGGTTCCAGTCAAAGTTCCAGTAGCGTTTAGCAAACTCCAGAAGCTTACGTTTGTGGTGAAATGACAGGAAAGGCTTTTTTCTGGCATGCCTTAAAAATAATTGGTTGGCATGGAGGTGACGTCTAATGGTAGTTTTGGAGACTTGATGACCCAAGATGCTACTTTCCTCTGTAATTCTCAAACAGTAATCCTTGGGGATTTTTTTGCCTCTTACCATCCTCTTCACTGTGCGTGGGGGCAAAATAAACTTGGGTCCTCTTCCAGGCAAGTTTGTAACAGTTCCAGTTGCTTTGAAATTTTGACGTATTGCCCTAACAGTAGATATGGGCATTTTCAAGTGAGTAGCTATTTTTTTTAGAGCCATTCCCTGACTTATGAAGCTCAACACACTTTTCCCTCATTTGATTTGTGTGTTCTCTTATCTTTCCCATGTTGATGTATGAATAAGGGAATATGGCCTTTGTGTGACCTCATATTTATACCCCAGTGAAACAGGAAGTCATAAATCACTGCTTCAAAGTTCCTAAACACTCTGATCAACTTTAAAAAGTAAAATATAAGTTACATTTTGTTCATAAGAATTTCAAGGGGTGCCAATAATTGTGGCACACTTGGTTTTGTTACAAATAATTATTTCTTGAGATATTTTTTTCAAATAAATTTACTTAAATTAAAGGTTGGACTTTTCCTAATGTTTTCAGTGTGAGATTAAGCTAATTCACCAAAAGGTGATTTTTTTTACAACCATTTGTACTCATCTTTACCAGGGGGGCCAATAATTGTGGGGGGCACTGTATATCCCATTGAAAATCTGTGGTATGATCTGAACAATTCTGCCTGCCAATGTTCTCCATCTTAGCCGATTTGGAGCAAATTTGCATAGAAAGATATTCCAAAATCTGAACGTAAAAAGTCCAGCTGCCAAAAGGTATATCTACAAGTATTAACTCTGGGGGGGAAATACATCTCAGTACATTCAAATTTTAAGGTGTAAAAGGAAAAAAATATAACAAAATTCATATTTTTGGGGACAGGGGCTGAATATGTTCTGAAGGCAATATATATCTATGACAGCACTATGTATCTATGACTACTGGTTATGTCGCCGATGAGTTTGTGAATGCATGTTTGCAGACAGAGCAGTACTACAGGTTAGTCAGTGTTAGCAAAGTAACCAATGAAGAATTATCCTTTTTTGGAAAGGAAGGAAAGAATGATTTCTATGGTAGCTTACATTATTCAGGGACTGTTCGTCATGCTAAGCCTCATGGGCCAGTCGCACCTTTTTTCCACCCCTCTAAAAATTATATTTCTGCAAGGTTTGCCACCCACGTGCATCTGTGATGTACAATTTTGACAGACAACTGTGACCATGAAAATGAGGGAGACTATATTTGATCTTCAAAGCTTGAGCAGGGTATACACCAAACCATGTGCGTGATATCTAAAAGATAACCTCCCCATAATGTTGAATAAACTATACCAGGAGGCCGAACTAACTATACCAGGAGGCCCAACCAAATAATATTATTGTTACCGCTTTCATTGAATGGTAATGTGCTGTGGAGTCTTTCGATGGAACTTACAACTCAATCATAATGTCTCAAACCAGGTCTTATCTAAAGAAAACTGCCATTTTAACTTCCAGTGCATGGCATTGCAAGGCAGCAACCATTTCTTTCTCGGTGGCGTTACCCCAGTTGCACGGCATGTCTTAGTGTATTGATCGTACAACTGCCCTAACCCATTACATTACATTACATTATAGTCATTTAGCAGACGCTCTTATCCAGAGCGACGTACATAGTGCATGTAGAGCCGGCCTGATCCACACGTGGACTTTGTATTGTGGCTATCATCATTGGGGCGATGGGAATTTCATAGGCTGCCATTTTAAATAAAATAAAGCAATTAAAAACAACAAAACCCGAACCGAAAGACCACCACGTGACTCCAGCTGACTGGTCCGGGACAGAGCCCGCCCTAGGCCGTGAGACACGAGAGACAGAGCCCACCCTAGGCCATGAGACACAAGAGACAGAGCCCGCCCTAGGCTGTGAGACACGAGAAACACAGCCCGCCCATGTCGTGAGACACGAGAGACACAGCCCGCCCATGTCGTGAGACACGAGAGACACAGCCCGCCCTAGGCCGTGAGACACGAGAGACACAGCCCCGCCCTAGGCCATGAGACATGAGACACAGCCCGCCCTAGGCCATGAGACACGAGAGACAGAGCCCCGCCCTAGGCCATGAGACACAACCCGCCCTAGGTCGTGAGACACAAGAGACAGAGCCCACCCTAGGCCGTGAGACACGAGAAACGGAACCTGCCCTTGCCTCATGCCTAGTTTATTTGTTCTGCTTATTTTTCTCTCTCAAACCCAACTGTACCCATAAATGCTAGGTCAGGGCTATTTCTCTTTGTATGAGAGGTAGGTCAGCTCTGTGGTTTACACAACTTTGTGTACGGAAAAAAAAACTGCCCTAATAGCGAAGGGGGTACTAATCTGCTTTGTTTGAGACTAATGTGAATGAGTATTCCCACAAGTGGATGAAAGCCAAGGGCTATTATGATACAATAGTATCATTATTACTGCTTTGAAAAATAATTCATCAGAACACAAGTGAACTTTCAGAATACATACATAAATAAATAACTGAAGTCATGATGGCATCACCATAGATACACAAATATGAAAATTCTGGCCCTATACCGATACCCTATTGTTCAAACAACACAATCGGCTGATGCCAATATTTTGTTATTGATTATCCTATTTGTGTACTGGCAAAAAAAATCTATATTCCACCCCTCAATCCAATGATACAAACGTATGGAAGATAATTTATTTTAACATTCTTTCACATAATGCCTTTCTTGAAAAGCATGTGAAATTATTGTTTGAAATGTTTTTAGCCCTATTGCTTGGCTATTATTTTAGGCATTTTTATCTTTCACTAGACGTATTTCACAAACCACACCCCCTTAGCATTGATTGGTCAACAAATTCAAATGTTAATTTACAAAAACTGATTGCCCAACAATTTAAACATTCAAATGTGTTACTGGGCAGAACACAAAACTGCAGGTGTGGAAGCCGCCGTTCACAATGAATAGAAAATATTGTTAACTTTTGCCCTCTCTGGGATGCATTGGGTGAGCGAAGTGAATGAACTCGGGGTTGTGATCTTTCTTATTAGAACTCCGGGGTTTTCAGAAACAACGAATAGCACTATTTACGCATGTAAGGCCTTGAAAATGTCAGAGGGGCCTTTGTGGTCTGTGTCAGGCAGCACGCGTTAAAATTGTGACTGTTCGTTGTTCAAAACAGGTTTAACTCAACATCAAACCAATTCATATCGACACTTTGTATGCGTTTGCTGGGGGAGCAAAAGGGCAGCTTCCACACCTGCACTGCTGTTTTGTGTTCTGCCCAGTAACACATTTGAATGTTTAAATTGTTGGACAATCGGTTTTTTTTAATTAACATTTTTAATTTGTTGACCAATCAATGTTAAGGGGCGTGGTTTGTGAAAGTGAAATAATAAAACTGTATGGGTTTTTTTTTTTTAACACTCTTGGAGACTCGTGCATTTTGTATTGTTAAACCTGGGAGACTCCTGGATTCCCAATAGAGCTCACGCTCCAAATGCTTCATACAAGTACCTGGGATAATTGTGAGAATCAACAGATTACCAAAAATTCCAGTGTTAGTGATCACAGAGCAACGGGAGCCATTGGGCCTACATATTTTACAGTAGACACTGTGCTGGGTTGTATGAATTATACTACTGAAAAAGTAGGCCAAGGTAAACAGACGGTCAGCGAAACAAAACATCCAAACTTGCCTTGGCAATAGCTTTCTTAGGCCTACACAACACAACACATCATCTAATTAATTGAACTGAAGTGTTCTTTTTTAAATTCATTATTATTATAATTTTTTTTAACCGTGTAGTTACTCATTCATATGTTTCCCTAAAACTTCATAACGATGGTGATTTAGGGTGGTGGCAAAAGTCATTGGAATTAATTTTATTTTGTTTCTTGGTCACACATGTATGTATAGCCTATCACTAGCCTATCAATAGCTAATTTCAACACCCTAGATATAACGTCCAAACCTCTAGTCACCCAAGGGAGCTACATTTCACTTAACTGCCAGGCTCAGTTTATTAGCTTGCTAAGCTGCTATTGAACTGCACTCTGCAGGCAGAGCGGCCTAAGAGGGGTTACATGCAAAAAAATAAGCAAATAGTGGCACGCTAAAAAAAGTGGGGCTCATGTTATTTTGACAGATGTATGGGTTCTTGATGGCCAAATAGATTTTTGACCATTTTGGAATTGATGCAGGCGCATCTTAGACAACTGGATCGGTGCATCGGTTTGAACCGTTCACTCCTTCTTTCCTCTAGCCTGTGGTTCCATTCAAATTTTAATGTTAATGTGGATTAGCAATGCAACACAAATTGATGGATATATTTCAAATCATCGGCCACTGCCATTGATGAATTTAATTTTATCAGCAGATTGAAATCAACAATGCAAATATCGGCCAATTCCGATCGGTGCAACCCTATCATTTCAAATCATGCACATCATCTCTGCAAGACCCAGAAACAATAGAGGCCTTGAAAACAAAATGTTTATTCTATTCTGGGGAAAAAAAGGCACTGCAAATATTTCTGCATTTTTGCTCTCCAATGTGTTCATATTAATATGGGCACAATGCTTTTGGGAAGCTTAGTCAATCTGATAGTGTTGTGATAACGTTCCTTTATTTCAACTCACAATTTCATGGGCCCATTTAATTAAATTACAATTTTTCCCCACTCAACTTGAAAACACAATGGAAATGTTTAAACAAACAGAACAACCATGAACCATTTCATGAATGCTAAACGTATCCGTGTTGCACGCGTGTGCGTTTCCAGTCGTTGCAAATTCTAATTCGATTTAAACATGCTACTATATGCCCAATTACTTCAAATGAATTGGGTTGAACAAATATGTCCCCCCTTACCACCATATAGGCCCCTTTTTTCAGATGTCTCCGCCTGGAATTGTAAGGTATGGCAGGCCTATGCGTCTGCAGTGCTTATGCGCAGAAGCCCACTCCGCAGGATTGTTTTTATAACGTTATGACCATGTACAGTAGCGCTGGTTTGGCGTGACGCCATCACACCTGAAAGACTGACTCCTCAAACGGAGTTAATGGGATTAACTTTTTTTCCCTGCTTCTCTTTTTAAAGTCATTACCAGGTTTCTAATCTCCCTGCATAGCGGGGATCACAATTCTGGGGCTCCGTGGCTGCCGATGTGGTCCACTCTCCGCCGTGATTGAATAGGAGCCGATGGCTGAAATACCACCGCCACAGTACCCAGCCACCTGTCAATTTAGCCCCCGTCCGCCAGCGTAGACAAACGGGGGTTTTGAGAGACAAGGATGGGCCCGAGGGACGGCGCACAAAAGAGATGGGCGGCTGACCACCACTCAGGTGAAATTGAATTGGAAATCTTCCATGCCTCGTTAGCATGACAAAGGGCCGTGTGGCTTTAGACAAAGGCCCCCTTTTTAATGGAGAAAATCAATCTTTCTCTGGGCCCTGCCATTGTTCTCCCCAGCCAAACAGGTGTTCCTTCAATGGTCCTTAATCAAAAGTGTCAAAACAAATTTAGAAGTTATCTCTCTGTCTCTGCTACCCGCGAGTGTGTGTGTGCGCGTGTGAGAGAAAGAGAGAGAGAAAGTGTGTGTGTGTGTGTGTGTGTGAGAAAGAGAGAGACAGAGAGCGAGAGAGTGTGTGTGATGTGAGAGAGCGAGAGAAAGAGAGAGAGTGTGTGTGTGTGTGTGTGTGTGTGTGAGAGCGCGAGAGAAAGAGAGAGAGAGAGAGAGAGTGTGTGTGTGTGTGTGTGTGTGTGTGTGTGTGTGTGTGAGAGAGCGCGAGAGAAAGAGAGAGTGTGTGTGTGTGAGAATGTGGGAATCACTAAAGACAGGCAGGAGATGTGCCCATTCTACAGTAGGAGATTCCAGTGGCAGGAGTTTTATGATACAGACAGTTTCTGCCAGATCATGCACTCAGGCCCGATTGTGAACCTCAACAACCTCAAGAGACTTATCCAGCTCCACCCATGAATGTACACCACCCAAATGAGGGCATGGTACTTCTTCTGCATGAGCGAAGAATGAGTGGCTGCAGTAAACTACACTACCCATTAGGCACAGGGAGGTTTTTCAAAACTCCAAACCAACAACTTTGGAATGGACAAAATTGGCAACGGGAGGAAACTACTCTATGATTTAGCTCAATTTTGCACTTGAACCGAGAAAGTGCTGAAGTTAAACAATGTTGCCGTTTTAGCCATCCATTCACCTTGTACATGCAGCAGAACATTTAAATCTGAACTAGTATGAAATAAGTTTAAAAAATAATACACAGCCAACACAAATATGTAGAAACTAAGAAGGCTAACTGAGGTACTTTTTTGACACAATATTTCCTGCAAACATCCAGTTGAAATGACATTTCCATTCACTGCTTCCCCACTTTCTTTCCTGCTTGTCCTAGAGAATGTCCCAAACCTGAAATGTCTCAGAGGAAAAACTCTAAATTTGGTTTAATGGTGACCAGTGCCATGTTATTAGCATTCCTTCAGGAGAAACCATTGTCAAGAGACAGGCTGCTAAAATACAGACATCATCCTGATACAGGCCACTATAATACTAACAGCACCCTGATACAGGCCACTATAATACCAACAGCACCCTGATACAGGCCACTATAATACCAACAGCACCCTGATATAGGCCACTATAATACCAACAGCACCCTGATACAGGCCACTATAATACCAACAGCACCCTGATACAGGCCACTATAATACCAACAGCACCCTGATACAGGCTGCTATAATACCAACATCATCCTGAAACAGGCCTCTATAATACCAACAGCACCCTGAGACAGGCCACTATAATACCAACAGCACCCTGATACAGGCCACTATAATACCAACAGCACCCTGATACAGGCTGCTATAATACCAACATCATCCTGAAACAGGCCTCTATAATACCAACAGCACCCTGAGACAGGCCACTATAATACCAACAGCACCCTGATACAGGCCACTATAATACCAACAGCACCCTGAGACAGGCCACTATAATACCAACATCATCCTGAGGCAGGCCACTATAATACCAACAGCACCCTGAGACAGGCCACTATAATACCAACATCATCCTGATACAGGCCACTATAATACCAACAGCACCCTGATACAGGCTGCTATAATACCAACAGCACCCTGAGACAGGCCGTTATAATACCAACAGCACCCTGATACAGGCCACTATAATACCAACAGCACCCTGATACAGGCCACTATAATACCAACAGCACCCTGATACAGGCCACTATAATACCAACAGCACCCTGAGACAGGCCACTATAATACCAACAGCACCCTGATACAGGCCACTATAATACCAACAGCACCCTGATACAGGCTGCTATAATACCAACATCATCCTGAAACAGGCCTCTATAATACCAACAGCACCCTGAGACAGGCCACTATAATACCAACAGCACCCTGAGACAGGCCACTATAATACCAACAGCACCCTGATACAGGCCACTATAATACCAACAGCACCCTGATACAGGCCACTATAATACCAACAGCACCCTGATACAGGCCACTATAATACCAACAGCACCCTGATACAGGCCACTATAATACCAACAGCACCCTGATACAGGCCACTATAATACCAACAGCACCCTGATACAGGCCACTATAATACCAACAGCACCCTGATACAGGTTGCTATAATACCAACAGCACCCTGATACAGGCCTCTATAATACCAACAGCACCCTGAGACAGGCCACTATAATACCAACAGCACCCTGATACAGGCCACTATAATACCAACAGCACCCTGAGACAGGCCACTATAATACCAACAGCATCCTGAGGCAGGCCACTATAATACCAACAGCACCCTGAGACAGGCCACTATAATACCAACATCATCCTGATACAGGCCACTATAATACCAACAGCACCCTGATACAGGTTGCTATAATACCAACAGCACCCTGAGACAGGCCACTATAATACCAACAGCACCCTGATACAGGCCACTATAATACCAACAGCACCCTGAGACAGGCCACTATAATACCAACAGCACCCTGATACAGGCCACTATAATACCAACAGCATCCTGATACAGGCCACTATAATACCAACAGCACCCTGATACAGGCCACTATAATACCAACAGCACCCTGATACAGGCCACTATAATACCAACAGCACCCTGATACAGGCCACTATAATACCAACAGCACCCTGATACAGGCCACTATAATACCAACATCATCCTGAGGCAGGCCACTATAATACCAACAGCACCCTGATACAGGCCACTATAATACCAACAGCACCCTGATACAGGCCACTATAATACCAACAGCACCCTGATACAGGCCACTATAATACCAACATCATCCTGATACAGGCCACTATAATACCAACAGCATCCTGAGACAGGCCACTATAATACCAACAGCACCCTGATACAGGCCACTATAATACCAACAGCACCCTGAGACAGGCCGCTATAATACCAACAGCACCCTGATACAGGCCACTATAATACCAACAGCACCCTGATACAGGCCACTATAATACCAACAGCACCCTGATACAGGCCACTATAATACCAACAGCACCCTGATACAGGCCACTATAATACCAACAGCACCCTGAGACAGGCCACTATAATACCAACAGCACCCTGATACAGGCCACTATAATACCAACAGCACCCTGATACAGGCCACTATAATACCAACAGCACCCTGATACAGGCCACTATAATACCAACAGCACCCTGATACAGGCCACTATAATACCAACAGCACCCTGATACAGGCCACTATAATACCAACAGCACCCTGATACAGGCCACTATAATACCAACAGCACCCTGATACAGGCCACTATAATACCAACAGCACCCTGATACAGGCCACTATAATACCAACAGCACCCTGATACAGGCCACTATAATACCAACAGCACCCTGATACAGGCCACTATAATACCAACAGCACCCTGATACAGGCCACTATAATACCAACAGCACCCTGATACAGGCCACTATAATACCAACAGCACCCTGATACAGGCCACTATAATACCAACAGCACCCTGATACAGGCCACTATAATACCAACAGCACCCTGATACAGGCCACTATAATACCAACAGCACCCTGATACAGGCCACTATAATACCAACAGCACCCTGATACAGGCCACTATAATACCAACAGCACCCTGAGACAGGCCACTATAATACCAACAGCACCCTGATACAGGCCACTATAATACCAACAGCACCCTGAGACAGGCCACTATAATACCAACAGCACCCTGATACAGGCCACTATAATACCAACAGCACCCTGAGACAGGCCGCTATAATACCAACAGCACCCTGATACAGGCCACTATAATACCAACAGCACCCTGATACAGGCCACTATAATACCAACAGCACCCTGATACAGGCCACTATAATACCAACAGCACCCTGAGACAGGCCGCTATAATACCAACATCACCCTGATACAGGCCACTATAATACCAACAGCACCCTGAGACAGGCCGCTATAATACCAACAGCACCCTGATACAGGCCACTATAATACCAACAGCACCCTGAGACAGGCCGCTATAATACCAACAGCACCCTGAGACAGGCCACTATAATACCAACAGCACCCTGAGACAGGCCACTATAATACCAACAGCACCCTGATACAGGCCACTATAATACCAACAGCACCCTGAGACAGGCCGCTATAATACCAACAGCACCCTGATACAGGCTGCTATAATACCAACATCATCCTGATACAGGCCACTATAATACCAACAGCACCCTGATACAGGCCGCTATAATACCAACAGCACCCTGATACAGGCCACTATAATACCAACAGCACCCTGATACAGGCCACTATAATACCAACAGCACCCTGAGACAGGCCACTATAATACCAACAGCACCCTGATACAGACTGCTATAATACCAACAGCACCCTGAGACAGGCCACTATAATACCAACAGCACCCTGATACAGGCCACTATAATACCAACAGCACCCTGATACAGGCCACTATAATACCAACAGCACCCTGATACAGGCCACTATAATACCAACAGCACCCTGAGACAGGCCACTATAATACCAACAGCACCCTGATACAGGCCACTATAATACCAACAGCACCCTGATACAGGCCACTATAATACCAACAGCACCCTGAGACAGGCCACTATAATACCAACAGCACCCTGATACAGGCCACTATAATACCAACAGCACCCTGATACAGGCCACTATAATACCAACAGCACCCTGATACAGGCCGCTATAATACCAACAGCACCCTGATACAGGCCACTATAATACCAACAGCACCCTGATACAGGCCACTATAATACCAACAGCACCCTGATACAGGCCACTATAATACCAACAGCACCCTGATACAGGCCGCTATAATACCAACATCACCCTGATACAGGCCACTATAATACCAACAGCACCCTGATACAGGCCACTATAATACCAACAGCACCCTGATACAGGCCACTATAATACCAACAGCACCCTGATACAGGCCACTATAATACCAACAGCACCCTGATACAGGCCACTATAATACCAACAGCACCCTGATACAGGCCACTATAATACCAACAGCACCCTGATACAGGCCGCTATAATACCAACAGCACCCTGATACAGGCCGCTATAATACCAACAGCACCCTGATACAGGCCACTATAATACCAACAGCACCCTGAGACAGGCTGCTATAATACCAACAGCACCCTGATACAGGCCACTATAATACCAACAGCACCCTGATACAGGCCACTATAATACCAACAGCACCCTGATACAGGCCACTATAATACCAACAGCACCCTGATACAGGCCACTATAATACCAACAGCACCCTGATACAGGCCACTATAATACCAACAGCACCCTGAGACAGGCCGCTATAATACCAACAGCACCCTGATACAGGCCACTATAATACCAACAGCACCCTGAGACAGGCCACTATAATACCAACAGCACCCTGATACAGGCCACTATAATACCAACAGCACCCTGATACAGGCCACTATAATACCAACAGCACCCTGATACAGGCCACTATAATACCAACAGCACCCTGAGACAGGCCGCTATAATACCAACAGCACCCTGAGACAGGCCGCTATAATACCAACAGCACCCTGAGACAGGCCACTATAATACCAACAGCACCCTGATACAGGCCACTATAATACCAACAGCACCCTGATACAGGCCACTATAATACCAACAGCACCCTGATACAGGCCACTATAATACCAACAGCACCCTGATACAGGCCACTATAATACCAACAGCACCCTGATACAGGCCACTATAATACCAACAGCACCCTGATACAGGCCACTATAATACCAACAGCACCCTGATACAGGCCGCTATAATACCAACAGCACCCTGATACAGGCCACTATAATACCAACAGCACCCTGATACAGGCCGCTATAATACCAACAGCACCCTGATACAGGCCACTATAATACCAACAGCACCCTGATACAGGCCACTATAATACCAACAGCACCCTGATACAGGCCACTATAATACCAACAGCACCCTGATACAGGCCACTATAATACCAACAGCACCCTGATACAGGCCACTATAATACCAACAGCACCCTGATACAGGCCACTATAATACCAACAGCACCCTGATACAGGCCACTATAATACCAACAGCACCCTGATACAGGCCACTATAATACCAACAGCACCCTGATACAGGCCACTATAATACCAACAGCACCCTGATACAGGCCGCTATAATACCAACAGCACCCTGATACAGGCCGCTATAATACCAACAGCACCCTGAGACAGGCCGCTATTTTTGGTTTTTTGTTCTTTTGTTTTGTACTTTTTATTCTGGTCTCGTTTTCACTCCCATATGATGTTCCCTGACAGGCCTGCGGAAACGGTGGTACGTGGTCGTGTGCTTCCTGGGCTGTTTTCTCCCTTCTGCAAACACAAAGGAGAAAAGGACAAGCAGCGGAAGCAAACCCATAATCCCTCTCTGCTGGGTCAGCAACTCATTTTATTTTAGTACGATACAAAAAATAAACAGTAAAAAAATAGATAAATAAATAAATCTAACAAGAAAAAAAAAGAGAATCAGCATTTGTAATTAATACAGAAGTAGTGGTGATGTGTGTGTTTGTATGTGTGCGTCTGTGCATGCATCTGCATGTGTGCGTGTGTGTAGGCGCGTGTGTGTGTGTGTGTGTGTGTGTGTGTGTGTGTGTGTGTGTGTGTGAAACAAAACATGGAACCAAACTTTCTTCAGATATGCTGTTGATTCAAATAAGCAATCCTAAAAAGTTCCTTAGAAATGTTTCCTACTAATGTTTATACTATAGTTTGTACAATTTTGGTTGTAGAATTATCTTGCAGAGTACTAGCACGGAGTAATAGCATTCAACACCAGTCAATCACACTAACAGCTATGCCACAATAAGTGTGCCTGTGTGCATGTTTGTGTGTTGCATGTGTGTATTTTTGGAGACGAACTCAGCACTTGCTCCATGGCCTCCTATATTTCTCCTTCACAAACAGACACAGATGGACAGACACATACACACACATGCACAAAGTGTGTATTTGAACAATGCAAGGTTTCAGAATTAACTAAATAAAATGGTAAAATAAGACTACAATACAGAGGCCTGTATTTTTTTCATTTATTTGGTTGCTTGTTTGTTTTTTTGTTTTTTTGAGAAATTATGTCATTATTGGTGGAATGCCGTAAAGTATTAAATCCCCCCAGAACAATCCCAATGTCTCCAGACAGAAACCTTGCTTGAAAGCTGTTCCTTCTGATAAGGTAATTTGACATTTATCTGGAACCTGCAGAAGTATATTACCATTGCAACAATGTAAGCCTCCTAATCCTTGCAGTCTAACAAACATCTTCTACTTTCCATAAACGGGTATGGAATCAGGTTCATGGGGTGTTGATACTCAAGGTCTCAGACAGGGTGACACCCAATGCACGATGGGTAATTTCCAGGAACAGCACTATAACTCCCTCTACTCAGTGCTCTCCAACATTCCTTAACACCAATCCGTTATACAGCATGAGAGACTACAAAAGGTGGGTGTGGGGGGACTTATTATTTTTAATGCTGAAAACAAATGCGAGCATTTTGGTGTGGTCCCCAGAGTGGGCTTCTTGTCCAGCCCCCCTAGCATTTAACATGCAAGCAGGTTTATTTATAAAATATGTCATTGAAAAAAATACCATTAAAAAACGAACTCGCAGCAATATGGGAAAATGAAACTAAATGTCCAGTACCTTTCTTAAAAAATGAGAGGGAGAAGACTGGAGGATGTAGGGGGAATGAAATAACCATAGATTCTTGGTAAGGGGAGCATGGAGACTCAATTAGTGCATGGGGAATTGTGATTGGGCCATGACACTAAAGCACATGCTAAGTCCCACTTGATTCGATGGTGCGGTTTGTCAGAATTTGATTCAAAATGGTGGCATCGTAAGTCTGACGCAGCTTGTTTCCCCATTGGGTATATTTTTTGGCAGACGTAGAGGTAGGCAATTTAAATATTCTATGAATAAGTCACTTAAATTGCATTCAAATGCTACTGTGAGGCCAATTTAGCTTGTTGTGGTTTCTGTAGAAATTAAAATTAAAAAATTAAAAATTAAATTAAATAAATTAAAATAAAAAAAAGGAAAAACTCATCATGAAACTCATCTTTTTTTTCCATTCCATGTTTACTTCATAATCAAAAATAAGATGTTGGAAGATTAAACTGATTATAACATTCCAGAGAAAACAGTGCATCCTCATGAAAATCTCTCAAATGCCTGAATCGTAAATGTTTACTTTTGTGGATGACATCAGACCATCTCCAAGCCTTTTTTCTTCCCGAAGTGACCAATGATATTCAGAAAATTACATTAGTGGGAAAAGTGAGCATTAAACAGGAAATGAAACAATGGTAATTTGTCATGCATTTCTCAACACAATGACAAATACGTTTATTAAATAACAGTGCAAGGCAAACGGATACATTCTCCGCACCCCCCACCCCCAACAGTTTGTCAATGCCCTGCCAAGAAACAGTGCCTTCTGAACAGCCCTACTCACAACATTCCAAACGCAATTGAGTAGCCTCTATCGAAATTCCCTCAGGCACTTGCATATTAAAAAAATACTAAAAACATCCAAATGCCCAGTCCTATTTGCCATTAAACAGTTTGTATTAAAAGTAACTTTACTAGGACCAAGCTTTATAATATTAAAGATTCCATTAGGCTCAGATAACTTAATGAAACTCAATGGACAAGAGACTTTACCTTTTATCATCCAGACATGGTTCTGGCTAACTGCAAACAAACAGCTCCGATAGTGAAGATATCACATAATAATAAAAAGAGAATATGAAAATTGTGGGAAATTTGCAAGAAGTGCAAACAAGTCCTTATGCTTTTACAGTATCTCTCAAAGTGCCTCACTAAAAGACACAAAATGGACAGAGTCCAATTATTCAAATGAAGGCTCCCTTTTACCGGCAGTCAAAAAAACGAAAAAAAAACAAACAATGATGTGCGTTTGGATTCTGTAAGTAAGCAGGGATGGCTTAAGGACAAACAATATGCTGCTGGAGCAGTATTTTGATGGAAAGGCAGCATTTATAGGGCTGAATTTGCAGTACAGAGAATAGGAGCTCTACTGGGGCAGTATTTTGATGGAAAGGCAGCATTTATAGGGCTGAATTTGCAGTACAGAGAATAGGAGCTCTACTGGAGCAGTATTTTGATGGAAAGGCAGCATTTATAGGGCTGAATTTGCAGTACAGAGAATAGGAGCTCTACTGGGGCAGTATTTTGATGGAAAGGCAGCATTTATAGGGCTGAATTTGCAGTACAGAGAATAGGAGCTCTACTGGAGCAATATTTTGATGGAAAGGCCACATTTATAGGGCTGAATTTGCAGTACAGAGAATAGGAGCTCTACTGGGGCAGTATTTTGATGGAAAGGCAGCATTTATAGGGCTGAATTTGCAGTACAGAGAATAGGAGCTCTACTGGGGCAGTATTTTGATGGAAAGGCAGCATTTATAGGGCTGAATTTGCAGTACAGAGAATAGGAGCTCTACTGGGGCAGTATTTTGATGGAAAGGCAGCATTTATAGGGCTGAATTTGCAGTACAGAGAATAGGAGCTCTACTGGGGCAGTATTTTGATGGAAAGGCAGCATTTATAGGGCTGAATTTGCAGTATAGGAGCTCTACTGGAGCAATATTTTGATGGAAAGGCCACATTTATAGGGCTGAATTTGCAGTACAGAGAATAGGAGCTCTACTGGAGCAGTATTTTGATGGAAAGGCAGCATTTATAGGGCTGAATTTGCAGTACAGAGAATAGGAGCTCTACTGGGCAGTATTTTGATGGAAAGGCAGACTGGAGCAATATTTTGATGGAAAGGCCAAATTTATAGGGCTGAATTTGCAGTACAGAGAATAGGAGCTCTACTGGGGCAGTATTTTGATGGAAAGGCAGCATTTATAGGGCTGAATTTGCAGTGAATTTGCAGTACAGAGAATAGGAGCTCTACTGGAGCAGTATTTTGATGGAAAGGCAGCATTTATAGGGCTGAATTTGCAGTACAGAGAATAGGAGCTCTACTGGAGCAGTATTTTGATGGAAAGGCAGCATTTATAGGGCTGAATTTGCAGTACAGAGAATAGGAGCTCTACTGGAGCAGTATTTTGATGGAAAGGCAGCATTTATAGGGCTGAATTTGCAGTACAGAGAATAGGAGCTCTACTGTAGCAATATTTTGATGGAAAGGCCACATTTATAGGGCTGAATTTGCAGTACAGAGAATAGGAGCTCTACTGGAGCAGAAAGGTTAGTTGTTTCCCCATCTCCCTGGGGCTCAGGAAGGCCAGGTTAAAAGGTGCCGCCCCCCCCATTAAGACAGATACGTAGCACTGTGCTGCACATTCTCCAGCACTACCCACAGCTATCTGTAAATAATTCTAAACCAATAACAAGTCTTTAACATATACAGCATGTTATATACATATGCGTGTGTGTGTGTGTTGGTGTGTGTGTGTGTACACACACACACATACAACACACACAGCTCTGTTTGGAGAAGCCACTTACTGGCCGACCTACTGCTCGGATTAAGGATAGTTCCTGCTCTGTCTGCCAGCTGATCGATGCCAAGCAGAAAATCCCCTCACGAATCTGCTCTAGAGGTCCCTTCCCCTGTCTTTTAGAGGTGGATCAGTCCTCCATAAACATGGCCTGAGATTCCACACACTGTCACTCACCCGAGGGCCAAGGCTACTGCACCTAGCGTCGCTAATCATGCACGACGCACATCACAGTCGCTCACTGAGAAATGACTTTAGCCCCCCCCCCCCACTCCCAACATGGTGAATCAACGCAGAAAACACAACGCAGCCCTGCTGATTCAGTGACCGCATTGGTCAGGAGATTTGTAACTGCGGTTAAGGAACATTTGAGGGATTTGCTTCTTGTTTTCGTCATTTTTTAAACCGGTGGATACATTTTCCGAATCCCTTGGCGAGACATAACAGGATATTCAAATAAACCTTCATTGGATGTTGGCGCCATCGGCCTCATTCCAGCACAAGCTCTTATTTATCTCTCTGCGTTCAGAGGTTGTTATCAACACTACTGTCCTCTCGCAGCTACAGCCCATAAACGGTTGGTTTTTTTGTTCGTTTGTTTTTTGTTTTGGAGGGGAAGTATATCAGTGCTGCACAGGCTCATGGACTCAGGACTCGGCTTTGGTTTAGGTACTGTTCATTTCTACCTATTCAGTTTTTATTGTTTCCTTCAGGAAGGTTACTAAACACCCATATCTGGATGTGCCGGTCAAATCGATTAGTTTTCAAATATTGCAAAAAGAGGCAGAAAGTACAATGTACCACCAAAAACAAGCCGAACACCCTGTGCCTGGCGAGAGGGGGGGGGGGGTTGGTAAGGACCAATCATAATAGTTTATATTCTCTGACATCCATTGAAATCAGAAAATATTTCTTTATACTTCTATGCAGGACTTGACTCACTAAAGTCCATCTCAGGCATCTATAGCCACTGTTAAAATGACACATCTAAGGGAACGCTCTTCAGTGACTCAATTCTTTTTACGTCTGCATAGACTTTATATGTTCTAGAGGATGTGAACAGCAGACCATACGATTATACACACACAAAAAATAAAAAAATCTCACACACGGTTTCTATCATTGAGAGAATAGGAGAGGACAGCCAGGACTGTGAATACACATTTGCTCACAGCTCAAAGCTTGTAGGAGCAATTTGTCAAATTCAGTCTCGCTGACCAAACTACATAAATGGACGGACGCCTCTGCAAAACAAGAAATCACTCCCGCCGACCGTCAAACTGGAGCTTTTCAGCCTCAATTAAGCAGAGCGAAGGGAGAGAAAACAATATTACCTGTCAATCAACGCACATCTCCTGGTGACGGCTGCCGAGGGTTTAGACGCAGGGGTGGGGGCAGCTGGTGATGACAGGGGAGACATCACGTCGATCCCTGACCTCCTGTCTGTCATAACCAGATGGCACCCCCCCCCCCCCCCCCCCCGGACAGGGAGACACCCCCCCACAGATGAAGAGGGAATGCCGACCGGCGTATACAGCGCCCGCCTTTTTCACCCTTCTGTGGGCCAATCGAATTAAAATGTAAAACAAGAGTCAAGGGGCAACGGTTCAGTCGGAAGTTGAAAGACAATTTTGACGGAGAACGTTTGGACAGAGGAGATATAAAAATGGCGGAAAAGATGCTGCTTACTTTAAACGGCAAACCTCTCTACTAAAATGATTTCTTCTGCTTATTGCGATCAGCAAAATGAGATTTCTTCTGCTAAATTAAACATTTTTTTTTTGCAAGGGGCAACAGTGTTGATTTTTGTCCCCCAATTGTTCTTCTTCTAATTTGTGTAAACTTATTAAGTGTATAGTATGTGCCTTCCCTCTGACTACAGAGATGAGTGCATCATTTTCTATACGGTCCTCGGTTCCTTGCGCCACCCTTTCTAAGGGGTATGTGGGTGTAGTGCATCTCACGGGTCTATGGTATTCTTAGGGTACAGTATGTAAAAGGTATAAATGTATTTAAATGGTATAAAATGACGAGACTTCTGATGAAGACCTATGGGCCGAAATCATAGCCATCATGGTTTAATAAAAACATCGCAGTAACTGTGTGAGATTTCATGATCTATTGACTTATATCTGGACATCTGGACTTATGCACCTTATGTAAATAACTACTTTTGTGTGTGCATTAATGTTCGTGTTCTCATGGGCTATTGGAGCGGTGCACATAATTTGGTTGCATTCCCCCTTTACAGGCACAGGGGGCGCTACACTGACCCGTTTCACTCTCATGCGGGCTCTGTGGAGACCAGCGCAACTGCTTAAATTTTGACAGGTTGCAGAAGTTATTTCTGTGTCCTCGGAAAACATTAAATACATGTTGAAATGTCACCCTCGCTTTGCATTCACGGCAGACATCTTTGATCTTCAGCGCTAATGAAACTAACATTCCTTCGAATGTCCCGGTTATAGCAGTGTCGCAGAGAGGCCAGATTAAATGACCACCTCTCCAAACAGCTATTTTACAGACCAGACATCTACGCACAGCCACTGAAGGAGTGAACGCTATTAAAAAAGACAGCGGAAATGATGCTAAGTGCACACATATGAGGTGGCCACATTGCATCTCCATTAACATGTTTTTGAAGTTAAAGTACCGAGGCTGCTGCAAATCCCAAAACCGCCCAACTTATCACCTGGAACCCTGCAGCGCCCCCTTTGTGGGTGTGTGGGAAGTAGCAGGGATGCGGAAAGAGAAAAACAGCATCTCTACAGCGGCTGAAGAGATGTTCTGCTGTATTATTCTAAGATAAGTCAGGTCCGGGTATAGCCCTGGTGGGTTGTCATTTATAGAAATATGTTTGTCCCTAACTGTGTGCAATGACACAAAGATAATCAGATAATTGGTGTCTGTATGTGCTTGAACACAGAAAAACATATTTGTGTACTTATATATATATATATATATATATATTACTAATGGGCTGAATCCTGCTGGTATGTCGCACAAACCAAACGGTGTGGAATATGTCCTCTGTCCACACAGTCAGGCCGGATGGAAACGTGCGCACCAAGAAAACAGTTTTTATTTATTTTTATTTTTTAATGCCGTGTCATTTGGGCACCATGGATAACCAATCAACTTTGGACAAAAATAAATGGGCGTAAAGAGGGATGGAGAAAATGGAGGGAAAAGAGAAAGCCCACAGATGGAGGTCTGTTCACTTTGGATACTGAACCCCCCCCCCCCACCCAATTCCCTTCCCCTAAAGGGCCTGTGATGAAACAGGTGCTTGTAAATTAATTAGCCTGATGAAACACCTTTAAATGAGCACCAATCACCCCCCCGCCTCTCCGCAGCCTCCCACCCCCAGGCCCTGGCAGAGTGCCACGCGAGCCCAGGAGGATGATGGGAGTTCAGTAAATATTGAGCTGTGGTAGTGCAAACAGTGCCCTGGCACCAGATGGCCGGGGGACGCCCTGGTACAGCCGACACTGACGGTTATTACCGGGGATATGATGACTTTACCTCAACGAGGCCTTCCCAGAGGGAGCCGGCGGTGGATTGGATGCCCCCCCCCCCCCCCCCCCCCACGTTTACCCCCCGCCCGCCCCAACCTCTCCACATATTTACCTACTAATTGAACAGCCCTTATTCCCCTGGTGAGAGAAGCAGGGGGGATCTACTCTGTCCGGCCCCAGTGCTGCCTGCACTGCTGATAGCTGGGTAATTGATTCCTGTAATGTAGGTTAAATGTGACACTTAGTGTTTAATGAAAATTACCCAGCCCCAAGCCGTTTATCAATTTCCCTCCACTCCGTCACATGGCAGCTTTCCGGAGGTTGGGGGGGGGGGGGGGGGGGCAGTGGTACAGGGGGGGCACTGGTTTGGAGTTTTTGTGGCACTTCCAGAAAGGAAATGAAGGGGTATAAATCTGGTGTATACCTGGACCCTCCCATACCCCCACCCCACCACCTACCTCCAAAAAAAGAGAAAAAATTGCCTGAAGTCAACAATATCCCATTAACCAAAGGGAATGAAGCATGTGGTTGGCAAGCAAAGCTCAAAAAGCACGCGGGCACAGTCTCTCAGCACTGCCATTATCTAATGCTCCGCCATTACACCAAGACATACAGGCAATTACGTATCATTATCTGTAGGGTTCAGGCATTCACAATAACTATCATTTCTTCTGGTGTAAAAAATAAACAAGGACTAGGGGTGTGTCGAAGAGGCAGCACCTGTACTTGAAACCCTATCTGTGCTCGGTCAGGGCTTTCGTAAAAGTATGAGTGCTTGAAAGCAGGAAAACCAGAGGTGTGCACACAAGAGGCTGCCAAAAACATGTTTATTCCTAAATTGAAAAAAAAAAAACATTCAAGCTAGAAACCAAACCTGAACACTTCTAAGGAAGATTATTAGAAATGCGGGTATGCTGGAGATGTTTAGGCACAATGTATCCGATTATCGTTTTGTACATTGAATCTGTGTTCATATGAATCTGTATGTCTGTTAAATAAAGAATATTCTTAAAAAGGAAGAAAAAAAAAGAAGAAAAAAAAAGGATAGACCACAGAGCCCCAACTGGACAAGAAAATATGGTCACCTCACAAAACTGTTTGAAAGGTCAACAGAAGAGAAGCCTACAGGCCATCTTTTTATTTTTAATTGGAAAGACAGGCAAAGGGCTTTTCACATAAGAGAGAGAAGAGGGGAGGGGGCGGGGGGGGGGGGGGTTGCACACAGATTTGTATGAAGATCATCAAGACTCCAAATTACGGCTTCCTCTCCGGTGTTTCAACTAATTAAAATGTCCTTTTAACCAGCGCTGAAATCGCATTAGCGGGCAGCTGTGGATGGATGTGTGGGGAGGCTCGGGGGGCCCCTCCAACACAACACTGCGCTCGCGGTGCCTCCTAAAAGACTCCTAATTACAGCCCACGTCACCCCCAGACAGCCGTCCTCGTCTGCGCCCGTCAACCTCCCTCTTATGACTGCCACCACCCCCCCCTCCACCACTCCTCCACCCACCCCCACTTAGCTAATTTCATTATTCACTTTCCTAATTAACATCACACAGGTGACCCATTAACGAGGACTCTCTGGTAAAGCCCTGCTGACAGGGGTTCTGCAGCTGGAAAGAAACTTGGGGTTCGCCACACAGCCGAGGGCGAAATCCGCAGGAAAGGAGGTGATCTCAAGGGATATTAATCTGCCGCCCCGGTCGAATAGTTTCCTAAGAATAAATCTTACAGCGGATTTGGAAATGCCTCCACAGCAGGGAGCCACAAGTGTTCATGGAGGAACCCAAGAGGCCACGCCCGAAAATCACCTGTGCTGTCCAACGTTGGCCGGGACGGACGCATCAGGAACACGGGGCTGGGAGCCGTATGATTAGGCCCAATGCTTTGACCAATCTGTCATTCATGGCGGTCACGTTCCCAGAATAAGCATTTTAAACTAGCCCTGTGAGGACCCTTCTAACCACCATTCATTTCCAGAGTGTTCATTTTAGGCTGTAGAAAATGCACATTATGACCATTATCTGTTATACAAATGTGAATATTTTATGTGCACATTTATGAATGTAGACGTAACATAAAAGGAATCCTTTTTCAATGTTTTTAATGTTTAATTGACGAGAGTGAGACACAATGTGAAACAATCAGGCTACAGGTGAATTATTACTTCTCACAATAAAATAAAAAAATGAAAGAAAAAAAACACGCCAGAAAGAAGCGCGCGCACACGCACGCACGCACCCACACACGTGCGCACACTGTGTACACAGGTGTGTTTGTGGTAGTGTTTTTGTATTTATTTATTTTTTAAACTATGAGTGGGGTGGGTTCAAAAGGACTTGCACACAATCTCGCGCTGTGAAATCAGTGGAATTGGATCACCTCCTGGCTGATCTCCCAGCGATGTCCAATATTCCCTGCGCCCGTCTTTGTGCTCTCTGATATCAGGGTGAACATTTGGAGCAACCCCCAACACCCCCAACCCCCCTCCCCTAAGCACAACCGTACTCTCTTTCAAAATTCACCACCCACCCATCAAGGGTGTTGCGCTCTCCTCTTTCTAAAAAAATCTACATAATTTCTTGCCCTGACATCTTTCACCACCAGTGTATGATTAAAACCAAGGGGGAAAAAAATCCTCTCTTCTCCTCTCCAACTCCTCAGGAGAAAGACACCTCTCTCCCAGTCCCTCAGCCCCCCCCCCCCCCCCTCTTTTCAGCTCCCTGCCACACAAAACCCATTTTGAAATAATTGCAAAAAAATTGCTGATGAATTTTTTTTTAAAAAGGTAAATTGCACCCAACAGCATTTCTTTACAAGTAACAGGTCAATATATTTTGCAGACGCACTCTTTCTCAGACCCCCTCTGGGAATGTTCACACCACTTCCGCTCGCTGACTGTGGTTCTGTCCTTCTCACCACAAAACGACCCCCATGTCTGTGCCATCTTGTATATACCTTCGCACACCACTGAAAGGGTGTGCAGCGTTTATTTCATTGTATCACTTGTTCAAGGCAAATTCACATCAAGTTACAGTCAGGCAAAACTCACACAACATCTCAGGTCAGATCAGGATTCAGTCATGCAACAGAATATATTGGATGTTGTGTTGTACTCCTGACAGTAGCAGATTGAGGCAAACAAGAATTGGGCCTACAATGCTGATGGCACCACTACAACCATCTCCTATTCCATTTTTTACTGTACGCTATACTGGACTGTCACCTAAACTTCTGCCTGTTGGTTTTCACACGTGACACCTTAAATCAATTCTAAAAATGCCATTGTACATTCAGTGGTATCCTGAGAAGCAGTTTTGAGGAGATCTATTAGCTGGTGTCAGAAACACCCACTATTTAAACCCACACTGACAATGTCCTCTGTGGCAACTTTTCCACCACTAAATGTCCTAACTGGTAATGGAAATTAATGCAAAGTAGATTACATTTCACACAGCAAAAGCTTGATCTCCAGGAACTGAATTCAGTACGCTACAATCTCATGTCCCGCCGCGTGTCCACGCGCGGTGACTTGGGAAAAGCATCTCTCCATGGTGACGGTTTGTCTTTCAGAACGGTTTCCGATTTGCGGAGACAATGACGCGATATTTAGCCGAGGCCGAGTGTTTGCACAACTACTCCGTCTCCGCATCGGCATTAGCATATTCGGGGCTCTTTCTTTGTTTTACGTTGACCTGTATAATAAGTGTCACATTAGCAACACAACAAATCAAACGTGTGTTAATTTCCCTCGCTTTACTCCACAGCTGCTGGCATCATTGTGTCACCAGATTTTAATTAATATGATAAGTAATACTCGCTAGGTGCAGTCTGTTTTCCTCTCCTGTTTTTTATAATCTGCACAAATTTGAAATGGGGGATGGGGGAGGGAGAGTTTTAAGAAAAGGGAACCCAGAATCTGAAATGGCCTAATATTAATTTGGTTAGCAGTTCAAGAGGAAAAAAAGAAAAAAAAAGATGGCAGTGCCAGTTTGCTTTCATAATTTGGTGCCTTATCAGAAAGTCTTTCCATTTCCTGTAATGAGAGAAATATGCGCAACAATATAAGCTACTCTTATTAATCTAATAGAATTTAAAGATGGCACAGTGAGTCTTTCAGACGATGTAAATGCTCTCACTGGTTTGCGATTCAGCTCGAGACGCTCACACCCTCCCCCTTAATGAAGGCCTTGAGATGGTTGAACTAAGGAGATGGGGTCACGTGCTGCGGTAATTAATCAATGGAATATTCTCAATGTTTCCTGCACAGGTGCGCCGAAGCAGGGAAGTCTAATTTGCCCATTCTCAGCTAAAACGGAAGCTTTTCCTCCACAAGGACACACACAGCTCACAAGGAGCACCAAATTTTCTTAGAGTTGCACCAGAAATACAACTTGTCAAAAGAGTTGATGAGAAACTAAATGGCCGCGTTTGCACAAACAGTCAGAGGGTAAGTGTGATCAGGAAAAAAGAAGAAGCCCTTTTGCTCAATTCAATTGCAGTTTGATGGGTATTTAAGTAAGGCTCATAAAATGTCAGCTGCGTATTGCCATTCCTCCCAATGCATGTCACAAGCGCCACCTAGATGCTGCAAGTTGAAGCGCACCTGACGGAGGTTCTTCAGAACATGTCCATAGATACGACCATCTCCCAGATTCACCATCCATGATAAAAAATGTCAAATGACAAACTGCAAAGAGTCCAAATATGCATGAATTCATATGTTGTGTGAAATGTACATCAGCAGACTATGGTACCAGTACTACCCTATTTGGATAGAAACAAATTATACTCATTTTGGTACTTTCTCTTCTCTGTTTAACCCACAAAATTCTGACAGCACAGCAGTGCATTAATTAGTCCGAAATCTGTGATAGTTTGAACAGTTAACCCATCTTATCAACCATTTGCATAATCTTTAAAATTTATATAAAATTACTGAGTGTTACCTGCAATACTTTCCCTTTTTATACTGCTACTTTAAAGAACACCTACATAATGTAAGGTATAATGTAATCTAAGGTATGTTTAACATATCACTCATTTTCTAAAACCATGATATTTTGACCACAAAGCCCTTAATCTGTTCAAACTGTCCACCCAAACTGTGGCTGTGTACATCCTATTCCCTCCCAATCGGGAATGTCCAACTGCCTACAATTACAGCCTCGTTTCATGTGCGAACCTCCCTGCCAATTACGGGGAGCTGGAACACCCGCGGTTCTCCTCCAAAGACATGTGCCATCCTGCAGCTGCTCGTTTTTGCGTTGCAAACCGGTGCTAAACTCGCACAGAGCGGTGTCAGAGGAGGAACTTTTCATACGGGGTTTTGACATGCTCATCGGCCAGCGGCGGTCGCCCGAGAGCGATGAAACGCGGACCCCTGTGGGGCTACCTGCCACAGTCAGCACTGGCATGGTCCGGATTCGATCCGAGGCCGTGAGGCTCATCCATCCACCGCGGCGTGGCACCTTAACCAAATGAGATTCAACCCTTCTTGAAGGATGCTGAAGGCCGGTACGTGTCCGTTAAATTTTAAACATTAGTGAAGAATTCAGCGGGTCACTGGGTGGCATACGTGCTCATCAAACACGGCAACATTTTCAGTAAGTAATGAAGAGTGTGAAAATGACACTAGAGTGGACACGCAGGGTGCTCGGAAAGACGAGGAGAGTGCCTGAGGCGTGGAGATCCACCTCTCCTCTACGCACAAGCGTGAAAACCAAGCGCTTCGGTGCAAACACGCCGTGGCAATCGCGGCGAAACGTTCGACCATCTGCCCCGGACGGGAGATAAACTGATAAGAGTCACTCGATGGTGGGAGCGGGCACTTCTGTCCAACAGCTGCAATTATCAAACTCTACATAAACTACTATTGATCTCTGCTCAGGTGGGATGATAACAAGGCATTTTCCACTTAGCACAAGTGCTGTTCCCTCACAGTCCTCGGCAAAAGAGTGGGGGGGGGGGGGGGGGGTGTTCAAACACACAGCCTCCTATGTAAATATCGGTGTGGGGTGGACTTGGTTTCACACGCAAGTGGAAGGTTTTGCGTGCGCGTATAGTGCGTGTAGTGCATGTACTGTGAGTAGTGTGTGTGTGTGTGTGTGAGTGTGTGTGCGCATACAGAGAAAGGGGTAATAGCTCTCAATGGGGCAAAACAGATGAAGTCAACACGGGAGCGCAACCGTGTATGCAAACAATTATGTATTTATCAATGTTTATGCTCATAAATGTACATTTCTTAGTGAACAACATGTTCACTCTGCACAAAAAAATGACGAGAGCCTAGACTGCCATTCACCATCCATGAGAAAAAATGTCAAATGACAAACTGCAAAGAGAGTCCAAATACGTATGAATTCATATGTTGTGTGTAATGTACATCAGCAGACTGTGGTACCAGTACTACCCTATTTGGATAAAAAATAATTATACTCATTTTGGTACTTTCTCTTCTCTGTTTAACCCACAAAGTTCTGACAGCACAGCAGTGCATTAATTAGTCCGAAATCTGTGATAGTTTGAACAGTTAACCCATCTTATCAACCATCTTATCTTTCCCTTTGTATACCGCTACTTTAAAGAACACCTACATAATGTAAGGTATAATGTAATCTAAGGTATGTTTAACATATCACTCATAGAACAGCCATTACTGTAGCAGTGATACGCATGCTAGAAGAGCCATTACTGTAGCAGTGATACGCATGCTAGAAGAGCCATTACTGTAGCAGTGATACGCATGCTAGAACAGCCATTACTGTAGCAGTGATACGCATGCTAGAAGAGCCATTACTGTAGCAGTGATACGCATGCTAGAACAGCCATTACTGTAGCAGTGATACGCATGCTAGAACAGCCATTACTGTAGCAGTGATACGCATGCTAGAACAGCCATTACTGTAGCAGTGATACGCATGCTAGAACAGCCATTACAGTAGCAGTGATAATCATGCTAGAAGAGCCATTACTGTAGCAGTGATACGCATGCTAGAAGAGCCATTACTGTAGCAGTGATACGCATGCTAGAACAGCCATTACTGTAGCAGTGATACGCATGCTAGAACAGCCATTACTGTAGCAGTGATACGCATGCTAGAACAGCCATTACTGTAGCAGTGATACGCATGCTAGAACAGCCATTACTGTAGCAGTGATACGCATGCTAGAACAGGCATTACTGTAGCAGTGATACGCATGCTAGAACAGCCATTACTGTAGCAGTGATACGCATGCTAGAAGAGCCATTACTGTAGCAGTGATACGCATGCTAGAACAGCCATTACTGTAGCAGTGATACGCATGCTAGAACAGCCATTACTGTAGCAGTGATACGCATGCTAGAACAGCCATTACTGTAGCAGTGATACGCATGCTAGAACAACCATTACTGTAGCAGTGATACGCATGCTAGAACAACCATTACTGTAGCAGTGATACGCATGCTAGAAGAGCCATTACTGTAGCAGTGATACGCATGCTAGAACAGCCATTACTGTAGCAGTGATACGCATGCTAGAACAGCCATTACTGTAGCAGTGATACGCATGCTAGAAGAGCCATTACTGTAGCAGTGATACGCATGCTAGAAGAGCAATTACTGTAGCAGTGATACGCATGCTAGAACAGCCATTACTGTAGCAGTGATACGCATGCTAGAAGAGCCATTACTGTAGCAGTGATACGCATGCTAGAACAGCCATTACTGTAGCAGTGATACGCATGCTAGAACAGCCATTACTGTAGCAGTGATACGCATGCTAGAAGAGCCATTACTGTAGCAGTGATACGCATGCTAAGGATGCAGTTTATGCTTTGCTCTGGTTCTCAGAGGAAACTTCCTGTAAGTATGACATTTCATCCATCCAAGGCCGCTCGCCCTATTCAACCACTGATCAGTATTTCAGAATTGCTGGTTTAAATCCTCGCCTTCACCGACTTGATGCGATTGGTTAGAAAATTGGTTATCCGAAAGCGGGTTCGTTTATCACCATGAACTGCACTGTGGTCGGAAGGCTTTAGGTTGAGAGTTATAAGCCTAGGCTGCCATCCATTTTGTTAAAAGATGCACCCTGGCACACTTACACTGACCGCTTCCACTTTGGGGGTATCCCTTTACAATCCAGTGCACACTGAGTGAGGTCCACTTTGGGGGTATCCCTTTACAATCCAGTGCACACTGAGTGAGGTCAAATCTGTTAACAATGCAAAACAGTACACGGAAGATCCTCCATTTTGTGGCAGGGAATGAGTCTACAAAACTGCAGACATCAGGCAGTGAAATTTCCCAGAATCCATAACTCTTTATTTCCTGTTACAAATTACCCTATCATCTCCCGTGACAAACAAAAATGGACACCATTTATAAGTGAAGTAGAGTTCGAAAAAAAAAATTATGTGCACATTACGGCAATCATATTACAGGGGTGTGCACTCCTGGCCATTATGGTGATACACAATCCAAAGGAACTGAAATGCCGAACACATAAAACTGCAACAGGCGTCTTCGTTGTTTCTAGCTTTTTTCTAAGTTTCGAGCGCAGAGAGCGGTCCGCTCCCTCCCTATCTCCTCCCTGCGATTAACGGATGTGTTATTTGAAGTGAAGACTGCAGGTGAAGTGTGTACGGGGAGAATATTTTGTGGATTGGACCAGTGCGTAAGGCGAGGTTTGAGTTAGCTTCAATGTCAGGGTTTGAGTAAGGGGCACAATTTCGGTTTACATTTGAAATAGCACATTAAGACAAACGGTTTGTGATAAAACAAATAAATAATAATAAAAAAACTGCACTAATTTCTGTAAAGGAAGCCAGCTTGAGAAGTAAACAGGGTGTGAAATGAACACCAGCCACATGCCAAATGCTGATAAAAATTTTGATTGTAGCAGCCACTTTGGCAGGCAACCAACCAGGTTGTGTTATATTGTAAAAGGTAATGTGGCTGATAAAATGTTGAAAATGGCTGGTGCTTTTTAGAATCCACAAGCCACTCTGGCCAGTGGGTCAAATTAATTTAATTCCCTGCCAGCAGGTATGGAGTTGTGTGTATTAGCCTACTCCCCGAAGCCCTCTGGAGAGACTAGAGACACACAAGTACAGTAATTAAACGGGCAAATTACTCTTAATACTGGGTGCTGAGGTTTGGACCTCTGGCTCAGACTGAGTTTAGGTAGTGTAACAGTTGAAGGTGATGCTGTTATAAGCTTGTGTTAGGAGATAGAGAAGACATTCTACTTGCACCTCACTTCCAAGGTACTGACTTCTTTGGCCTCTCCTAAACCCCCCCTCCACCCCACTCAACGCGACGTGGACGCCAGTGTACCCCTCTACAGCAACAGACCCCAACTGGGGTTGTGTGTGTCAAGTATTGTATTTAACTGACTAATTCCTATGTGGTAAACTGTAGACAAATAAGTGACGAGCCAATGATGTTCCTGGCCTTACAAATTTTATAGGTCATAAAGTACTATTTGAATTTAAAAATTTTCCGTACACATAACATATTAAAGCTGCTGTTGTTAGGAAGTTTACTCACCACCACAAGCCCGCAGCCTAAGACTTAATAAATCTGACAGAGTAATTGAGAAAGGGGCAGAAAAACCTGCTCAACCTGTAGCCGAGGAGAGCTACGTAGCCGTGCGCTGCATTCGTTAGCGTCACTTCATTGACTACCCCATGAAAGGAATGACAAATTAGCAATTCCGCATCCTATCGGCCCACATCACAAACCTCAGCAGATCTGTCCCCTCACCTCTGATAACTCAGGACTCCCTCCCCCCCCCCCCCACCCCCAATTCCCTGAGCCTCTTCTGTCCCATCAATAGGGCTTTAAGGGGTTTGTGTGCTAATCGCCAGCATCTTGATAAAAAAGCAAGGTTAATGGCTCCTGAAGGCATCGGGTGCAGGAGGGATCTTGATAAGCGTGGATCCTGCGTTATTGTGCTGCGTATGTCCATTTGCTGGTTGAGGATAGGACCGGGAAAGGAAGAAAAATCAATGTACAGAGCGAGTGGTCATGAGTCTCCCAAACTAATGCATAAAACGTCCCTTCACTTCCCCATTCAGGGCGTCCAGAGCGGGGGGAAGAAAATAAAACTGCTCCTTTGTCCCGCCCTGCCACATGCTCTTAGGATTTATGACGTCCAATTACAAAGGGCGTACCTCCTTCTGCTTTCCATTAACCTATCAAATTCTTTAGTGGTCGCCAATGAATAGGCTATCGAGGGTTTCTGTTTTTTGACAGACAAAGACATTATAGCCCCATACCTTCCACCAAGCAGTGCGGGTTTGTGTGTACGCGTGTGTGTGCGCGTCCCATCGCATCGCCTGGACTGAGCGGAGTAGTCAATGTTTAATTATCTTAATTATCTTAATTATCCTCACAATGCTGGTATCCTGCTTTCTGAAAAGAAGAAAAAAAAAAAAAAAGAAAAAAAATCTTTGAGTGAAAAAGTCAATGGGCCATTGTCCCTTTGGAGAATCAAAAGTACAATAACAGAGTTTGTCAGGGATGAATAACGACAACACAGGAATGACTGTACTCTGAGATGTGGTAAGTATGGTGGGGGGGGTACCGCAATCCCCATCGAAAACTCATATAATCCGAGATAAAAACCAACAAAGAAGAGAAGCTGGAGGACTGAGCCATGCACTTTACAAAGCCAGAGGGCAACAGAATAAAATTTTTGCGTGAGGGGTAAATTAGAGGTCCTAGTGCACTTATTTGGGATGACTGAACTGAAAAAGCCGTAACAGAAATGACTTGCTTGAGGCCCATATTATAAACCCTGAAACACTATCAAAAAAGGAAACTAAAAATCATCACATTGTACTACCCTTATAGCAGCTTGTCGTGAGCGATAAGTGGTGACAATCGTGGCTCTGATTCACATTATTTTCAACCAAAACACTGTATGAAACACTAGTTTTGCTTAATTTTCATTGCTGGTTGTTTAATTTGTTTCTACGGTGACAGAACCCCTTTGTTAAACCCAAAATATTGTCTTAACATGATTTGGCCCCTTTGCAGCACAGACCGAAGAAAGCAAATCACCTTTCAATCTCCAACACATACAGGGGGCACAGATGCTGATTTTAATGAGCTTCCATGCTTTACTCATTGATGCTTGCAAAAGCAAAATGAGCTGTAAACCCATATAGGCAAGGAATAGGTAGCTAATATTTTAGTTTGTTTGTGAGAATTCTTACCATCATCCTCCACCTATATATATATATATATATATATATATACACACACACATACTACATACATACATACAGATTTCATGTGTGCTCTTCAACATAGTAGCTTTTTCTTCTAATCAGTTTTTGACATCTTCAAAGCTACATAATAGATCCCTACCCCAGCCCACCTTTCCCACCCCACAGAGTGTTTCCAGTCTTGAGAGAGCATTATCACACCTTTACTAAAAAATTACACAGATTACAGACAGCCAGAAATAAAAACAATATTTATAACCACCAGGAGTTACATGAAAATGGTACACACAAAACAGCATGGTTCTTACACCTAACAACGATGATGGCAGATAAAATGGTTTACAAAGTATCCGAGGATCTAGGCCTTGAGGTTGGGGATTCACGTGGTTAGAAATCCTTGAAGCAACATCTGTCCAGAATGCACGTGTGGATGCTTTTGCTTTATTCATCTTAGCAGTGGACAACTCTAATATTACTATGTCTTGGAATAGTGCTAGCCACTGTTGCACATTAAGGGTATGCGGGGAAACCAGTGCTGAGCTATAATTTCCTTAGCGGTGGTTAGGCCAGCAAGCCAGCCTTTGTTTCTCAAATAAACCCTAATTTGGAGTCATCATTAAGTAATAGTACAATAGAGTACGGAAAAAAAAGACTGAAGACCGACTTGAACATTACATTACATTATAGGCATTTAGCAGACGCTCTTATCCAGAGCGACTTACACATCATTTATTTTGCATTTATACATAGTATCCATTGATACAGCTGGATATATACTGAAGCAATGCAGGTGAAGTACCTTGCTCAAGGGTACAACGGCAGTGTCCGACCTGGGAATCGAACCTGCAACCATGTACAGTGCCCTCCACTATTATTGGCACCCCTGGTAAAGATGAGTTAAAAGGGTTATAAAAAAATTCACCGTTTGGTGAATTAGCTTAATGTCACACTGAAGAAATTTGAAAAATCCAACCTTTAATTGAAGTTAATTTATTATGAGAAAACAAATATCCCTCATCAAGAAATAATCATTTTTAACAAAACCACGTGTGCCACAATTATTGGCACCCCTGCATTTATATATAAAATAAAGTAATCATTTTTTATATTTGGTTGCATATCCTTTGCATGCCATGACTTCCTGATGTCTGTGACCCAACAACATCAAAAGACTCTTGATATCTTATTTTCTGGTACTCTTACAAGCGATACTATAACCTCTCTGCATTTGACTGGATCTCTATGGGAATTGGAGGGTGGGACTAGATTTAGCTGTAAATTATACTAGAACAGTATGGAATACATGGTTGGTAAAATGGCTGTAAATCATCAAGGGACTGAGGTATCAAACGAGTCTTAAACCATCACTCTGCTGCCAGATATGCAGTAGATATGAGTGGATCACTTTAAGGGTTGTTTCTCCTGACAAATTTTCCTATTTAAAAATAAGTCAGAAGAAACCCTTCGAGTTATCCATCCATATCTACTGTATTTCTGGTAGCAGAGTGATGGTTTAAGGCTTGTTTGACACGTCAGACCATTGATAACGTAGAGCCAAATAGTCAACTGTGTGTTCCGTACTGTTTCGGTGTAATTTAAAGCTAAATATAGTCCCACCCCTCAATTCACATAGAGATCCATTCAAATGCAGATGTTAGTCTTTTATTGAAAATAAGATAGTCTTTTGATGTTGTTGGGTCACAGACATCAGGAAGTCATGGCATGCAAAGGATATGCAACCAAATATAAAAAATTATTACTTTATTTTATATATAAATGCAGGGGTGCCAATAATTGTGGCACACGTGGTTTTGTTAAAAATAATTATTTCTTGATGAGGGATTTTTTTCTCATAATAAATTCACTTTTTTTCAGTGTGAGATTAAGCCAATTCACCAAACGGTGAATTTTTTATAACCCTTTTTTACTCATCTTCACCAGGGGTGTCAATAATAGTGGGGGGCTCTGTACATGTTTTGATCAAATGATCAAGAGTTCTTGTGCCAATTATCTGTCTTCAGAGTCAAAAAACAAGATAAACAAAAAAAGGTAACAGTACAATGAATTTGAGGTATATTATGTCCCACCAATTCTGATCGTCTGGATGTTACCTTTTCCCAAAATTCACGCACGTTTTCACATTCCCAAATCATGTGTATAAGTGTACCGGTTTGCTGGTGTTCAATATGTAGGCGAGGAAGAATAAATAAATATTTGGCAGCCGTCTGTATTAGATTGTCTAGATTGAAACCAGTTGAGCCAGTCTATCTTCCTACAATCTATAAAGCCATTGCTGCCAAAGCTGAAACAGTATTCAACCAATCCCTTTATTTTCCACACACATGCAACGCACTAAGCACAACATCCAATAACTAATACATTCATACATACATGAGATTAGCAAACACAATCTGGTCTCAGCATAACTCTCCAAGCAGGGATAGGCCCAGAAAAATAATTAAATAATCTGACAAAACAATTTTTATAAAAACCAAAGATGTCATTGTCATGGTAAACTATACAGGGGTAGCAATTTGTGCAAATTGAGCAGGCTAATGGAAGTGTGGATGTGGAAGGAGTTATTTTCTTTCCTTTTTATTTTAAGTCCTCAGAATCAACACCGATGGAGAACCCAAATTTACTGCACAAGGTGTGGTTGTGACAATCTGGAATTACAGTCACTACAGGAGTGTTAGGTTGTTAGCACTATATTAAGCGTTCAAAGAAAAACATGAGAAATAATTTAAGCCATTCCGGTGCTAAACTTTGTAGCCAGTGAGCAATTTGCATTTCAACATAGAAAATAAGCAAGGGATAGCAGGCTGCAACCTGGAGACAAGAGCATAAAAGATATACTAATCATAGAGCTGTGCGTTACCTGTGGTTATGATTTACCAAGGTTGAGATTTAATAATCCACATTAAGGGCCCAAGACAACAGCAACACTTCCTCCTCAAGGAGTGTTAATAAAGACCAATTCCTACCATGTTGAAGACCTTCTGAGAACGGTATAAAATCTTCTCTTCTCAGACAGCACGTTGATTCTGTAAAGTGTCGCCCCACGTACTTCAATAGGGCATTCAGTGGAGACCCGGGTATGGAATGAACTGTCGCCAACTTGCCAGAGTGGCTGGTGGATTCTAAAACAGCACCAGCCATTTTCAACATTTTACCAGCCACATTACCCTTTACAATATAACACAACATGGTTGGTTACCATCTTACCAGCCAAAATGAAAATTACACCAGCATTTGGCTGGTGAACACACCCTGGTGACACACCCTCATTGGCTCTGAGCTGACTTGACTCCTCAGTGTAGTATACCTGCACAGTTCCGGTGTTGTTCATCCCTAAACAAACATATTCACGTTAAATATGAAGAGTTGCCCTCATTTCTTACACCAACGCACCGACTATTCTCAATTTCCACTGGCTCCACTACGATTTCTACAATCAGCTCATACACACAGAGAATGCGCATCACTCATGCAGTCAGCACAACTATCAATGCCAATGAAACAGAATGCCCTAAAATGAGTGTCGATAACTACACCCACACATTTACAGGTCTTTATATAGAATAAACAAAACACTATTACCTATCAATTATATGCAAACTTGGCCAGCCGGTATGTAATGGCCACAGTAGATTCAGACTATTGTGTATGCACAGATATCAGATTTTTTTTCTTTTTTTTATCACTGAATGGAAGTTAGGAACAGCACTACATCCAACCACATCGATAAGAAACACAATTTCCTGTGTGTAAAAGGGGTATTAGCAGAAACAAAAAATTATAAAAATGCAATTCCATTGTTTATGTTATTTCTATATTGTCTTTGACGAATGCAAGAACATGTACTGGAAATCCCAATTCATACTTGCTCACTCACTATATTTTGGAACAGTGCCCGTTATGGCTGCTACAAACCTCTGTAATTAGCTTTAGCCCACCTTGTTCAACAGGAAGTTATAACTCGTAATCAGATTGACAAATCTGAGTAACTGCTGTCTGAATATTGGCTCTCATAAAGCGTGCAGCAGGAAAACAACCTTGGCTGTGTGGTTAGTTTGGGAAATAACCATGTCATGGTAAACGTGGCTGTCTAAAACACCTGCTTTTCAAAGGTCATACAATTTTCACTCAAATGTAAGGCTTGCACACAATACTAGCTTTAGTGTATTCATTGTAATATTGTGTGGACTCAATTTACACAATCACCTCCAAAATGAATGCATTTATCCTAGTTATACATTAATACATATGCATGTGAAGACGTGTATTAAGGATAAAGACACACATTATCACCATCTCTGAGAAACAATTCTTAATTGTGATTTTCACCCACTACACTGGTGAGCAAATCCCACATGAGTTTCTGAAGTAAATGTGAGCCGGAGTGTTTAAATTTAGGACACTTTCAAATTCTATTGAGAAATTCGCTAAGGACGGGATGCTGGCTGAAGATACACGCGCTTAACTAGAATTTCCGCGCAAGTTAAGCGCCGTTTCCCCCCCCTGCGTGCATTCTTGCTTGGGTGACTTCAGTGGGAATATGATAGACGCGCACTTGAGCTGGAATCTCACCGAAAAGGTGTGTCCCGTTAAATTCCCATTTACGTGAATCCTGGCTGATGCGCTTTTTATATATAATGTTATCTACGCTCACTTTGCTCGCAGAAAAAGGTGGAATAAAAATGGTAACCCTTTCGCTCAGCACATGGAATTGCATCACAGTATATTTCCCCTTGAGGCTTTGTTCAAGACACGAAGACATAGAGTAGGCTATAAACAATTTTCAATTGCCTGAGTTAAATAAAATCAATGTAGGCTAATCGTTATAAAAACAGACCTTCTGACTTGCCTGTAAATCGAAGGATTAGCCGCACAATCTTCAGCTGAATACTCAAGCGAATGTTACTTATTTTAATTTAGTTTCCATATGCCAAATTGGGACGAAGAAATATAGGTAAGCCTATATTCAGTGCGACTCTGCATGGACTGCATTCAGAGGAAAGCGATGTCCTTAGCCAAGTGAGGATTCACGTAAATCCGGTGTAACTAGGGGTGCTAAAAAGTTCCTAAAGTCAGGATACCTACAGTAAACTATGTATTGCTCCAGATCCATCATACCAAACATGAGATCTGGGCATTATAACCTACACATACAAAAATGTTTAGAAAACATTTGCCCCTGAGGTAGGTCTAGCCTATCCCTTTTGAAACAAGGTGGATACTAAATTAAATTTCCTGGTTACGTATTTTTTACAATAAAATCAAACAAATGTGTAAAACTTTCATTCAACTAGGATGGAATAGAATACTTTGAATACATCTTAAATAAAAACTCATCCCAAATAAATGCATTTTGGAATATTTTCGTGGCATAGTCAAATGTAAAAAGTCAGAGGGGATCAATACTTTTGCAATCCCATTTGATTTAATAAAGTGATTGATGTTGCAAACAGACGAGAATTAATCTGGATGCCCAACATACTTGCTCGGCTTGCATTTTACCTGCAGCGGCTGTTCTCTAGAGAATATGCATGTATGAAGCTGAATTAAGCCTCATCTGCACCGCACGCATGTCGGCAACGATGCGCAAGTGGCACGAAAGAACACTGCTCGTGTGTCTACACCTGTTCCGTTTACTTCGCCTCTCGCAGTAAGTGAAATACGAGAAGTTTTTCCGGGCCGGTTCTAGGCAGACGACAAAGCGCCACAACGTCGGTCCGCAATCGCTAACTCGATAACTTTTGTTAGCCTATTGATATTGCATATATTTTCTTACAAAATTATCTACTTACAACATACTGAATGGAAATGGTATTTCAATCAGAATGTTTTAATGTCCTTGTAGGATAGCTTTCTGGATTGTCCAGCTCGTTCTCTCCTCTCAATTTTAATCCTGTAGCCTACATTAGCTAGGCTACTTACAACATACTCAATGGAAATGGTATTTCAAGCACTATGTTTTTAGTGTCGTTGTCGAATAGCTTTGTGGATTGTCCAGCTCTTTGCATCTCTCTCCCCCTCTCCATTTTAATCCTGTACTGTGGTAGATAATTTCAGAGCCGCCTTCTCCGTTTGCGCTCATGTTCTCTGAGCTTGTAAATCCTCTCCATGTCTAGCAGGTGTTTCCATTGTGTATTCGTGTGTTACAATAGGCCCCACTCATCGCTTCGGAAAACAGATTCTTGTCTTTAAAATGATCCTACGCAACATTAACGCAAGATTTGTCAGTATTTCAGATATTATATGCACTCAGTAGAGAGATTAGTGGTTCGGGAACTTTTGACAGCTCACATAGTAGAAGAGGGCATCTTGCGAACCTGAAATTACTGACGCACATCGTTGGAATAGCCTACATCTTATCCGTTGAAAATTAATGGGCGTTTCTACTGCATATTTTTCAAAATCACCCACCCCCTCCAAAAAATCGGATTGAAAAACCCCTGCCTTTTCCAAGGATTGAGTTGTATTTATCTCCTGCCAGGATAATTCGGAAATGAAAAAGATCGTCCTTCAGCCTATACATCAGATAACATGCATCCAGCATTTTAGAGAAAATTCGGCGCAACAAGCCGAACACGTGCAAAGCTGTGCTGCAGCAGGTCCGCACCACGCGCCGCTTTGCTGCTGGTCTAGACCACCTCATACACTATTACTTTGGGTAAACTTCACTGACGTTTGAACCACAAAATATACGAAACAGTGTAGGCTACATGGAACAGCCCTGAGCCCACATGTGGAACAATGAACATTTCGGAATTAGATCAAATATATCAGACCTTTTGAGTGGCTCACTGGCACAATGCATTTCATATGGATACATATTTAGTGAACCAAAATGTTTATAATTCAAAATTCACAAATAGAGTTAGAGTGTCCACCATAATTATCAGCGACCTAAAAGAGCAGGAGGTAAGTTTATTGTTTATCAAATGTCTTTATACTCATTTTTCTGAGCAAATTAGTTTAATTGTGATACCATTGATCAGAGCAAAAACAAATATTTAATGCAAGATCACTTATTTCAAAGATGTGCGTCACAATTATTGGCATCCCTGTATTTAGTATTTTGTGCACCCTCCCTTTGTCAGGATAAGAGCACTGAATCTTCTGCAATGTTTCATAAGGCTGGACAACACATGCAAGGGACCTGAGACCATTCCTCCTTACAGAATCTCTCCAGAGTCCCTGGTCATAGACTTTCCTCTTCAGTTCACCGCAAAGATCATTGTCCTGCTGGAAGATAAACCCATCCCACGTATAGCTTTCAGGCCGAGGCAGCCAGCTTTGGGTCTAAAGTGTCTTTGTATTTGATGGAATCTATGGTGCCATGTATCCCAACAAGATTTCCAGGGCCTTTGGAGGAAAAACAGCCCCACAATGTCAAAGATCCACCGCCATAGTGGGGATAAGGCTTTCTTCTGCATAACTATATGCCTCTTGGGAAAATATGTCTTTATTGGTTTTTTAAATTCATACCAATAAAACATTACACTGATAGACATTTTCATTCAACACACTTCATCACATTCAAATTCATAAAATCACATAAGTTAGGGGGGCATCTTGGGAAAAGCTACATTTTCGTCTCGTCTGGCCATAGCACTGAGTTCCAATCTAAATTCCGGTAACATTTAGCAAACTCCAGTCCAGGCACTTTCGTTTGTGGTATGATGACAGCAGAGGATCTCCTCTAGCAGGCCTGTGCTTCTCAATAGCTTTTTAACATAGAGGTGGTGTCTAATTGTACTTTTGGAGACTTGGTGACTACAGGATGCAACCAACTTCTGCAATTCTCAAACTGTGATCCTTGGAGAAGTGTTTGCCGCTTGAACCATCCTCCTCAGTGTACGTGGGGGCAAGCTACACTTGCGTCCTCTTCCGGGCAGGTTCAGCACAGCTGCAGTTTCTTTAAACTTCTTAATTATTGCCCTAATGGTGGAAATAGGCAGTTTCCGACATTAAGCCATTTCTCTGTAGCCTTTTTCTATAGCCATTGTGTGATTTATGACGGTCAATAAACTTTTGTCTCATTTCATTTGTGTTCTCTGATCTTCCCCATGTTGATGGACAACAAAGACAGTTTGGCCTCTGTGTCACCTCATATTTATACCCCAGTGAAACAGGAAGTTGAGCATGACCATATAATAGTTCCAAAAGCCTTGGGTGAGCTTAAAAAAAATATTTTTAAATAAAAAGTTAAATATGAATGGGAATATATTTAAATTAGTTTGTGTAACCATTTGTAGTGTTGCCAATAATTGTGACGTTTACTTTTTTGTTTTAAATAGAATTGTATTGTTTTGTTTTTTTCAATGAAGAATTTTTTTTTTTTCTTTTCTTTGAATAATTTTACCTACTAAATTACTTAGATTAGATGTTTCTCATATTTTGAGTGGAAGGTCATGATGATAAACAACAGACTTTAATAGCCTTTTTTGCTCATATTGTCCAGGGTTGCCAATAATTGTGGCGGGCACTAAGTTCCGCACAGTACTCCTGTTTTTTTATATACAGTATTCAAAGTATGTCAATGTCACTTTTAACCAAGGTGTATAAAACATTGAAGATAGGTGGAATAGTTTACACTCATCTTGGGCCATTTATTCAGAAATGGTTCTGAAAATGTTAGAGAGGCTGGGATAGCACTGTAGTACAGTGGTTAGGGAACTGGGCTTGTAACCCCAGCTGCGGGGCTGCCGTTGAACTTCACCTGAACGCTTCACCTGAATCGCTTCAGTAAATATGTAGCGCTATGGATTCTATGAAAAAATTTAATCTGTAAGTCTGCTAAATGCAACGTCTCAGTCAGTAAACATGGTCCTAATAAATGGAATACTGAGCTCAAATGGGTTGTTATCCAATAAGATTACTGCGCTATAAGAGGTTCCTTATTCTGCTCCAATAAGAATACAGAGCTGTAAGAGGTTCCTTATTCTGCTCCAATAAGAATACCGAGCTGTAAGAGGTTCCTTATTCTGCCCCAATAAGAATAGCGAGCTGTAAGAGGTTCCTTATTCTGCTCCAATAAGGATAGGGAGCTGTAAGAGGTTCCTTATTCTGCTCCAATAAGGATAGGGAGCTGTAAGAGGTCCCTTATTCTGCTCCAATAAGAATAGCGAGCTGTAAGAGGTCCCTTATTCTGCCCCAATAAGAATACCGAGCTGTAAGAGGTCTCTTATTCTGCCCCAATAAGGATAGGGAGCTGTAAGAGGTCTCTTATTCTGCCCCAATAAGGATAGGGAGCTGTAAGAGGTCTCTTATTCTGCCCCAATAAGGATAGGGAGCTGTAAGAGGTCTCTTATTCTGCCCCAATAAGAATAGCGAGCTGTAAGAGGTCCCTTATTCTGCCCCAATAAGGATAGGGAGCTGTAAGAGGTCCCTTATTCTGCTCCAATAAGGATAGGGAGCTATAAGAGGTCCCTTATTCTGCTCCAATAAGGATAGGGGGCTGTAAGAGGTCCCTTATTCTGCTCCAATAAGGATAGGGAGCTATAAGAGGTCCCTTATTCTGCTCCAATAAGAATACTGAGCTGTAAGAGGTCCCTTATTCTGCCCCAATAAGGATAGGGAGCTGTAAGAGGTCCCTTATTCTGCTCCAATAAGGATAGGGAGCTATAAGAGGTCTCTTATTCTGCTCCAATACGGATAGGGAGCTGTAAGAGGTCCCTTATTCTGCCCCAATAAGGATAGGGAGCTATAAGAGGTTCTTCTTTTGTCACAATTGTTGGCAAGTTGCCATATGCCTTTGACAGATAAATAACTGGCTTCAGAGAAAATAATACAGTGAGTGAGTGAACTGGCTTTTTCTTTCTTTTTTGAAGAGGAGGTGAATTATTGCCATTGAACATTGAGTAAAGCTGTAGTATACGTTGTAAGTATGCGTCTTGAAAAATGATATTTGGATGTCACTTTGGCATTACAGTGTAGTTAATACACATTATGATAGCTTAATGACAGCAATCAAGAGACAAGGAGAAATCTTTCCGTTGACAGGCTGGTGGAAGACCATCATATTACCAGAGTGTCGGCTTTACATGCAATCCAATAATTATGAAAAGGATGCCGCAACCTGAGAGTTGTTTTACTTATAATGTCCGGGATAATTTAGTTCAGTGTATATTTGCACGCGCGGCACGCACGCACGCACGCACGCACGCACACGCTAACAGTAAATTTTCTGGAGTACACTTGATCCCTTTTTGACTCCAACAGTTAGATTAACACTAAAAATTTCACGGCACTCACACGCCACATAATTGCAGAGGCATCGTTTATTTCCATTCATAATTCATAGCGTAACGTCCCAATTTCCAAAATGTGCGCCACCAGCAAAGTGAAGATATTAAAGCGTGCCCTTCAGTGACATGGAGGCTGACATTTGGGCAACCGGTCGCCTGCAAGTGAAAAACACTTTTGAACCAGCGGGAGATGAAGAGGGGAGAGGAGCGGGAGAGGAAAAGAGAGGAGAGGAGCGGGAGAGGAAAAGAGAGGAGAGGAGCGGGAGAGGAAAAGAGAGGAGAGGAGCGGGAGAGGAAAAGAGAGGAGAGGAGCGGGAGAAATGTTGGCCTGCAGTCACACCAACAGCTCAAGACGTTTCGGGTTAACAGGCTAAAAAAAGGCCTCCACAGCCTGCTTTCATCGTCTCATTTATGTACCCATTAGTACAACCTTTCCATCCGTGGCTCTTCATCAGGTATCAGTCATAGACGGAACAAACGTCAAGTTATAACGCAGAGAATTGATCAATTGACAAAATACAACACATCTATTCCGTCCCAGGTGTTTTAGTGTCCGCATTATCACATCGGTGGATGAAAAAAGAAACCGTATAATAATAATAATCACATTAATCTATTAAATCAACCCCCGTGGAATGTGTAAGAATAAGATTCTCCCATCACCACTCAAATGTAACGATATACAAAATATACATCTAGGCTTGAGAAATTTATACAAATATAATTTTCACAAGACGCCACTACATCGAAGTTTTACATGATTTTACATTTGCACGTACATAGACAAAAAAACTAACAGTGGAGTTCACATGTTTAGATGTGACAAGAGAATGCATACATTTAAATAAAAAACTATTATAAAAATGGCTCTCATCATTCAGGCCTAGAGGTTTCAGTGTCCGCAGTCTTTTGATCCAAAAGCTTTGCTTTTGTAGCAGTGTCAACTCCCCTCACCCCTGCGTGACATACTCAACTCCCCTCACCCCTGCGTGACATACTCAACTCCCCTCACCCCTGCGTGACATACTCAACTCCCCTCACCCCTGCGTGACATACTCAACTCCCCTCACCCCTGCGTGACATACTCAACTCCCCTCACCCCTGCGTGACATACTCAACTCCCCTCACCCCTGCGTGACATACTCAACTCCCCTCACCCCTGCGTGACATACTCAACTCCCCTCACCCCTGCGTGACATACTCAACTCCCCTCACCCCTGCGTGACATACTCAACTCCCCTCACCCCTGCGTGACATACTCAACTCCCCTCACCCCTGCGTGACATACTCAACTCCCCTCACCCCTGCGTGACATACTCAACTCCCCTCACCCCTGCGTGACATACTCAACTCCCCTCACCCCTGCGTGACATACTCAACTCCCCTCACCCCTGCGTGACATACTCAACTCCCCTCACCCCTGCGTGACATACTCAACTCCCCTCACCCCTGCGTGACATACTCAACTCCCCTCACCCCTGCGTGACATACTCAACTCCCCTCACCCCTGCGTGACATACTCAACTCCCCTCACCCCTGCGTGACATACTCAACTCCCCTCACCCCTGCGTGACATACTCAACTCCCCTCACCCCTGCGTGACATACTCAACTCCCCTCACCCCTGCGTGACATACTCAACTCCCCTCACCCCTGCGTGACATACTCAACTCCCCTCACCCCTGCGTGACATACTCAACTCCCCTCACCCCTGCGTGACATACTCAACACCCCTCACCCCTGCGTGACATACTCAACTCAATGCCAACATATCCAACTAATCACCCCTGCGTGACATACTCAACTCCCCTCACCCCTGCGTGACATACTCAACTCCCCTCCCCCCTGCGTGACATACTCAACTCCCCTCACCCCTGCGTGACATACTCAACTCAATGCCAACATATCCAAGAGAGCTAATCAGGTGTCCTGCTTGGATAAAATGTGCGGCTACGGGTCTTTCCGTATCCCCTGTCCGTATGGCGCTTCCACGTTAACCGATTCTGGTCTGAAGGCATCTATTGGTTTTTCCTACGTAGCACAGACCACAAGAACATCTCACCATGTAAATTATGCTGGTGGATGTACAAGTAATGAATCCTTCGATTTGAAATCTTTGTCCAAGAATTGGAATAAAATGACATTGGTTCCGTCTCTGACTGATACCTGACGGAGTTCCGTGGGTCAAAATGTTGTACAAACGGTTAAATAAATGGGAGCAATGAAAGCAGTGTGTGGTATGACTTAAATAAATTAATTAGAAATCGGCTGAGATGTACATAAGCTTTTTTTTTTGCCTTTCAGCAAGTTGAGGGGCCTGCTTACTGCCGAGTCACTCCGTCTCCCTGGAGGCCTGATAGCTTGCCAATTTCCCCAAGTTCGGCCGATCCCTGCTAACCCCAGACGTCAGGTGTTGCCAGGCGATCAACAATTGTCGTAAGTGCAAGGAAGTTTGCGAATTGCGTTTCCGAGTTTCTTTGAAAAAGTAATGCCACTTAAATGTCCCAGGTTCCCCATCCCGCTGTCCGCCTCACTGCAGTCGCCCCGGCGACGAGAGGTGGCCGCGATAAAGGGGAGGGGCTACATCGCAGGGACAGGAGTGCGATGGCGATACAGGAGGCATGTGTGAGTGGCCTGGAACATGGGGATAATTGCACTAAAAGAAGTGCGCCATTTTGTCCTGCTGGGAACCACAAGCCAGGCAGCTGCCTCCGTGCACCGAGTGCTGAATGGCTGTCAGACGTAAATGAGCAGCTCCGGACCTCACATAGTCAGCGCCGGGGGTTAAACTCCAACAAAAAAAGGGGGCAATTCAAACACATGGTAATGGATGAAGAGGCCTCAGGCAGCCTGAAAGGAGGCACATTTCCGGACCGCGTCTCCTGGTTATGCATTTATGCGTAATGAGCGAATTTGCAGGGTGAGAGCGGTGGACATAAACATCGCAGACCTGGATCTTTAACGGCAGGTAATTGCACCGGGCTCAATGGGACTGAATTGAACCCTTTGTTGTCATGCACAACAGGTGTCATGCTACTTACATTTTCTGTGTCAATCGCAACCCCTCCCCCCACACTTGTATTGTTTTTTTAAAATGTAGAAATCATTTGCATTTGTGGCAGAAAAGATTGCCATTCATATATCCTTCGGCACTACTATACATGTTTGAACAACATGCCATCCTGCAGCGGTTTGTATTGTGCATCATGTGACCTCCCCGCTTTCTGACAAAGGCTTTGTGGCTGCCATATAGATACTCATATATTACCCATTTCATTTTCAGCATAGGTTTAAAGCGCATTTTGACAGTCTGTACTGCAATAAATATAAGCAAGGCTCACCCCAAATTCAGTTTTTACCACAAAATTCAAAACAACAACAAAAACAAAAACCCTGGATCTTCAATATAGGTATAAAAAATCTACATGCCAAGGAGTGCTCCAAACACATTATTGGGACTTAAAATAAACTCCTGAAAAATGTTCAAATTACAGCATCAAACTGCCAATATCCTCATATTCTCTAGGGAATTTTATTCAGACAACAATCAAACACCAAAATGCACACTGTAAACTATTAACAGCCATTTCCTTTATGCAACAGTGTGAAATATTTGTTTTTTTTAAAGGGGCATAAATCACTTATCTGAGAAAGAACAGTTAGCCTGCATCTGATTCACTTTGTGTTGCTGTTGATCCAATTACTTTAATTCTACTGCCTCTTTTCTGATCAGTACTGCATTTAGTGGCAATTTGTCCAGTTAGAAAGAGTGGCATAAAAAGGTAGAAAGGAGTCTAGATATGCTCCGGTCCCGAGCTAAATGAAAGCCTATCAAAACCCATTAGACATTGAGACATCCATGCTTGTACAATGCAATCTCTACATTTATTGAAAATAGTTCTGAAATCATGTAATCATCATACAACTTGTTTCGCCGCAACACCGCGTTTTCCAATGGCCAGCTTTACGCACTTGAAATGTCCCCCATAATCGGGTTTCTAGTGCATTTGTGTAATTTCAGGGATAATCTGCGATCAAATTGCTGGGATTGAAGCCTTCCCGTGTAGCGAGAGCCTAATTATGAGTGTCGCGCAAGCGAGCCGCGAGCCATGGTGACCGCGCTCTGTGCTGTTTGCCCAGCTGCGGTGTGCACACACTGCAGTTACAAAGCGCCGAGGTCACGCGCCGGATTGTATACCGAATGTGCCAACGACGTTATCGTCCAACTAGCGCCCATGGCACGCGAGACAGTTTGCGCTCAGTCTCTGATATCGCCTACCTGGAGCGAATGCAGAGCCACTTGCAGCTGCACTCGTAGCTGTCGCATAGGTTGGAAGTGCCACCCACAAACACAAATAAACGATCTCTTCGATTAAATAAAACGATAACATTGTGGTTGTTCAGTAAATAATTGTATCGCTGCCGCATGCATATTGCAGTAATGTAGAGTAAGCAGAAAGTGTCCTTGTGCAAAAATTAATCAAAACAGAAATATTAAAATAGGAAGATAGTACAATGTGGCCACAATGTGGAGATAGTAATTAGATTTCATAATAAAACCTGATACCGTTTAATATTTATATAACATCAATTGTATATCATATTTTTAAATGCACTTGCAATAGTCATGATCCAGAACTCGTCAGATGTTATTTAAAATCTTGAATTGTAACTTCTCAATGCCTCCTTGTTTCACCATACTATATTAAATCCCATTTAGTGTTACATAAAACTTAAACTTGATTAATAAATTATACAGCCCACGCACAACAATAGCATCAAACGGATGTCAGCAATTGTATTGGATTATTTTGGTTTGTTGCATTTTACAGGATACCAGCATGGACATCACGCAAATAGAAGCCACATTTTTGACATCGTCTCCTTTCACTGGCTTGTTAAGACCTTTTCCCCATTTTCTTTCCACTTTCAGTCCAACACAGTTCTATGGTAACTTTCTATGGACAAATAAAGTGCTTTGATGTACACTTACTATCACCATATAGACTGCTATCATTGAGAGATGTTAGACACTGGTTACTTTACCACCGCTGTGCTTTCATACAGCTCAACAGAGCAAGAGTGTACTTCCAACTTATGTAAATATCCACTACCCTGCATTTATTTTGAACAGAGTGGTGACAAAAATGTGAGGGTTGTGGCTATTGCTTTCATTTTTCCACAAGTCATTTAGCACTAAAAAAGTCTTGCAGCAAATGGTTGCATTTCTTCCCAGAAAAACAGCCCACAAGTTACAGGGGTTATGGCTTGATTTAGATTTTTATTCAACACTTGATGATCAAAAACAAACACTTATTATTCCTTCTGTTTGTTCTCTCTCGGATATTTGGAGAAACAAAACAGTCATTAGATGGTTAAGAACGAGCTTCTGAATTTAGGTAACAACCTCAGTATTGTATTGGTTCAGATCTATCTATGCCTCCTGGATGCAAAAAAATCTTGGTTGACAAGACGCTTCAACAATTATAGCTACACAGTGCCCTCTAGTGGGAACTTTCTGAACAATGCAGACAAGCGATTTTCATTGTATTTCACAAATCTTATCGAAGGCAAATATACGCCGTTGCAACATTACGACCCTCCATTTAAGACCGCCAAGGTAGGTGCTATAATGGACTGTACACCGAACTGGTAGTCTAACAAAGACGCGTGTGTATGGAGTATACGAAAACAAAAAGAAGCTCAAGCCAGCTTCCATAATTCAAATGACAGGGAGACAAGTGTAGTTTACTCACCTCAACCCTCCACGCCAGTCCTCAAGCAACCACCCAGGGCCTGTCTCCTTTTTTTCTCTCTCTCCATATTTAATACAAAACGTCGAGCAATTTCTCCCAATATCCAGTCAAATGAAACGGTGTTTACACAAAGCTCACAATCACTTAATCCTTTTTTCACTCCGAAAAAACAAAACAAAAAACACAACAAACCGATCACGCACGGAAGCACGGTTTGTAGGCTACATTAAAATACCAGCAACACGCATATATTGGCGCAAACAAATTGATTTAAAAATTCCCGCCACTACACACCATCCGGGTTCTTTCATCTCCCGATCTCAACTCCACCTCTTCAGGTGAGGTCACACCTATAGCCAAAGGTACGCTAAGGGAGGAACTAATAACCAGTGTTGGGGAAACAACTCGTAGTTGTACAAACTACCAGTAGCTTAAGACTGAAAGTAACTGAACTATAGCCAGGCTACCCCAAAGAGAAATGTAGCTTGCACAAGTAATTATTCAAAAAATGTAGTTCAAAATACTTTGTAAAAAAAATACAAATAAAATGTAATACAATTTGTTACTATAAAAAATACAACATTAAGTGACTCAGGAAACTACAATCAGCTGAGTTTTATAAACAGACCAAACATTGTGAGCCACTCATTTTTGCTAACAAAAATGTATTTGTCTTGCACCTTTTACAAACAAGGGAATAACAACGGTACAAGCAATGGACGTCTCGGATTACACATCTGATCAGAATCTCTTATTTACGTGAGTAATTAAATAGGCCCGTAGTTGTTCCCCGACCATGACGCAAGTGTCATTGTTGCACTCCGGCAGAACCAGCAATGTGTGGCACTTGACCGTTGGCAACTATAGTGGAGCGGAGTGCTTTTCAGCAATCAGTATTTGAGGGAAAAGAGAAAGAGGAGGCAGAATGTGGTCAAAGGGGTTTGGAAAAAATATATTTTAGGGCCAAAAGTAGTTGGTAGTTCCTGTGGATTACTTACTCCAAATAACAACAAGTGATTATCTAGCCTACTACAACCACTACACAAATTTGTATGTAGTTGAACCAGCAAATTGCTGCAAAATGTAATTAAACCACTCTTTTAACGACACTATTTTAAACTACTCCCCAACACTGCTAATAGCATATGCAAACCGCTGGATTTTATATAAATGCAAATTGCAACATCATGCAGAGGAAATTGTATTCTGATTTGACTGTTAGTCAATGAGGTTTCTGTCCGACTCTTTTCACAAGTTCGCTCAAACACGTTCCCAGTCATATTTTTAGAATAGTAGATATAGTAATGATATAGATATAGTAATGCCTAGGCAAAGAAAACATTATGATTACACTGGGACTGTGACAATATATATTTTGGGACAAATCTTATAACACCACCCCCATATTACGCAATGCGAAACAGATTGAATAACTCAATTAGTTATTTCATGCGTTACATGTTTACATGGCCAACTTGAGATCTCAAGATCGCCTTCTCACAAAATGTGTTGCACACTTTTTATTTTATTTTAGAAGTATTAAAGCTGGAGTACACAACTTTTTGAAAAATATTGGGGAACGTTCATGCTTAGTTGGTAGCAATCATAGAAAGAACTGTTGTGAGAGAAATCCAGCACAATGCACTGCGTTTATACCCTCAAATTCTGCATTCTAAAACCAGCGATTCGGCCCAAATTTTGTTTTCAAAACAAAGTGGCTTATGACATCATCCAATCGAAGAGATAGGTCGGTTCACGTCACAAACCAATCAACAGTTCATTATTGGAAAGACTCACTCAGGTCAGAGCAGGGGTACTGAAACATTTTTACAACGGATTGCTATTGAAAAAATAAAATAAAAAGTCAAGAGAACAGGACGGAATGTTTTAAAGCAGAGACTATTGGTGGGTCATCGTACCCTATATACCTGTAAACTCTATCCTTACTGTAAATAACTGATAATTTCTCTCCGATTCAATCTTCCCACCGCTCAGAAATTTCTCAGTTGCCCCAAAAGCGCCATTGTTCGACTTTTCAATAGAATCCTGGACAGAATTAAAAGTAAATTTCCATGTTCCTGTAGAGCTCATCCTGCAATTATGAAAAAAAAATGTCAAGTTTGGATTTTCAATAAATGACTCTAATAACCTTCATATAATAGCCATTTAATAACTATTTTTTTCCCTAAAGGAAACCTCTGAATGAGTGGCTGAATTCAAATATACCTCATCAAGATTTTTGGATGAAATTCTATATACTACAAAAATGCTTAAGTACTAGTCATCTTACTGAAACGTATGAGAGTCTCGCTGCTTGTGCTGTAATACGTGTAAGACTATCTTTTTATCGATTCAGTTACTGTACCCAATTGTCACCAAATGTAACATTGCAATGTTAACATAACAATGCTGTATGCAATGGTCATATTCAATATTCAAACTTTATCTCTGTGCAATAACAGCTAAGCAAGGCTGTTAATAAATACATACACAACAACTGAACTTCCAATTTGAAGCTCAAATGTTTTGCCACATACAGAATCTGATGGACAAAAATAAAAAAGAAAAGATCCAATGATATAAACAATGATGTCTTTTCAGACAACCTCTTGACAAGACTTCACTGAGAATGTCAAAATGAAGATATTGAATTTTCTTGCACTGATGAAAACGTCATATTTAGACCTTAAATGTATAACTAGTTACGCCTCTGTGCTGATTTCCAAACAATTTCTGAACTCCTACAGGGTGAGTGAGTACCTACATGGATGACCTACACAATATATTTTTGTTAGGACATTTGGCTCATAATTGACCACAGATTGAAAACCACAGATTCTAAAGAAAAACGAGGCAAGTAAACTATACACGGTACAGTGCTCGTGCAAGCCTGCAGCCTCAAACGCCGGGCTGATGTGGCAATGCTGAGCTAAGGTAAGAAAGCGGAGAAAGCGGAGAAAGCTAAGGAGAGCTATGGAGAGGAGAGGGGGAAAATCTATCACGGTGGCAGTTCGAAGTAGAGTGAACTTTGCAACACTGCCTTATTTAACATCCCACACAAACATTTAACTAGAAAGGTGTGTGGAGAAGCACATGCATTGAAAAAGAAGAACAGAGGCGTTAGTTCAAAAAACTTGAGAACCCATTTTAAGAGTCAATTGCTTTTCTGTGTGTGTGTGTGTGTGTGTGTGTGTGTGTCTATGTGCTACAACAACTTAAAATGTTTAGACAAAATACACTTATGTGAAGCAGTTGATAAGATTGCCCTCTCTCAAGAGAACTATATAAAATACAATGTGATTATTTTGGGACAACGAATGAAAAAAGGATGGAAGCAAGAGATGGATGGCGTCTGTTGACATGAATTGAGACAGTCTTCCTTGAGACAATTCTTCTTTTTCACCACTTGATGGCGATATAATACAATTTTAGCGCAGGTCATCCTTTAGTTACTTTGTCCCCCAAAAAATGTGTAAAATCCTGACCTACTGTGTGCATGCCATGCCAAACAATGCTGAACATGTCCATACAGACACATAAGTACAGGCAGAAATATCCAAATATATTTACATTTTATTCTGTTTTTCAACAAAAATAGCATAACAAAAGTACCAGGTCTAGTCCAATGCCATTGCTTTGGTCATATATAACTTTCTAAAACACTCCACTAAAGAAGGTTGAATGCATTTCTACCACATGCATTTCATAAAATACATTAAAATAAAATTAAACAAATTTCTTTTTTGAGCACATATATGCCTGCATTGTCAATGTTCAGTACTTGAGAGCCAATAATCACTGACTTACTGACATTGACTATTTCACAGTCTTGCTTTCAGTTACACAATAATGAATACAAGAAATGCTCGCCAACCTAAGCTCAAACATTTGACAACTACTTATCCAGAAACCAATGCAACATGGCCTGGAGTGGTACATTTCATTTGTTAACTGAATGCTGTACATGTACAGCTTATGTAAGGGGCCAATGTGATGAGCATGGTGACGGAACGTACGTGATGCCATGTAAACAACGGGCACTAGAGGGCGCCACAGATTTAGCTTGTTCACTAAGTCATGGAAGGGAGAATAATGAATAAAAGACAGCTCTGTGTTACTGGCACACGCCGCACAGGACCCTTTCAGCCACAGCATGTGCCATTCCAGTTTGTGAGTGTCTTACACTTGCCAGGCCACGCAGCGCTAAAGGAGACAGCTGCTTGTGTCAGAGTCCACTGTCACGCGTCTACACCGTAGAAGCAGACCGCTAGCACCTTTTCGCTCTGCAGTCTACCCTCAGGGGCAGACCGCAGGCTCCTCATCGGGAGGCGCTCTCGCGTGACGAAACGGGGGGGTGCTCTGCCGACAGAAGCCCTCCTTCACACTGAGGCCGACTGCCTTTCGCCCCGACAGGATTCTCGGCCGCAGTGTACGTGAAACTGTTGGCATTTCATCCCAGACCGAGAGGCACACGGCTACACAGAGAACCAGGACTTAAACTGTACGCATCACCTCCCACTGCTCCAGTCACTGTAGTCATGTGGTTCCCCCGGTCCAAGCTTCAGCTCAGCGCCAGGGGAGTGCCATGTGTGTATGTAAAGCATCTTAAGTGAAAACAGTTATCCCAGGCACACACTCAGTTATGAAGCTAACGGAGTACAAATTCACACTGACAAATGCGCACGTCGACACCGATATGACTCAGGTTCACTGAGCATTCAGTCAGAGCCCCTGTTCTTAGAGATCAGATCGACAGGAGCGTCCAAGAAGACCAGGTTTCTACGCTCCGCGAAGAGCAGCCGTGACGCGAAAGCATGCCGCGTGTTGTGACTCGCGCTTGTCACAAAGAGCTTTTCGTGATTTCTACATGTTTCTGCATTAAAGTGGCAGATATTTTAAACCTCATAATCCCGTGATGATGCGTATAAGTACGAAGGCTGTGAAATAGCATGAAACGTTCAAGGTTTCTCAAGTGGTTGCTCAAGATGACATTTCGAAAGAAAAAGCAAGATCATTTTAAAATACGCGTGGAACACGTTTCGGTCTCAATTTTTCTGCTCTTTACTGACATTTGTAGTTTAGGATCATAGCACCCTCCTCCATAGAAAACCAAGCTTAGGGAACATTTACTCACTCACTTACTTTATGAGCTGCAGTCTGTCTCTCTCTGTCTCTCTCTCTGTCTCTGTGAACAACATACTGGCTTTCTGGAAGTCCACCTGCTTGGACGAACATGGATCCGGAGAGACTGGTTCCTCTTCCCCGCCCAGGCCAGTGGCAGCACCTCTGTCGCCCTCTGCAGCTGACAGTCTCCTGCAGAGACTCCCTCGCCATGCAGAGATATACTGGTGTACCCCATGAGAAACGCCAAGTGAACCAACCAAGCCCCCTTAAGAGGAATCCCTTATAGAGTGGAGCACAGCACTGAGAGAGAGAGAGAGAGAGAGAGAGAGAGGAGAGAGAGAGAGAGAGAGAGAGAGAGAGAGAGAGAGAGAGAGAGAGAGAGAGAGAGAGAGAGAGAGAGAGAGAGAGAGAGAGAGAAGGGGGGTAGGAGAGAGCACAGTCACAGCCGCACAAACTCCTTAAACCTGGCAATCGAAAATTCTCTTCAACCAACCTGGAGCTGCCTTTTATACTGGCCGAGCTCTAGCTTTTACACCTCTCGGAAAGCATGAATATATTACCCACACAAAGGGGCTGCTTATTGTTTATGTATTACCCGGCCTTCCAGGCAACAAAGGCTATTTTCATAAGAAAACTCCAATTTCATTTCAGCTCCAATTTGATTACCAGCTAAAGAAAAGGAGCCCTTTGGTCAATCTCCCAAAGGGCTTTTCTGCATTCACGCCCGTTCAATGGGCTTTATTGCTTTCCTTTCAAAGCTTTCAGGGAAAAACATTTACAACAAAAGATAAAATGGCAGTTATCAGACCTAATAATATCAGACAATATCAGACCTAAAGAGGGCATCAAGACTGCAAATCCTTCCTTTATTTTTTCCCCCTTCTCTACTCCCCATAATTTGGTAAATACCTGGCACAGGATTGGCTTTAATGACAGGTAGTGGATAGAGAAATAAAGAACTGTAAACCCCTCAATACATGCAAAATGGAAACAAACAGTCGGAAGGGGACTGTGTGTTCAGGAGGGTGTGTGCGCGGTTACAGGTATTTGGTTGCCCATAAATTTCACTTTAGAGCATTTCATTTGGCTGCCCTTACTTTAGAAGCCTCCGATTGGCTACCCCTACTTTAGTCTGATTGGCTACCCTTATGTTACAGCCCTTCGATTGGCTGACCTTACTTCAGGGCCCTTCAGTTGGCTGCAGGTAAACTCACAAGACAGATGTTTCCAAATGGCCTTTTTGTCAGGAAAAGCAAGCCGCCCCTGTTGCAATTAGTTACAACTTACACATTTAGGCTGTGTTCCATTATGAATACTTGTGTTCTGCGTACTTGCATACTAGATAGTACGTACTTCTAAGTATACTAGCTAGATCGTACAAACCCCAATTCCAAAAAAGTTGGGACAGTATGTAAATTGCACATAAAAGCAGAAAGCAGTGATTTGTAAATTCTTTAATTGAAAACAGTGCAAAGAAAATATATTTAATGTTTTACCTTATCAACTTTATTGATTTTTGTAAACACACGCTAATTCCGAATTTGATGCCTGCAACACGTTCCAAAAATGTTGGGACAGGGGCAAAAAAAAAAGACTGGCAAGTTAAAAAAAACACATGTTTTGAACATTCCACAGGTAAACAGGTGATGCTATCATGACTGGGTATAAAAGGATATCAAAAGACTCTTATTTTCAGGTACTCTTACAACCGATACTATAACCTCTCTGTATTTGAATGGATCTTTATGGGAATTGGGGGGTGTGAATAGATTAAGCTATAAATTACTTGAGAATAGTATGGAACCCATACCCACACGAGCCTCAAACCATCACTCTGCTGCCAGATATGCAGTAGATATGGATCGATCGCTTTAAGGGTTGTTTTTCCTGACTCATTTTCCTGTTGTTTCTCATTTTCCAGGAGAAACAACCCTTCAAGTTATCCCTTCTAACTTTGTGTGTGAACCACCTTCCTTTTAAGTACAATGTCCACACACTGTGTATGCACTTAGTATGTCCATTTAAACCAGGGGTCCTCAATCTTGCACCCACACCGGCCCTTACTGGACACGATTGAGGACCCCCAATTCAAACCATGTTCTAGGGATTAATTTTCCAATGCCATTTAAAATATTTTTACCCTCACATATTATCTTTTAACTTCCAATTTTGAATGGCCAGGCAGAAGTACTTGTGGGCATGTCTCCAGATATTGTCCGGTCAGCCTTAATGTTTGGTCCATGCAGAAGAAGCTCTTTTGTAATTTACCACAAAACTCAATGTTATCATTCATCTGCTTGTACATTTGAAAAAAGTACGTTTACATATTAATCTTGTGATCTAATGAGCGTGTTATAAGCAAAAGGGTATTTAGAAATGTATTGTCCAGACAGAAATCCTAGATACCCTTTTAGAGGACAAAAGCACACTATGACCTTGTGACCCCCAGGTCACCTCTCCAGGGTTTGCGGTTCACCCCACGGCAATCAGTCACCCGAGTGGTGCTAAAACAGCAAGAGGTGCAGGGCAAGATCTGGCCTGGCCCTCCCCTTAACCTGCACATTAACCAATCAGCTGCTGGGAAAAAGCAGTGGCTAAACGTGATTCGTTACTCAAGCTGAGGGTGACAATCTGAAAAGGCTTACATTTGAGCTTTTGTCACATTAATAAGGCCACCTATTACTCAACCATCACCTTGTTCCGTTTCCAGAGAAGAAAGGAAAGAATTTCACCAATTTACCCAGAATTCCATCTCCTGTCCCCATGATCAAAGAGTGCTGCTTTGGACTTCCATCCCCCGCTAGTGTCTGGTAATAGAGTTAATTTATGAGGCAACAGGCAAGGCTCAGGGCAAGTCATTATGCCTGCTATGATGTCCAGAAATTAGCTCCATACACAGCAGGCTTATAGCTCTCTTCATTTATGCGAATATAATTTGAGCAATTGAGTTTCCTTCCATATAATGATGTAGGCATACATGCAATTTTGCCAACCCCATGATGCAAAATGGGGAAGTGTTATAAAATTTTATATTGCTGCGCGACATTCGCTCATTCCTTTGGAGAACCACGTTGTGAAAAATAGCCTAAACCTTTTTTACGCGGGCGTCAATGCACTTGCATTATGCAAATTACATTTCTTCTTTTTTTTTGTCCAGGGTTGGAGCTTCAGCAGACACAAATGGTGCGGAATGGTGTTCTAACTTCAAACGTCACCTTTGCGGTACCAAAAACAACTCGCCTCGCTACGACAGAATATTGGCCAGCGATGTCATTTTCCCGGCTGCTTTTGTCCTCGATGGATAACTTTTCTCATTGTGAAGTGCAGTGTAGCACGGGGGGGGGTTGGATACAATGTGTCCTGGAATAACGGAGGGCACTTTAGAATGACCATATTATCTTATTTACACAGTAGCCTTTCGCCACAGACGGAATAACCAGCCCTTCCGGATTTTCTACATTTTCCTGTCCGTTTGGATCCGACGCAATTCCCAAACGGGTCTTCACAGAAGCTGAAAGTTTAATTGTGGTTATGATGTGGAGATTTCAGATGCATGCAGTCAGGCGTTGTGCCTCACATCGTCAGTGCTCATTCCATCTAGCAGTCGTGGAAAGAATTTAAAAATGAGCCCCATTCACCAGCCCTTTTGGCCTCATTCACCAAGAAATTGGTTGATTTTCCTTTTGGTTCAGTAGTGGTCAGTAGATGGTCAATCGGTCAGTGCAGAATCGTACAGTGAGAACTGCTGCACTGAACGATTGAGTTATCGAGCTCAGCGATCTTGATATTTGCAAGTGACTCTCGCTAACGATATATTATTGGCCTGTATACTTTAAACTTTCAAATTTTTTTAGGCTGAACTTGTATAAACACGTACATAACACACACAATTCCAGACGGCACTAACATAGTGAAAAATCTGAATTTGAAGCAGTAATTTAAAACGTTGCGCCTCCCAACGGCCCTGGATTAACAGATCTATCAATCGTTCCGGCTGTTAAATAAATGTATCCAACTCTCGCCAATAACACGTACAGCTCACCTGAGCCCAAATATAGACAAAATCACTAGAAGTCATTGAATCGATCAAAAAGTAACCAAGATGCTGGAGCATTGGTACTTTATGAAAGTTCTTTCTAAGCTGTTGTTGAACTTAAATAATTCCATCATCAGAGTCCTGAGCTCAACCATTTAAACACCACTGAGAAGTTTGTAGCCACTCCATGAAAGATTTGTGTGTGTGTATCAACAGGAGAGAGTGAGGATAAATTTACAACACTTAAATGAAAAACAGGCAATGAAGAGAGGGATCTATTTACAGATTTAATTCACATAAACAATGCACATTAAGTCAGTGTTAGGTTAAAAATACAGCGGTCACAAAGGACATTTCTGGTGACATTTTCACCAGATTCAAGAAAAAAAATACAAATAAATGCAAAAACTCAGTGCATACCAGTTCTTTTCATTAGACAATCTCATTTACATACATAACTTAGAGAAAAAAGATTAAAGGTTCAACTGATAAGCGACCGATTCAGTGTCAGTATGTTTGTTAAAAGGACGGGAATTTTAATGTTTCTTAGAAAAGCCTTTGAGCTTATGAGACTGCCAGAAAAGCAATGTCAGGAAACCCTCTTCAAAAGGCACAGTTCCCAGTAGTATTTACAATATAAAGGTCAACCTCTATAGGAATATTGTATGAAACATTAAAACATAAAAAAGTCAACACAGACAAAAGGTCTATAGTAAATTCCCAGCCGCACAAAAAAAAAAAACAATACAAAAAACATACAAAAAATGAGGTAATAAAAAAACCCAGAAGTGTCTACAAAACTGGTTCTTAAGACAACCAGTACAGAATACACCTGAAATGTTTCCAGTCAAATTGGAGTAGTATTGCTGTGTTTTTTTCCCCAGGCATAAAGAGAGCTTAAATTAGCTGTTAATAGCTGCTGTTGGGTTAATAGATGGATCTGGTCAGGGCTCCAGAGGGAACAGGAGCACACAGGCTCACACCAGACAAAGTCAGTGACATCACACAGTCTCTCCCGCACCGCCACAACGACAACACACTCATCTGACCCCTGACCCCAGTAGCCCCTGTACTTAAGCCCTATGTGACTTCAGCTTTTACAGAGAGCAAAGGACAGAGCAGGGTAAATGTGACTGTCCCCGGTAAAATCAGGAAACACTGATTTTCAGCCCTAAATCTCTATGGTGCCAGTAGCTTTCGGCTTTGTTGCTGAACATTCTCTCCCAATATCATCTGCAACAAATGTAAAAGCTCTTGCTGTGGGTGCTTATGGGATACCCAAGTCCTCTTCCTCTGGTAGAGCCATTTAAGGCCTGAAAATCATTATTTCTAGATCAGGGAAAAAAAACCCATCCCTGTAGTGAATGACAGCTGCACTTATTTTTTGCTGGGTGCCCTGTGGGGTACCACCGAATTGAATAAAAGAAAGTGGCAGAAATAATGGGCTGGTAGCAAGCAGCATTAGGGAAGAGCTTGGTGGGTTCTAGAATGTTCTCATGGCTTTCTTGACCCCCTGGCCCCTTCTGTGAGTTGATTTGGTCCTGTTACTGTCAGTTAGTGCAGTAGGTCACTCTCAACCTTCCTTCCTTCCTTCCCTCTCTCAATCTCCATTTCATCAGAGACCACCTCCATGCTTCCATGTCCGGGGTCTCAAGACTACAGTCCTGGAGAACTGCAGTGTCTGTTGATTTTTGTGGTGTCTTTTCCATCGGAAGCCAATTAGTGCGTGGGCTCCAGCCAATCAATGACTTAAACACTGAAGTTGTGTCGAAACGCGCCTCAGACCAGCAGACAAAGACGTCTTCCAGGACTGTATTTTGAGATCCCTGTTTCCAGTTATTTAAAATGCTGAGCGTCACAGCATCGGAGCCGAGTTTCTGATCAGAGACAGGATCCCGTCTCGGGGGGACCTCACTTGGCATTCCTGTGCGGGGAAAGTGTGTTCCACTGAAGCATGAAAAAATTATAAAACGAACGAACGAAAAAGGCAAGCGGAAATTAAATGGAACGGGTGGCACTATTCACAAATTGGTCTGGTCCCAGGAAGGATCGTTCATACTCTTTAGCACTCTCCTGACCATCTTCTCCAGCTCCTTACGAGCCCTCTGCTCTTCCTCCAATGTCCTCTTCATCTTCTTGTTGTCCTGTTTGCAGAGAAAACGACAGGGATGTTAAAATCCCTCATTTCACTCGAGGAAAGGGTTTGATATGGGAAATGTAGCATGACTCTGAAGTACACTACCGTTCAAAAGTTTGGAATCACTAAGGAATTTTAATGTTTTTGAAGGATATCGACACTTTTATTCACCACGGTGGCATTAAATTGATCAAGTACAGTCACAACATTAATAATGTTACAAATTACTATTTTAAATAACTGTTTTTAAATTCAATCTTTTCAAATGATTGCAAAGCCCCATTTTCAGCAACCATGACTCCAGTGTACTAACAACACAGTTGTGTTACCTCATCCGTAAGTAATCCTGCTAATGTGCTAATTTGGTACTAGAGAAACCATTCCCATTATATTAAGCGCAGCTGAAAACAATTGTGCCCGTTTAATGAAATTATAACATGTCTTTTTCTAAGTTGCTAAAGTAGAAATAGAATGAAATAGAAATGGTAGTTTGCAACATTATCAATGTCTTGACCGTATTTGTTGATCAATTTAATGCTACCTTGGTGCATAAAAGTATTTTATTCACTGCTACTCCTGAACTGTGCACATGCTTATGAAGGGTCTCAGCACTTTGACAGAGGTAATAACAGACCTGTCTCAGTTCCTGTACTTCATCCTTCAGAGCATAAACCGTGTCCACGAGGCTCCTGAAAACAGCAGGGACGGCATGAGAGAGCAGAATCCATTAAATGACATTAAAGCAATATCTAATTATTCCTTTGGAGCCCTAAACATGCAACTCACTTTCTTATGGTTGTTGCAGGCATACACATTTTGTCTTGGCGGAACAATTTGGCCAATTTTATAGTCCTCAGCATGACAGTATTAGTAAAAAAAAAAAGCTAAGTGACACTAGCTCTTGTTTCCAAAAATATTTCATGCATTTCACAATGAGAATAATATATGGCACTGTGATTATGCTGGTACAACATATGTTATAAGAATAGTGTCACAACAGTGCTGAGGCTGAAGTTAAAAGGGTAGTTCACCCAAAAATGAAATGAAGATATGTTTCTATATTTTAATTGGAAAGAGACATTGCTGTTGATTTTCTTGAATGTACATTTTTGGCGGTTTTGAGTGCCACAAACTTTGGACCCGTTGAGGTCCGTTCTATCAGAGTGATATCACGATGAGCTGCAGCGGATGTCTATAAAACTAGTGAAAATATCTGGATGGATAGATAGCACTCCGGGTATATAGAAACATATCTTCATTAAATTTTTGGGTGAACTGCCTCTTTTAAGGCATCTCATTTGCTGAAATGCTGAAGAATTATAGAGTTGTGCTGACTGGCAAAGCCTCGAGGACTTCTAGCATTTCAGAAGTTAACCACTGACATGAAGAAACACGGAAGTCCACTCAGAAGGGCCAGAGGAAAACGGTCTTTTTACAGAGGAAAACGGTCTTACTTCTCTTCGGTCACGGTCTGACCGTTGCTGTTGGTCCCTTCCACAATAATCTTCTCCTCTTCGGGAAATAGCATGTGAGGCCCCGATTCCTTCCAAGATCCTGTTTTAAAAGAAGAAAGCGTCTGCAATTTGGTTTCAGGTCCCCAGGCAATGATTGCTTGAGTGACAGAAGGTGATTGTGTGGTGCTTGCTGTGAGGTTGCTGGAGGATCAAGCTAACACAGGGTCCACGTGACAAGCTGGTGGCAGACATAATGCATTATGGGTACACCCCAAGAGGCAAGAGAGGTAACAGACCATCAAATTTTATTTTTTAAAAAGGTGCAGCTATAAGGAGTTCCCAAAGGCTAGACACTTTCCACCTCCTTTGTGTTTCCCCCCCCCCCGATTTTGTTCACACAGTTATATTATTTGAGTCGTATTTCAACTGAACACAGAAAAAGGTTGTCCTCAGGGTCCAGGGGAAAGGAACGAGCACACGGACACCCTCTGTTTGCCTCCACTGGAGAGTGGAAGAGGCCTTGTGACTGTTCACATTTTCATCGAACCCCAACCAAGAGTATAGGGTATATACAGAGGGCATTTCCTGTCTGATGCCTCGTTCTGAAAAAACTCAAACCAAACAACAAAAAAACAATAATAACCAAACGTATTCTTATGTCTGCAGACACATTGAAAGGTTTTTGTTCAAAGTCAATTCTGAGCCCTCATGCTCTACTGCACCTGGTATCAGATTTGAAATTGAACATGAAATTAACTTTTTCACCCACTGGCCAGAGTGGCTTGCTAATTCTAAAAATCACCAGCCATTTTCAACGTTTTACCAGCCACATTACCTTTTACAATATAACACAACCTGGTTGGTTACATTACATTACATTACAGGCATTTAGCAGACGCTCTTATCCAGAGCGACTTACACAACTTTTTACCTGCTAGCAGTGGCTGCTAGAGTATAAAATCATACCAGCTGCAATCAAAATGCTACCAGCATCTGGCCGGTGACAGGTGTTAATATCACACCCTGGTAATAGCTGACCTTTAAATGGCGTGTATTATTGAAAGCCACACTGTGCCCATCACAGAAACGGGATGAACAAACCAGATCTTTGAAACATGACTGCAGTTCACACATATCAGAAAAAGCACAGTGTTCCAAAAATAACACATTATGTACATTCTATGGGGTACCTTATAAAGTAGTTTGTTTACTCTGACAAACCATAAAGTAGCCCAAGCTTAAAAAAAAAAACATTTATTTCTAAAATGTTACATTACAATGGTGGTCACTTTCCGTTTATAGGTACTTAAGACTTAAAAGTTGTATCTATTACACACAATCCACACCATAGGCAAGTGATATAATACACACATTGTACAGTAATACAATAAATATACAACATTTTAATATACATAAAATGAAAAGAGCACTGATATTATTTTCTTCCCTCACAAACATATTAGTCAATATTAAGTCACAAAGAATAACATAAGACAATAAGGATTTTTAGCACTGTTATGACCCTCCCTTTAGACCACAAAATGTGTACCATAATGGTCTTTTGCCAAAAGAGACAGGGTGAACAAACGTGTGTGGAGAATATGTAACAAATAGAAATGAACACACGAGCGAGGAAGCTTCCACAACCCAAACTGGGAAAACGGGTGGACTCACCCCAGACTCACCCCACCCACGACAGCCCGGTCTTCAGGTCACTACACTGGGCCTGACTCTTTCCAGGGTTTTCCCCATGTTATTTGGAGCAGTTCTTTTTTTTGTTTAGTTTAAAGGACGAACTATAAACACAAACATATATACACCGGGCACTTCCGTAATGTGGTTTTAGCACAAGAACTAAAACACAGACAAACTTCTCCGCTTGTTACGGCTATACGGCGTCCACAAAAAAAAACGTCTAAAAACGATGTGGCCGGCTAGCTGAGCGGATACCTATCGGTCCCTCCTTTTTGTCGTAATATTAGCCACTTTTAAGCTGGGCTTGAACATCAAAACATCATTCCGGCACACAAATAGTAACACGCCAACAAAACGTTCTATTTTAAAACAGCCGCCACTGCTATGATTAAAGGTCTTCTCCCAAAAATCTCCCATTCTCTGCAACTCATTCCACCGTCCTCATCCGCAGGATGAGGTCACATTCTGCACAGGAAGCACCCGTGTGTTGCATTATGGCATTTGCAACACATGCCCAAAAAAAGCAAAGTGTGTGTGTGTGTGTGTGAGAGAAAGACGAGTTAGATCCCCTTACCCTCACAGCACGTACATGTAAAGTGTGCCACGTTTCTGAAAAGCTTGCATTTACCCTACAACACTTCACATACTGCAACATAATGTAACATTCATCCGGTTATCAACTTTCTCCCAGAAAGTCTTTTCAGAATTTGTGCAATGATTATAGATGGTGGACATAATGCCACCTTTGAAAAGAAATTCAATACTTTTCGGGTTCTGCAGTGATTGTATAAACTGACCCTACCAGTACCACCTGAGAAACTCAAACACAAATCTCAGATACTCACTTGCAGTAAGTGATTTTTCAATCCAATGCCAACACACACAACCTGACATCTCTATTGAATCCTCTATTGAAATGCACACTGGCTGGCAGCCCCATTGGACGGTTCAATACCGGCTGGACAGTTGTCCTAGGAAGCGGGGTATGAGGTCAGCAGGACACAAAAGCCACTCCTCCAGCTGATCTTGTGCTCGCAGTCTTGCGCCGGCTATGTAGGCAAGCAGTGTGCAGGTCAGCTGGTGGCCTGCAGAGGTTTCAAAAGACCTGAGTGCTAGTCTGTAATTCCAAATCCGGAGCTAAAAACTTGAACACCTCAAATTTAGCTAACAGTTAAAAACCGTACTGCCTCTTTTTAACTCAAAGGATTTAGCTGCTGTTGATTTTCTCTCAGGTGAGAGTTGAATCATGCTGCCGTAAAGCTATAACCTCCCGCCAACCAATCCGTTTGCTTTATCCACAGGTCTCCCCGCTATCAGCCTACAAGACCCAGAATGCACCTCAGCACCTACGGCACCCTTCGCCGACGGCCTGTTCAATGCAGAGGCACTGTTCTACACAGTGCAGTCAAGAAAAAGCGCGAACCTAGCACAACAGGGAAAACTACACAACAAATAGATGACTGTAGTAACGACAGGGGGTAGAAAAAATAAAAGGAGGCAGGAGACAAGGCAACAAGCAGTCGGTTGAAAGGGCTTTAAAAATATAAAAACAATAAATAAATAAATAAATAAATAACACATTTTAAAAAATCTAGTTGAAAAGGAGCACTTCAGTTCTGGTGAGAGATATAGGAGCAGCGGCTCTTACGAGATGAGGAAACCATCCTGTTACTATGGGCTGTCCATATGATGTCATAGTCTGAGTCTTCTGAGAGGTCAGAGGTCGGCTCTGGGCGGGAGATACTGTTGCGACGCACCGGTGAGTCCATGCTGGACAGGTCATCGTCAGCCAACACGTGATTATGCATAAGATCTGTACCCTGCCATGCTGTGGGTTGGGGGTGCGGGTGGGAGGGGGGGTCAAATCATATAAATGGGGGGAGGGGTGGGGGGGGTATCGGGGGTATTCGGGTGAAGGAGGAGTAGGATTGGGTTTGCAAAATAGGCAAAATCATATTTTTTAAGAGAGTCAAACGAACATTTAACAAAAATTCAAACCGGGATGAGAGGAGAGGGACCGAAACAAATGGTCAAGCAAATAAAAATAAAAAAAACATGGAGAAATCAGCAAAAGACAACAGAGGAGGGAAAAAATGCAAATGAGAGTAAAGGGAAGGAGAAGAAGAAGAGAAAACAGTGTTAAAGGAGTGTCAGTAATACTGAACTATCATTAGAAAACTACAGGACTGGAGAGCAGGGGCCTAAGAACCGTCCTATCGGCCCCAGGGCTGTGAGCTGAGAAAGCCAGCAGTGAAAAAAAACCTCAAAAGCACCACTACGTAGAGAGATAATGTTAACATTTATGTCCAGTGTTAGTACAGAAGATCAGAAGTGAAAACAGACTGTTTATATACACTTGAAGGGATAGCTTGAGAGAACACATTCACTCTGGAGTATTACGGGGACATCGACGCAGCCTTTCGATCAAGCATACGGTACAAAACCTTCAGCATCCCTCCTTTGCTTTCCATTGCTATTAGGCAAGTCCACCTTCCGGTAACAGCACTGGACAATAACGCTGCTATTAGAAAGCAATCCTAAAAGCATTTGTGATGGTGAAAAGCATTGAAAACGGCAGGGCTTTAACTCAACATAGCCTCATAAAGAACTCCAGTGAGTTCCGCTCCTGTCTCACGATTGTTCATGGGTAGGCAGGCCAAGAACACCTCTTCATTTCTCAACTGCTGTGTCCTCCACAGGTAATGGTCTCACAGATAATTATTATTCCTAACAACCCACCTCCACTGGGTGGATGGAGCGCGCGCATTTGGTGCACAAATTAGGACCGTCAGCGGAGTGCGCGGTCTCGCGACCGTGAGTGGAACGCACTGGGCGTGACCTTACTTGAGTTGAGCGTCTGCCGGGTTTTGGCGCTGGTGCAGTAGGCCTCGATAACCTTCAGGATCTGGGCGTCCTCCTCCAGCGCGGCCGTGCCTGATTGGATGAAAGACAGGGGAAACCGGCGAATGAAATGGCCTGGTGAAAGTCGGGAAGGAGAGCAGGGACAAAGTTCTGCATGCAGAAATGTTTTGAAAAGGAGAAGGATCCTGTTCAGCTTTGTCTCCTACAGCAGGCTCCATTTCCATTCAACAACCTTAAAGTAAGGCACTATGAACAGATAAAGGAAAGAAATCTGCTCCTTGTAGTCTATGACAGTGTTCCCCAACCATGTTCCTGGAGATCTACAGTCCTGTAGGTTTTCACTCCAACCCTAACAAAGCACACCTCATTCAACAGCTAGAGATCTACCGTCCTGTAGGCTTCCACTCCAACCCTAACAAAGCACACCTCATTCAACAGCTAGAGATCTACCGTCCTGTAGGGTTTCACTCCAAACCTAACAAAGCACAACTCATTCAACAGCTAGAGATCTACCATCTGTAGGCTTTCACTCCAACCCTAACAAAGCACACCTCACTCAACAGCTAGAGATCTACCGTCCTGTAGGCTTTCACTCCAACCCTAACAAAGCACACCTCATTCAACAGCTAGAGATCTACCGTCCTGTAGGGTTTCACTCCAAACCTAACAAAGCACACCTCACTCAACAGCTAGAGATCTACCGTCCCGTAGGCTTCCACTCCAACCCTAACAAAGCACACCTCATTCAACAGCTAGAGATCTACCGTCCTGTAGGGTTTCACTCCAACCCTCACAAAGCACACCTCATTCAACAGCTAGAGACCTCGTTGAGCTGCTAATTGGTAGAATCAGGTGTGCCAAATTGGGGTTGAAATTAAAACCTACAGAATGGTAGATCTCCTAGAACAAGGTTGGTGGCCTCTGGTTTATGATTACCACGTATTAACCTTATGTGCATAGATTCATAGAATGACATCTACATGAAAAATAAGGAAAACTTCCAAAAATGTGTGCTTTTGTAAGAAAATACACTTTATTCAAACATGCCGCTGATGCATGAGGAAAATACTTTTAAGTTCAGAAAAGCCAAGTCCATCATCAGTTACACTGCATGCACACAAATTATGTTATTTATTACTACTCATTTTTTTTAAACTGCTTAACAGGGTTGAAAAGTGTCAGCAGAATCTCAAATGCCATATTTTTCATCAGCTTTTGTCTTTCTGACTCACATCCACAAGTGTTCCCCAACCTCAGATAAGATGCCTCACAAACATTAAGGTAAGTTAGTCACTTTAGAGCATTAGGTTTACTGGTCTAAAAAGGTAAGGGCAACATACTTTTCCTCAGGGCAAACTCCTCCTCTGAGGGTTTCCTCTCTGGCTTGCGCTTTGGGAGCAGCTTTTTCATGCTTTTGGGGCTTTTGCTGAGGTCCTGGGGGTGGGGAGGGTCCGGGGGAGGAAAGGAATGAGTCGATTCAATTAAACTATCATGACAGTTAAAAGAACATAACAATAACAAGAAACAAAAAAAATACCAATAGTAAAAAGTAGGCTAGTTATAAAAAATAACAATTAAATCCAAATCACAGTTACAAGGGTTCTCAGGCTGTGGCTAGGAGCCACGTATTTTACTGCCAAATTTGTACAGTGACTTCTCCCAGGAGGATTAGCACCAGTTGCGTTTCAGGCAGACTTGCGTGCTGCACGGGTCTGTATTTGGCCCTCAACCGAATCTCTACCTCTTTGAAGCAGAGTGCGGCCGAAGGCTTCAGGGGTGGAGCAGGCCGCAGGCAGCTCAGGCTCCATGGCTTCTGGGTCTTGGGGGGTTCCAGGGGCCCCCACATCATGGTGCTGTGGGGCGTCCCGTGGGAGGAGAGGTGGGGGAGGGTGTGGTATGCAGGGGCCACCGCTGTACCCCTGCTCTCCGAATGCCTGGACGGGGTGAGGGGATGTGAGGGGAGCTGAGAAAGGGGTGAGGGTGATAAGGGGGGGTTATAATGTGAATAAATTTCAGTCACAGAATGCAGTAGCTTATAAAAAATGTATTAAAAAAAACAGAGTAAAAACAGAACGTGACAATGCTGTTCTAGATATTATGCAAAGTACAGTTAAAATGTAGCTGAAATAATTATAGAATCAAAATGTGACAACAATTTACAGTGATTTTGTTGCTAAAAATAGAATTAAGACACAGCAATGCAGTTCAAATTTAAAGATTATGTAAAATTATACTGTCAGAGAAATGCCATTAAGATGTGGTTATGCCGTTAAACTGTGACTAAGGCAGTGTGCGTGACTGACCGTGTGACAGGGGACGGACTGTGGCTTTGCGACGGGCGTGGCCAGCGAGGTGCGCTTGGTCTGGCGGTGCAGATGATCCACCCAGTCCTGCAGGTCCTGCTGGTTATGACAGGCCACCTGAATCCGCTCAATCATGGGCCCTTCAGCAAGCACAGGAGATGCGCCATTCCAACATCATTCACAGCGAATAATATTTAAAAAACAAAGTACCATTAGAACAGGAGTCCTCCAACCCTGATCCTGGAGAGTCACGGCTTGAACTTTCACCTTAACATCAGCGACCAATTCAGACTCAAGAAATCAGGTGAGATGAGATAGTAGACTGATTTAATAGATCAATTAAGGGCTGAGTAACAATAACAGCCCTTTATGGACTATCTTAGAATATGATGGACTTTATGAAAAAAAACTTATTACTGAAAATCCAACCCTCACAACTACAACTAGTTTATCATATTTTGAAGACCAACTGAATTCACAACAATTTGGATTTCTGTTTAACAGAATATGTATCGCTATTTTTCATGAAGCATAAGCACAGCTAATCTTCAAAACTCAACTTTTATAGCCTTGAATTTTCCCCACTAAAAATTAAGCGCATTAATTTTGTTCAAGGAGCCATCATGCAAGCCCAATTGAACACAACCAGAGGAGAAATCACTTGCTGTATTACCATGTTGTGTTATACTTGCGATACGTTTCTAAACAAGAGCACTGCACCATCACTTACCCGATATTTCAAAAGCATTTTTGTAGGATTCTGTGTCTTCTAGCTTGGAGATGGTCATTCCCGTCAGTGGTAGCTTACCCTGAAAAGGACAATGGCACTTCAAAATTGTGTTCAAATCGAAATCAAGGGTATAAATTTACTGTTGCCACTGTGACCAGACTGCAGGTTAATGGGTCTAAAACTCCAACTATGGTGCTCTAACGGCTTGGAGCTTAAAACTATAGACTAACATTGAATGCCCTCCACTGTATGAATAAAAACAGTGGAATTTTATTTTACTATTACTATTTTAACTAGCAACTGAGGTGAAAAAATTTATTCCATATGACTGCACATTTTGATTTGTAACATGTTTAGTCAAAAACTACAGGTTTGTTTTAAAATTTGACAGGCATCTAAAGAGAAAGAGCCAGTACTGTCAGTATCTGATGCAGGTCTGGATCTTGATTGTGTGTGTGTGTTTAGCAAGGGAGGAGGCTGACCTGGTAAACAAAACCGCTCATCCTAGGACTGGTGGAAAGCATGAGAAGCACGTGGGGGAAGAGCAGCAGGTAGCGTTCACTCTTCTCCTGTTAGCACAGCCAAAATGATAACATAACTCACTCACCTGTTAGCACAGCCAGAATTATAACATAACTCAATCTCCTGTTAGCACAGCCAAAATGATAACATAACTCGCTCTCCTGTTAGCACAGCCAAAATTATAACATAACTCACTCTCCTGTTAGCACAGCCAAAATTATAACATAACTCACTCTCCTGTTAGCACAGCCAAAATGATAACATAACTCACTCTCCCGTTAGCGCAGCCAAAATGATAACATAACTCACTCTGCTGTTAGCGCAGCCAAAATGATAACATAACTCACCCTCCTGTTAGCACAGCCAAAATGATAACATAACTCACTCTCCTGTTAGCACAGCCAAAATGATAACATAACTCACTCCCCTATTAGCACAGCCAGAATTATAACATAACTCACTCTCCTGTTAGCACAGCCAACATATAACAAAACTCAATCTCCTGTTAGCACAGCCAAAATGATAACATAACTCACTCTCCTGTTAGCACAGCCAAAATTATAACATAACTCACTCTCCTGTTAGCGCAGCCAAAATTATAACATAACTCACTCTCCTGTTAGCACAGCCAAAATTATAACATAACTCACTCTCCTGTTAGCACAGCCAAAATTATAACATAACTCACTCTCCTGTTAGCACAGCCAAAATTATAACATAACTCACTCTCCTGTTAGTACAGCCAAAATTACAACAAAACCTACTCTCCTATTAGCACAACAAAAATATAACATACCTCACTCTCCTGTTGGCACAATAAAAATATAACATAACTCACTCTCCTGTTAGCACAGCCAACAATGTATCATAACTCACTGTTCTCCTGTTAGGACAGCAAAACATATCTTAACAGCACATACAAAAGACCATAACACAACTCACGCTTTTTAGCCACAGACCTTCATCTATCCTTTTGTCTATCATTCACACACCTGAGGCAATGTTGTGTCACAGGTCATACACACCTATAACTTCAATATTTATTTATTTTTTTCTATATAGCAAAAATGCACAGCTATGAAAAAAATAACAATAGTCTTCCCTTCCCCCCCATTTAAACTACATTAGTGGGGGAAAAACAAAACTGGGGTGTGGCCTCACTTCGTTGCCATGGCTGTGTACCAGGACCTGGGACATGTACAGAACGGAGCCCAAGCTCTTTATGTCCTCGCCCTCCCAGCACCGGATCGATTCCGTCAGGATCTGCAGCTCCAGCTCCTTCCGCTTGCGAACCTCCTGGCACCGGGCCTGTAACCATGGCAACACAAATCCCATGACCACACCCTCTATGGTTCTTAGAGCACTTTGTCCTTTGTCTCTGTGTCAAATCCATGTTTGTAGTTGAATGTCAATATGAAGGCCCTGCCATTTTTTTAATTTAATTTTTTTACATTTTTTTTTTTTAAATACTCGTTTAAGTTCCCCGTACTGTCATATTGTGAATGGTGAAACCGCAGCCTTGAGCTATCATTCTACAGTGGTAACCTCACACAGAACAGCCAGTGGGGCATCAAGTGGTATTATACTGTGATCTGATTGGCTAATCAAAAAAGTGCATAAGTGCCATCTGAAGTAGTTAATGACTGGTTGCTGAAAGCCAACTGAGTGAAGTGTATTGTCAGAGCTGATCGTCCGGCCACCTGTAACGTATCACTGCAGTCTGTAATGCCCTTAAAAAGACAGTTCACTTTCTGGGTTTTAAAATATTTTTATATTAAATTATACATATTATATTTTTATATTATATAAGTCTTTGTGTATGCGTTTGATTGGCCCAGATAGCTTTTGCGTGTAAGGAAGGATACGTTTCTGACGACCGCCAGCTTGATGATGGTGGATAAGGGGGCGTTTGGAAATTGTGGTTTGAAGTAAGAAACTATATTTCATGGAACTCCAAAAAATAAGCTTGTACAGTGATTGTAGATTGAACATATACATTTTATAGCATATATGCATAAGCATAAATATCAGTTTTTTAATGATTTTATATACAGTATATTATGTCTTTCTATATTTTGTTAGTACTCCTTTCCTTCTCAGTTCTCACGGGGCATAAGCTCTTCACTCCCAGTGACCCGTGTAGTAATGCTGATACAGGAAGCTGCACCACTATTTCCTTGAGTCTCAGGTTGCATGCGCCACAGGAAATAGTCCCAACCAAATATGAGATTAAACGCCACTTTTTGAATAATCCAGCAATATACAGACGTACCGCCTCTGAAGGCATAGCGTCACTGTACAAGAGGCTTTGGACTTCCTTCTAGTGTATTTTTAATAGGACCACAAATCCCAAATGCCGCCATACCAGCCACTGTAAAGCAAGCAGGTGATCAGAAGCTTTTGTTCATACTTAAAATATCCTTCATTGTACACAACACCCATTAGAGCCAATCAAAAACATAGTGAATAATATCAGAAAACCTCCAGAAAGCTTAAGCCATTTTCAAATAATAATAGAAATATCTCGCTTCTCTTTTGTCTTAATTTAGCCTCTATTCTACCTCTACTGTATGCCCATCTCTCATAACACCACCATCTGCTGGTCGTTTGAGATGCCCCGCCCCCTGACAATAACATATTTCCCACTGTATGTGTGAGTGATCTGCTGCAGGGAGCAAGACCAATTCCAGCACCAAACACCAAAGTATCCAATTCAAGAACAGTGTGAAACTCTAACTGAGTATTACACTAAGAGAGGGGGGGGGGGGATAGCCGTATAAAGTAGCAACAACGCTGCCAAAATAGGCGGTCTGGAAGAGGATCCACACCCCCATCTCTCCCTGGGGTGCCTATGTTGTGAAAATGGAGTGATAAACAGCGGAGGAGGGGGACAGCTTCATTGTGTGCAGAAGATATGGACTTGGAACAAAAGAGCCAGCACGTGGGACGAGTAGCATGGCGGGGTGGGGGGGGCACGCGTTCATGCAGGGGGGTGGGGGGGGGGATTAAGGCACTGGGCCCTCTGCCTCAGTGGGTCAGAGGCTTAACGCTGCCGGCCAAAATAAAATACATAAACGAGGCCCTCTGATTCGGTCGACCCTAATCACTCTGTCCCAGGCAGCGGCAGGCTCTCTCCAGCTTCTTGGCTGTAATTTTCAGGGGGGGCGAGAATTTGAGAAAGTATGTTCCAAGTATTTGAAGAAAAGGGCTCAGAGGTTTTACAGTCAGCAAGAGATGTTTAGAGGCCAATAAGTTGTAAACAGATTTAATGAGATCAAAAGCACAGCAGTGTAAACATGCTAAATTCATATCAAAACACCGGGGGGGTGGGGGCAGGCTAATTTCAGCCTGGGACGTCCCACAGGTTGATGCACAATTGGCAACACCGACGGGGGGCAGGTTTCGGCCAGCTGGACGCGACGCACCTCATCGCTCACTAGACCCCTGTGGTCTATGAGGCGCCTGCAGTCTGACTGTGCCCATTATGTAACCCTCAAAATGCAGTAACCTTGGCAACTCAGCTAAGTGGGACAGAAGTGCCAGCACACACAGGAAACGCATGGAGCACCTCTGGCAGGGGACACAACAGTACGACGCAATACTGACAAATTCTCGATAAGTCTCCTCCAATAATCAATGAATCCCTTTAGTCAAATTTCCCCTTTTTAGGATTGTGACCGGCCTTGTCCCCCTCACTGAGAAACACCAATCATAAAGAGTTAGTTACATTAGTTACCGATTAGAGATATGACAACACTTTATTGCTCAATAAATTTATTGGTGTCATGTACAACAGCTTTCCCGCCACCATTCAGTCAGTTCTTCCCGGTAACAGTGCAGCGTACAGCTTTTGTGAGTGAGTAGTTTACGTGTCAGAGGGGAGTCGTAAAGCCTACGGTCCACCACTCGAGACCACATTAATTAGATTAAAAAATTAATACTAATGTGCGCCTTCATATCACAGTCATATCAGAGTCTGCCGATCGATTGAAATTCCGGAGCGCATTGCAAGCTTGCAAACTGTAGCTGGGTAACATAACAGCAATCAGCTAATGGCTAACTAGTCTCTTGAGAAAGGCATTAGCCTTGCTTGTGAACGGCATGCTGTCACTCTGCTGGACACACAGGTCACGGCAGTGTCCATTTTGCACATGATCTACAGCCAAGACGCACACTGTTATAGAGTCAAGCTAAAGGCTGCCCAAAGAGTCTCATAATTCAGAGAGAGAGAGAGAGAGAGGAGAGAGGAGAGAGAGAGAGAGAGAGAGAGAGAGAGAGAGAGAGAGAGACGGACAGAAACACAGATATAATGATGGAGAAAGAGAGGCAGAGCAAATTATTCACAAATTCACAAATTATTTGTTTTGGAAATACTATGCTTTCAACTTTCTGCTTTTACTATTTCACAAAGAATATGCACCTCGCAAAAAAATAAAATAAAATAAAACTTACAGAGAGGTTTTTGAATGATGTCATACACTTCTGAATGTCCGGACGGTCAGGGTGATGCTCCTGCAGAGATTACAGACGGTATTTTCAAACAGGATAAAGTTTCAAATGCACACGCACACACACGCACACACACACGCACGCACGCACATGCACGCACACACACGCGTGTCTGACACGCGATCAGCAAAATGCGACGTCATGCAGCCGTGTGAATGTGATCGTGGTCACGGTTGCGCACACACGACCGCTCGCTCTCTGCGGTCATTCATCGGTCCGTGCTAACGTGCAGAAGGGCATGTGACGCCCACGTGGCCGTACCTCCATGTGCCTCTCCAGCTCCTTCAGTAGGGTGGGGTACTTATCCAGCCTCATGAAGGGCTTACTGAGGCCCGTGGTGAGGGTCAGGATCCCCGGGGAGCTGGCGCCCCGCCCCTCCATGAACTCCCCCAGCTCCTCGCTACGGGCAGACAGACATAGAGACAGACAGAGAGGCGGAAGGATGGGCACGCCGTTATTTATCGGTTGTGACGAGACATCTGTCTCGTGTGAGGACTGTGTTGGGGACGGGGTAGGGGGGTATACCTGTGCTCGGTGAGGATGCTGACTGCCGAGGGGTGGTTGGCGCAGTACGCCACGTACAGCCCCTTCATCTGGGGCATGAGGCTGAGGAAGAACCCCCCCACCCTCTGCTGGGCCTCCGGGAGCCTGTGTACAGAGTCACAGAGTCACAGACACAAAGAGATAGAGTCAAAGTCACAGAGGGACAGTCACAGATGCATTCAGAGGGACAGAGTCACAGAGACAGAGTCACAGATGCATTCAGAGGGACAGAGTCACAGAGACAGAGTCACAGATGCATTCAGAGGGACAGATGCACAGAGACAGAGTCACAGATGCATTCAGAGGGACAGAGTCACAGAGACAGAGTCACAGATGCATTCAGAGGGACAGAGTCACAGAGACAGAGTCACAGATGCATTCAGAGGGACAGAGTCACAGAGACAGAGAGAGTTTCAGATGCATTCAGAAGTACAGTCACAGGCAGAGAGAAAAACAGTCACGCATACAGAGCAGTGCTCAGCGCCATCGACACAGAAACTTTGTGTAACACACTACCAAAGTCAACCACTAGATGGCACTGTAATATGCATGCAAGCCCACTTAAAAATATATATCTTTTGAAAAACCCGGCCCTGAAATTTTCTTTCACCTGATGGTGATTTGATTCACATATTTGTTTCAGTTATTCCAGATAATCCTGATATATGTTCAGGTCGGCCCTTACGGAAATGGAATGTACTGCAATAGACTTAATATATGGACTTTTTTTGAAAATATACTGATAAATATGTGGAAGGTAACAGGGCATTCAGGAGTTTGTGGTCTAACTTATCAGATTATTCTTCAAAAAATGACACTGAATCCCATTTACTATGGCTTTGCAACCTGCTGCCCTCAGGGAGATAGTGGCACGGCTTCCTACATCAGCATTACTACAACCTGCTGCCCTCAGGGAGATAGTGGCACGGCTTCCTACATCAGCATTACTACAACCTGCTGCCCTCAGGGAGATAGTGGCACGGCTTCCTACATCAGCATTACTACAAAGGTGTTTGGGAGTGAAGAGGAAACACTATTTCAGAACTGAGAAGGAAAGCACAATATCAAAACAAGTTGCTTTGGAGTTACTCAAAGTGTATTTTTGTGCTTTAGACCACAAGCCCTTGATATCACAAAAATCCAGAGAAACTATCCCGTAAACTAAACTTGTGCCCTGGTTCCTGTGTAAGGCTGGTAGGGCCGAGCCTTCCCGTGACCCTGCAAGTACTTTGATTGGTCAAGAGAGAGTGAAGGGGTGGGTCTGATTGGTCAGGAGAGAGTAAAGGGGTGGGACTCACTTGGTGCACTCTTCCAGTGACTGGACCAGCATTTGCTGGAAGGCGTTGATCTCTTCCAGGTTCCCCAAGAGGTGGCTGATGTCCGACATGCTTAGCCTGGGAGGACAAGTGGGACCATCGTGAAACCCTCAAACGTGCGTAACTCGACACCATCTCACCATTCTGCCCCTAGCAGCTGATCCAGGGTCAGCTTACTCAACCCTAGTCCTATCCCTAACCATGGATTTGTAGAAGGGGACACTCAACCAGGGTCTGTGTTTGAAGTAGAATCCATCTGCTTGCACAAAGTCTCTTGAGCTATATGGAATTCTGAAGAGTATTTTCACATAAGGTACACATAATTCACGTAAAGATGTGCAACACTAAGAGTTAAAAGTAAGTTTAGGTTCATCCTAAAATGGTGGGCAAACTTGAGGACGCTGATGAAGGTTTCCTGCATTCATACATATTCATACAGTTTATGTTTAGACGTTTATAGTCCTTTAATGTATATGCCATTTTAATAAAGGCTTTTTATGCCCGTTCTGCCAGATTAAGTACCTTGGACTCATAATGATGAAGCAAAATTACCTGATATTGCCAATTATCTGTATTTTTTGCTAGTGTCTTAAAAAAAAAAAAAAAATTTCGTTGTTGCATTGGTCAATACCTTCTCATTCAAAGATTGCCCGGATCAACCAGAATTACAATATTTAATGTTTCTTTACTTTGCTGACCGCTCATGTGTCTTGTGTCTTCATTATTATATTATGCACATTTCCCTTTTTGGCACAATGTTTATTTATTTTTTTTTTAACATTTTGAATCACTACACAGGGGAGCATTTAGCAAGCATGCACTAAAAGCATAAAATACTGGCTCTGGAAAAGCACAAAAGGTCAGAGGTCACCTACAGTGACCTTCACCCAGGGAGACACAACTTACTTTTCTGTGCTCTGAAGTGATCGCAGGTAGTTGGACAGAAGGTTCTGGAGCTCCTTGGAATACTCCGTCTCCGTTTCTAAGATGTTCTGCAGTACCTGTAGAGAGATTTCATAATGTATCAGAATGCTTCTGAGGGAAATTTTTACTTCCTACAATACCGTTCAAAAGTTTGGAGTCACTAAGGAACTTTTATGTTTTTGAAAGAAATCGATACTTTTATTCACTAAGGTGGCATTAAATTGAGTCACAACATTAATAATGTTACAAATTAGCATTACTCATTGAAATTACTTTTTAAATTCAATTTTAATTCATACATATGATTGCAAAGCCCAATTTTCAGCAGCCATTACTCCAGTGTACTAACAACACACTGTGTTACCTAATCCTTAAGTAATCCTGCTAATTTGGTCCTTGAGTAATGGCTATAATTTGGTACATTCCCATTATATTAAGCACAGCTGAAAAGCACATGGAGGATTCTTTGATGAACAGAAAGTTTGAAGAATAGAACAGTTATTTGAAACAGAAATAGTAGTTTGTAACATTATCAATGTCTTGACTATTTTTTGATCAATTTAATGCTATCTTGGTCAATAAAAGTATCGATTTCTTTCAAAAACATAAAATAGTCAAAGTGATTCCAAACTTTTGAATGGTAGCGTATGTCAATTTAATTAGTAACCATTTACATTTAGAAGAACAATTGCCTATAAATGTACCTGCAGTTACATGGTGTAGAATATTTGTGTCAAAATGTTTTGTTGCTCATGTGATTGTGCTTTCTACTCTCTCAGAAATCAGGGTACATTTTCCCCCAAATGTACCCAGAAAGGACAATAATGTTCTATTTGGGTAGTAATAAGTACATTTTCAAGCAAAAAAAGTAACAAATGAATTATGTATTGCTGGCTAGGGGTACAATTTTATGTACCTATAGGATTACCACCCCAGTGACAAGCGTCTGTCTGTAACTTTTTAGGTACTTTTCGTACCTTTTTTTCTGAGTGTCCCCCTCAGTGGAACGCCAAGCCTAACCTAAACTCAACCTAAACTCAACCTCAACCATAATGTAAACAATCCTAAACATTACCATGAACATAAATTGAATTATACAAGTAAATAAGTGTGTTATTCAACAAAAACACATAATCCTTCAAAATAAGACATTTTGGCAGCACTGGGTGTCTTTGTCCAAGTAGCCAATTTGTTAATTTATGATAAAGGCAGTCCTTTAAAAAAAAAGTTAGAATGTTGAGCATTAATAAAATACAGAAGCATATTTTACAGTTCACTGTCATTTAATCAATAATGTCATAATTTATTGATCCATTTAAGCCAATAATAAATAGCAATGGAGATTCATCTAAATGTTAAAATTTTTTCTAATTGGGTCCTAAAATAATGGCTCGTCTTTTAAATTGGCGGACTGTCTTCAACAGCGGCGGGAGAAAAAATGACAATGACGTCCGGAAGGCAGTTTGGGAGGGAGACGCAGATGAGACGCGCTTCGCTGGCGGATTCCTGACGACTTTCCGCTAACGACCTCACGTCCTCCTCCAGCCCCGTCTCGCCGAGCAGCAGCGAGGCTCGTTTTCTCCTCCCTCGAACGGGAGGAGAGAGAGACGGACGGAGGAGAACGGCAGAATGCTAAAGGACAAACACGGCTTGACAGAATGAGGCCGCCTGTCCTCCCTCCCAGTGAGCAGCTCTTAATTCACTTTCCTTACGTCTTTTCAAACTGCCGGGTAGCATACATCTTACTGACACAAACGGCTTTCTAGCAAATGTATCTTTCTTAAATATATGTTGAAATTTCCCTCGTTGTCATTTATTTTATTTACAGTACCAGTAATTCTAAATATTTGTCCCTTATGAATCTGAATCATTAGGGAAATTGGATAATATTGTCCCTTTAACTGGCACTCTATGGAAAAACCCCCCAAAAAACTGACTTGTTTTTGTTACTGGGGTCAAATAATAATAAATAATTTCAATAATAATGCTTTTCCATCTCATGAAATTTCCAATGATGCACTGCCACCAAGTGGTAGAGAAGAGAAAGATCAAGTTTTTTTAACAAGACGTAGAAAACAAAATGTGGTCACTGCTTTCTTCATGACTTTCTCTACCGTGCCTGCAGATTGAAGTAACAATAGTCCACCCCCCGCCTCTCCTCCCATCACTCCACAGCGGTGGCGGACGCGATCGTGAGGAGGGGGTGGAGCTTTGCCTCTGACGTCACCGCGGAGACCGCTGAAGTCGGCCGGCAGCCCCCCGGGCCCAGAGGTCGGTCACAGTATGTGCTCGGGCGTGAAGAAGGACCTAAATTACGCCGTGCCCCGGCTGAAACCTCCAGCTGGGCGCAGAACACGCCCGTGGCTGTTGGCCTTTTCTGTGCTTTCCGAATAAAGAGCAGGGAAGCGCGGCTTAAAGAGCGCGGTGTCCCTGAAGGCGGTAAGTGCATGCCCATCGCTGCTACAGAGCGCAAGCAGGGTGGAACGTGGGTGTAAATGCTGTGAGAACATTACCACTGAAGAACATGCAACATGTAAAAGAGCCAACAAGAGAGAAACAGGCTTTACTGCTCCTCTTAATTGTGTTACATTAGGGGGCCCCCTATGCCTTTTCTGACATGTTACTGTGTTACTATCCTGAACAGTAGGAGGCGCTCTATGCGTCTTCTAATATTGTTTTACTGAGCACGACAGGTGGGGGCGTTCCCTAGCTTTAGTGTTGCTGCAAACATCAACGGGGTCAAACTGGGGGTCTCACCAATGTGTAGTAGGTCTTGCTGATGGCCGAGGTGTCGAAGCCTTTCGGGGGGCTCTTCAGAGTTCCAGATTTGGGAGACACTGGCTTGTCTGTGTTTGGAGGCGGAGAAACGACAGGAAATGAGTCAGATTCCCAAAAGCACAGATTTCTCTGTGGGAATTACACAGACGCAGCTCTGCCTCGCCCCAGCGCAGCGCAGCACAGCGAGGGCGCTTCTCCCGGAAGGCCGGGACCAGGCTGGGATAAGGGGAGCGGATTTCCTCGGTCATCAACCCCTCTCAGCGGAAAAACCGCCATATGCGCGATTAAGCGCCGCGCGACGAGGGAGAGTTCTGGGCAGGTCACGGCATGCTGGCGGGGTGACTGCCGGACCACAGAGCTTACCCAGCATGCACCTGAAACACACCTGGAAATGTCACATGACCACTCTGCAGCCGCACAGAATTATAAACTGGGACAACTGGATGTTTACCAGTCCCCTGCTGGGAGAGAAAAAAGGCTGGTAGAAACTATTCTCTCTCCTTCTCTATCTCTCTATCTCTCTCTCTCTCTCCTTCTCTATCTCTCTCTCTCTCTCTCTCTCTCTCTGACCTGCTCCTCTCCAGGAGAAATCTTTAATGCTTGAGGTCAGATAGAATTGGGCTTAGCATTCCCTCTCTCCCTCTCCTTTATTAATATGACAGGTGTTATCCAGTATCAACCAAAGCATTTTAGAACACAAATACACATTTAGTAAAGCAAACATAAAAAAATACCTCATCTTCAAAACCAGAATTTTAATTTTAAATTCTCTCTCCCTCTCCCTCCCTCTCCCTCCCACAGAATCCTTTATTCGGTGCATGAGCTGCACTGCAGAACAATAGGGTAGCTTAAGCCCTGTTTAGGGAGGGAAGTCCTTTCCACAGACTAATGCACTTCCTGTCTTTGTTTGACGATGATTTCCTTCCTGTCCTGCCTATTTAACGGACCTGACATAAGTTAATTTAAATAAATAAATAAATAAAATATTGTAATTCTTCATATGCATTTCAATGTCACCCCATTAAAAATACCCTTCAGGTAGTTTCAGTTATAATTTGGGGGGGGGGCAGCCGTGATATCATTTAAAAATCAGTGCCAATGAAAGGATGTTGCTGTCCTCCCCCATCAGGAGGATTATCTTCACAACTGTCAGTTTTTAACCTTTCTAAAATTTCTTTGGTAAATTAAGACAAAATCACAAAGCATCAGGGGTTCTCATTTACATTTAAATCACCATTTAATAACTACTTATCAAACTACTGTTTTGAAAAAAGAAAAAAAAAGAAAAAGAAAAAAAACTCCCAACTTTGAAACACAAACGAATACGCTGTTAAAATGGCTGCCTTTTCCATAAGCAGACCGTGGAATAATGAGTACAGTGCAACATAACGGTTAGGGAAGTGGGTTAGGACCACTGAGGCTAGTTGCTTCAGTAAATATCCAGCTGGTTAAATGGTTTGTATGTGAAGAATGTAAGCTCTGTACGTCGCTGTGGGACTTTCTGTTGAAGGCCCAACATGTCAACCTCAATGTGACGAGACTTTGTTCAATGAAAGTGTACTGCCCGAGAATTCAGAGCGAAGCGGTAGAATTACTGTATGCACTATATTGCAGAACATTCTAGAACTGGCCAAGTAAAATTAAGGTTCTGTGGTCTGTGCTAAAAGTACATAAACAGTGTGGCGTAATTTCCTTTAAGAAAAACTTGGTTCCCACAGTTCCCATACACTAAAGTGTATATTGTCAAAAAATATTTTGTTACATTAATTTCGCAGATCTTATCCAGAGTACTTAAAATGAGAACATGCATGCATCAGCCTGATATATATGAAAATACTAAAGGATATTTATGAGATGAGGCTAACAACCTTCTTAGACCAAGGACAGTGTGAGTGCAACACTGTCAAAGCTAATGTAGGTTAACCATCCCAACACAGAACTATGACATGAACGCGTAATAACATACCTGTAATTAGTAAAAAAAAAAATATATATTATAATCATAGAAGAAACAGTAAAAGCTTATTACATTCTGAACATGTAAAAAGTAACGTTTTACAGCATACCATAGGGTACAGCCAAATGCTGGTAAAAATTGGATTGTGGCTGGTAAGATTTTTCTACACTAGCAGCCACTTTGGCAGGTAACCATCCAGGTTGTGTTATATTGTAAAAGGCAATGTGGCTGGTAAAATGTTGAAAATGGCTGGTGATTTTTAGAATGCACCACTCATCCCCTGTACACTAGGTACTTAAATAATGAATCAGGACCCTACATGGAGTAGTACAAGCCTAAAAACTCACCGCCGCCTTTGACCTCTCGAACGTAGTTGCTAGGGAACCAGCCGCTCTTGCCGTTGACGTTTCCCTCCCACCAGCCTCCGTCCTCCGTACGGGTGACGTGGATGATGTCGCCCTTGGCAAAGGACAGCTCGTCCTCATTGGTCTGCTGGAAGTTGAAGCGGGCCTTCACCACCATCTGGTGGTTGCTGTTCTCAGTCATGTCCTGCAGGGGGAGCAAGCTGGACCTGAGCTGGGGTTGGCAACGGTCTCATATTTGAGCTAAAATCTCAGGGTGGATTCCACTCGTGTGATGTGTATAAATTATCCACCACTCTCCACATGTCGCAGGCACACCCCGACACAAATATAATTTTACAATTCCTTTCCATTTATTAAAAAGCGCTAGTCCATAATGACACTCATTCTTTGTAACTAACAAAAGCTTTGTTTATTCATGAAAAATAAGCTAAAAAACATTATAGTTAAGCACGTAAGCATAATATGACGCTAACGCTTGATTGAGCAACGATGTTCCAATTGCCTAATGCATGTTGCCTTGATTCCTTCCGTCCTCATATCCTTTCCTCGAGTCCTCCATCAGGCGGCGCTAAGGAAGCGAGGAAAGGACGCGAGGAAAGGATGCAAAGAGTGAAAAAATCGATTGGAATGAACCCTCAGTCTATACCACACAAGAAACCCTGCATTTCTTTAACTGCCTTTGATTAACTGCTGCAACGCCCAGCGAAAAACAAAACAAGTGACAGGACCAAATGGCTGGTTCTGGTTATGACACTCACCAGGCTACGGTACTGGTTCTGCAGGTGTTTGGAGGATCTACCAATAGAGGGCTGGGAGCCCAGCGAATCGAAGGACTTGATCCGATGGGAAGAGGAGTGATGCGCACATACAGAGTCGCTGCCCACTCCGATGTCTGCGGGAGAGAAAGGGTTAATGTCCATCACCGAGAACAGGGCTGGACTCCATCACACTTCAATCCTCAAAGCTTCTCTGGATAAGAACGTCTGCCCCGCGAACGCAATGGAATGCAGCTCAGTCAATTCCGGACATGAATTGGAAATCGATGCATGAATGGAAAAATACCGTTGTAATAACAGTGACGGCTTTTTTCGGTTGATTAATTCACTTTCAATACGTTTCCTGAACTGGCTCAATTGACATTGAATTGTAACCCAGCCCTGCTGGACACACAGGACCTTCACATCATCCAAAACAAAAACAAAAACACAGCCGAAACACCCTTTCCGACACCCCCCCCCCCCCCCTGCCTACATAACCTCTCAGGGCAGCATACGTTTCTCACAGCCTTTTCTAGCATTGTTTCACACCATTTCCTTCCTCAAGTAAAATATCTATTTACAGGTTCCCTACACCTTGTGTCACTGGATATCTCCATGGTGACCACAGCTAACTTTATAAGGGAATGGGGCACGGAGGGCTGTTAATGTATGTGTGTGTGTGTGTGTGTGTGTGTGTGTGTGTGTGTGTGTGTGTGTGTGTGTGTGTGTGTGTGTGTGTGTGTGTGTGTGTGTGTATGTGTGTGTGTGTGTGTGTGTGTGTGTGTGTGTGTATGTGTGTGTGTGTGTGTGTGTGTGTGTGTGTGTGTGTGTGTGTATGTGTGTGTGTGTGTGTGTGTGTGTAAGTGTGTGTGTGTGTGTAAGTGTGTGTGTGTGTGTATGTGTGTGTGTGTGTGTGTGTGTGTGTGTATGTGTGTGTGTGTGTGTGTGTGTGTGTGTGTGTGTATGTGTGTGTGTGTGTGTGTGTGTGTGTGTGTGTGTGTGTGTGTGTGTATGTGTGTGTGTGTGTGTATGTGTGTGTGTGTGTATGTGTGTATGTGTGTGTGTGTGTGTATGTGTGTGTGTGTGTGTATGTGTGTATGTGTGTGTGTGTGTGTATGTGTGTGTGTGTATGTGTGTGTGTGTGTGTGTGTGTGTGTGTGTGTGTGTATGTGTGTATGTGTGTGTGTGTATGTGTGTGTATGTGTGTGTGTGTATGTGTGTGTGTGTGTGTGTGTGTGTGTATGTGTGTGTGTGTGTGTGTGTGTATGTGTGTGTGTGTGTATGTGTGTGTGTGTGTTCAGATTAACTGGGCTGAGGAACACAGTGTGGGAGTTGCTGAGAGCAGAAGGAGTGCCCCCCCCCCCCCCCAAAAAAATACAAACCACCCCTGCACACGCCCATCTGCATACGCGCGAAGACAGCCACGTGTCAGCAAGTGCCGCCACCCCGCATCCACAGGACCACAGCATGCCAGCAACGTGCCACAAAACACCAGCAAGGTGTGAATACCCAGCCTGACAGAGGAAGCAGGTGCGTGTCTGGCCTGGCTTTCACACTCTCTGAAGAATCCTGTGCCTTTCCGACAGCCTGCTGAGTGCGTTCACCACCGATGTTCCACCACATGATCTACTGCGCGCTCACCACACCGACCTTTCACCTCTGCTGACCACACGGCAGCCATTATGTGGAGGGCAGAGCACACATACCCTCCCCACGCTCACCTGTCCAGGTACGCTTACCTGCCGTCACGTTGCTCAGCGCCACCAGGGAATTGAGCACCTTGCTGAAGTTCTGACCCTGGAAAAGGTCATTGGCCTCAAAAGTCTATGAAAAAAAACGGAAAAAAATTATAAAAGTAGATTTTGACTTTTTTTTTTTTTTACACACAAAAAAAATAATAATAATAAATTAGGCTGAAAGCACAGAGACGGACATAAAGGAAGCTTGACATCCAGGCACAAGATTATTAATTCAAGACAGCAAACACGAGGACACTTTTGGAAGTGTCAATAAAAGCACTGCAGGACCTAGCATCTCATTCTTAGACACTATAGCCCAAAACACAACCAAGTTTGTTTTTTTCTTTTTCCCCAACATTTCAAGTCTTCAATTCCCAAGTGCAACAAAATGCTCATAAAATATACTGCATTTAGCCAGAAAGTTCTAGCAATGTGGCACAAGCAGCTGTATCCTTCCTGGTTTAAAGTTCCCTGTGCGGTGCGTGACATCCCTCGGGTCCCCGTGACGCAACGAGCTAGCGCGTTGTGCGGCGTCACTGACATCGAGCCTCCACTTTCAGCACGGGACAGGCAGGATCCGACAAGGAGGCATCTGTTCTGCTCAGTGAATCAGGCTCAGAGCTCCAGACAAACCGCCAGCCTCACACACTGTAGTCCGAGAGATCCTACTGTTGCCATTGTGCTTAGTGCCTACCATGCTTTACGCTCATCAATCCCAAGGAATTATTGATAATACATTCATATTCACATTACACAGTATTGAACAATATTACATGAACATTACATGTTATTGAACAATACTAGACAATAGCCACTGTCTTTTCATCCAGTGGTGGAAGTGGATAGATAGATCTATAGACAGAGAGAGAGATAGATAGATAGATCTACATATAAATAGATAGATCTATAGACAGATAGATGCAAATCCAAATCTCAAAGGCAGTGAGTTGAACCTGACCACATACCGTGAGATTCTGTAATCTCATATGTCTTCAAAAGATAATAAATAAGTAAGTAAAAATCAGCATGGGAGCTCTCAGCCACAGTAAAATCCAAATCCAAAACCAAGAAGAAATTCAGCCAATCACAGGACATAAAGTGTGAATGACACAATAATCCCCTTACTGGACTTCAAAAAGCACATCAGGGCGACGGCATTCTTGTCCAGATCATGGTCACCTCAGGCCTGGACTACTGCAACTCCCTGCTCGCAAGCCTTCCAGCCTGCGCCATTCTGCCTCTTTAACTGATCCAGAACGCAGCTGCCGGGCTTGTGTTCAACTTCCCGAAATTTTCGCATGTCACCCCCCTGCCGAGGTCACTCCACTGGCTGCCAGTTGCAGCCAGGATCAGGTTCAAAGTTCTGACCACTGCAGCCAATAGGACAGGCCCCGCCTACCTGCAGGACTTAATCCAGAACTATGTTCCTGCTCGACCACTTCGCTCTTCTACAGCAGGGCGACTCGCACTCCCCCCCCCCTCCGTGTGAATGGCTCTCGCTCGTCCCGACTGCAGAGCTTCTCCACCCTAGCTCCTCAGTGGTGGAACGAACTCCCCATTCCCCTACGTTCTACTCCAACCCTGCCTGTGTTCCGTCATGGCCTGAAGACACACCTCTTCAGACTCCACCTTGACTGATATACTAATCTAGGACCTCTCATGGTACTTGTTCCCTGTGTTTTCTCGTCATTTTTTGTTATAGTTTATAATAGTATTTAGAATTGTAGTATAGCTGATTTACCCACAGCTTACTGTGAACTACATTCAATGTTCATTACTAGGGATAGCTGCTACGTTATGGAAGAATGTGCTTTCTTATCTGTTCTGTAGTTACTTCGATGACCTTTCTGTACGCACTTACTGTACGTCGCTTTGGATAAAAGCATCTGCTAAATGACCGTAATGTAACGTAATGTCACTCTACTGAACACTCTACATCAGTCCTTATAGCACACTATAATACACACACGTAAAAAACACAAAGGATTTAAAAGACCACACAAGCTCAGCCTCGTCATAGTTCTTTTCAAGATAGGGCCGCTGATATCTATTGAGTGTTGATAAGACAGCCAATCAGCAGCAAGGTCGTGCAGCTTCCACGTGATCATGTGATGTGTTTTTGTCAATCGCACGAAAGGTGCAACACCTTTCTGTGATTGTCCGTCTTATCAACACGCAGTAGACGGTGATGACGTTTTTTCCCCGGAAGACTTTCACACGAGTTTTGAAGTTTAGATTAATTATACCTGATGTGGTAGTAAATAAAAAAAGACGAAAAGAAAGGCAATACCCCACATGGTGGCGACGGCCGTTATTGTAATCATTAATTATCGTTGCGATATATCGCCCAGCCCTATTTCAAGTTCGCAACCAAATAGCTGTAATTTTAGGGCTGGAGTCTGGTCAGACGCCATTTAAACGCCTCGATGTTACCAGTAAGCTGGCTAACCAACACCCTTGAACCCAATTCAGTTTTGCTACTTATTTGAGACAAAGCCCAGTGTTTACTGAAGATAGTAAAACCCGTGCTTTCATTCTCTACATGGACCCAAAGTGTCAGTTACATGTCAGACTGATACTGTCATGTATGTCATGTTTGAAAATGATTTCACGCAAACACCGTCTTACGTTGGAAACCCTGCAAGTTCAGTTTGCTCTCAAGCCAATCAAAAGCCGTTTCCTGTCTAACTCAGCTTCATATTTCCCTTTGAAGTGAATTGCTTCAAAATAAATAAAATGAAATGAATAAACCCCGACTATTTTAATAGCAGACAAGAGACGGCCGAGGGCGAAACTCAAATCGGCCGACAGTTGGACGTCGCTTCATCGCCAGGCATAATTCTGCAACCTGAACGCTCCCAAAAGACAAGGGTGACAGTGTCTGTGGGGTCCGTCTGCTCTTTAACCAGGATGATGGGGCTCGCTCGACTGCCGCTGGAATTAATGAGCTCTAAAAAGAATGGTTGTCCGGAGCAACCGGGCCAGGCCCCTCCCAGGGACAAAAGCAGGCTTGTTCGGGCCCCTCACAGCTGGCTGCGTCCACAGGGACTGCCAGCGCCAGGGCTAGAGGGACTACGAAGGCACCACGGACGCACACGTTTCAGCGCCATATGCTTACGGCCCAAAGCAGAGAGAGGGGAGTGAGAAACCCAATGCAGAGTCCCAGAGTTAGAGCCTCAAAGCCCTGTGACGACAAGAACACATTATCTTCACAAGCAGGTGCTCTGGGAGAGAACAAGAACACTCCCTGTCTATCAGTGACAGCATGTGCTGTTAAAAATGGCATTAAATTAATTTATATATACAGCTCTGGAAAAAATTTAAAAACCACTGCAAAATTATCAGTTGTTTCGTTGTTATTTTGGTTCTGTACTCTAGCACTTTGCGTTTGAAAAGATACAATGACGATGAGGTTGAAGTGCAGACTGTCAGCTTTAATTTGAGGGTATTTTCATCCATATCGGATGAACCTTTTAAAAATTATAGAACCTTTTAAAAATTATAGAACCTTTTGTACATAGTCCCCCCATTTTTGGGCATCAAAAGATATTGGACAGTTTAACATAATGTAGAATAAAGTAATCATATTTAATATTTGGTTGCATATCCTTTGCATGCCATGACTTCCTGATGTCTGTGACCCAACAACAAGACAAGACTCTTGATATCTTATTTTCTGGTACTCTTACAAGCGATACTATAACGTCTCTGTATTTGAATAGATCTCTATGGAAATTGGGGGTGGGACTAGATTTAGCTGTAAATTACACTGGAACAGTGTGGAATACATGGTTGGTAAAATGGCTGTAAGTCATCAAGGGTCTGAGCTATCGAACGAGCCCCAAACCATCACTCTGTTGCCAGATATGGAGTAGATGTGGATGGATCACTGCAAGGGTTGTTTCTCCTGACTCATTTTCCTATAGAACTCTATGAAGAAACCCTTCAAGGTTTTTTTACTTCAATTAAAGGATTTTTCACATTTTTTCAGTGTGAGATTAAGCTAATTCACCAAATGGTACATTTTTTATAACCCTTTTTACTCATCTTTACCAGGGGTGCCAATAATAGTGGAGGGCACATACAGTATACGTATATACACCGTAGGATATACGGGGTAACTAGTGGGCAGCTGGCATGAGAAACAAACACCCATTAACAGTTTCTAAAATGTGTTATTTATCATGGAGACAGAGCAAAAGAAAGATCAATACTGTCTGTCTCACAGCTGCTCGTTATTTTTGTCATCAAAAAGACCTTTGAGCAATGACTAAACAACTGTAAAATCTTCCCGTCTGTATTTCCTTTTGCTCTATGGTCTCGGTTGTCTTTGGGTCATATTTGCCAAGGCTTATTTTCTATCATAGCCGTCAACACAAAGTTCATAACCGGTTTATTAACAAGCCTTCATAAGGTAATTAACTAGCCATTCTAAAAAGACCCATAAAGAAATACATTTTTAAAAATACATTTATTTAGCTATAAGTACAATAAGCAGCGGCCTACGTGCGTTTAATGTCTCTTCGGTCAAACGGTAAGCACGAAACACAGCGGAATAAAGTCAGTGGCCACACAGGTCTGTTCTACATCCATTTGTGTTTTTCCACTTCAGTGAGAAGAGACATTTCTTTAGAAGATTTGTTAAGAAGCTCCTTTTAAACTTCTGACATTTTTTGGCATTGGGTGCTTTCAGTGTTGTTTTACAGCACAGATTTTACAAGACTTTCACACCATTTTTGACCGTGCTACCTACATGCAAACCTTTTTTTGGTGAGAAACCTGGTGCATTGCTTCCTATGAGACTGGTGCACTTTTATACATCACGACAAGACATTGCCTTATCGTGAGAACAGGTTTGCCTGTGAGTGGGCGCAGGCTATAAACATGATTAGCCATAATAAAACCAATTTGACTCAAAGCACCTCTTGTAAGACAAGCTAATCTTTCTTGCATTTATATTTAGAATGCAATAAAATACATCCAGAACAGTGCTTATATAGATGCCTCTGTAATTACTAGGGTTGTATTTATCTTCAGTCTTATAAATAGCAGATTAAAACCTTTGGTATTGAACAGCTATGACGCAAAAGCTTTTTGTCACCCTTATCCAGATGAAAAATACTGGCCATGTGACTACCCATATAGCCTCTAGGCCAGACAAAACAGAATCTAAAATTAAGAATAGCAGAACACAGAGCAGCATTACGAAATACAAATATGAAATACGCAATCGGCAGACATTATAAATAAATAAATCGTGGCTCTGCTGAAATCTGTAGGTATTGAAAGAGTGATCCCAAACCCCAGAGGTGGTAGTATTGCAAACCAACTACTGAAGAACGGAAGCATACTGGACACAGACCCTTAACACAATTGAACACAATTAATGAGACGCCAGTCTAGATTTTTAGAATCACTTTTTTGAACACACATCATGATACCACACTAACACTGTCTCTTTATGTTTACAGGCGATACAGTAGATCTGGTTCCTTTAGTATCTCTTGGCCCCCCCCCCCTCCAGTCTTCCTCTTTCCAGGACACAGTAACAGTGTAGTCATGTGATGATCTGGCGTTGCCCCCTTCCTCTATCCAGTCTTCCAGTGGATAGGTAACCAGTGCTAGTCATGTGATAATGCTGCTTTAAGTTTGTCTATTTTTTCTGCTGCATTATATATATTTTTTAACATGTGTCATTCGCTCCATGGTTTTTAACTTTATGATGTAGTTGATTAATAAAGCATCAATCTACATCCTGCTGGAGTGGGCTGGAATTTAACTATTCTTCGCTTGATGCTTTCTGCACCAGCTTGCAGCCAGGAGAATGTTTTTCTGAATTATTCCACATTTCAGACCTTGCTGTTATTAACTCATTTTTCAATCCTTTGAGTGAATGCCTTTCCTTCTTTTAATAACGTGTTTTTCCATGGTATACTACACATAAATCTAAGTTTTTGGGGCCAGTGCCTTTTTAGACCCCCCCCGATGGCCCCCATTCACCCTCAAACATTCCTCTTATATTTGTTTCTGTGTTTATTACCAGATCCTTTCATGTTCCATAAAGAAAGCAGAAGTGAGCCTATTCAGTGGTTATTTATTGTGCTTGTTAAAAGCAAGGGGGGTATCTCTAACCTACATGGGGTAAAAGCAATGGGCCTGCAAGAAAAGCTAAATGACGGTGTTAACACACAGCAGACATAATGCATACAAGCAGTGAATAAATTCTTCAATGAAGACATTTAAGGTCAAAAACACTTCTCCTTAAAGTTTGTTCCTGTCAATTAACAAATGTCTTCTGTTATTTCTGTGTGTGTGTGTGTGTGTGTGTGTGTGTGTGTGTCCCAATAATGTATCCTCCTTTCCTCCACTACCACCTCGTCTTCTCCGTGCCCCGTAAACCGATCTCTGCATCCTCCCTCCTTCCCTCCAATGTCCCAATATTGGAGGAGACGAGCGAAGCAAATTCAAACTCGGCTCCTCGTCTCCTCCCCGCGAAGGATATATCGACGTATCCTACCGCGGAGGTCTTTTCGCATTTCTGGGTGACATCATTGTGCTCACGCCCACAGAGATTGAAAGATCATGCCAAAAAATCTGACACTATCCAAACTTTGCCTACAATGGATAACAAAATGGCAGTTTGATTTTGCGGCTCATAATCTACAGACACATTTGGCAATTTAAGACTGGGAAATGCTACAGGTTTATTTATTTGCTTGTACATGAATGTTGCTTAAACGGAAATGACTCTAAACATAAATAGGCATGGCAGCTACCATCATCTCAGTCGGTGAATATGCTTGAATGAATGTATTCAACAACTGTTTCCAAAGGATGTATTCGGAAAACAATAACTTGGATAATAAAGCGACATATTCGCTTCACTGATCTAGGAAATGTTTCGGAATTAGTTTCTGAATGTGAGATGCAATTAACTGGCAGTATATGAGGTGAATTAGTGCTCTGTATGTTCTAGGGCTGTCACATTTACATTTGAAATAGAGCTCTGTAGACCTGCCCACTTTGGTGACGAACGTCTAGTGCCACTTTTCGGAAAAAATACAATGGGAGTCAATGGACTGAAAATGTTTTTTTTCTGTATTCAGGCAGCTACACGTTCAAAACACCCAAGAGAGGGATTGTCACATTTTAAAATAATTTATAAAATTGGTAATTTGAAAAGATGTCCAACAAATAAACAACAAACACACTTTCAAAAAAACAACTAAAACGACGACAACATCCAGGCTACTCACTCACCACCACTGCTGGAGTGAAAGCCATAAAGCTGACACTTTCGACATGGCCAGACTGATAGTGATTCTCGCCCTTGGTGATACTCTTAATTTCACTTCCATAATAAGACAAAGTGATAGTCATTTTCACTAGCAGAGCAGCCGGTAGCTACTTCTTTGGCCGGTAGCTACTTCCATAATAAGTTACAAGAGCGGACCGAGTGATAGCCATTTTCGCTCGCTGAGTGGCCGGTAGCTACTGCTAGCAAAAGCGGGAGCCGGCGATGTACAACCGTGGATTCTGGGCAGTGTAGTTATGTTTCTCAAACTCTGTTAATTATATGATTCAAATTTGATTTAAACGTGGTGGTGAGTATATAATGGACTTTGTTTCACATATATGTCAAAGTTTGGTCCATACAATGCCATGATATCATCATAAGGGTGACTGAAAGATCCCGAAGTGGGGCAGGTATTGGCTTCCGGCAGTCTTCCGGGATCAGCCAGGGAGAGGAGGGGGCAGGACTACGGAGCTTTATTCGAAGTATATTTGAATAGGTACATTGAAGGCCATATTCGAACGTCAGAGAAAAGATTCGGAAAAAGAAGTATTTATTTTTCCATAGAGTTCAATAGGAAAATGAGTCAGGAGAAACAACCCTTAAAGTGATCCATCCATATCTACTACATATCTGGCAGCAGAGTGATGGTTTGAGGCTCATTTGATACCTCAGACCCTTGATGGCTTACAGCCATTTAGCCAACCATGTTCCAGCATAATGTACAGCTAAATCTAGTCCCACCCCCCAATTCCCATAGAGATCAATTCAAATGCAGAGGGTATAGTATCGCTTGTAGGAGTACCAGTATTTTTTGATCAATTTAATGCTACCTTGGTGAATAAAAGTATACATTTCTTTCAAAAACAAGAAAATTTCTAAGTGACCCCAAACTTTGGAACGGTAGTGTATATCTGATAAAAAAACGTCTTACTCACGCATAGCCTACAGAGCGCTGTCTATAAATCCTTAATTCCAACTTGCAAAAACTAGGCCTGCCTTTAAAAGTATTGCTATCAAAATGTGGCCAAGTTACAACTAACAATATTGCCTATCATAGCTCACACTAAATAAACTAGCTCTATTCCAAAGCAATGCTATCCAAACTTATCTAAATTATTTAATGCAACATGACATGGAGAGAGACATGAATACAGAATACATGCATTCCAAAGAAATGCATACAGACATTTGCGTAACCATACCGCCCTCTACTGACAAGAATGAGAACAGTTATCCTTTTACCGGTAGCCCACAATTACATTAAAAGAGTTTGTAGATGAGTAGTAGCCCATTTAATGTGTAATGAAATACAACGAACAGCACGACCTGAGCTATGTATCATGAAGAAACATGTAAATGAATGGACCAAGTCTATATGGAAACATGCATGCACAATAGGCTACACGCAAACACATTCAAGCTGAAAGAAAGACATACAATCTAAATACCCTAGTTAGTACAGCCTAAATAGTTTGCATAAGTAAAATAAGAAAATACAGTTTTAAAATAGGCCTTTTAGTATTCTATAGAAATACATTTAACGTTAGGCTATTCAACACTGGCTTACCGGATGCGTAACTCCAAGTTCATAAGCACAGTAGAATTCCTTCGCAGTTTTTTTCCCGGTAGTGTACCCTAACATTGGCTGCGGGAAATGTTTTGGTACCGGACCATGTAGCTTGGTTTATTTTAGTTTTCTGTAGTGCAATGGATGTATAAGTCATGTTGATTCACTTCGTAGTAGCCTATCTTGTACCTGATTCCGGACTAGCAGCTGAGTGACGTTTCTCTGGCAAAACTAACGTTGAACGAGCTTAATTGGAAAATGCATATTTCCCAGGAATCTTAGCCAGAAAGAAAACAATAGATACTACTAAGAAAGTAGCCTACCAGAGATTATTCTTCTTATAATTAAAAGTAAGCTACAATGTCTGCAGAGTAGCGTAGCCTAGAGCCATGATCGGAGGCTATTGTAAAAAATTTTAAGTGACTAACCATGAAACACATATGTTTGGGGAATTGGCGGTTTATAAATCCGATCTCTTAAGGGATTGCAGCTTATAGTAGGCTATCATCGATTCTTAATGTATTATCGTAAATTCTTAATTTTCCTAGTTAATTTTATGGTGACATTGTGTTATGTGTGAAAAAGGATAAACTGAACAGAGCTGAAGTGAAGAAATTAATGAAGACATAATAAAAAAAATTTAAAAGGCGAGCATTGAGGTTCGGTTTCCACAGCGAGTCAGTCATGACCGCAAGAGCACAGCGTAAGCTCCACATAGTCGGCAATTGTGTGAGATAAAAACATGTAGCCAATGGCAATTATTTATTTTTTACATTAATGCAGCAACGCGATGTTAACCAGATGATATTCTGCGTTAAAACATTTGTATTTGCTTGACAAATGGCTATGGGATACCTGTTCCCATAACATTAGCTATTGCATAACTCTACAGTGACTGAATTGTTTAACTAACAGGCTACAAGTGAACACTTAATATTGTGAACATGTCTTTGCCTTTGCAATAAAAAAATAATTGTTGTATGAAAAAAGCAGAACATGTGCACACTGTTTGAGTCCAAAATCAAATTACACTTTAGTAGGCTACCAGGCGGGGATTGAACACCGGTCTCTCACATCCTAAGGCTGGACGGTAACCAGTACACCAAAGGGCTTTAGTCACGTGATATAGGCTATAGGACATTTGTCACAGCAAATGGAACATTTTTTTCCCATACTGCGTAACGTTACTTGAAGTGGTGTCGTCTGACTTTCACCATTTCGCTGTAGTACAAGTGAAATACAAGTGAAACATTGAAAAGTTAATATTAGAAACATCTTTTGCCTTTGCAATAAAAATACATTTATTTTTTATTGTGAAAATAATAACAGTCTAATAAATGAAAAGTATTTAATAGTTGCACATTGTTTTTGTTGAAAATAAACTTGTGCCCTGCTGGGCTCGACCCCCCCATTCCTCGTGGAGAGACAGCAACTCTAACTATTAGGCCACAGTAGCTTCTTGGAAAACACTAAGCCATTAGTTATAATAACATTAAAAAACATTTGTTTGAAGTGTTTTTATTGGGCGATAAAGCTTGGGAGAGCAGGTATGCGATGTTGTTATCCAATGTGAAGAATTATTGTTTGAGGGTACGGAGGCAGGCAGGTAGTGAGGGTTTCTGGGTAGGCAGAAAAAATGGGAAGAAGAATAAGAAGCAGAAGAAGTAGAAGGAGAAAAACGGCAAAATAACCAAAGTTTGGGGCTTTATTGTGTGGATGTGTGAAGTTGTACGTTAATGCTGTGTGGTTACATGAGGTCAGAACATATATAAGTTAATGTTTTTAAGGGCTGAGAGTCTCTGGTCATTGTGGTTACTTCTGTAGGAAACCCTGAAAAGTGCCAGAAAACTCTCGGTTCTGTATAGGTATGGGGCATGCCCCACCAAGCAGTAACTTGGTGGATGGCATACCTTTTAATACTTTAAATAGGCTGACCGTGTTCAAGTTCTGTGATTGGCTATGGGACTATTTGTAGGCTGGGCATCGGTCAAAGTTACGATAGGGCTACTTCATCAATAATCAATGTGGACTTTGATGACGGAGAAACCGATAAGCTGTCCCAATTGTCTTCACGCCTCGTTCTCTCCTTTCTCACTCCCCTCCTCCCCTCCATTTCTCCACATACTTCCGACTAGAGACGAGTGGTAGTGGAGGAGTGAAAGGAAAGGTGAGGAGTGAAAAGTTTTGAGACGCAGCCACTTTGTGTGTGTGTGTGTGTGTGTGTGTGTGTGTGTGTGTGTGTGTGTGTGTGTGCGCGTGTTTAGGCCTACTATTTACTATTTAGGATCTGTGCTCTGCAGCCCAGCTGATAACCACAGATTATGAAATCATGAATGTTCATACAATCACACAACATATTTGCTTACACCTGCGAGAGTCAGCAAAGCGGACACAAAGGAGGCAGTGTGTTTGATCCAGAACTGCGGCACGGCTAAATCCCGCCTATGGCCGCCGGGTTCTGGGATGGAACTTTTCCTGGGGGTCGTGGGGGAATTCCTGCACACAAAATCCTGGAGACAGTGCCGCTCACCAGGGCTCGAGCTCCATGTGCTTCAATGTTTCCTGACGGCTGTGTCTGGGAGAAGGGTGGGGGTTGTTCGTTGCTTGTTGCCCTAAGAACCATTTAGTATAAATGAGCTGTATCAATGAATTGTGTGTTTTTGAATAAGTAAGCTGTATAACTCTGCCTGGATAAGAGTGTTTACTGACTGCCTAAAATGTCATGTAGCTCATGTAGGCTAATTTATGGGCCACGCTGTCAGGGTGGATCAGTGGGCAAGGAGCAGCCAAGAACAGCCCCGGGTGAGCGTGCAATGGTGTGCTGATACGCAGCACTGTTGTTACCATGGTGGAAGTTACGTGTTTTTTTGGCAGAGTGGCAGTATCAGCCAACTTTTGCAAAGGTGCAAAGGTGCCATTGGTCACCAACTACAGAGTACTCAATTATTGAGTAATTACAACTTTCAACCATCCACCCTTTCCGTCTTCCATCCATTTTGTGCTCATTGTTTTTACGTTATGACTGTGCCATTACACTATGGTGCATTCTCAGTGACAGGAAAACCTTTTCCCTCCTTACCATTAACCAATTTCCAAGGAGCGCCGGTGAAAATGATAATTCTGCAATGATATCAGAAAGTAGGCCTACTTTGTTTTCAATGCAGCCATGCAGTAGAGGTATGTGTTCACATGTTCAGGTCCGGGCTTGACGCAGCGCTGGATATTCTGTATCGTAGATCATATCCTCCTGTCATCATTAATGCATTCTTATGATCATATGTTCACTTATGTCAACTTATGTTTCAATTTCTGGCTTCCTTCCTCAGGCAACGCTGTCACGGCTCGGTCTAGCTCTGACCCTACCTCACCCGGTTGTGCAACAACCAGCAAAACGAGAGGACGGCTGCGAAGAAAGGCAGCGTAAGCAGCGGAACAGGATTTCAACCTTAAAGGTGGAAGTTTCCGCACATCTCAGAAGGCTGTTAGTGACGACGATAAATAAATGATCCCGCAACAAACAGCGAAATCAAACGGACCCATTACATTACATTATAGGCATTTAGCAGACGCTCTTATCCAGAGCGACTTACACATCATTTCTTTTGCATTTATACATAGCATCCATTGATACAGCTGGATATATATATATAAGAAGTTGTGTAAGTCGCTCTGGATAAGAGCGTCTGCTAAATGCCTATAATGTATGTAATGTATATATACTGAAGCAATGCAGGTGAAGTACCTTGCTCAAGGGTACAACGGCAGTGTCCGACCTGGGAATCGAACCTGCAACCTTTCGGTTACAAACCCAGTTCCTTAACCGTTATACCACACTGCCGCCCCCAATGGCAATAACACTCCGGTTGCTTCGGGAGAAACTCATGAATATTCCTGTACATTTACTGTAAGAAGCAGAACTGTGGAAAAGAAACTAGGCCTAAAATAAAGGCCACTGCCTCGTTCCCTTCAGGCACTTAACCTGAATTTTCTTACCAGACAACTGGCTCAGGGTTCAACCATCAAGGTTTTAGCCACCAACACGGTATGAACATCCAAGGGGTTGCTCGTTACTTACTAACATGCCGCAATTGAGCAAAACGTGAATGTACTTATTGGCCTGAGAAAAGACAAGGGAGCTTGGAACCGCTCGACAGTGACGGTTGTCTTGTTGTCACGATGAAAATACAGTGCTTTTTAAAACATTTACCACTTCACTACAGCACACAGATGTGTTCAATCTAGGCCATAAATGTACCTTTTTGCATTTTATTCAATGTCTGTGATAAAGCTACTGTAGGAGGAAATGGGTGCTGGAAAAATAGTTACTGTGCTGAACACAACCACTAGTAAAGGCTACATTATATTACTAAATTGCTTACTGAATTGGTTCCCCTGGTTGATTTTAACAGCCCATTTCACATGAAATCCACTCAAAAAGCTCCATTTCACTGCTGAGAGTATGGTTGTCAGGAGTTTAAGCATACAACAGCAGTGTCATACATGGAATTTGAAAAAGAAAATAAGACAAACCACAAACCACAAATGATGCTCTCTAAATTGAAGATTTAAGGGGATAACTCACAAAAAAACAACACGCTCAAAATTTCAACCCACAATGGGTCTCCTCAGGACAAAGAGGAAGTACAGGTCCAAGAGCCAATCATTTGTTTGTGATGCGTAATAAATCGCTGATGTAAGGCATGCAGACCCCATTTGCTTTTCATTTTCACACTGTTTCTCTGTCCTGTGCCCTGCATTAAGCCATTGGATATTGTGTGTATCATCTTTGGTTACATGTGGAATTTGAACCTGTAGCTTTCCGCTCAGAAGTCAAAGCCACAAACCGCCGCGACTCTGTGATCTTACGCCCCAAACCACTCGCCTACTTCCTGCACCGCTGTTCCTTCAAAACGCACCTGCTCACAAGGCTGTCATTAGCACCGGCAGAGCGCTTCGTCCTCAGATCAGCTGTACAACCGGTACACCACAGACCCCCAATGTCCTGACGGTAAAGTGGGGTGACTCAACTTACCCCGACTGCTCAGGACCTGGAGGACTCTCACGCTGACACACGAGCGGAAGGGGGATCAGAACCTGGAGGACTCGCACTCTGACACACGAGCGGAAGGGGGATCAGAACCTGGAGGACTCTCACTCTGACACACGAGCGGAAGGGGGATTAGTAATCTGAAGCGATTAAGTAATTAAGGTTAAAGAATAAAACAGAGTCACTCAATGGGATGCCTGTCCTGGGGCAAGACTCCCTCCCGCCGCCTGTAAAGGCTCTCATCGGGTCGCCCTATTCTGTGATACATGCCATTTTTCGGCGCTCTGAACACGTCTCTTTGCATTAGCCACCTCAATACATCCACAGCCAACCTCTCTCCAGCTACAGCAAGATCATAATTCCAGTAGAGAGGACAGCAAGTCATTATGCTGCATTATATCACGGGGATAGGTCCCTGAGCAAGTGAAAAATTATAGCTGCACGGCATAAACATGCACATATTTTCTTAGAACAAAACAGTTGGCAGCATATCTACCAAATATGTGCTATTTTACACTTCTAGTACAGGCACCTCTACCCTCAGTGGCATTACAAAATACTCTGGACAGTGGCTGACCCATATTTAGTCAAATTTCAAACCCTCCAGTGTGTAATCTGACCAAAATAAATAATCTAACAATTCATAGATTTGAATTGTTCGTTCTTATTTCCCCATACACCGCCCAACGGCACTGTCAGTAGACACAAGACTCAAAAATCGATCAGAAGTTGGTCATGGACATCTTTCATTGACCCGGACAGATTCGTAAAGGTAGCCTATAGCACATTTCTCAAATGAGAAAGTATTTTTTAAAAAACACACACACACACACACACACACACACACACAAACCATGTAGATTTAGGGATTTTCTTAAACTTTTCACTTTTCACGATTTGATCAATTGCACAAAATCATACAACACTAACATTTCAAATCGTAATTTCAAGCAAGTCACATCGGTTGTGAATCACAGCTATATATTGAACCCCTTCTTACCGCCTGGACGATAGTCTACAAGCCAACGATTCAGTCCAAGCTATTCCAGTTTAAAACACTTAGCTCGCCTACTGCACTTTTCAGATAACTAATATCTGATATACGGAGAACATGAATGACAGCTATATTCTGACCTGAGGACAAAATAACGAAGAAGTTACTGACATTAACCAACATTAACACGGACGCTACGACAACGCCCGCAAAACAAGGGAACGACATTGTCGTCAGTGTAGCTATAAGCTATTATGAACACACTGTATTGATAGATATCAAGGCGGTCCAACCATCCGATTGCTTAGACTGTGCGTTGTAAATTAGCAGTGCAACTGTATACAATCGCTTTTGCTCACGGTTATCAAGCACAACTCACAAATGATTCCATGTTATTGCACAAGTCACCAAAATTAATTAAAATGGAGATTGCGATAGCTAGCTACGTTACAACTAACAAGCAACTTCGAAGATACAGTAGCCCTATTATTCTTGGTTAAAGACTTCCACCACCCACGGGATAATGCCCGTATACAACGTATGATTATTTATTTAACAAGCATCGACCCACTGCGCAACAAGTTTGTTAGCTTTACAAAGTAGAATACAGCAAATATACAATGTATAATAACGTAAAACGTGGTCACTCACCTCTACGCGAAAGATTCCACAGCCTTTGAGAAACTCCCTGATGTTGGCCAAGCACTCGGTGTCGTTCCTCGGTTCCTGGTAAATCTGCGTGGGAGAGAAAGCGAATTCTGACCCAAATCCCGATCCGTACTTAAAACCCTGGCTTCGCCTTCCCCTCGCGCTACGGGAAATCGATAACCAGCGGGCCGATTTCTGCGTATTTAATGTCTTTCCTCGCGAACACAGCACCTTTGGCTTTTTCTCATGGGAAGTGTGTACTGGAGCAAAGAGGAAATGACGTTCCCTGATAGGATTCCGTAATAACTCTGACAGGCGCAGGGAGAACGTTGATAACAAACAGCTTTTTGACAGGCGGAGTAAAATAGGCTTAATGTATCTGCACTGTAAAACCAAATGCAATTTTCGGAAATTACTTCAGTAATTTCAGCTTTAAAAATCGAACAAGTCATTGTAACTCAACTAAACAGTGTTTAACTTAAAAGAACAGTGAATATAGCCTATTTGAAAATATTAAGTTACCTTACTCAAATGTTTCAAGGCTTGAAGGATCTGAGAAATATCTTCACATCCAAGCAAGATATTTGAATGAAACCACCTGTACCTTAAAATAGAGTAGGTTTATTTTATATGTGTATTTTGTGAGACAGGGCCTGCATTATATTAACAAGGTAAACAGCTTGTAGGTTTTCTACCTTGTTTATTGAAGCGCAAGCTGTGAGGCAGCCTATCTAGGTTTTCTACCCTTATCAATGAAAGTACAAGCTGTGAGCTATCTTTAGATGGGTATTTAGTCAGATTAGTATAGGCCTAATAGCATAATTACAGCATTATCTCCTTATTGCAGGGCATGCACTTTATTTTATCTTATGCATGGAATTTATCAAGATTTGTGCTTTCTCCAAATAGATAAAATTATGTAGCCTACATTGCAGAGTCTGGTAGATATATTCAAATCCAAGCAATATATTTGAATAAAACAACCTGCATGTTGAATAGATAATGTGTGTTATTTCAGTTTTAATGTATGTTTTTCATTGGTTCAGACGTTTGTTAAGTTGCTGATGACCATAAGGCTTCACAGTGGCTGGTACAGGGGCATTGACAGGTTTGTGATTAAAAGCAAGCAAATGCAATTCAAGTAACTTCAACACAGTTTCTACAGCAACATTATGCCTCCAAAGGTTGTACATGTGTGTATTTGTTTTAATGACGTCTTATTGCATATTCAATTGAAGCAATTATGAATGCAGCTTGAGACCTCCAGACGCAAGCATAAGCAATACTACTGAAGTTCCTTTACAGGAAAATAAAAGTTATTCTATTCTACACATGTATTACTGTATTAACAGTTCTACACAGGAGAGAAGTTCTACACACTACTCAAATCGACCAAACTGAAAATAGTTACTACTTGTGAAATTCCAACTTGTGGGGGGAAAAATGACAGAACATTCAATTCGATACAATGTTTTGTATAGCGCTTTTTCTTTTCTTTTCTTTTTTTACAAAAAACTGTCATAAAGACGCTGTCCAGAGAAACAGAAGGAGAATTGGGCAAAAACCAGGCCTGAACCCCCAAACAGTAAACAAGGTTAAAACTCCCCGGTGGTAAGAAAACACTGAAACGGTGGCGAGAAAAAACTCCCCTTGTAATTTTCACCAAACACCTTTACACCACCCACAGCTGTCGAAAATATGGCTAGTTGTCTCAAACAGGTCGCCAGCATGCCTGTTCACCTTTCCTCTTCGACCTCTTTATATGTCTTTAACCGTTGCAACTCCTCATCCATAAATTCAGGCTCAAATAAATAACATCTGGTAAGGTATCTGATACTTCTGTTTCATAGTCGAACACAACTGTAGCTTAAATTTAAATTTGTATGTAACTTGGTTCACATTAAGTATATAGGTAGTGTGGTAGCTAGCCCTTGGCCAGGCCAGCACCATCTAAACCACGCCTCTCTAGTCCATAAGCTTGAGGGTGAAGAGCTTGCACCACTTATAGACTTGAGATTATAGAAAAACTGATTTTTACAATTGTAGTTGTGAGCAATGAAATGTATGTGCTCATGTGTGTAACCTCTGGAAACATAACATCCTTGTACAAGCTGCTTGGCATTACTTGAAGTGTATTTTCTTGGTTTAAACCACGAACCTGTCGATGCCCCTGTGCTAGCCGTTGTAAAGTGCGCAGGTCGTGAAGACTTTCATCAAAATGAGTGTTCAAAAAGTTCAAAAGTTCAGGAATGGCAGATGGGTGTTCTGAGGACTTGCTTACTCTCGCTAACTTCATGTCTTCATGCTAAAGAATCCAGAGGATATTTGAAGCTGCAGTAGGCACGATTATTTTGCTATAATTTTCGCAAAATTATTTAATTTTCTCATTACATTCCAGCACCTATCAATAAATCAAGTGGTCTGGGGGAAAAATCTGGTTTCTGTGAGTGACCTGGGCTCTGTATTAGGCTGTCAAAAAGTCTCACCCTGGTCTTACAAAAACCAACCAATCTGGGCTAGCTATGTAGCTATGAATCAGGGCAACTACCTACAAGCAAAGAATCCTCCCCATAGAATAAACCCCTCCCTGTCTGCCCGTCTCCGCGCGTGCACTGGAGCATCATTTAGTGGGAGGGGCTTAGGAGAGAGATAGGTGGGAGGAGGGCAAAAGGGGGAAGTCTTTTTGCCTTGTATATTTTCAAACTTGCCCATTGCAGCATAATACATATTGCACAATGATAATGTTTTAAAAAGCATAAACTTTTACAATTCACCTATACAATACAGCAACCTGTCACATACCAGAAATGGCCCAAACCTGGACCAGACATAGCTCGCTATATCTCAGAGTTGCCAGCTGTGGTGACATTGGGCCAGAATTGTATGTTATAATTCAACAATATAAGGTAACAATGCTTTCATATGCTAGAAATAGCCCTAAAATGGACCAGTCACACCTAGCCACATCCTCGTGTTGCATTGTTTTGTTTTTTGACAGAGATAAAAGAATTTCTGTCATTTGTCAAAACTGGGCCAGACATAGCCATATCCTGGGGTTTCCGACTGTGCCGACATCGGGCCATATGATTCCAGCCCTTCCTGACAGTCAGCCTGCTGGCACTGTGCCAGAAGCGGACCGGAGTCATCTGCTATCTGGGCAGTTTTTACTCAAATCATCTGAGTCAACTGAACTCTTGGGTTTTGTAGCGTACAACTACTGTTCATGCTCAACTGCGTAAGGTCAGTGTGGAATATCACATATTGAAAATCAATAGAATTCCCTTTTAGCCCTCAAAGTGTCTGTAGACCTAAGCACACATGTTGAACTGCACTGCTATTTTTTATACCGTAACATTATTGCCCTGGTGAAACTCATTGTTTTGGCTATTTCAACTACAGTATCAAAGCATTTTTTTTTTTTTGCTCAATTGTCATTTCCCTTAATATATGCAATTGTTGTTAATAAGACTAAATATATGTGAATATTTGCAAGCTGGCATTTAAATGCTAAATCATATTTAAAATAATGTGTATACCCATATTTGATCAATTTCTGTCTGTACATATTTTATATTCCAATGCCATAATCTGTTCCATAGTTAGATTTCTATTAAACTCACTATATCGCACTGATTCATTTGACTTATTTTCAGATAAAATAATGTAGCCAGAGATTCATTTAGTTTCTTGTTTGCTTAAGCATGATCTCATTTGCAGAAGTACATCAGGGCTTAAGTGTGGTTAATTAAAAAATAAAATCAAAGATAGACCAGTCAGGGTTGAAGACGGATAGACTGCAGCAGAAAAGCTTGAACGTAATTGAATTTGCAGGCTAAGATCAGCACATTCAGATCATGTTACGCAAATAGAACAGATGACCAAGCTGTAAAAAGGACCAGAATTAGTCCAAAGAACATTACGGGGCCCATGCAGTTAAAACAATATAGGCTACAACCTAACTGAAATATGACAGGGCCACTGGCACTGAGTGTGGGGGGTCAGATTATCCCTCAATAATTACATTGGGAGGAACTGGCCCCAAAATATTCAGGAAAATATGTAGTTATGTACATGAATTTAACGAATAACAATACACTACACAATACACGAAATAATGTCAGCGACAGTAGAGCACTCAGTCTTACCTCTTCCTTCCACCATCGGACGCACACGCACCCAATATACAGTACAGTGCATTTATTAAAGCACCCAATCATAGCTATCCGTGTCTGTCAACACAGATTTTGTCTGAACGGAAATCTGATTGGCTAAGCATAAGGATAAACAAACTCATGAGCTTAAGTGAATTGAGAAAACAGGTGTTCACCCTTTTTTGACTTAGGCAAACAGTTTATGAACCAGCAATGTTGCTAGCTAGGTAATTACTTTTAATGTATGGTCCGCGTAAAGCAATTTAACACCTGTTCTTATGTCTTGCTTTACTGTGTTTACAATAGCTGATGTTCGTTGCTAACTGTAGCTTTCTATCGTATAGTTGATTACGGCAGAGGGTAGAGAATCCCATCCTCAGGTGTGCTTGTGTGCTGAAGCTTTGCTTTGTTTTGTGTTTATTTGTGGAATCGATATCTAGTTGCATTTTGGAATGGATGTCAGTTTTATATTTATGGGTTTGTGGCTATTTTAAGTTTGTCAGCTAGCTATTATTTCTCGACGTGCTCAATGTTTATAAACAAATAATTCTGTCTGTCATCATTGCCAGTATAGCAAAGGATGTAACTGCAAAATATGATTTGTTTCTTCAAACGCAAAACAAACACCACCACCACCCCCGCATTTCATGGGATGTGCGTAGGATGCATGGTGTACACAGATCCAGTAGGCTTCATAAAGCTACATTAAAGGCTACAATGGGCGTGTAATGGTTAGTACAATGGTTAAGGTTTGTAGTTGTACGTTGCCCAGGTTCGAGGTTCCCCCAGGTAGGACACTGCCTTAGTACCCCTGAGCAAGGTACTTCACCTGCTGCTTCAGTATATTATATAGCTGTAAATATATACTATATAATAAAAAAAAAAAAAAAAAAATGCTGTGTAAGTCGCTCTGGATAAGAGCGTCTGCTAAATGCCTGTAATGTAATGTAATGTAAATGCATGCTCCTTCAGCCAAAGTAAAAGTTAAAAGTTCAATGACTGTGTTTAACACAACACCTGTGTCCTGCATGAGAATTATAAAATGTCCAAGTGTCTTGTTCCCCCAAGTGGAACATGATAATATGAGTGATACTCTAGACACTCAGGGCACCACCTTCTTATCTGACAATAACTACATCTCACTAGACGGACTCTTAGGCCACAGATAAGGCCTTTATGCAAGCTAAGCGCAATTCCAGTGTTCCATATTTTATCTCTGGTTAAAATTACCCTGGATCACGCCATTCAAAATCCTACATTAATTGCTGACTAACATACAGTGAGCACCATAATTAATTGGACAGTGACACATTTTTTGTTATTTTGGTTCTGTAGTCTAGCACTTTGAGTTTGAAAAGAAACAATGACAATGGGGTTGAAGTGCAGACTGTCAGCTTTCATTTGAGGGTATTTTCATCAATATCGGATGAACCGTTTAGACATTATAGAACCTTTTGTACATAGCCCCCCCCCCCCCCCCAATCCTTTGCATGCCATGACTTCCTGATGTCTGTGACCCAACAACATCAAAAGACTCTTGATATCTTATTTTCTGGTACTCTTACAAACGATACTATAACTTCTCTGCATTTGAATTGATCTCTATGGGAATTGGGGGGTGCGACTAGATTTTGCTGTAAATTATGCTGGAACAGTATGGAATACATGGTTGGCGAAATGGCTGATCCTTGATGACTTTTTGACAGCCATTTTACCAACCATGTATTCCATACTGTTCCAGCATAATTTACAGCTAAATCTAGTCCCACCCCCCAATTCACATAGAGATCCATTCAAATGCAGAGAGGTTATAGTATCGCTTGTAGGAGTACCAGAAAATAAGATATCAAGAGTCTTTTGATATTGTTGGGTCACAGACATCAGAAAGTCATGGCATGCAAAGGATATGCGACCAAATATATAAAAATATTACTTTATTTTACATTATATTAAACTGTCCAATATGTTTTGATGCCCAAAAATGGGGGGGGGGGACTATGTACAAAAGGTTCTATAATTTCTAAACGGTTCATTATGGTATCAATTATGGTGCTCACTGTATGTCTGGGGTTCGCAAACTAGATGTCCTCAGAAAAATGGGGGAAAAAATGTAATAGTTTCCCTTTTTTCATAATATATTGCTTTTATTTCCCAATTTCCTCATTTACATATTCAGGACTTTCTGATAAAATATAGTTTAAATAAAAGCAGTCTGGTTTACATGAACTTGGTATTATGATCATTGTAGTTTATCATCAGGTCGTTTTTCCTTGCCAGTATCACCTTTGGCTAGCTTTGTGGGTATCTGGCGTAAACTGTGAAGCATACGATGTATTTATAATGTGCGCTCTTGCAATTGTTCTAAATGCATATCTGTACATTCTATATACTATAATGTTAAATGGCCACTGCATTACAGCCTGAAGTGTGTGTCAGATAAAGACTAACCATTTAACCTCAGCAAAAGTGGTCATATTAGGGGGCCTTGAAATGCAAAAGTTTTCAATACTGCGATATACAATTTACGATTTAGGAATTTGGCAGGCGCCAAATCAGCGTACAAAAGTGCGTTCATCATGGTAAAACAAAATAAAACATGTTAACGTGATATTTGTGAATATACTACATGCCACCACTAGCCTACAAACTGCTGTGTCAGTGGCTAGGTTTTAGGTTATGTTTTGTTGAAATTTATAAACATAATCATAATTTTTACACGAGATTTTTTTAAAGTGGAATGTATAAAGGGTATGTACGTATTTAATGACATAAGGATATCGTTTCTGGCAGTTTCTCCCAAATTAAAGATAGTTGTTGTTTTGATGTTACGGCTATTTGAACGTCTCATATCCATTCACTTACGTGTTATTGTCCAAGTTAATTTAATGATGCTCATTTGGGGGTCCCCATGAGTGATAACACGTTTAAAAACAACTCTGTTCCTTTAAATTTTTAGGGTCGTCCTGTTCGTGTGATTTTGCAGTCATGGCGGCCCTGCATGTGCACTGCTTACTGTGTACCCGTAATAATGAATAAGACTGTTGATCTGAAGCAAATGGTACCCTAAATTAATATAATATGTTTATGGGATAGGCTACCATATGCCAAATATGCGGGTTTAGAAGAAGCCGTTAATGATCATAGACCATTTATTTTGTGTTCGTCCTCTTACAAAATCATCCATATTTATTTTTCCATTTGTGTCAAAATAAGCAGACAAGTCCCATCTTTCCTCGGCCGCTTTGATACTCTGTTGCAGCTGGGTAAAAAGGATGTCTACGCTTGTGACTCATGGCAGTTTATTGTTACCTTTAAAAAATGGCAAGCCAGTCCTCACACACAAATTCATCAACATCTGTGCCAACATATTTGAATCCCGTTTCTGGACAATAGTCAGTGTAGGACACGTGACCCTAAAAATAACAGTCCAAATACGACGTTTAATTTGAAAAAGGAGATGCGTGGATTTTGTCACATTATATCTTTTAGCATATTTAACACACAAGTAGCAGTGAGAAAGCGGATAGAGCAATCAGAAATCGTCTTACTTTATCGATACAGCCAGGGCGCAATCGTTCCAAAAGCTTACATAGGACCACTCCATCTTTGAGAGATGATTGCAGAAATCCTTCTGGATCTGAGATGGTCTTTTTCGGCGATTCCAGGACCCCAAGCGTTATGAGCCATGTTACCGTCTGCTCTGCCGAATTCATTGCCACATTCACGACGTAGCCTAGATCCAGCAAGGGGTTAACTTAGCAAGAAAATATATTTGTTCTAAATATATCTTCAGTTGTGATGTTTTTTAGCCGAAATTAAAAATGCTTTCTTGCCAGTCTACATTTGTGCGCGATTTGAGAGTCGGACCGTGATCCTTGAGCCGACTACGACTAGCTTCAGTTGACGATTCGCTTTTGAATATCTAGCAGGTCTAGTTTCCCCCCTGGCAAGCTGTCAAATGCCTTTCTCTGTTATATACACTCAACCTTCATTCTCTGCCACACGAGATTTTCCGGCAGATGATATCGCATTCATGGGAACATCTACCCGGCCACTAAATTGTCTTTGAAGGGGCGGACTTGAATTTCAGTTGCTTATTTCGCCATTATTTTCCATGATTTCCATATGTGGTTTGTAGACAGGAAGATGTCTAGCTTCCTGTCTACAAACAGGATATCTTTAGTGAGCACGTTTCCATGCATCATCATCATCAATATTATTATTATTATTATTATTATTATTATTATTATTATTATTAGTAATAGTAATATCATTATTAGTATTATTATTATTAGTAATAGTAATCGTAGTACTATCACTATTATTATTATTATTAGTAGTAGTAGTAGTAGTAATAATAATAGTAGTAATAGTAAGAGTATCCTTTTCATTCTTATTGTTATTAATACTAAAACAAAAAAAAACAAAAAATTCTAACTCACATTACAGCCTGTTTAGCTTGAACCCTGACTTGTTTACTAAAAAACTGGGTCAATTAAATGCACCCATGCAGAAAAGTGACTCACTCATCCACCCTTCTGTCCATTTTGGCCAATCAGACAGCAAACATGGTGTACTAAAACAATAGACTTACCCAGTCTACTGACCATTATTCACCAGTGTTCAGCACACTCCATTTTACAAAGAAAAGAATATTTGGTACATGGTGTTGGGGATATTCTGGCAACATGTTGTGCATGACTGGGGTCTGTAAGGACAATTTTTTGTTAACAGCTAGTGGATAAAGTTACCCCTGTTACTGGTTAACAGCTAGTGGATAAAGTTACCCCTGTTACTGGTTAACAGCTAGTGGATAAAGTTACCCCTGTTACTGGTTAACAGCTAGTGGATAAAGTTACCCCTGTTACTGGTTAACAGCTAGTGGATAAAGTTACCCCTGTTACTGGTTAACAGCTAGTGGATAAAGTTACCCCTGTTACTGGTTAACAGCTAGTGGATAAAGTTACCCCTGTTACTGGTTAACAGCTAGTGGATAAAGTTACCCCTGTTACTGGTTAACAGCTAGTGGATAAAGTTACCCCTGTTACTGGTTAACAGCTAGTGGATAAAGTTACCCCTGTTACTGGTTAACAGCTAGTGGATAAAGTTACCCCTGTTACTGGTTAACAGCTAGTGGATAAAGTTACCCCTGTTACTGGTTAACAGCTAGTGGATAAAGTTACCCCTGTTACTGGTTAACAGCTAGTGGATAAAGTTGTACATGGCTGAGGTATATAAGGAAGGAAGTGCTTTTCTATGCTGACTGGTTACAATGAAGCCTAGTTAATTTAATTGAAACAATATTCCGATTAATATTTACACAGGATTATGTTCTCACAGGAATAACATAATTTAAAAACACATTAATCATTTAAAAATTTATATTTTGCGTAAACTGATTTTTCATAGATTACTCAGAGAACTTGAGTCTTGTCCCATGCCTCAAGGATTCTTCTTCATTTTGAATGAAAACATGTAAAGTGCATAAGTAAAGCCAGAAAGGCTGTGTGGCTAGAAAGGGGCAAATAAAGTCAGCGTTACATTTCCAATACTGCTCGCACAGGCTACTGCATTTCTGTTTGATTCATGGCAAAACTGATCCAAACAGCATTAAACAACAACACTGATTCCCAATTTATGTTACATTTTCACTGAACTCTTATCGTCTCTAGTATTACACCACGGTATTACACCGTCTCGGTTCACTTTTCAATTGACATCATTAAAGTAGTAAATTGTCAGTAGTAAAGTAGTACATAGAATTGAAAAGCTCGGTCTAAGCCATGCCAAGCATGGTGCAACATTAGCCACTGTAGCATTGTACCTAATCTCACACGTTAAGACTCCAAGCGACACAATGACAGACCCGGGCACAAAGGCCCGTGCTATTTTATTTCAGCCGTCAGCTGCCACTGCCGTTTCTTAACTATATGAGATAATAGGGTATCATGCTGACTAAATAAGAACAGCCATTGTTGTGGCCTGTGCATTTTTCTTTTCTTTATGCAAGTGTGTCTTTGTCCCCCTCTTCTGTCTCAATGCAGCAAACCACAAGCTATCATCGCATTACAGCATCGTGGAAGCCACATGAAATCAGGGCATATCCTGCATATTAAGGGCCTGATTTACTAAGACATTTAGCATGCGCAAAACCTTTCAGCGCACGCAAAAACTAATAACGCAACCAATGATTGGTGCAAAACATTCTTCACAATCCAATCATTGGTCATGTTATTGGTTGTGCATTTGCTGAAAGGTTTTGCACCAATCATTGGTCATGTTATTGGTTTTGCACCTGTTAAAAGCCTTAGTAAATCAGGCACTAACAGTAAAAAAAATAAAATACCCACCAGAGAATGAAATGAAGCCTGATACATGATACATTTTAATTTGCGCTCACACAGGTACAGCATTTTGGCCCACAAGGATATGGAAAACACCTCATCTGACTATGGAAAACGGGTACAAAAAATGTACGTAGATTTGTGCTGCAATGCTATACACACAGGAAAACATACAGTATTTATATAATAAGAAGTACAAAACATCTGAGAGAGAATGTAGCTAAACACAACTTATCTACAACCTTCTCAAGTGTGCTCGTGTGACATGTGCACTTCTCCAAATGTTCATGTGACACCCCTCCTCATCTGAGTTGTTAAAAATGGTCACCCAATTTAAAACCTTGGTACTAACCTACAGGGCAGTGGTCGGAACTGCTCCACCATACCTCCAATCAATGTTAAAACCCTACACCAGAGCCAGATCCCTGGACTGTGCAACCTCAAGGCGACTGGCTATCCCCTCTCAGTGTGGTTACTTTTTCCAGTCACAAACAATGCCCGATTGTGCTGGCCCCACAGTGGTGGAACAAACTTATCATGCTGGTCAGGGCAGCAGAATCATTGGCTGTCTTCTGAAGCAGACTATCTTTTCAGACTGCATCTTGATTCCTCTGCCACCCCCACCCATACCTTTGTCCTAATTCAGGTTATAGTATTTTAACGTTTTTACATTATATTTTGATCAACCTAGTGTGAGGGGGGGAGTCGGGGCGGAAAACCAGACGCGACTGAGAGGGAATCTAAAAGTTATTCCTGTGAAGGAAATAACCACAAATATTTGCAGAGACTAATCTGCAGGGAAAGTAAGAAAATAAGGATGGGACAAAACTCCCGGCGAACGCCAACGAAAATCAACCCTAGATAAGCAGGCGAATAAACTCGAAACACAAGTGAAAACAAAGAAAAACAGGAAAGAAAATAGTTACTTCTCACTCTCAACTAGAGAGAGCGACAAAGAAGCAACTAAAACAACTAGAAACAAAGGAACTGTCTCAGAGAGAACAGTAACAACTCAAAACGAGAAAACCAGGTGCAAACGAGATTATCCTATAAACTAAAAGCTCGAAAGCAGCTAAGGCAAGGCCCAGTATCTTGAAAATGATTCAAAACAAGCAGTCGCCAAATCCTATACCTGTTAACGGCTTCAAGTCAAAACAAATGACAAGGCAGAAGCGCCGGAAGAAAGAAACACTGAGCTATATAAAGCGAAAGGAAACCAAACACAGGTGTGAGAGATAATTGAAGTGCGAAAAGGAATAACCGGAACGGAAGGCAGAAAATCCGATGGAGTGATCTAATGGCTTCAAGCGAGAAACCGACCGCAGAACTAAAGCAGGGCTGCCAAAAACCATGACACCTAGGGCTTGTGATGGATGTAGTCTTTGTGTGTCTGTACTCTGGTTCTTTCTGGCTAGCATAGTTTACTTGCACTCGTGTTTCAGTGATGTCCCAGCTTTTCTTTACTCTAGACTGTCATCTAGCTGCTGCTAATTCTATTATCATGGACATTGGCTGTTTTGACCATGCTGGTCATTAAGATCTAGACCCTGAGCCGACCAGAGGATGATGGGTTCCCCTTCGAGTCTGGTTCCTCCCAAGGTTTCTTCCGAGTTACACCAGGGAGTTTTTCCTTGCCACTGTTGCCTCTGGCTTGCTCTTGTGGGGGTTTAGGCTGGGTTTTTCCGTGAAGCATATTGGGACAACTAGTTGTGAAATGCGCTATATAAATAAATATTGATTTGATTAAATATTTATTTGGTATGGGAATGTTGTATTTTGCTCATATGAATCAGGTGAATGCTCTTCTATATTGTAAGTTTCTCTGCATAAGACCATCTGCTAACTGAATGCAATATAATGAGACAATGCATTTACTTCAGAATAGGCAACTCTGGTCCTGGAATGTCAGAGATGTTTCTGAATTTTGTTCCATTCAGGCTTGATTTCTTTGCACAGTTGAACAATTGTTAAGCGTCTGAGCCTGAACATTCAGTCTGAATGGTGAAACACTTGTTGCCCTCAGTCCATAGTCACCTAGCTGTGTTCATTAAATCTAACAATGTTTTGTAATATAATGCTTGAATTCTCTCTTCACTGAACTTCATGTTTCACTTTACAAGTTTGTGTTTATTTAAAAACCTCTCAAAATATTGTTGTGTGTACAACACTGTGGCAGATGGTGGCGGTGGGGATGTAGAGGCACCGGATGACCCACTGGTGTATGGTCGATTGAAAAACTCTTTGCAGAATTTGCAGAATTTGCAGAATTTGGACGGTTTTTTAGGTAGGACATATGCCTGTGTCCAGGTGTAATGAGCTTGCTGACTTGATAGAGTTTATCCAGTTTTGTTTGGTGATGTGCCATCTTTTACTAATTTGATTGAGCATGACATTGATTTGGGTGACGTTCAATCAATTAGACAACATTTTATTGAGTCTCTGAAGGGAAACGTAATCTGTTAGATTCTGAAGTCAAGTATATGTTGGATAATAAAATTGCAGCGCTTTCTTCCTCTAGCTGGACATCACCCTGTTTGCTTGTAGACAAATCTGACAACATTTTTAGTTTCTGCTCAGAATATCGTCAGGTAAACAACTTTACCAAGCCAGACTCGTATCCTCTTCCTCGTATGGAGGATTGCATAGACCAGGTGGACTCTGCTAAATTTGTCAGCAAATTAGATTTGCTGACGGGGTATTAGCAGGTTCTGCTGTCTGCTTGTGTGTGCAAGATCTCTGCGTTCATCACTCCAACTGTGTTATATGCCTACACCGTCATGAGCTTTGGGCTAAGAAGTGCGCCACCAACATTTCAACGCCTGATGAACATGGTTGTCTCAGGTTTGGAGGGACGTGCTGTGTATCTCGATGACGTGGTCATCTATAGTGACACGTGGAACATGCCCATCCAACGCATAAAAGCTCTGTTCAGCCATCTGGCTGGGGCACACCTCACCATCAATCTGGCAAAGTGCGAACCGGATGAAGAGCTCCAGAGAAAGTCCACTCGAAGGCTAAGCACCATCTCGGCTACAGGTGAGTGTGTGGACGCCGGTCTCCTGGCCGTCATCCATAGGATGGAGAGCAATGCCATGTGAGAAATGAGATTGTGCCCTGAAAGTGTGCAAGTCCTCCCACCATTAACCCTTCATATTGCTTGAATGTCAACTTTAATGTAAACAATTTAAGGGTCCGGGGAGACAATAAGAATAAGTCAAAATTCCATATACCCCCTTGCCTAATTGATGTTTTTGTGCTTAAAAAAAACGCACCACCACTTTGAATTCATCAAAAGCGCTGCCTCGACTATGCCTAGGATCTTCTGTTCTGTGAGGACGTGGGAGTCTTTTCTTCCTGTGTTATAATTAACGTTTCAATTTGAACCTGCCCCCACTTGTCCCTCCCCATGTCCCAAATTCAGCTGAACAGCCAGAGAAGATGAATCCAGACCATTTCATTGAGCGCATGGTGGGATATCAGTGGACGCAGGAAGACCTGGAGTTTGTAAAGAACACCAGAACAAGAGACCGATACAGCAGTTGAAGGCGTGTAACCTAGTGGCCATCTGGCACTATACTGTTACATCCCAAAATCCTCTGGTGTTATAATAACCCGGGAGAACAATAGTTTTTGGACACAACAATGAAGTCTCAAAACAATATGTGAACCCCCCCACCCCAAAAAAAAATAAAAAAATAATAAAAACTAATTTATTACAAAGTGTTGCACAAAACAGGAAAATAAACCAAAATCATAAAAATACATACAAATGGTTGTAGTCGTTGGATGTGATGGGACAGGACAAGGTTCAGATCAAAGTAGGGCCTACAGAAGAAGATCAAAAATGGAAGCCATCTATCACTGGAGAGTGAAGGGTATGCCTTTGGAGGCAGCATATTTTCAATGTACCTCAAAATTTGTGTCATCTTCAGAAGTAGCCCTGACCGGAAATCCTTGGAAATGTGACATTCATCCTAGATGGCACTGAGAACGTAAATGTGATTTGTATACATTAACTGCATCTAATTCAATGACATCTGTGCCTGTCTCCTCCCTCCAAGGCAACGGTAGACAGGCTGAATGACGAACTGCCCCCACGGATACACTGACTCAGAACATGTCTACCATCTGTTCTGGGACTGCTCCGTGGCCAGATGGGTCTGGGGCCTTGTTTCCTCTGTCTCCCACAACAGGTTGCTGCGGAGGTCCTCCCTGGCGGCTGAGAGCGTCCTCTATGGTCCTCCGGGGGAGGCTGCAGAACCACAAACTCCAGCAACATCCTCTATGGTCCTCCGGGGGAGGCTGCAGAACCACAAACTCCAGCAGCATCCTCTATGGTCCTCCGGGGGAGGCTGCAGAACCACAAACTCCAGCAGCATCCTCTATGGTCCTCCGGGGGAGGCTGCAGAACCACAAACTCCAGCAGCATCCTCTATGGTCCTCCGGGGGAGGCTGCAGAACCACAAACTCCAGCAGCGTCCTCTATGGTCCTCCGGGGGAGGCTGCAGAACCACAAACTCCAGCAGCGTCCTCTATGGTCCTCCGGGGGAGGCTGCAGAACCACAAACTCCAGCAGCGTCCTCTATGGTCCTCCGGGGGAGGCTGCAGAACCACAAACTCCAGCAGCGTCCTCTATGGTCCTCCGGGGAAGGCTGCAGAACCACAAACTCCAGCAGCGTCCTCTATGGTCCTCCGGGGGAGGCTGCAGAACCACAAACTCCAGCAGCGTCCTCTATGGTCCTCCGGGGGAGGCTGCAGAACCACAAACTCCAGCAGCGTCCTCTATGGTCCTCCGGGGGAGGCTGCAGAACCACAAACTCCAGCAGCGTCCTCTATGGTCCTCCGGGGGAGGCTGCAGAACCACAAACTCCAGCAGCGTCCTCTATGGTCCTCCGGGGGAGGCTGCAGAACCACGAACTCCAGCGTCAGTCCAAAAAACTGTGCAGTCATCCGACAATTTCAGTAAGTAACCCGGAAGTAAAAACATACAAGCCAGAGCGTATATGCATATCTATGGTACAAGAGCGGGTCATATTACGAACAACTCTTTTTATTTTTGTTAATTCAATCTTCATTCATAATCTACACTTTGTAACCATCGTCATATGTAAACTGATTGATATTCTCAAAAATAAAAAATATATTACGAACTACTTCCTCAGTAGTTTGGAAAGAGTTTTTGCGGGATTTCTTTTGCACACTGCTTGCAAAGTGAGGGGACAGGGCACATAGTAGACAGGGAACAGGGGTCTGAGTGGACAGGGGACAGGGAACAGGGGTCGTATTCGGTCATGGCCCAGGTCACTCTCAGGAGGAGAATCCAAAACCTCCTCCAGGATGGCGTTATGGTGGACTTAAAAAAAAAAAAAAGCAACTGGCAAGAGAGAAATGGGGGTGGACCACTGGGAGGAACTAATCATCTAGTCCAACCCCCAAAATAGTGAGGCCTGCAAGAACAGCTACGGCCCACCAGAGAAACGGAGAAATACTTTCTTTTTTCCACTTTTCACTGTCGCCTCTTTTTAAACTTTTGGTTTTGGGCAACCTTTGTGTGATGTCTTTGTGTAGTATTAATTGTGGTGTGTTGATTCTTGTGCGTATTTAAATAAAATAAAGATAAAAGGGGAAAAAGAGAAAAGTTCCCCTTGTAAATGTTTGTTTAAATGATGTAATATAAGTTTTTTTCCTGATGAAGTGGTGATGTCTGCAAAAATGCTTTTGAAAAGATTTTGTAAAAACCAATGAGATACATTTTACATACAAACCTGAGTCCATTTGTATTGTGTTTTATGTGTCAATATGTGCTTCTTGAGCATAAATGTGAAAAACGTGGTTTTACATTCAGTCGGCATTACTATCAGATGAAAGCTCTGATTCTGCTTAAAGATTGGAAAAAAGGTATACCGACTTTAAAAATGCTGGTCTTTGGAGTATGAGTTTCAAATCTAAAATAGAAATTTATTATTTAAGTTTTTTAGTAATAGAGCATAGTCAAATAATGTTCAAATAGTGCTCAAATGGACTCTTTTACAATGACATCTATTATGTAAATGTTTTCATAGAACCTTTGGTGCAAGTGTTGGTGTGCTATATAGATAGGCTACTGTGACGGCAATAAAGTAGATTGCGTTTCTCTTTATTGTGCCTGTATTTATCTGATTTCACCACGAGAGGGCAGTAGTACTACAAATATTGAATTAATCCAGGTGAAGGTGGACAGTACTGAAAATAGAAAATTTTGTTCAAACAGGAAAATGGGCAAAAATAAAGGTGTTTTTTAATTAAATTTTCAGTAATGTCTGCATTTCTGTTAGTGTTTATAGATAAAATGAAAAACATTTTTCGTAATTTATTAAGTTGCTTTTCTCTGTAGAATTTAAATGTCACAAAATTAGACTAATTGATAAATTTCTTTGTGTGTACGGCTGTTAGGGGTGGGCCAGTCAAGGTTATGGCTTATAGATTATGTCAGCGACATTTTTTTATAGGCTCTTAGCTATTTCTCTGATCTTTGTAGATGTTTTGCTTCTTTTAAGAAATTTAGGATTAAAATAGTACAACCCATGGTTCTCAGTTGGTCAGAAACTTCCTCATGTAAGTCTGAGCTAGGGAAATCAGCCTTTGGGTTTCATGCATCACATAAATGGATTGACCTACAGAGCACCTTAAACCAGTTAAAATACTTTATGGAATTATGCCTTTTAGATTACAGCGTTTAATGCCCAACTGCTTCTGTATATTCAGGGCACCATTAAAAGAGAGCTCAGCTCTCAACTGGTAAATTAAACCAACACTGCCCCCAGCCGGCAACAGCATATCCAGTAACAACGAGTAGAGTTTTCCCAAGAAGCCTGGCCCTGATTCACATCACCCATCAATCAGGAAAAAGTAACAGGGAATTTGTATGCTCTTTTATTTTTAGTTTTAATTTTCAGTCATTGAGTAAAATGGATAAAACTATCGGTGCACATCTCAGGTTTTTCCTGTTTATTTTGTCTCTGATTTACGGCATATTTTTCAAGATTTAGGCTGAATATCAGTCTTTTTTTCAGATTTAACAGACATTCCAAATTCACCTTTAGTTCATATTTTCAGATTTCAGAAGAGTTGGATGCACAAGACATGGGACAGGGGCTCTAATCACTTTCCTCTCAAAATCTACTGTTAGCATGATAATCGATGTGATCAGCGTCATTCAGGAGTCCATTGCCAATGACATTACAGAGGCTGGGATGTTGGGATGTACTCTCTACAAATAGATACTACGCAAGATGTAACATCTCAAGACCAGTGCTCCATTATATTGGCATATGTAACTGACGGTGTGCATGAGAGACTGGTTGCATTACATTATGAATGAACCCAGTCTCCCAACAGCGCTGTTCACTCAATTCCCCTCAGGTGCATGTGCCAAACGGGAGGGGGGGGCAAACAGGGGTCTAGCAGGAGACTTTCTGGGGATCGGCTGACACGGAACTCCAACTGCACTCTGCAATCAAGACCTTCCTAAACGCAGCGAATCCCGTGTCAGTGCGACACCTTGGCACCCCGTTTCAATGCGCAGCTGTGGACTAAAAACCGGAGGCACACCGTAATCGACCCACTGTGTTTAACTTGCCATTTGGCACCTCATACATCTCCACTGATAGAACGTCATGAACTAGATATAGTGTCTTATTTAAAATACGACACAACACGCCTGTCAATCTGTTCAAATAAAGCAAGTACGTTTACGTTTTTCCTTCAGACTGCATGCGGCAAACCGGACAACCAAAGTAAAACAAAGTGGTCCGGATTAAACAAGACCAGCAGAGCTCTGTATATCTAGAGTGTGGAGACATATCTTTCCAAGCTCCACATTCTCTGCGCTAGGTCCTCTTTGAGCGGGGTCCTCCGTTCTTCGCCCCCTGCGTCCACCCATTCGGCCTACGCCGGATAGCACCGCTGCTGGCCAGATGGGTGGACGTGTGTCTGGCCCTCCTCCCTGTATTCTGCCTCATTAGCAGAGCGGTATGGACGTGGAGAAATAGACAGAGGGGGCTGAGACCCTGCTATGACAGGACCCCTCCGTTGCGGCGGGGATGTTTTTGGGTACATATTGTCTCGCTATTCACACGCTGCTTCCTGTACCCCTCGTAACCCCCCGCAGGGCCCAAGCTTGCATTATACTGCCCGAGGCACGGTCCAGACAGAGACAGTCAATATGCACCGCTGGGTGTCTGTGCTAAAGAAATATTGTACACAAGAAAGGCTCGTCTTAAAACCATGACTTTTGAAAAGCAAGGAATGTACAGTGGGGGAAATAAGTATTCGACATGTCAACATTTTATTTTATTAAACATATTTTCAATTCAGCTATACACATGAAATTTTGACCAGACATTGGTATTAACTCAATAAAACTACACAGCTAAAGAAATTTTAACATTCCAATCCTTAAAAAAAGTTATACGCAATAAAGTGGAATGACACAGGAAAAAAGTATTGAACACGCTAAATGAAATGTATTTAATACTTGGTGGAAAAGCCATATTTTAAATATTTGGTCATATATCCTTTGCATGCCATGACTTCTTCATGTCTGTGACCCAACAACATCAAATTACTCTTGATATCTTATTTTCTGGTACTCTAACAAGCGATACTATAACGTCTCTGCCTTTGAATGGATCCCTATTGGAATTGGGGGGTGGCACTAGATTATGCTGGAACAGTATGGAATACATGGTTGGTAAAATGGCTGTAAGTCATCAAGGGTCTGAGGTATCAAACAAGTCTCAAACCATCACTCTGCTGCCAGATATGCAGTAGATATGAATGGATCACTTTAAGGGTGGTTTCTCCCGACAAATTTTCCTATTTAACTCTATGAAAAAATAAGTCAGGAGAAAAAACCCTTGAAGTTATCCATTCATATCTACTGTATTTCTGGCAGCAGCGTGATGGTTTAAGGCTTGTGTAAATCTTTTGAATCAAAATAATTTTCAAACATTTAAGCTTTTACTTACAATTTAATTTGTATCTAATTATCCCTGTTTTTTAATTGTGTGTTCATATTTACAACGTTTGTTGATCATAAGTAAGTTTTTCATTTTAGTATGCATCTTTCTATTCTGCAATATTGAATCTGTCTCTTTTTCAACAGTCATTGCAAGTCAGACCCACTTCATCTTCAGGTTCTGTTTTCATTTTGATGGCCGTGATAATATGTATGATCACATGTGTGGACAGCAGTGTTGTATGGATGGCAGTTGAATACTGTGATAGTAGGCTACGGTAGATTTTTGAATATGATTCTTTGGGCTTTGATTGCCAAAGCCTAGCGTTTGTGCATGGGCTTGACGATGTTGTAACCCAGCCAAAATAAAACCATTTTTTTTAAATTCTCTTCATTCATAAGCTAATGTAGGCGATCTGGAAGCAGGCCGATGATTCTGCTTTGTGCACCAGCAGCAGCATTATGGAAGATAATCACACACACCAGGGTGCGTCGGGTTAAAGTCGGTTCATATGGTGTCGGGTTCGAAGCGGATTGGGCTTTCAAAATGGCTGGACTAAGAGGATACATGTTGCTTAATGCAGATAAATCATTGCTCTTTCCAGGCACAATCTTACACTTACACACAAACACACATTGTTGCAGGAGCAGAACTGCAATGGCAATGAATGAACAAGCTGCCACACACTACATTGACGTGCAAAAAGCAGCATGTTTACTTGGCTAAGCTTTCAGCCCTTTGACCTTTCTCAGAGCCTCCTTTTAAGTGATAAAGCGGCAGCATTTTAAAATGCCGCGCTCCCCCGATCATTAGTCTGTGTCTGAGCACATCTGCGTAACACCATTCAGACAAGCGATGCCTCCGACGTCATCCGTGTCGAAATTTCCACCGCGCCGCTGCGAGCCGACATATTAATCAACGTCGTTCCCGAATCAACATTTGGCACGCCAGTCGTGATGCGACGGACTCTATTTCTGTCCCTGACACAAGTGTGAGAAACATGCGTAAGGAGTGCTCTTTGTTCACCTCCACAGATCGCTGCAGTTGATGAATGGCGGAGGAGAAGATTTTACAAAAAACGCTTTAAAGCCCAGACGGGGATGGTTGAGCGACATCAGAACCAACAGCTTTGTTTGAGCTTTGTCACAGCGCCCGACGGCCCTGCTGAATTCCAACGTGGGCCCTTCTGGACGTCTCTGGAAACCGGCCACATGGAAACCTGGGGCTCAAGGAGCGGCTGCTTCTCGGCCCTGTAATTGCCGAGCGATGGATAGCCTCTCCCTCGGTTACCGGGGTGGTCAAACATTGACGCGGAGAGGTGGGCTGGACTCAGGTGCACTGCGGCCTCGCGGCTGAAGGTCCGGGCTGGGCCGCGCCCCTCTTGAGAACGCAGAGGCTGTCCACGTGCACAAACAGAGACCATCTCAGTCTGCAATCAGCAGTCTAGACCAGACCAGACCGTCGCCTTCTTTGATGTCCACACTGCCGTAACTTTAAAAAAAACAGATCGAAGAAACGAGTTTAAATCCTACATGTCACACCATGAAGCGTGTGGGAAGAGACGGAAAATACTTCTTTTACACGTGCTTTCAAAGTGTTCATTTTATTATTTATTAATTTATTTATATACTTTTTTTGCAGCACAATGCAATAGAACAAACGCGTCACTATTTGATGAAATCACAGGCGAACGGTCCTTTCTGGAGGCTGGACTGATTATATCAATGGGAAAGAAGATTGGAACAATGAGCCAATATATTTATTGAAGATATACATGTACACGTTTAACTGGCGGCCAACTGAAGAGCACCAAGCACATTTAGGGCCTGATTTACTAAGACCTTTAGTGTGTGCAAAACCTTTTAGCGCACGCAAAACCAACAACATGACAAGTGATTGGTCACGGTATTTTTTTTTGCACCAATGATTGGTTGTCTTATTATTTTTGCACATTTAATTGCCAGAATCTGCTAAGATGTTCTGCTCAAGGGTTTTTAATTTTTTCTCAAGATATTTCTTATCTCTGATGGCAGTCATACTATCTTGCCACTTTCTGATCTCTGCTGGAATAGATTCAGGAGATTGTATTCACACCCTGTGTCACGTTCAGTAGATCATGTTCACAGAAGGTAGCATATTCGGTAATTTATATGAACACCCTACAGTAAATTCAGTAGATACCATTTACACCAAAAATGATATACATTAGGTTAAATTCAAATCCTCTATCATATTCAGAAAAAAATCAATGATCATATCGTATGTGGTGGATACAGTTCACAGCCAGTAGTAGATTCAGGAGGCAGGAGAGGGTCCAGGGGCACTGGACATCAGGGAGGGTCCAAGCCGACTCTCCTGTTTGTTTTCACACAGGGATGAACTGCCCATCTGGCAGGTGGCCATATATTGGGAAATGTGCTTGCTCTTGCATCATATCCTCTGGGGGGGAGATCGCGGGTGGAACTTTTTTTTCCCCCCCATAGTCTAAAGATGTACAGTCCATAAACATTTAGGGGCAGAATTAACTGCACACACACAGCGTGTGCACACACGCACAGGCAATAAAGTTCCTCTTTTACACAACCGTATCTGCTTTAGTTGGACACATTGAGCTGTGTGACCGTTTTTGGTCAATTCCTATTCCGGACAGTTGAGGGTCTCTCACTTGACCTGTCACCCTCCTCTCTCCCTGGCATCAAGGTTCAAATACCTGGGTTCCCTAGTGGCTGTGAGCACAGTCAACCTCTCACTTATGGCTGCATCATGCTACATATACCCCACATGTAGTGTGTGTTTTTTAACAGCAAAAAACACATTTTATGTGCCTGTAAATTAATTTATTGAATCATTATTATTTATGTAACATGTTAAAAGGTAATGAAAAATCATTACTGTCATATGAATAATAATGATGGGACTGAGGGAGTCTGAATGGTTGTCTTAATTAGTTTTTTTTTTTAACATGCACACGCACACACGCAGGCACGCACATTATTATGGAAGGCCACGCCTACTGTCAGAACAGCTATTGCACACAGGTGAGTCCTGTTAATTGTTTAACGTTTAGCTGCTCTGATCTCTCAGCAGGGGCCTGGACCGTGGAGTGAAGACGGTTCCCCCACTCCCTTCCGAGGCAAGATGCAACCGCCTTGAACACTGGCCGAAAGGCAGTTTATATTTTATTTATTTTTTTTGCTTTTTCCAAAACCTGTGAAGACGACGGTTAAAGAAGGTTTTTGTTTGTTTTATTATTTCCTGAGGCGTGTGTCGCCTATCCTGGACCACATCGACGAAAAATAAAAAGTCTGACGACTGACTCGTACAACACGTTTCCCTGCGTCTTGTCGTTTTCCCCAAGAACATTGTCAGCAGCGTGTGACAATTATATATTGCATTCAGCCTGCCCATGAGCCACCGCTAATGCCAGCTACCAAATGACAGTCATGTGATTACTTTGCTTTGTGATGAAATGTTTTGAGGGTATGGCCAGAGTACACACCCCCTCTCTCTCTTCAGTCTCCCGATCACACATTAAAAGTCTCCAGTTCGGCGGCCTTGGAGATTCTCATACGATCACTGCAGTACAAACAGAAATAAGCAATATTTGATTTGAAGATTAAACTATTTCATAAAATGAAAATGACTAATGAAAATCGTAGGATATTTTCTTCATACTTTTCATTTAAAAATTACTGAAAGCCAGACTAATTTCCAATGTCATCTTTTGAAAATGCATACATACAGGATGTTCAATAAAAACACTAAATATACATATCATGATCATGCCAACAGAGAGCTCCAGATTTCATCCAAAGCCGCACACTCACATATTTGATGATATCTTCATACAGTTGAAGTCGGAAGTTTACATACACTTAGGTTGAAGTCATTAAAACTAATTTTTAACCACTCCACAGATTTCATGTTAGCAAACTATAGTGTTGGCAAGTCAGTTAGGACATCTACTTTGTGCACGACACAAGGAATTTTTACAACAATTGTTTACAGAGAGATTATTTAACTTTTAATTCACTATATCACAATTCCAGTGGGTCAGAGGTTTACATACACTAAGTTGACTGCGCCTTTAAATTAAAAACCTTTTTTTTTGGTTGCATATTCTTTGCATGTCATGACTTCCTGATGCCTGTGACCCAACAACATCAAAAGAATCTAGATATCTTATTTTCTGGTACTCTTACAAGTGATACTATAATGTCTCTGCATTTGAATGGATCTCTATGGGAATTGGTGGGTGGATCTAGATTTAGCTGTAAATTACACTGGAACAGTATGGAACACATGGTTGGCTAAATGGCTGTAAGTCATCAAGGGTCTGACGTATCAAACAAGCCTTAAATCATCACTCTGCTGCCAGAAATACAGTAGATATGGATGGATAACTTGAAGGGTTTCTTCTCCTGACTTATTTTTTCCACAGAGTTCAATAGAAAAATTTGTCAGGAGAAACAACCCTTAAAGTGATCCATCCATATCTACTGTATATCTGGTTGTAGCAATTAGATACTCCTACAAATACGATTAGCTATTGGAAGAAATGTAAACGCATGGCACAATAGGGGTTGTCAAGATTCATAAAAAGTTAGCAAGATGTTTCCTTTTTCTTCTTTTTTTTCTCATCATTTCTATCATCTCATCATATATCCACATCATCGTAGTCTAGTAATCATTTTCATTTTTCTTTTCTTTCTACTTCTAGCCACCAAAATCAAATTCAATCAAAGAGGTCCGAAAATTCTCTTGCTGAGCTTGACTCTGAGACATACATCTTCTCAGCCAGCTTTTAGAAAACAACTGAGGACTCACCTCATTTCATCTGACAACATGACTCTTTCTTTTTCTTTTCTTTATCTATCTATATATTATATAATTTATTATTTTTTTTTTTTTTTTTATTTTTTTTCTCTTCATTCTTTCATTTCTTTTTTTTTTTTTGTTTTTTTTTTTTTTTTTTTTTTTTTTTTTTTTTTGTTTTTGTTTGTTGTTTTTTTTTTTTTTTTTTTTTATTTTTTTTGTTGTTTTTAGTATATCTTTTATTTCTTTTGATTTTTGTCTGTGAGGGGAACTCTGTACAAGCCCTTTTGAGCTTCTTTTCCCCTCCTAGCACTGTCGTTTTTATATGCTGAATAAATTTCTAAAAAAATAAAATAAAATAAATAAATTTAAAAAAAGACGCGTGTAAAACCGATCCTAACCCTAACCCTAACTCCAGCACACTCGGCCAATCAAACTATGGATCAAGGAGGGCACTCGTGAGAGAACGGTTTGGTCGAAGACCAGGGTTGCAGGACCTCCGGGATAGTAAGCCTTTGCTTACATTACACTCAGAGGCCAGGGGTCAGTCTGAACAGCACCTCGTTGCCAGGGCAACAGTCCAGTTTTAAAACAGCTACTGCTGGTGATCGTAGTGTGGGACACAGATGAGAAAAGAAAGAATATATACAGTATACTGTATATACAAACGTATATGTCAGCCATGTCAGTGTGAAATTTGAAGGAATTGAATCAGATATCCGTGTCTCATGCAGAAGGTCAGAGTTGCGACATCTTTTAACTGCACTGCAATCTTCTATTAAAATGAACTGAATTGTCCTTGAGGAGAAACATGGCGTGGCATACAGATGTCTGCAGCAAAGGGTCTTACGTGGAGAGTATTTAAATGGGATTCTAAATGTGAACCTGTCATTGATATACAGTCATAACAGCTCCAAGAAAAATGACCAAAACTGTCAAAAGGGAACCATGTTCAACAGCAAAAATGCCGGTGTAAATCTAACAATGCTGGTGTACATTTAACACCCTAGGTCATAGGTGTCAAACTCAAGGCCCGCGGGCCGAATCCGGCCCGCCACGTCATTTTATGTGGCCCGCGAGAACTTAATTATCTGATGCGTGTATCTACGTGGCTGGTTAACGGGGATTTACTTTTACGATATAACAGACAAACGCAGACGCGGACGCACACCCGCGGTACATACGTTAAATAAACCGTTAAATAAAGTTCGTATAAAAAAAAAGAAAAGGTGATTGCACCCCCCCCCCGTCAACAATTACAATCGAGGTCCGCGAAAATTCTTGATAATAAAAAGTGGTCCGAAATTAAGTTAAGTACAACTGGCCCTTTGAGGGCAACCATAATGCTGATGTGGCCCGGGGTGAAAATGAGTTTGACACCCCTGCCCTAGGTTGTTAAAATGTACACCACTATTTTTTGCTGTGTGAATTGGCGTGGGGTGCTGGACTGAAGCGTTGATGTGATGTTTTTGCTGAACATTCAGGGAATGAAAAAAAAGAAGAAAAAAAAGATCGCTGTCCGAATTGTGTCTCCTGCCATCTTGGCTTTACATTTTTTGTGCAATTTTCCTTCTGTTTGTCTGTAAAGCATCTTTGAGACGTTTGGCGTTCTCTGTAAGCGTCAAACAAATAAAATTGAATTCCATTGAATGAAATTCACTGTTTCCATGACAACAGCTCTAAACTCCCCGACTCATCCTGCATTTCAGAAAAAAAGGACAGTTCAGCAGCAGAGAGATTTCAATATAACTAACATTTTACTTTTCATGAATTAGTATTATAATATTTAATACGATTCCTGATGAAAGTTTCCTTCTTGGGAGTAGGGTGGGGAAACTTTTTGCTTCACAGTACATCACAGTACATCACAAGCACACAATAACAGTGCTCTCCAGACCTTACCGATATAGCACATATTATTAATGTGATAGCTTTTCATTTAGCTCCAACTCCCTAGTTCTCAGTGTCATTATATTTTTTTTATATATATATATATAGTATACTGTGTGTGAACCAAGCAAGACTTAGCATTTAGCTTTGGCCTTTATTAGCGCTGACCTGTTCGCATCCTCTTTGCCAGATGAAACCTCGTAAACCGCACTGTTGAAATACGGTGTGTTAAAACTGTGCCTCATACATCAGTGCTGGCGCCATGCCCTGCTGGAGAAGGGGGGCATGTTGTACCATTAGGTGCTTAGAGTCCACACGTCCCACTGAGAGATTATGAGTATGAAACAAGACCCCCCCTGGCCCACACTCCCTCACACCCCACCCCAGAGGGGCTTTCACTTCATCTGACTCCTCAAAATATCTATTTCATGTTCCTCTTTGGCCTTATTTACACTTAAATCCACTACAGGTAAAAATTGTCATTTCTGTACGTCCAATCCTATATGCACAGTTGTGTGGTCACACATGATTTATGACATGTTGTATTCTAATCGTTTAGACTTGAGATCACATTTCTCCTAGTTCCATCCTAGCGTTCCATCCAGCCTGACAACCAACTCTGCAACAGTGTGTTTCAAGACTCCCGCATACTTATTATGGGATGTTTTCTGTCTGTAGAACATTGGAAACAGGAGAAGGCTATTTGAGAAGAGTGTTTACACGCAAATCCACACTGGTAGAATATAACCCAAACTACTTGACGTTATGTTACATTCATTTTGCCGATGCTATTTTTCAGAGTCACAGTGTAAGAGGACAAACGTTCATCCATATGAGTTATTTAAGAAACATTCTCATACCAGCACGAGCATGGACAACATCATTAAATACTACCATATTTAATTTAACTGACATCAGCCTAGAATGATAATGCAAGCACAAATAATAAAAATAATAACACAAAATACGATATGTTGATATGATGAATGAGTGTAAGCGGACCTTTTCAGTACCAATTCTTGGTGACATTCTAGCATGCTGGCCACAGATTGCAACTGGAATTTTAATTTATAAAGACCACTTCCCCTCAGTGCTGTCAATGCAACTACCATATCGGGCAAGGTTCAAAGGTCAGGGTTTAATTTCCAGAAAGCACAAGACTTCTCTATTCTGGTTTGATTGTTAGTGACCATTCTACTGAAAGACACGTCTCTTATTACACAGGTAATTTCTTATGATTTTCTAAAAATAATTTAACATTGAATGATTTGGTGGATTGGTGGATTCACCGATGAAACTGAAGATGAGTCATGATTTCTCACCTGCTGTTTCTTAGTCTGGTTTTCTAAAATCGAATGGAGAGCACATCTTACCCTAACCCTAACCCATACGAGCAGCGAAAAATGTACACGCACCAAAGCTGTCAATTGTTTTTATTTTTGCATTATTTTTGCCGCCTGTTGTGAAAAGTTTTCCCATTTGCACTGTAGCAGGAATGGCACACTTGGAGATTTTCAGTTGCTGCACAGATGAGTTGATGGACGGAACGCTGCTATTTTTCCATCTTCACGTGGGATGACATCAGTTTTACAGGATCAAGAAAACAAGCTTTGCAAAGGCTCAGTTAAGTGTGGGCAGCCGTGCTGAAGAGGAGCATTAGAATTTTGCACATCAGACTAAACATTTTCACACTGTCTGCGTGCCAGGCTGGTTTCCTACTGGGGGGGGGGGGAGTGGCTGAAACCCCCACCCACACCCACCCACCCTGTCATCCTGAGCCAACATCCAATATCATCCTCAATACCATCATCAAAGAATCAATGGCACGAAATATGTATTGTTTTTTTTACAAAAATATCCAGACCATTAGATCAAGACAAGACCCTATCAGCAGTCATGTTGATGCCAGTTGATTTTCTAGCACAATCAATGTAGCATACCGAACTGGAACTGAATCACATTTCTCATCATACGTCCAATCGGGGTTAAGGATGTAGGATTTCACCAAGAGCCCTTGGTGTGGGAATCGGAGCTTTCACTTGTGGAAACAAGTGACTGTAATCGAAATCGGATATTTTTATATTTTTAAGCGTTTGTACCCCTTTTCTTTTGGCTCGCGTCTGCCAGTATGGAATGGGCAAGGATACTTCTCATATCTCACTATCCTCCATCAGTTCACAGAGTAGCATGTTTCCTTCCAGCTGCCATTTCTCTTCAGTATACTGCCCCCCAGTGGTCATTGCTTGCATAACATTGCTGGCCTGCAGAACTGCACTTCATGCTCAGCTGACATAGACAGAATGCAGCTAACCAGAGAAGTGACTTGTGCAAAGAGGACTCTCAGGTTAACTTCTGATATGGTCAGAATTCACTTCCTGACTGTGGGCCAGATCCGGACCATGTGACACATGTATTTAAAATTATCTGTTTAGATGGCAAAAAAATATATAAAAAATATAAATCTATAAAAAATAGATTCATGAAAATGTTCAACAAAATTCCTAGCAAAAATTTAATCTTATGAACATTATCTCACGTCTCATAATCTTATGTTGTACAAAATGTGTTTTCTTTTAAAATGGTGAGTAATCAGAAGGATTTTTACTGGTATTTACTGTAAAAAGTTAAAAATAATTATGTGACCCCCCCATGAGGTCTGGAATAGACCTTTTGTGTGCCTAATGCAAATTTCCAATTGATATGGATGCCCTGCAAGGATCTGGAAACTTGATTCTGATTTCATACAGTGTTCTGGCTCATAGTCTCGCACCTTCTAGCTTTGTGGTTTGACTCAAGAGGCCAAAACAGGGGGTGGATTCCAATCGCTTATTTTCACTTCTTGCATCCTTTCCTCGCTCCTTAACTCCTCCCAATTGAAGAGACGAGGAAAGGATCCAAGGATCAGATATGAGGATGGAGGAATCGAGGCAACATGCATTTGGCAAATGGGACGTCGTTGCTCAATCAAGCGTCAGCGTCATATTATGCTTACGTGCTTAACTATAATACTTTTAAACTTATTTTTTCATGAATTAACGTTTATTTTGTTACTTATAAAAAATTTGTGTCATTATGCGTATGTGCTTTTTAATAAATGGAAAGGAATGGTAAAATTGCATTTGTGTAGGGGTGTGTCTGCGACGTGGCAGATGTGGAGAGTGGTGGATCATTTATACACGCCACGCGTTCTGAAAAAAGGCTTCCGCAAAAGGCTATTGTGTTTCCTCACCGAAGCACCCTCCAGGAGCCTCGTCGTTCCCCACTCCTTGCTCCTCCAAAAAACATTTAGCATTTTGGAATGTCCTTAAAGATGGCGAACCTTGATCGATTTACGGGTCAGGCGAGGACCGAGAAGAAGAGGCTTAAGCAATTGGAATGAACCCAGGCTCTGTTGTTGAAACTCACTTCCTGGTCTTGTTGAGAGCATTGCTCTCTGGCGCTAGTGTGAGGTTGGCTCCAGTATAGGAGCCAACCAATGCAAGTCAATCATACCAAATGCGGTCAAAATACAAATTAAATGAGTTTTTCCCACGAGAACATGGTTGCAATAGGATCTTTTTCTTGGTCTAATGTCTCCCCATGTGCAAGTTATTGTGTCGTGTGGTCAGTATTTTTATAGTTTGTGGACCAATCCAGGAGTTTGCCGCACTTCCTAGTTACTTCACATCCCTAGTATCTCATGCGCTTAGTGGACGAACTGGACCCGGCCTGGACCCGGCCTGGACCCGGCCTGGACCCGGCCTGGACCCGGCCTGGACCCGGCCTGGACCCGGCCTGGACCCGGCCTGGACCCGGCCTGGACCCGGCCTGGACTTAATGACAAGGCTCCCCCTGCTCCTTACTGCGCAGTCTCCGGCTTTTTGTAAAAAATGGCCGCACTTCCGCAGCTTCAAAAAGCTTTTCACAAGCCAATGGAAAATCAATGGGTGATGTCACAGTCTCTTTGTCCATATTGTTCTACAGTCTATGGTTTGACTCCGCCATCCGTGCTTACGGTAATGTCATGTGAACCCATCTGGGTCTCATCAAGCCATAAAAATATTCCTTGTTAAATGACAGTGGTAAGTATCCATTTCTGCTCAGATGAGTTCATCGTGAGTTGCACTTGTTGATAAATTGGGTACGATGCAGTATAAAAACTGTAATTTGCACCAGTGCCAGCTGATTCTTCCTGCAGGTCCACGTGTTAAAAATTTTTATTTAATATTTGTACAAAGCTTTCTAATTTCAGCCGTTTCTTTCTACAGGCTTACTGTAAAGATTAATACTTGGTCCTGGGTCTCCACATATCTTGAGTAAATATAATAGACACTAGTTGGAAACTCAGATGGTAGAAATCTGTATGGGTGGGGAAGATAAAGGAGATTTATTAAGCAGCAGATGGAAGATTGACCCTGCAAAAACAAACTAATTTTTTTGCTGATTCATCATTTTTCTCTGGGGCGTTCTGATATTTGGGGGGTAGAGCAATAGGCCCCGGTGCTCAAGGCCTGACTGCGTTCATGTGCGGAGGAGCGTGAATTTCACGGAAGGGTTGGATCTTTATGGGTGAGCGGGAGAGAGCAGATTTACAAGCCGAGTGGAAAAAAAGAAGGTAAAAACCCAAAGCACAATTGGACTTTATGACACGAGCTCAGTGGTGACTGACCACGGTGACTGACCACAGGCAAAATGACTGATGATTCTTTTTGTGTTTAAATTTCTGAGCACACAAATATAGTGTCAGAATTTTGACAGCAGTTGTCTTTTCACAAAGCACCTACCATGTACCCCACAGATGAACCCCAGTGTCTCTCAGCCCTCAACTACACTTGTAGGCCCCAGAGACCATTTTCCCTGGGCAGGGCTGGGGGTCGTTTGGAGAATCTATGCTCAATCTTTCCACAAATAAACGCAGTCTCATCGAGCAGGACTTGAAACAAAGCCACCCAGAAACAGGCGGCCATGTCTGCCGGTGGTCCTTGCCAGCCTCCGTACAGTATAGGAAACATGATGAGTTTGGAGACATCTCCTTGGAGCACAGAAATGTGGAGGTCCTAGGAGGCTTCTCCTATGGGATAATATTATAAAACTGCCAAATAAGGGACCTCAAACGAAGGATAACATTACGCCTTAAGTACTGCAGATACCTGCCGGGGAGTTTACACTCCATAAAGCAGGCAGTCAAAGGCCCCATTGATGTGATACATATGGAGGTGGTTTACACTGTGGAGGGAAGCATTGTTTGAGGAAATACAATCGCTAACTTCAGCCTGAATGCTGATTTGTGAAGGTAGCGACTTTTAAGAGGGTGCGTATTCACCCGTATAGTAGCTCCTACTGTTGTGACTCATAATCTGTGGATTGGGGAGTGGGTGGGAGGGGGGTGGGTGCAATGTCTTTTATAGCCCCCGATGGTGTAATTCAAATAATAGACTTGGAGGACCACAGGTGTCTGCTCGTTTTTTGTGTGTCTCAGAACTTTAGCAATTCAGTTAAATCATTCATTGGCCAGAGAGACCATAGGTGCCATTGCGTGCGAGGCCTAAATTGGGTGTTGTTTGAAAGGAACCCCCAGAAAAATAAAACCCTGCAGACACTGTTGCCTTCCAGGGCTGGAGTTCAAGTTCCCTGGTGTAACTGATTGTCATGAGCTTTCAGCCTCTAATATTGCACGTTAACATGAATAAATATGCAGGGGTGGGGAGCTGTAGTAGCGTGTACATGCTAGCGCTCAACCCTTGGGTTATTTTGACAAGCTGTATCTGAAGCATTTCTCAAGCTGAGAACCTCATGGTCATTCTGACATTCTGGCTCAATGAGTTCGTGTTTTTTTTCTTTTAAAGAGCAAACTGTGGAAACCGTGGGCGCTAAAACCCAGCACTTCACTTCACAGTGCTTCAAAGGCATGTTGAATACATTGATCGAAAATACGCCTTTAGTTGTCCAAGCAACAGTTGCATTGCTTTGTCTTTGAAGGTAAAAGCTTTTTTCTTTTTAGCTTTTTCAGAAATCAAACACAGTCCTGTGCTTGAACACATCCACATTATGTTTTGAATCCACAACAATCTGCTCCAGAAAGTCACCAGGCAAACTCCAGAATGTTCTTTCCGACATATTTTGTGACTTTCGTGTGAAGAAGACGTGCTTCTGTGTGGGCTTTATTTTCACAGCGGTCCCACGCTCGACACGCACATGGAACTTTGGCCAAACAACTCATACTGGCCCCATTGTGTCATTAATATACTGAAAATGCAATGTATATGTTTGCAAACGTGCATGTATATTTTCTATAGTTTATTTTGGAAACATAACCTAGGTGTACTTGCCATAGACCGAGAGACAGGTTTTATAAATAGTTAAGCCAGACACAAACAAACAGTGCTGGGTGATATATGATGGTGCAGATTGATAGAACCATCTTTTCTTTTTGTTGCAACATCTAAGTATGGGCTCGACAGACAGACAGGGATGGGCTACGGCCACCATGTTGCTAATCATGTCACCTTATGTGGTTTACAGTGTCTCAATCATTTTCACACTAAAACTGGTTCTATACCATTAAACTGGTCCCAAACCATTACATCAGCTACCAATAGAATAGAATAAGATAGAATACAGTAGAACTGCACTTTATTATCAACCAAAGGCTGGTCTCAGCTTAGAATACATAAATAAAAAACAAAATACAGTACAATCACATAAAAATCATACAAATGTGTGCCATCCGAAAGTTAAATTTGATTTAGATGGAAGATAATGTTTTTGAGTAGAGTTTGATTTTTGTCATGGAAGTTTGAGGTTTGTACAGATCAGCGTGCATCTTTGGAGAAATGTCATTATGCTAAGTCATTAGCCTGCTACAACTGGAAGTTCAGTTGAAACACACTTGTTCTTGGCACACTAAGGTTATTGTGGGTTTAAGATCGCCAAGACTGGGATATAGCCCAGCAAATAAGTGGTATATTCGTTCAAAAAGTGATACACGCACCAAAATTAGTACAGACACTCCTCTGGGACAATTTTTTGGGGAAAAGCCGCCGTCCATGTAAAAATCCACAGGGACGGCCATTTTTCAAGATGGCCACCATTTCTAGTATGTAAATAAATATTTTTCTATCGGAATGATTTTGGTATCAAATTGTATATTTAAGACTATGCAGGAGTTGAATTTACAACTACAAATATTGTGAGGCTTTTAGAAACCCTTTTTTGCAGATTTGATAACAAAAAAAGATTAATAAACATTTTATCAGTGCAAAATGTTTTTTACATTATTTACTTGAAAGAAATGCTGTTCACAGAATAAAGATGATAGTATGGGCTAATCCTGACATTTGCAGACCGACATAATAGCACTGGCACCTGCATTCAGTCTTGCAGCCACACTTTGTCAGCTGTTCATAACTCTGTGCAATTGGTGGAAGCGTTGTCCAGAAGATCTTCCACAGGTCATCTTGCTTCTTCCATCCCCAGGCAGCAGGACTTTGAGTATTCATCTGGCCTGATCCCATATGCGGCCTGCTTGGTTCATTCATTCAATCTTTTGTCAAGCTGCATGGCCATGACTCATGTCAGATAATGGGGCCTCCTTATCACGTAAGAAGCACAGTTGACTATCATTGATGGTTCTCTGAATCTTTCTGTGTGCAGTATCTGTAGCACTCCGAGTACTAGCTGCTCGTGTCCTTGCCCGCTCCGGCTTGCGGCTGTTGAATATAACTCGACAACGCTCATGGTATTTCACATGGTTCCATCTTAGCGTTTATTCTATACACCTTCGTCTAATCTTGCTGTATCCAAATTCATTGGAAGAGCATTGATGGCTTGAAAGAGTGGGACATTGGAAGAGCATTGATGGCTTGAAAGAGTGGGACATTGGAAGAGCATTGATGGCTTGAAAGAGTGGGACATTGGAAGAGCATTGATGGCTTGAAAGAGTGGGACATTGGAAGAGCATTGATGGCTTGAAAGAGTGGGACATTGGAAGAGCATTGATGGCTTGAAAGAGTGGGACATTGGAAGAGCATTGATGGCTTGAAAGAGTGGGACATTGGAAGAGCATTGATGGCTTGAAAGAGTGGGACATTGGAAGAAAGCATGGAGGAGATATCATGTACTACATTTATAGTGGGTTGGTGGAGATTTGAGATTTTCATCCTTCTCGTCAGTCTGACAAAGACAATATTTGCTCCAGTCAGTTTGTAATTTTGGACATATTCATAGAAGAATAGTTAACAGCGAACATTTCCAGGCAGTGGGATCATTCATTTACCACCTTGGACCATAGACACAGCTGTTTGTAATTAGCTGCAGTCAAACCGTCCCCAAACACTCCTGAATATCCTCGCTTCAATAAAAACCCTATTCAGCTATAATCAGCTAGACCAAGAGAAAAAAAAAACACTTTGATATAGGTTACCAAAATGTTGAGGCTGCAATAGCCTTAATAGTGTTGTTACGTTCCCCTGTTGACCCAGGAACACATCGAAAGAGGGGAGTCACCAGCAGGAATGGGCTGGTATGAGACTTTGATGGTATGATAACCCTCGCCAAAAATGCCACGGTGTCATGGTATCAGGGGATTGCACACTTCTAAAATGTTTTATTGTAAAAAAAATTTTTTTTTGCCATTTAACAAGATGTATTTTAACATATAGAATATTAGGAACATTAGTGCACATTGTATATTAACATAAAACATAATTTAATTATTTTCTGAAAAAAAACCTTTAATAAAATAAAAAATTAATTCTAGATATCTCTTTGTGAATAGTAATTTTAACTTGGGGAGAAAAAAAAACAGCTCATACCATCAGGATGGTATCAGTGAAAGTGGTTTTGGAACCATCAGTTTTTCACACCAAAACCAGCCCATGCCTTGTCACGAGATAGAGGATGACACGAAAATAAGGCACGCACGCACGCACGCACGTGATCCAGTAGGCTACTGGAGGTGAGATTCCTGAATGTAACACACTGACCAGGCCTGTGCATTTCTCTATTTCGTTTGAGAAAATTGACCTCTAGTTGGACTTGAAATGGACCTAAATCAAAACCGCAGCCAGCCTTGAGTATCAAAGTCACATCCATCATGCAACAGCACTCCACAAACATTTGTTCGTGAAAAATGCCTGGAATGGCAGACCAGCAGGCTACTGAGCTGTTTAGATTTCTTTTTTTAGATCTTTTAACTTGGTGCCGACCATCCTAAGATATCTACGTTATAACCAACATGACGCAGATTGACCAAATAAACAGTGAAGCTTTAACATCTACCTTCTCAGAGGTAAGAGACTTCCCATGTAGCCTTAGGCAGATGGGCCCTTTTGTATTGGTTGTGGGTGAATACAATGGTATGTGGTGTCATTTTTGGCTAGTTTATGACAAAGAAAGAAGTTTTATGACATTCAAATGTGATACTATTATGAGCTTTGTGTGCCTCAAACACCTGTTATGCAGAAAGCAAATAAGTGGCTAATGTTCACTCTGACCCTGAGCAAAAGTGTGTGTGTATTTGCATGTGTGTGCGTGTGTGAGCATGTTGTGTATTTGCATGTGTCTGTGTGTGTGTGTGTCTGTGTGTGTGTGTGTGTGTATTTGCATGTGTCTGTGTGTGTGTGTGTGTGTGTGTGTGTGTGTATTTGCATGTGTCTGTGTGTGTGTGTGTGTGTGTGAGTGTATTTGCATGTGTCTGTGTGTGTGTGTGTGTGTATTTGCATGTGTCTGTGTGTGTGTGTGTGTGTGTGTGTGTGTGTATTTGCATGTGTCTGTGTGTGTGTGTGTGTGCGTGTGTGCGTGCGTGCGTGTGTGTGTGTGTGTATTTGCATGTGTCTGTGTGTGTGTGTATTTGCATGTGTCTGTGTGTGTGTGCGTGCGTGCGTGCGTGCGTGTGTGTGTGCGTGCATTTGCATGTGTGTGTGCGTGCGTGCGTGCGTATGTGTATTTGCATGTGTCTGTGTGTGTGTGTGTGTGTGTGCGTGCGTGTGTGTGTGTGTATTTGCGTGTGTGTGTGTGTGCGTGCGTGCGTGCGTGTCAGTTTATACTAACTGTGGAAGGAATGTGTGGAATTGTTTGCTCTGTCTGTCTGAATGCTGCACTGCCCTGTTAGTTGAGTCCCTGCTGCCCATCATCAGTTTCATGAATTTCAGATTTGATCTTGTCCATCAGCAGCATTTCAGCCCATAGTACTAAACCACAGACTGTGATAACATATATTTGCCTGGGGGGGAAGGGAGGTGGGGGTCCACCTGAGCGAAAGCTGAACACTATTCCACATAGTCTAACTGGAAATTAATGTTCACACACATACATCCTCCTAATAAAGGCTATTATTTTCTGTAGACGAATGGACATTAGACAACTTAGAATGGACATTAGCTCGCCAAGGCAAAGGTGTTGTTTTGCTGATATTTTCGCCTAACTTGTTCCTCGTGGAGGTCGCAACATGCACTCATGAATGGAAATTAATCAATAAATAAACATTGGGTTCTAAAAGGTTGAGCACTAAGCATGACCCACTAAGACGTCCAAAACAGACAAAACCAAAAGATTGTAAAACACAGTACATTACTTCATTGGTCCTGAGAGGAATAAACCAGAGGTGTACACAGTCCAGCCAAGGTGGTCCGTCCCTTTAATAGGTCCCCTGTGTTCTCACCCTCAGAGCAGTGCTCTCCAGAAGCACTCTTTATTGGGTCCTACACGTGACCAAAGCATACGTAGGATATAAAATAGGTATAGTACTGTATCTAAAAATGGCTCATTCATCCTTAAAGAAATCATTCACCTTCTGTGGTTAATTGCTATTATTTATTTTTAGTATACGTTTTGATTGGCCCAGACAGTTGTGTGAGATGCGGGATATTTTAGATGTATACAGAAGTCTTGCATGATGTGCCAGTACACTTCAAGTAAGTCCAAAGCAGCTTGTGCAACAATGTTATACTTCCAGAGGTTGTAATGTTAATATTACACCTCCAGAGGTTGTAATGTCTGTATTACCCAATTATTCTTACGTTTTCGATTGGAACCCGAGACCATTGCGACAAATATTATACCGGCATAATATAAAAGGTGATATTTATGTTCATAATTCTGAATAAACCCTATAAAATGATGTGTTCATATTATTTTAAAGCTGTACGTTTGTGAGAAACCTCTGTAAATATACAGTATATATAATATTTATTGTCAGCTGTCAGCTCTTATCACGCTGCAGTTTGGCTAGCATAAACATGAGTTGGACCCTTGATGTGCAGCTCAAATTGTGGTCGCAGGATTGACCAGTGAGGGTCTCTGGTGTGCAACGAGAGGCTTTGCTCCCGGTCACCTGGATCCCTCCCATCCCTGGGCAATGCTACAGCCATTGCCCCACTGGACTGCCGGCCTCAGCTGGCAATGGCACAGTCTGGATTTGGTACCACGCTGTGGGGCCCAACCATGCAATAGAACAGTGCCTTAAAGGGTAATTCCACCAAAAAACAACATTAATCTTATTTAACAGATCAAGGCGTAACTAATCCAGTTTGTGGCTGGCCAAAAAAAATTATTTACCAAGATATCCACATATAAAGTTATAATAAATATGAATAAATACAAAAATACCCAATGAGCTAAATGCCCAGCAGCTAAGGAAATGTATAGTTTATTAGAGAAAAGCACAGGTTTGCTTTGCCAGCTAGTTTGTTGCATTATTGTGGTTTATTCTAAAAATGAGCTTATCCTGTTAAAGGGGAATTCCACCGAAAAATTATGTTTGATTTGTAGAAAAGTAGCTCTCCTCCTGATTAAAATGAGCTCTTTGCGCAGAAGCCTAGTGACGTCTATGTGTAGATCCATAAAGATATTTATTCATCATATAAAATTACAATTCCATCATAGCAACAAGATAAACCCAACAATAGCCTGATCGTATGCCAAAAAAGCAGTGAAAAGCCCTGCTCACTCAAATGCAAAATAAATGTGAAATTATTGTCACATTATACCACGTGTTCTACTATGAATATCCGCTACTAAATATGAATATGACATATTCAATCCTACCATTGGTTTTACACATAGATATGTTGCTTTCAAAATTCAGTGGTTATTTATTGTCTGGTACAATCCGTTTGAGAAATATATAACACTTTATACCGCTATTACACTATCTGAAACGTTGACTCGTAACACCCCCCATGCCTGTCTCATTCATTACAGTTCATTCTGGTTTAATTGTCTGCTCTTTTACCCAATAGAGTACATTATTACCTTAGCAACGGTATATGCTATGTCTTATTGGGTGCTTTGAACAATGAATTACAGCCCAGCATAACGGCAGTTTTCGTTTTAATGGTCTAGTACTACGCAAGCTCTACAGAATACGCATTCCCCGACTGGAGTTTTCCCTTCTCGATATGGAAGTAGCACTGCTTCTAAAATGTGGTTGGTCTCGCTGGCTACATAATATGTATATTTGTTTTTCCACTCGAGCACTGTCTTGTCCAATATGATTGATAGGCAATATATTGTTATTTTCACATACTGTAGTGCAGTGGTTCTCAAACCTGGGGCCCCCCTGTGTATGCTGGTTTTCGTTCCAACCACAATTGTGATCCAAGGATTTTAACAAGCTGTTCATTTTTCTTCATTGCACTTTTCATGTTTTGATGGATTATTTACCCTCTTAAGACAAATTATGTCAGAAATAGCACTATTTCTTTGCATTTGTGGCACTTTCATTTGACTTTAATTATAAAAATAAACAAATCGAAGTCTAACCAAATTTAAGCCATTTACCATTTAAGTTTTTGTGATGCTCACACCTGGAGTTATAAAACCTTAAACAGAGCACCCCTTAAATAGGTGAGAATTGACCAAATTTACCATCTGCGCAAACGGGTTAATAGCCCAAAACCGTTTAACTTCATTTTGCCACGGTCACAGACACGCTAAAAAAATCATGTTCCGATATAGGAACAATAATGAATTATTAAAAAGTTGGAGCGTTACAAATACACATTCGATGTCTTTTCTCTTGCGTAGTCTACTGTACTATAGGCTATAGTAGCCTAACATTACCCGATGTACTTTCGGTACATAACATTAACATTTCTTTATACAAAATCTGATTTCAAAAAAATTGTTTAAAAAACCAAATATCCTACCTGGTTATGAAGCTGCAACTGTTTTCTGATGAACCCTGAAAAGATTATTTTAGCTATCAATTTTGCCACTGTCCAGCAACGTCGACATTTCCACAGCGCTGTCCTATCACACTGGCGCTCTGGCGGCAGTAATACATTGCTGCTGTTATGTAAAAACACACATACTTTTAAACATGTATTTTTTAAATGATATATAAACACAAGCAAGTAATCCACAGTATTCATTGTAATAGTTTAGCTACTTTGGTATTATGAATTGGCTTCAAAACACTGCTTAAAATTTATTTCCTGGTTACGTGACGTCAAAGGTCACGTCAGCCCACGACCACGTACATAAAACATTTTTATTTTCAGTTTTATTTTATTAACCACCTGTTGCTAAGCAGATTTTCATTCAGAAATGTTTCTGCCCCCCCTTGCCAACGTAATCTACGCTGCTCGCGTTCCCATAGCAACAGTGGTGTAAACTGCTCACTGACCCACCGGATAGAAATAGGCTACTGACATCTGCGTCAGCAGAGCGCGCTCACATACACACAGGCCTACACACACTTAAGCTGTCGTTTCCAAAGGAAATTATTAAAAAATTACAGTATGACAGTCAAATTTACTTTATTTAACAGAGGGATTTTACCAATTAAATCGCTATTTTATATTACATGTGTATAAACAGTGCCACCTAGTGGGGTAGTGCCCCACATGCCCCTAATGTGCAGTCGCCCATGATATATACTGTATATAATTTATTAAAACTCTTTCTAAAGTTTGTGATGTCTGGCTTGAAGGCTGTTTGCATGCTGTGTTCTGTGTAGTATTAATATTTATTGCTGCAAGATATTTAGTGTCTTCAAAAAGGAACCTAATGTGTAATAGCTACATAATGAAACATAACCTTAAAGTTGGTTGCTGAACTCACATAAAATTATCACCAGGAGGTTGGTCACAAGATGAAATGGTGGCAATAATAAAAAAATAATAATAATACAATTCCCATCTATTTCATGGTCTAGTCTGGTTTTAGTTGCCTCTAAAATGAGACAATCTGACAAAATATTTTTAAAAAATGTAAAAAAGAATAATAGAAAATTTGAATAAACAATTGAGCATCACTGCTCAAACTTACCAAAGAATACATTTCCAACTCGGTTTAAAATGATGAAATAATAGTGAGCTGACTGACATTTTGTTATGTTAAATTTTTCATGTCTCTCTCTTTCTTGGCTCTTCTTAAACTGAAATCATGTGAAAACATGTTTCACTTCTGTTTTGGGAGGTGGCGCTAATTTATACATAATATATTTATTCAATATAAAGCACTTTCTGGCACTGACATTCCAAACTAACAGAAGCAGATATAAAGGGTGTCCCACACGTGCATGAGGGAGTACACAGCACAGTATCATATTTCAGCCAACACCACGATAACCTGGTAATATACTCTAGCTATGGAGAGATAAAGTGCACTTTTGAGATGAGGCATAATCATATGAAAAGCTAAAAAGATGGTAGTTGTGCTCTCCCATTTTTTTCTCCATTTTGAATTACCAGTTGCGCTATGCTCTTGCACTACTGTTACACCACCTGTTTCCAGACTGGGGGCACTAGTCTGGTAATCTTGAATGTGAGTCCAATGACACAATGTTTCCCAGATGGCTACCATGCATGTAGTTGTGAATACATACATGTACATAGCTGTAACATATTAACTAATTCTCAATACCGATACCACCTGCCACATTCTCACGTGGAGCTTGCTATCCCTCGGGTCTCCTCCACTCCACGAAACACAAAACTGACTCAACTGAAATGTTTGTCCTAAGTCAACGTGGATCGGGATGAGCATTCCAGGCATATTTTCAAAGAAGTGCAGAATCTCTGTACCTGGAATTCCCCCTTTCCCATCTCATCATCCCAACAAGCGGAATGCTTGTGGGAATGACATCATCATAGAGCATGTTGCAGCCTTAGCCTGGGGATGGTGACAGGAGAAAAAAACCCATTGCTGTTACCCCCATTTATTCCCATTTATTTTAAATGTATTCTGTCAGCAGAATCTTCACCCAGGATGACCAAACATTCATAGCCAAAATAAGGGTATTGGCTTGTATAAAATTAATCTTTGGTGTCCATATTTCAACAGATTAAGTTTTTGCATTGGGCCTGTAATTTTTGTATGGCAAAGTATGGCAGTTTTACATGTAAGCCTCCCGTCTCTTTTTCCATTTAGATTTTTTTGAGCCCTGTGTGAAGGTAGAGTACCTGTGAAGTGTCGTAAGCTTTATAATTTCAAGGAATGGCAGTTGACATATCTTAGCTTTGTGGTAAATATAAAAATAATATTCACATTATTATCACATTGTCCCAACACTGCTAGTATCATATCACATTCTATACAGTGCGAGCTGTGATAGTGCGTGAGGACTCCAGCATGGCTAGTTTCTCACAGGCCACAGGGATGCAATGAGGATGATATACATGAAAACTATTAGCGTAATAGATATTGCAATGCAAGGGCCGGTTTTGTTGTATATAGGTAAGAGGTCACTGTGCCATGTCTCGTCCACCAGGGAAATTTACATTTCTCATTCAGCATTCAGGTCTCATGCAGACGCACCACAATGATGTTTTGCCTTGAGTGCCTGACTGAGTGTGCACTCCACAACTACATGGGAGCCAGTTTTTCGCTGAAGCAGGCTCTTTTGTGCATTTAAAGTAGTGTCACTTGAGGTACTCCGTGGTTAGTCTTTACAAGTGCTCAGACCTGTGGGTTCCTGGGTGTCGGTGTTCAATATTTTATCATTCTGTCCTTTATTTAACCAGGAAGTCTCTCTGAGTCTTAAGTCATGAGCCCCATGTGCCCCGATGCCCTGGAATCAAATCCTGACCATGCCAGCCCCGGAGCGATCAGAGAATACCGCTGAGTGGTGCATAACCGGCCCTCAAGTCTCCCCAATCCCCAGCACCTCCACGCCCAAAGGGAGGCAGGGTATAATTTGGGATGGTTATCCCTGCCTCATCACGCTTCCCCTTGCCAACTGAGCACCAGCTGTCGAGTAAGGCCGCTAATCTCTAAGTTGGGAACGAGTGGCGGCTAGCTGTCAAGCTAGCAGACAATGTTCCAGTCACAGATCAACTTTAAACAACTGTAGCCCATTGGAATGGAGTTACACAGAGGCTCAGGAATGATGACAGATTCATTTTCAAGGCAAGAACAACGAAAACCGTGCCTGGTCATAAATTCTCAAGAGCGGCCACAAAACGGCACGTGGCAGAGAGGTCATTTATTGTTTTATTTTTCCGTGCTAATATGAATGGCAGGACTAACAGTAACAGGAAATAAGGTGTTGGGTAGAAAGAGGAACATTTGGCATCCGCCATGCTGAGCTTTTCACACGTGCGGTGAGCCAGCCTGGCAGTGGAGTGGGAAACTTAGCGTACGCTCTCTTTGCATTCAAACAGCATGGCGATTCATCCTTTCCAGGCCAAGCCAGAAACGTGCTGCACAGAATCAGTGGTCAGTCCACTCTGGATTAAACAGTCAAACAGTGCTACTGGCAGTGAAAGAATTTCACATGTTAAATTGCCCACAGAAATGGTGGGCTACATTTTACTGGACAATGATATCCGTTACTGGTTACATTTTGCATATGCAGATTAACATTATAAATACAGGATGTACAGGCAGATGTAAGTTATGAAATTGATATTTCATGATTGTGAAGCTCAGGGACGGTAGACATCTAAAGTAAAAAGCCCACAGCGTGCACCAATTTCTGTCCATTTTTTAGTGCACTGCCCCCTGACCCTTATACCATTACATAGCCTTGTGTAATGCAGCTTTTGATTGTGGAACAAAATAATTTTTTACTGCACCACGAGGTCACTTGTAGCTCAGCCAATCACAGAACTCAATGACACTTGGTTACTATGGAAACTGATAACTTACTGACAGCTTGCTTTCATTTGATAAATTGCTATTTTCAAACAATTTTTGTCGTAGTTACACCATTTCGACGTTACAAAACAAGGATTACTTGAAAGGATGAGTAGTTTATGTAGTAAATCTCTATGCGTCAATCAAGCCATCTGGAAGTATGTCCAGCCACCTGCCAGCACTCCATCTTCTGCAGTCCACTGAACTTTGACGTTATTGTGCCATAAGACTGCACAATAACAATAACTGCTCCACGCAGAGTGTAGGCGACATGCTGATTGGCCAGGATTCATTTCCAAATATTAGTGCGACTCACTGCACCAAAGCTGAGTGCTCCATGTACCATACAATGAAACCCTTGGCCTTTGAAATAATGATGTAAAACAGACCCTGGTTGAGATTCTTCGCTGGTGTGTCGCTGCTGTAACTGAACATCTTGCTGTGCAGTGCCCTGTGAGACATTACCAGGTGTTGATGCTTGCATGGTATTGTGGGACAGATTCTTCAATGATTTTTCCATGGCACCAGAGTGCGACAACTGGGATATGCGTACGAAGTATCTAAGTGTGCGCGCGCACTTCAGGCTCATACGTTCACAGTCAACACAAACCTTTACAGTACACTCTTGTGCCAATCATAGTCTCTCTAGGCCCCCCAGTCTTATCATTGAGAAATGCCATCTCGAATGCCTCCTTGACCATTCAGTACCGTACAGTTGCTTTCTCTATTTTTCTCTTCCTCTCTCCTTGTCAAATAAAATATCTAGCTGTACCATGAACATATGTTCTGAATGCTTGTAAATTATACAGACTGGATGTTTGAATGAAACTGCTGCTTGTTCAGTGTATGTTTAATTCTGTTCTCAGAGACTTTGCCAAAGTTTGTAACTTAATCAACTGGGAAATAATGCCAAGAGAGCATTATGTTCTAGACCAGGGGTAGGCAACCCTGGTCCTGGAGAGCCGCAGGGTCTGCTGGTTTTTGTATTCACCTTAAATACAGCAACTACTTAGACCAAAAAAACCAGGTGAGGTGAGTTAACTGTGTAGTCGACTGCTTTAATTGATCAATTAAGTGGCGAGTAACAACAAAAACCAGCAGACCCTGCGGCTCTCAAGGACCAGGGTTGCCTACCCCTGTTCTAGACAGAAAGGGACAGGTTTCATGCAAATATTCGAGATAGAACGGCTATTATATTGTATATTTTTTAAAACCCACAAATCCTAATTTCAGGGGAAAATGTCATTGCTGATAAAGAATGACATTTTCAACATGAAAGTCATGGCACCATGGATAGGCTAATTCTTGAACTGGAATTTATATTTTTATTGGAATAAAAAAAAATTATATCATATTGCAACTGTAAAATTTTTTAAAAGTTACTACTGTCAAAAAATGCATTATGTACATCACAACAAATAATACCGTCTGTATTCATTCAAAAGCATTTATTTAGATTTTAACATTTGTGAATATAAATTAACTAGGTTTTATTTCTTCTCTTCCATGTTCCTGGGAATCTTTTACTCAGTAAGGCTACTACTAATGTTTTTAACACATATCAAAGAGGAATGTATAAGCGATTGGCCACTCTGATTGAGTAACTTCATTGCGTATTGACTTATTAACGATAACCCCACACATGTAAGCAGATGGGATCACCAGTCACGTTCAGCACCTCCCCGTGGGGTTAAGTTTCTTCCGAGCGGTTATCCAGAACTTCCCTTGTCCTTCTGTTTTCTGTAAAGAGGCCAAATCATTTCCATAGGGTTTGATAGATGAAAATAAAATATGCAGTATATACGTATATACCAGTATATATACCGTAGAAACATGAGGTACTGCATTGTACATTGGGAGGCCAGGCCCATACTGTCACACCCATCAAGTGATGATGTGACTGTTTTCAGAAGATGGAAAAACAAACTGTTGATATTGAACAGTGAGCAGCATGACACTTTTAAAACAGCAAGAGGGACTCATAAAGATATCCCTGAATGATTTACAAGAGGGGTGGGGGTGGGGGTGGGGCTGGGGGTGGGGAGGATAGATGGACAGGGGCACATGTGTGGAGGGCTCCATCAGCAGTGCACTTATTTCCATCAAGGTGAAAAAGAGGTGTGGGAAATGATCCGTAATGGCGGCTCATCTGAACCCCTCAAGACCAGCGAGGGGCGGCTTTGCGTGAGCTGAGGCTTCCCACTGGACAGCCGGACCCGCAGAGCACCTCTCAGAGCGGAGCGGAGCGGGTCGGACCTCCCACACTGCGAAAGGGGAATCCCGTCAGGGTTCAAGTGGACACTCACCCACCCGACCAAAACCAGCAGCTGTGGGAACAAGTTGTTGCTCATAGCGCAGGGGAAAGAGTTTGATCGTCCTCAATGTGCAAGTGTATCATTCGAAAAAACTAATTACAACAAATGTACAAGCATAACTCTGCAATATAAATGTATTGTTCACATTAGTGAGAAAAGATTCAATCTGGGGTTTTAAATTAATTAATTAATTAATTAATACAGACATTTTCTATATTGAATACTGGAGCCCCTCACATATCAAAATAAGGAAGAATTTGTTGGAGATTCCTTCTAAGAGACAAACAAAACACATTAAAAACTGCAGTATAACATGCCAAAAAAAAGCAGGTCACATTATAGATTACTTCAGTCAGTTTGGTTAGAGTTTTTAGTGCTTTAATGATTGTGTAGTTTGAGGGAAATATTTTTCTGTTAATGACTACACTGACAAACAGGAATGGCATATTCCTGGGAATCCTGGGTATTGCCAAACTGGGGCCGAAGAGTCCCAAGGGATCCTGACAAATTGGAAAACAATTTTTATATTCCTTTGTAGAATAAATTACACATAAGACTTTCAGATTAAATAACCTTTTGTGGTGTACTCATTCTTGGCAATATTGTGATCATTGTAACCAATATTGTGATATCATAACCTATATTTTTACTGTACTGAATAACTATGCCTCTCATTGCGTTGGATATCAAAAAAAGGCTTTCATGTGCAAGTGTCCACTGCATTGAAGCCGGTAGTTGTTGTCGGAAAACAATGACATGTCATCACATCGGAGGGGTTCTTAGCCACAGGGTGGCCATTTTAGGGGGCATTGAGATTAAAACGTTTGGCAAGTCCTGTTCTAAAAATGTCTCCTGCCATCTCAAGCCCGATTGTCCCAGTTACTGCAAAGCTTGGCTGTTTACTCACCGAATTCCACAGCCACCGATCCGGGCACCGGGAAGTGGAGGAGCCTGCTCATTAAATAACCATCACCCGAAGCGCACAGCACCATTTCACCGTCAATGCTTTGGAGTGAGACACAGAGGATAGATTTACAACAGTTAAGAGTTGCAGGCTGGAGGCCTTTTTACTTTTTATTCGCTATTGTTAGGATTGTCTCTCATGATGCACTTCCTCATTATTCAACCCTCCCACGCAGACGGTCATTTTGTGCAATAAAATTTTTTCAAATATATTTTTAAATACATTAGAATAATAGCAGGGACCAATCATGTGCCATGTTGTTTTTACCTTCCTTTAACTGCCTTCTGGCTGCCATTCTTTTTCCAAGTGTAGCTGTGAAATGTCTGACCGTTTTCTTTGCCCATGGACATATTAGTCATTAACGTGACTTCTGGGTAGCAACTCCGGAATATTAATATCAGCAGATCTATCAATACACCCAGAGCTACAATGATTGGCTGAGTTCATCATTGGCCAACTTTATTTAACTATCTGTTATGAGGCTGCCATTATCCCAGCAAGCCCGTGACACTGGCCAGCCCCGGGTCCAATCCGTAGTCATCCTCATCTTTAACTCGCAATTAAATGTAATTTCAAGTTTTTTTTCTTCTTTCTTCACAGCCACAGTTTGATGAATCCAAACATCGCTAAAATGAACTCGGTTACAATTCATTTTAATTCATGCCAATCCGTACTAGTTGTCATGGCGAAGGGGATGACCAGAAAGACATGCAACCGTGCTGTAACGCTGGAAATAACCGATTGCAAATAAAGCATGAACTGTTTCGATGTTTTCATTGTCACTGGTGCCACACAGCTCCTCCTCACATTCCTAAATGGCAAACAGTGAACCAGATGCTGAGGACCGGTTGTTTGATGAGCAAACAGAGGGGCAACTTGCCCCCTGACTCAATAGGTGCTGCTTGCGCACTGTTGAATTGCCTAGTGTCAGTCTTCGGGCCTTATTGCCTCCACTCTAAAGGAACAAAAGCATGACATGGTGAATGACAAATTCAAAAGTATCTTCCCACAGGCTCATCGGCTGAGATTTGCACTGGCAGTCACTTCTGCGTTTTTTCCAAAAAGAAACACAAGTTCGAGGGATTGGCAGACGGTCGAGCGATTGGGTGTAAGCACTTTGTTAATGTAGTCAGAAAGGCTGCAATGCTTTCAATAACATCTTACAGTTAAAACATGCTTCTGTCGAATCGGAAGTGACACGGTGGTATGAATGAGAAAGCCAAAGGGGTAGAGTGGGGGTGTAACACACAGAAAAAAAAGAAAAAAAAAGTCTCTGATACAGAGATTTCCTTCCATGAAAACAAAACAAAAAATAAAGATACGGTCTACATGCCTTTAAAATTGAGTTTTTTCTAATATTCATACAGACATTTTTTTCTTCATATTTTGGCATGCCAGTAGCAGTCTTTTTTCTCAAAAAGTTATCATCTTGAATTTTATCGGTCCCTTAACCTTTTGCTAGACAGACACATATCAAAGTCTCCGGAGGTTCTCTGGATTGTGTTGCTCATTATATGCACAGCTAAGTTTTTTGCAACTCTGAATAGCCCGCAATTACCATGTGTGCACAGAAAAGACACATTTAATTTACCTCTGATATAATAAATTGTCCGATCTCATACAGAAGCAATTGGGACTATTCTCAACTATTCACTATTCTGGCTATTAAATAATGACTATCATAGTTCATGAGTTTGTTCGGTGGGGCGGGTTATTCTACATCAGTGTAATACATATAGGGCTAGTTGATGGATTAAGCCTAGTCTTCGACTAAAAACTTTTTTCAATGAAGATCTTCATAAAATTTTTATTTTAGTCTAGGACTATGCCTAATCCATGTCTGGGAAACCAGCCCATATAGTATATACAGTCCTGAAAGGCTGCTATCCTGCGGGCTGTCCAAGTTTTTTCAAGTAACAGAATGGTAGAGCGGAGCTAATTTCATGATGACATGAGTTAAGCAGCTTACTGCCAGTTTGGAACAGAATACTGTTCACTTGGGACCCCCACAGTGAACTGTGTAACTTCTGCTCTACATTTTCATAGATAGCACACAGGAAATTAAACCCCCAGACTGGAAATAATTCAAAGTGAGTGATTAAACACAAAATCTTAAACATTTGTCAAAATTAAAAAAAAGTCAAAAAAAGTCAAAAAAATCCATTTAAAAAATCCAAACAATGTTTTTCATCCAAAAACAGCTAGAGCATCTATATAATGTGAAACTGTCAGAATCATGATCCCTGATCTTCAAACTCCATCTTGTATGATAACAAAAATCAGAGATGCTTAATAGCTCTTAGTTTAACTTAAACTATCTTGCCAGTAATGCATTGAATGTCCTCACTGCTGTTTGCAATAGCGTAAGACCCTCTAACCTCCCCTCAAGCAGCGCTCTTCTTATGAGGCATGAGATGGATAAGACCCCCACCCCCCCCCCCCCCCAATAGGTCTTCATTGATATCAAGTCATAGCTGTAGCTCAGGGTTGGTCAACTGCCATCCCAGGGGCCAAAAGTGGCCCACCATAGATGATGCTGAGAACAGTTGACATCGTAGAGAGAGACAGTTGCTCCCCCTCTTTTTTTTTTTGCAAACTGGAATAAATGTGTTTGACCTTTTTCAGGAAATTGGTTGTGGGACCTTCTGAAAGCTCTTCTTGTTTAAATCTCCATTCATCTCTCCAATACTCATTCATCATCCTTTCAACCACCAGATGTCTTGTATTGTTGCTCTGCAAGCTCCACATAACTGGAGTCAGAGGAGTAGACACCGCAGGCGAAGGCAGGTAGAATGATCAGAGATCAAGTCAAGGAGGATGTAAACACCTAGGCTGTACTTGAACTATACACCACAGGACTACACAATGTTATTATAAACATGGTGAATCTGAAATGACTCGTCACGGCTAGGTACTAAAACCTATGGGTCCTATTCTGATGGCAACGCAAAAGCAAATGCTTCTGGGCACCAGTTTTTTCTCGCTCAAAAGAACCGTTTTTCTCCCGTGTCACATTTGGTCGTTTATTTGTCTGCAGTAAACCCGTTTGTGTAAACATAGGTTGGGCGGCGCAATGGGGGGGAAGGGGGGGGGGGTGAAGAATTCGGTGTGCTGTGCTGTGGTTTTTGTTTGAAATGAAAATTTTGATTTGATGAATAGCCATTTCCCTCTAAATAACACCTATGAAATAGCGTAAGATACGTATTTGTTAAAACTGTGGCTACTCCATAAATTGAGCCCAGAACACACTGGGAACCCGCATTGTTCCTTCTGAATCTGAGGTTCGACTAGCGGTCGAAGCCTCCTTTCCAGCACCTTGGCATGGGAAGGTTGAGGAGTGTGATTCCCCCATAGTTGAAACAACACCTTTCGGCGGTCCCCATTTTTAAAAATGGGGAACACCACCCCAATCTGCCACTCCAGAGACACTGTTCCCTCCATGCAACATTAATGATCCGTGTCAGCCATGACCTCTGGTGCTCTGCCACTGAGGAGCTCTCCAACTGGGGTCTGGGGCTTCTGCTACAGAGATGGGCTCTAATCCCCCAGAATGATCCAGCTCTGCCTCCTGAAAGGAGGGCGTGTCTGTCAGATTCAGGAGTTCCGCAAAGTGCTCCTTCCACCTTCTGACAACATCCCTAGTCGAGGTCAGAGTTTCGCCGCCCTTGCTAAGAACAGCCTTGGACGATGTCCTGCTTTCCCCTCCAGAGGTGCCAGATGGTTTTCCTGAAGCGCTTTGGGGCTGACCGAAAGTACTTCTCCGAAGCCTCTCTGAGCTCCCCCCATGCCTCTCTGAGCTCCCCCCATGCCTCTCTGAGCTCCCCCCATGCCTCTCTGAGCTCCCCCCATGCCTCTCTGAGCTCCCCCCATGCCTCTCTGAGCTCCCCCCCCATGCCTCTCTGAGCTCCCCCCCCATGCCTCTCTGAGCTCCCCCCATGCCTCTCTGAGCTCCCCCATGCCTCTCTGAGCTCCCCCCATGCCTCTCTGAGCTCCCCCCATGCCTCTCTGAGCTCCCCCCATGCCTCTCTGAGCTCCCCCCATGCCTCTCTGAGCTCCCCCCCATGCCTCTCTGAGCTCCCCCCATGCCTCTCTGAGCTCCCCCCATGCCTCTCTGAGCTCCCCCCCCATGCCTCTCTGAGCTCCCCCCATGCCTCTCTGAGCGCCCCCCCATGCCTCTCTGAGCTCCCCCCCCATGCCTCTCTGAGCTCCCCCCATGCCTCTCTGAGCTCCCCCCATGCCTCTCTGAGCTCCCCCATGCCTCTCTGAGCTGCCCCCATGCCTCTCTGAGCTCCCCCCCCAGGCCTCTCTGAGCTCCCCCCGTGCCTCTCTGAGCTCCCCCCCTTCCTCTCTGAGCTCCCCCCCCATGCCTCTCTGAGCTCCCCCCCCATGCCGCTCTGAGCTCCCCCCATGCCTCTCTGAGCTCCCCCCATGCCTCTCTGAGCTCCCCCCCATGCCTCTCTGAGCTCCCCCATGCCTCTCTGAGCTCCCCCCCTGCCTGTCTGAGCTCCCCCCATGCCTCTCTGAGCTCCCCCCATGCCTCTCTGAGCTCCCCCCAAGCCTCTCTGAGCTCCCCCCATGCCTCTCTGAGCTCCCCCCATGCCTCTCTGAGCTCCCCCCATGCCTCTCTGAGCTCCCCCCATGCCTCTCTGAGCTCCCCCCCATGCCTCTCTGAGCTCATGCCTCTCTGAGCTCCCCCCCATGCCTCAGCTTTTAGCTTCTACAACCACGGCAGTACCTGTCTGCTGAACCAGGTACCTGTCTGATCCTCACTAACCAAGTCTGAAAGCCCTTCTCTGTCAGCTTTACAGCCTCTCTCACCGCTGGGTTCTTGGGTTGCCGCCAGGACAGGCACCAACTAGCTTCTGACCACAGCCCCTAGCAGCCGCTTCCACAATGGCGGTTTTGAACAGTCTCCATTCAGACTCCCAACCTTCTCTGAGACACAGGTGAAGCACTTTCAGAGGTGATGATAAGGTCTGATGAGCTCTTTCAGGTCCGATGACACAAAGTCGATCATCGACCTTTGGCCCAAGGTGCTCCGGAACCATGTACACTTATGAACTTCCTTGTGTTCGGAAATGGTGTTTTTATTTATGGACAAACCGTATATTCATCTTATCAAGTGCAAATTAATGAAGCGTAGTTGAAGTGCTGAATTTTTTTTGCTTATTTTAAACAAAAATTTACGCCAAAGAAACAAAGTTATCGTAAATTCAAACTAAAAAAGCTTCGTCTTCTTTCCCTTCCTCTTGGTCACAAGCATGATGCCTGCCAAGTTGAAACAGCAACGGCATCAGTGCGAAATAGGGCCCTATGACAAATGCCATCACACCAGCACGCTATGCTGTAATTACAAAATATCATTTGTTATTGCTAATCTGTTTTGTAAAATTTGTGAGACAATTGTGACATGAGCACGGGAAGAAGTTTGTGCTCAATCAACTGGGCCAGTGTGCTTCTTTAAGAAATACTGCTGCATGTAGGTAAAAAGTAGCATTACTTTAGCTTTATGGTATCTAGTTTAAGTGAAGTGTTCTGTGTTCTGCTAAGTATGGGATGGACTTACCTTGAATCTCTGTCTGGTCCCACAAGTTTCCAAAGCTTCTACAAGTGTGTTTATAGAAAAATTCTCAGCAGTTTGTCAAAAATGAATTCCTGTTTTATGTTTTAAAATAATAATTCATGGGACTATGCTTACATATGAGAAAGGAGCCTGAGGGGAAAGTGTATTGTTGGGTGCACTGCTATAATATTATGCCACCAAAAATATGATTAACCATCATGGATTAACTAACAGAGGGATTTAATTAGACCTTTTCTCTTACCTTTTTGATCTCTGGTGCCTGCAGAATCACGTAATCTGTTCATAAAGACAGGCTTTGAAAGCACAATTTGGAATCAACTTTCAGCCCCTACAACCACCCCCTCCACACCAAACCCAACTCTCTCTCTCTCTTTCCTCTTTGGGTAAACCAAGACAAGCTGTTGTCAATAGTACTTTAATTAGATGTGTCCTTTGCTTGTGCCAAACCAATTAAGGGTTCATTAGGAAACAGGGCGAGAGGCAAATAACAGATAAAATGCACTCCCTCAAGACAGGATTTGCATGACACATCTTTAACATGGCCACTTAAATTTGTACAGGCAAACACATTGGCCTACAGTGAAAAGGGAGGGACCCAACAAGACCATGCTCTGAGAGCCATTTGAGCCCATGGTGATGACAGAACTATAATAACTATATATAACAATTCATCTTTGAAATGTAACAGAAAATCAAAAGATTAAGTAATTCACAAGATGAGTATATAATTCTTCCTTGTAGAAAATAAAAAAGGACATTTGGGTCGTCAGGTTAAAGAGCAGGCTGGGAGAACTCCTGGTGGATAATGAGCGCTTCATTGACGACCTTTTTGAGGTGACTGTGGAACGTTTAAAAGATGCTTTGATTTTAGTAGCTTAATTTGTTTTTAAAATATAAGAATATCCACAAGTTTGATTTTAAAAGCCCCAAGTATGGAATTATTTTTTTTACAGGTTTGACACTTTATGGATGTCTAGAACACCATAATTAATAAGATCTAGTTTCTTTGTGCAATGCTATATTGACCAGGCACAACACCAGAGAAAACTGGTAAATTAACTAACATAACAGATGGGAATCAACATGAGATTACTTTTATTCACAAAATGGCTGTTTTGTGGACAGTAGAGCATTAAAATACCGGAGATGTGTTGGGGTGCTGGTGTTCAAGGTAACAGAGGGGTGTGAGTAGATGGATGCAACCCCTGCATCTTCCTCAAGCAAACGTGACCAGCTTCGTGAGATTGACATGGTCCACACAACCAAAGACATTACAGATGATTTTAGTAATTGTGTACCTATGCTATATTTAAACAATGTCTTATTTTGTTTACTAATGTAGTTTTATTTAATTATTAGAAATAGCTTTTGTATTAAGAAGCAGGGTTTCATCAGACATTTATCAGTGTACTGCAAAACATCTTATTTAGTAAAACAAAACAGAAAAGTTTCTGTTATTTTGTTTTGTTATGGTGTTTTTGGCATTGGTTACTCTCAAGTCTGCCAATGCATTTTGAATTAATCTAATTCAATTAAAATTCTGTTTCATCTCCCTTTTGTATTCTGTTCTTGATACATTTTTTAACTTAAGTTACAATTCATTTTCAATTCCATTGATTTGTAAAATGAATTATTGTAATACCAAGTCAAGACCATTCCCCACGTAATGAGATTTGAACCGGAATTGTCCCCTTGTTTCATGAATTACAATGTAACTTGGAATGAACCCCAACCATAATCCACTTAAACTTAAAACTTAAAACCATAGGCTATGATACCTTTAAGCATAAATATTGTGTCAACATATATATTTATTGACCCTATTACAATATGACATTCACTGAAATGGTTAGACCCAATTATGCATTACAATATTTTGTTTATTTGAAGCTTCAATGTATGATATGTCTGTTTGAATACATAATTGAATGTCCTGTGAAATGCAACTCTTTCTGTAGATAACCGAAGCACACACTGGAGCTTGTTCCCTGAAGTGCTGTTTTGTAAGCTGCAAGGAAATGTGAGTACGTATGACCTGGAGTGGGTATGAATGTGCTAATGTTTGCAGGAGAAACTCTGTGTTGATAAATCCCTGCTATGCGCAGTTTAGAATTAGATTTATGCATATGTGTGCTAAAGGTGGCCCCGTGAATCAAAATGAGACAGAACTTAGATGCTTGCCAGTTAGTTAGATGCCACAGCATACACACACATACACACACAGTTTACCGGTCTCTAAAAAAGGGTCCACTTTAAAAATCAATGTATGCTCTCCTCTTTCTGTTCCTCTCTCTCATTCATCCCCTCTTCCTCTCTTTTTCACACACTCCATCCACTGCAGCCCCTTCTTCTTTCTCCCTTCTCCTTTCTCTCATGGTCAGTCGTTCTCTCCCCCACACACTCTCAGTCTCCTGAATGTCTACCCCTCCGTGACCAACCACCTCCTCAGAAGATTTAAGCCACGCCCCCTGCTGTATAAATGCTGAGTCCACAGGCTCCACTGCTGTTCACAGTTCTTTTCTAGTGTTGTCTCTCCCCAGTGGTTGATCCACTCACACGGCCTCATGCAAGCAAAGGTAAGGGCACGCCATCATTACCGCTGATATGAGTTAATCATATTCTTATGTGTCTTAAATGGGCAGCTGGGTTTTCCTCAGAACCACTTTGTGCTTGCCTGCTTAAAACCTTGTCTATGTGTGTGTGTGTGTGTGTGTGTGTGTGTGTGTGTGTGCAGGCACACACTGCTATGGTATATTTAAACTGTATTCTCTGCAAGTGTTTGACTATGGGGGTTGGAGCTGACAGAGTATCGAGGAATGTTGAAAGTTCTTGAAAAGATTGATTCAGAGATCCAAAAGCGTTTGGGTCCTGCTTGAGTGTTAGGGAGTTTGAAGCTAAAATAGGTCGACAGTTCTTGGAAAATGGACTTAGAAAGGTCATAAAAAATTTTGGTCCCGCTTGAGTGTTAGAAGGTTGAAGAACTGAAGAAGAGAATTCTTGGAAAGATTGACTTGGAACGGTCCTCAAGGTTAGGGGAACAGTCCTCAAGGTTAGGGGTCCCGTTTTGTGCTTTGTTCTTGTCTATTGTGGTTGTTAAATAGTTAAATGTGCTGAATGAACTTTGTGAGATACTTATGGGAAGGTCCTTTCTTTAGGGTCTTGAACTTTAGTCTTTAGAGAATGTAAGGTGCAAATGATAGATTTCTACATTAATGCTGAAGTACATCTGGAGCAAATATTTTTGATCTGAACAATAAAACAGTGCTGATGCTGAAGCTGTATAATGCTGAAGGAGTGCATTACATGAAGCTATGATGAAATTTGATGAAATGTTTTGTGATGTTTACAGAATATCTCAATGAGCTCTTTTTCTCAGGGAACTCCTCACTTCTGTAGCTCATGGCCTCTTTGTGCCACTGCTCTTACAAGCTTGCAGGGAGAACATGGCACAGTCATCCAGGGTGGCTGCGTGCGGGTTCTCCGTTTTCTTCCATGTGGGATTGGATTTGTCAATGCACCAGGATTTGCATAAAAGCTCCTCCAGGTAGACAGGGATACGAATAGGGCTGGGCAGTGGGCTAGCAATGTTGGGAGTCACTCTCCCTTTCGTGGAGGTAAGAGAGCGAGGTGGTCTCCGTTCTCATCCTGTAAATTACATAATTCCTCCACAGGGAATTTCAAGTTTTCCAGTTGATATATGAATAAGCAGTGCAGCTTTATCCGGGGTCACGTTGGGTGTTCTGTGCAGGTCGGATGGACAGACCATTGAGGGTCTTCAGTGTCTGAGGGTCTTCAGTGTCTGAGGGTCTTCAGTGTCTCAGGGCCTCTGTGTGCTCCCACTCAGTGGGAAAAACCTATTTTCTCTGGAATATCAGAATGGAGTTTTAGAACGTGACCTTTTGAAGGGCAAGGTCAAGCTGGTAGTGTGCTCACTGAGATGGTTGGCATCACCCCTATACTGGGAGCAGCCTAAAATGTCTGACTGACAAGAAGGGGAGCATGTTAGAGAAAAAGTGAACAGGCTGGGTTTGGAGGAAAAAAATGATTTGAGGACATTCCACAGTAGAAGAAGAGGTTATGGGCCATGCGGCCATGAAGCTGTGGTCGTTTCAAAATGATGTCCAAGGTACAGCGGGTATTTTGACAAAAATGGTGGTCAAATCTGTGCATTTAGAGGTGGATTTGGACACATTTACAATGGGTTTGTAGAATTTAAAATACTGTTGTTTATTTGGTAAAGCATGTATTAATGAACATAGTGAATGGGACACATTGAAAAAAAACAAAATTGTGACAGAACATTTTTTTCAAAATGTGAATCATCAATGTTGCTGGTTGATTGCTGTACTGGAGAACCCCCAAAGACCCTTTAGAAAATATAACCACTTGAATAAAGTGGAGGGGGGAGGCATATCTCTCACCGTAATTGCTCGATAGAAAAAAAATATTGAATGGAATGTAAAAGCCAAAAGATCACATGCTAAAGTGGCTAGCAGATTGTTCACACTCAAAAGTTGAATTGTTCTTTTGATGCTCCAGTATTTTTAGTTACAAAAAAACTACCGGAGACAGAGTAAAGGGGCTTCACTATGTTTTGTGTGCTTTTAATTGAGTGACTAAAAATACCTCAGCATCAAACCCACATTTGTTAGTGTGAACAGTCTAGCAGCCCCTTCACCAATAACAAGGGCCACGAGTTTGTTTCCCTTTGTTTTCTTGCATGGTACTTCAGTCCTCCACCAGCTAGAGGTCACAATAGCCTCTTTGGCAAGCCACTTCTCAAACAATTATTCCATTTGCACCACCTCAATCATCTAAGTTGAGAAAGTAATTACCACTAATTAAGCACAGATGATGATTGAAGGCAATGTTTACAAGTGACACTCCTGTGTTAAATTCAGTTAAATTACTTACAACCGTGGAAATGCTGCAGTATTTTTAATGTCAAAGGGCAGGTTCGTTTCTGTTAGAAGCAGCTGGAAATGCCACCTTTAAAAAAATGAGAGCAGTTATATAACATTTAACTTGCACAAAAAAGTTCAATAAAAAAATGTATCGTATTAGTAATAAAAAAATAGTTTTCAGCTGAGGTATTTTAAAACAAAAAAGATCAATTAAATCGTGGTAAATATCTCTTCTGTGTTTCTCAGTTTTTAAATGTCGGTCTATTGTTATCTTCTTTGCGTAGCCTAATTTATTGTTAAATTGCAAGTTATGATATAAAAAATTAATTCAATCCGTCAGTATGCAGTGTACCAGGCAGATACTGCTTCACCCGATCAGACATGGGCTGTGTCCGAATCAGAGCCCTTCCATACTAATGATATACTTACTTCCGAGGTTTTGCTAAGTATATTCGGGAGCATACTTTTCAAAAAGTAAGCAAACATTTTGGTAGCATGAATATAACGCACAGCTTAAAAATGTGGTGCAGCTTCATTGACATTTTCCTTCAACAACAACAAAAACAACACGTGACATGCGCAATGACACTTCCACAGTGAGCTTGGAAAATAGTATGGAGGATATTTTTTGCATACTGCATACTGCATACTGATGCGTACTAAGTTCCAAATTTCTCAGCGCTCAGACACCAAATAGCACAAATACACATTGATTAAGTGAAGCTGCCCAGATATCACTAATGGCGATCAAATCTCAGTGGCACATGCAAGTGGCAACAGTTCTATACGGATATGAACGCACAGAACAGCAGTGCAAAAAGGTATCCAGTCTGGGCTAATTTAACTCAGAGCAGTGCAAAAAGGTATCCAGTCTGGGCTAATTTAACTCAGAGCAGTGCAAAAAGGTATCCAGTCTGGGCTAATTTAACTCGGAGCAGTGCAAAAAGGTATCCAGTCTGGGCTACTTTAACTCAGAGCAGTGCAAAAAGGGATCCAGTCTGGGCTACTTTAACTCAGAGCAGTGCAAAAAGGGATCCAGTCTGGGCTAATTTAACTCAGAGCAGTGCAAAAAGGTATCCAGTCTGGGCTAATTGGATTCAGAGCAGTGCAAAAAGGTATCCAGTCTGGGCTAATTTAACTCATAGAGCAGTGCAAAAAGGTATCCAGTCTTGGCTGATTCAGGTATCAGCTGTGTCCAATTATTCAGCCCCCCCCTCCCCCTAAAGGCTGGGGTGGTGGGGAAGCTGTAATTGCATCTTTGTCAATTGCAATACCTCCGCTTTGTACATTGAACCTGCATGTACAAGCTGCAAACTCAAAGCTTTAGCCTTAGCTTCAGTCTAATGTCAAGGTGCAGACTGCAGTCTCTTACAAAGGAATTATGCCCATAACCCACTGGCCTCATGCTTATTGGAGATGATGGTTGTAGACAATTTGGTTTTTATATTATATACTGGATACAACTACTGTTCAGATCATGACAGTGGCATGTAAATCTCTTTCTTTTCATTATGAGTAACATGTAGAAAGACAGGCGATGTAATGATCCCCAACAAACTCTCAAATAGCATAAAGTACATACCATATATAACCGAGCGATGGCAGGGGGCATGTTGTTAGTTTCTTTGAGTAAATATATTTCTGTGTTTGTGATTGCCCAGTGCATGACTCTTCTCTTATGCTCAAATGGTTACAGACCAGAAGCCACGTGTATAAAACTCTGAGTAAAAGAATGTGTAAAAGAACGCTCAGGGATAAAGTCGGAAATCTGCTTTAAAAAAGTTTTGCATTTTCTACCTCCACCTTTCGGTCGCGGTGTCGCCATATCACACAGACCCCAAACGTTGCCTATGTATGGTGTCCGTCCTGTGCAGAGGTACGCAGATTCTCACAGCACGTGTTATATTACACATCAGAATTTCTGCATGGAAACTCGCTTATGCAACTTTCTGAGGGGATTTTTCTGCTCAGCACTGTTTATACATGTGGCCCCAGGAGGGTGTGAACACAGAAATACTTGAAAGTGCACTCCCGACAATCAAAACACGGTTTTATCTTCCCCACTGTGTATCAAAGTGCTTCATTGATTTATTCTTTTTTTTTTCTTTTTTTTTTTAGAAAAGCCTGCAAAAATTGCTTCCAGTGTCTGACTATCTGTTTATCTATCTGAGTGGCTGTTTATTCTCAGAGATGCACTCAGAGCGAACGTGTTTCCTGAAAAAAGATGCTTTACGCTGTCTGAACACGCTGGTCTGCGTGTTGGCAGGCTGTATGCTCCTGCCACGGTGTATCCATGGATTGGCAGGACTGCAGAATATGGGGCAAATGTCCTTGTTTTCATCAAGCCGAGATGAGATCATTCAGAAACTTTTCATTTCATTTATTAGTTTATTTGACATGGACAATGCAAATTAATATCATTACTGAAAATGTGCCAGAGCTAGCCAGAAAGGCTCAGTTTCATCTGTAGCCATATACTTAACAAAATCCAAGGAAAGGTCAAATAATGAGGTAAAATATGTAATGTGAATAGTTGTTCATGCTAAACACCTGCAGACAGCTATTAATTAGCAGACTTTTTAATAATAATAACAATAATAATAAACTTTATATGTATTGCATCTTTCATGCAAATAACTAAAAAAACCGAATATGTTACAATGGAATTGTGCATTAAAAATGCAAAAAGTGCATTAAACATAAGACTACCATACAAACAAAAGCAAACAAATGTATATAAATAATAACAGATAAAGAGGACAAAAATCAGAAATGATTACACCAATGCACCTTAAACACGATGCATCAATGTAATTATTTTTATGCTAAGTATATTTGGCAATAAAAAATAAATACATGAATAAAGTATTGCCACTGTTAAGAGTGTAATATTGGGCCTTTAGACTTTGGGCAGGTCAAGTGGTACCTTTCCCAGACGTGGCTAACGGCAACATTATAAGTCTCTGGCACAGTCTTAATTAAGCCAGATTTGTCTAAAGTAAGGAGGAGGCAGGGTGGACAGACAGTGTGAGTCGGGAGATAATACATCATGAAGACACTGACGCCTTTCTCTTACTCGTCATTTCAACAGGAACATGGAAATAAGCAACGGTTTAGCATCTGCTTCGCCTATGCTAACCCGTCCACTGACTTTTCTTTTGTGCTTATGAGTAAAAGGAAATTCTTTGTTCACAGACCACAGAGGGAGAATGAGTTGCTCCTGTCGACCACAGGAGTTAGGTCATGTTTGGTCCCCATTAAGCTGTGTAATAGTCCTGTGCAGCTCAATGCTTCACTTAAAGCCAGTAACCTGTTGACATTTTTCGACAGAAGGCTTCCATTTTTTTTTTGCTTTCCCACTCGGAAGTGAGGCGGGACGAGGCCTATTCCAGCCCTTCAAAGAGAGCACCCACGTGTGAAGGAATGCCGGGAATGGGTCCAGGTCAGATCTGAGTTTCGGATTTTTCCCCTTGAAAGTATGTGGGAGACAATGAGAATGTTCTCTCCGAAGGGAAGCTAGCCTTCAGCAGATTTAACAGGCCAACGGGGAAGCAGACTTCACAAGACTTCACAACAAATATTTCCATATCTGCTATTCATTTTATATTTCCAGTTTTGGATTCATTTTTAGAATGCCACAAAAGGTATGGCACTGTAAGCTTGTCCCACCACTGGAATATCCATCATTCATTTGTGAGGACTGCCCAAAACACGTGACCTCTATCCTGCGTCCAATCAACCACCCACTAGTTTTTCACTTGTCAAAAAGTAGAAAAAAGCCTTAGAAAAACACTGCAATAAGTGGATAAATACCTCTCACATTAAACTTATATGGCTTCTCTCTCCTCTATTATAAAGCATTCAGTTTTACACATTTGAAACATTTTCTTATATAAAGGGAGACAACAACTGACCCCAACATCATAGTGTGTCATAGGTCAGTAGCAGTCTTCAGTTTTTGGATTATCTTATGTAATACAGCTAAGACAATTGGAATTAGAAATCAGCTAAGCTGTCACAACCATTGGGCTGGAGGGCAGATGCTCTCTTGAACACAATGTTGTTATTAAGTGATAAGGTGAAGGTCATCCCGTCAACTTAATCCATCTCTACAGCTGATTATGCAACCCCCATATTTGGGTAGCAACTGTCGCTGAAGTCCTCCACACGTCCCGGTTATCTGTCAAACTGGCTCAGGAAGGACTGCAGAGGCTAAACATAGCATAAACAAAACTAACAAACGAATACTCTCTCTCTCTCTCTTTCTCTCTGACCTCTACCTCAGAAAAGGCTGTCACATGCAAACAATGTTTCTCCTGAAACTCACCTCTCTCGTTTTAAATATATGCACTGATGAAGCAAACAGCTCAAATGGAGGTCGTCGTCGTCCACGGTTCCTCCAACATGGCAGTTAGTTCTGGGAAAACACAATTCCTCGATTCAAGCCCGTTGAGAGAGAAGATCCAAGAACATTTTTTTTCCACATTCTCTATTTCACCCACCAACCACAAGACGGCTCAGTGTATTTCACAAAGCAGGATAAGCAAGTTAGCCATATAACTCTAAAATAATACCACAAAATTACTTTCTTCAATATCAGTAGCTAACAATATGTACGACTAAATATCACTTCTAAACCAGAGATATACAGGGGCGGGGCCAGTAGGGGGCCAGGGGTGGCACTGGCCCCCACTGGAATCTGATTGGCCACCCCTGGTGCCCCCCCTACCAGAACCGGAATATGATAGGCCATTGTCTTGTCAGTATCGATGAAAGAAGCCTCTGTAGCCCAATGGGAATGGACATAAATTGCGTCAGCCCACAGGCCTATTGTTGCGTCAACACGCGTTTCCCAAAATAGTTTTTAAAGCGCGAACGCGCACTCAACTCATAAGCGCTACTTAACTGTGGTCTGTGGTGCTGCAGACACGGTTTAAAAAATGTATGTGCAATTTAATTTAGGCAGACGTTCCTGAATAAGCGTGGCGTTAGTGATTCATGTAGGTGTTTTAATTCAGATTTATTTACCATGGTATAACGTTACGATAGTTATGATGTCTTCTAGATATGTTACGACTTACGAGTCATAACGTTAAGTATAACGTTAACTGTCTGCATGGTTAACGTTAACGTACTTGGTGTAACGTTAACGTTAGCTGGCTAAGTTGGAGGCTGTAGGCTACGTATGAAATATATATATTAGTCTATATGTACATCATAAACATATTTTTGTTGTAGAAAATCGTGGTTGTGCATAAACAAGCTTCGTGCCTGCGAGTTAGCTAACGTTAGCCTATCTTGCCTGCCGGACCAGTGGCATTCGCTGCCGCATTCATTGCTCATTATGCCGCGTAATTTTAACGCGAAGTGTCAGGGGTTTTATAGCTGTTTTGTTAGCGAACTTGGTATCTTTCTACCTGCTTTCTCTAGCTGTAAACAGCTTCAGATTGATTTATCATAGTTGGCCTATACGGTAGTTATGATGTCTTCTATTAGAGTCATAACGTTATACGTTAACTATCTAGTCATCTAGTCTAGCTGGCTAAGTTGAATGCTGTATGGCATAGATAGCTGATCTGTAAAGAGATAAAAACGTATCTGTTGTCACTTCATTCGGGACCATCAGAAGCGAGAGATGGAGAAAGTTGAACGCAACTTCGTTCACCATTGTGATCTCCAACGATAGCGTGCTAACAAAATGTTACCGCTAGCTTAACGTTATGTTATCTGGAATATCTGCTCGTAGCATAGCAAGCAGAGATGACTCGTCATGTAGCGATAGCTGGCTAGCTAAGTAACAAGCAGGCTTCTTTGCTCACTGTCTAAATGGACAATAAGAGTAACGTTAATGTGAGTAATAAAATACATGAACTTTCCTCTGCAGACAAGGAAGAAACACTGAATTGCTATAACGTTTTCAGTCATGTAAGTTAAAGTCAATAGTTTAGCTAATGCGAGCTGGCGAGTTGATTGTTTAACCTAAGTTCACTAACGTCGACACCTGTTGAGTTAAGTTAGCTAGTAATTGTGAGCTGGCGAGTTGGCAAGCTTGCTAGCCAGCCACTTCTGCTTGTGATGTTTTCCGTAAAACCAACATTTAAGTCCTACCTTCCGCCTTTACAGGTAAGCATTTTCAACCATTCTGAAAGGTAACGTTATTTGTCATTAAATGTTTTGCTAAGTTAACAAGTTACGTTTTATTTCATAATTTAGCAGCCCACTAGCTGGACAGCTGACGTTAACGTTATACACTTTGGTAGCTAATGTTATGTCGTAACTTGCCAGTCGAACGTTTATTTAATAAAACTCAAAAGTAAGCTAAAGATATCCAGTGAGCACAAGTAGCTTACACTCGACTAAGTTCTGGATTACTAGTTCACTATTTTTTAATATGCTTTTTTTTCTGTAAGTATAAACTTAAAAGTTTTATTTATTTATTATGGTTTATTTAAATATGCATTTTAGTAAACGCCGAAATCTACAAAATTCTATCTCCTCCATCTCTTCCTTCTCCCCCTCCTTGTCCTTCTCGTCCTCCCCCTCCTCCTCCTCCCCCTCCCCCTCCTCCTCGTCCTTCTCCTCCTCCTCTCCCTTCTCCTTCTTCCCCTCCTTCTCCTTCTCGTCCTCCCCCTCCTCCTCCTCGTCCTCCCCCTCCTCCTCCTCCTCCTCCTCCTCTCCTTCCTCCTCCTCCTCCTTGTCTTCTCGCAACTCTCACTTTTACAACTCTCCTTCTCTGGTTGTCAAGGTTCTGCATTGTTCATCTAACAAAACAGAGGCTCAAGGCACTTTTATGCTGCAGTCCTGATTGCAAATTGCTCAACAGACCTGAATGTTTAGAGATTTGAATATTTGTGTGTTGTAGGTTGATGCTTTGAGATTTTACTTGAGAAGTGTGTGCAACAACTGAACATTGTGTGTAGTGTTTTGACAACAAGGTGATGTGTAATTGACATCAGAATGTAAAGAAGGAAAGTCAGAGTCTAATGCAGATAAGGGAGTGTGAAGTAGTGGCGATTGGTACATGAAGTGAAGGTTGTGCAAATTGTGCCGAATTTTCGCTTTTTTTGTGTGAACAATTGTGAAAAACTGTAACAGAGGTGGTTATCAAAGCTCCGCCCTTTTCGTGTGTAACATAGCTAAAGCAATACCAAATGCTTGTATTAAATGTTTGGATATTTATTTGACATTTATCTGATAATTTATTATTATCTGTATTATAATATGTCGTTGGCATGCTTTGCGTTTTTTGTGTTTTAGCTTGGCTATAATTGCATTAGTTCTGGATGAACTTGATCAAACTTGTTTTCACTTTCCTACAAGCTAAAAACATGTCATATGCTTGTATTTACGGTTTTGATAAAGCATGCAAGTTATTGAAGAAACGTGTCTGTCTCATCCTATTACTTTGTTGTAGTATAGGCAACCTTAAAGGGGTAGGAAACACTAAAACACATTTTTTGAGGTGCTAACTCATATCTAGGCATTGCCTCAGATGGAAGAGAACAATAGTATGCATTATATCTACAATTTTTGGCAAAACGTTTAATTTCAGTATTTTAGCCGTTACATCGCCTATTCTTCTTCTTCCGGGGTTGAAAATGAAAAATGGGCTACGTCATTGAAAATGACGTTTAAGTGTACTTTTTGTACACTTGCACGTAATCAATTTCGCACTTTGTTACCGCCCCCAATATAAATACATTCCTGAGAAGGCATGGCTATATCCATTTGACAAGCAATATCGTTGTAGCCTACAGTTAGTCTCTTTCAATGTATTAGCTTTTTTCCAATTATGCTAGTTATTAAAAATTGTAAATTTGTTTTTTCAATTCCAATAGTTTCAATTTACAAGCAATGACTGATGGGTCACAAGTGTGCTTTCTCTGGGTGCAAGAGCATCCGCGGATTAACGTTAACAGTTACACTATGCCCAGGTTGAATTGGGGTATGCCAGCCAAAGGAATGCGGAAACGTTACCAAGCCCGACTGATATTTCTGTTCCTCCAAATGCGGTAAGTTAAATTAAGTGCAGCCTACGGCGTCTTGTTGGCTTGCTAACGTGATGGTTATCTTGTAGCCTCAAAGATATTTACTTGAGTTGTTTTCGTATCGTTAACCATAGTTAACTGGCCGGTGATATTTCACTGCCTTTTGCGTATAAGATATAACGTTAGGTTTGATAGCTACTGCGTTGTCGATCTTACTGGCCTGAGGATTGAAGCAGGAGGTACGGAGTTACGTTTGATGGATAACCGTTAACTGCACTATCTGGAACTCCCCATGGCTGGAACATGTATTTACTTTTGGAGAGAACTCTTCATGAGTTGCTACACTGTATAGACTACGACAAGTTTATTTTAATAATGTCAAAGTAGAGAAAAAAATACACCCATTGCTGTAAAGGCTTAAAAATAAGCTCTGGTGTATCCAATAGTGAAATAATCAAAACATTTTACTCCACTTTGACATTATAGAGCACTTTGTGTAGATGAGTAACAAAAAGCCCATTGAAACATATCTTAATTTGAGCTGTCAAACAGCAAAATTTGAAAGAGTGTTCATACGAAAGCACTGTATATGATTACCTAGAATCAGGGGCAGGTATAAAAAAAAAAGGTTAGGCTAGGGTTAAGGCTAGGGCTAAGGTTTGGTCGGATAAATACACGTGCGTCTGCTGTACGCGGCAAAAAAAAAAAAAGGTAAGCCTTGATGGCTGGCCCCCCTCCTCTGGGTCTGTGCCCCAGCCTGGCCCCCCCATTCAAAATGTTCTAGACACGCCCCTGGAGATATAGTGTATTTTCATCGACTTCATAATCCTGTTTTGTGGAATACGCGCCCAGAACTGTGTCAGACATATCAGATCTACGTGACACAACCATGACAGTCTAGATGTAATCATAGACAGAATGAGAACACCGGGTGTTTTAAAAATAAAAAGAGAATTGTTGAATTTCTGTGCATTTAAGACAAAAGGGCGGTTAATTTTACTGAAACCACCACAAAAGTTGTCAGTTTATCATGGGAAGCTGATGTTGGGGTTTGAGAGTAAGGTATTACCCCATGGGGTATGGAGAGGATTTTATTGTGGCTGTGTCAGTTGTATTGGCCTCAACAAATTGAGATCAGAGTTGGCTGTGGTTGGCTCAGAGTGCCTGGAGGGTTTGGAGCTTGTTTCTATGGCTTATTTTGGCACATTTCCAACCAAAACGGGGTTCTCCAAAAAACACAATCATTCAGGGGTGTTGCAACGGCTCACCTGGGTATTGTTTGAGAGCGCACATCCCATTTTTCAGTGCAGAGCACGTCTTACAGTCTATTTCTGAATGATGGAGTTACATAAATGGAAGGTCCCCAGTTTTAGCAGTGAGGCTTCGTTTTGTTAATACCAGTGCACAAAGAGCAGGGAAAGAGCCGCCATGTGTCGCCAAAAAATCACACAAACCCGAGACTCTCGCTCTGTGCGACCCAACCCTGCTTTTTGACAGGGGTGTCTGTGAAAAGCGGCAGGTTTGGTTGAGTATCCTGTCTTTCTCAAGCTGTTGGAGAGGAGAACTACACCCACCTTGGCCAATTGTTAGAGAGGCCTCCTCAGAGAATTTCTGCTGTCAGTCACTGTCTGCCTGTCCAAGAAAGTGCTGACTGTTCAAAAACTGAGCACGCAATTCCACGAACGTGCAAAAGGGTACAAAAACCACAGATGAGACCAGTCCAGTACTGTCCTTAAAACATGAACTTTTTGGTTTCACATGTCCCTGTAACACTACAAATATTGTCTTTAGAAAAAAACCATAGTTGAAATGTTTGTACAACAAAACGTTTTCAGTTTTTCAATGAAGGATTATGCACAGAGGAACAGGGCTAGGGACATGACCATGTTTCAGGGTTAATAATAAAACATAAACTAAAATCTTTTAAATATATTTATACGTGTATAAAACCCTTTTTTATTTGCAATTTGCAAGGCTCATGAATCTAATCTTGTTCATATTGAATACATGTAATCATTGTAGTTTTTTCTGCTGATACAAACACGCTTGAATAAATGCAAGACAATGCATCCTGATATGACCCTTATGAACCCCTATTGATGGAGACTATTCTTGATAGTACTTTGATTTTTGCAAATGCCTCTTGGTGTTCAGATATCATTCTTAGAAATTATTGGTTTAGTGGTTTTCCTTAATGCCAAAGTATGATTAAAATTGGATGAAATAACGGTTTGGTCTAAGGTCCCATGTGAGGTAAGTGTTCTGCTTAACATAAGCATCTCCAGGCTGTCCGTCCATGGCTGAAGCCACATTCCATCAAACTGGCCTTGGTCATTAATGTTTCCATGACAGCAGGCAACACGGAGGAGTTCATATTGTGATCATATTGTGTCCATTGAAATGCTTCACATCTCCAAGCCAACAATAAAGGAATGTTAGTGATATAAATCAATCTGGACCATTTTATTCCGTGTACTGATTTACTGATGTCTGCATAAATAATTTTATTACAAATTTTAGTCATATGCTTTTTTTAAGGTCAAAAGTGACATATACACTATATTTTCTGATGTAAAACAATGTATGACCACAGAGGAAGAGGAAGCTCCCGCTCTCATCCATTCTTGCTTGCCTTTGGTTGAGTTGTCATGGATACATGGACAAATCTGTGAGGAAGAGTTATAAACTGGGCAAAATGTGCATGAGTCATAGCATTAAACCACAAGGAGGGAGTAAACTCAGTGTTTGCAGTAAGAAAAGGTCAAAAGGCATTTGGACCCTCCCTATGAGAAACTATTTCTGTGCCTTTTATAAGGGAATAAGGGAATATCCATCACGATTCCCTTTATTTGTTAGGAATCAAGATGTATTTATAAAGTTTTTGGCAAGTCTGTGCTGTTCTCTAAGGAAAGACAGGTTCTTCAAAGGGTGGGGTCGAGGGCCGAGTTCCACAGGAAGGTGTAGATGGCGAGCACGTGTGAAAATCGCCAGCGCTCAGAGAAAAGTCAGAGCACACCGGCATTTCCCCTTGTCCCAGATCAGGGAGACCTGGACCGCGTCAGGCTTTCTGCACGAGACCCGAACACGCCTCGTACAACCGAAACACAACCGGACAACGTGACAACCCTGTCCGAGCCCAGCCAGCCAATGAAATCATCTTGACAGGACTCTGCAGAGGGGAGCAACATTGGGGGTCTGGTTCCGCACACTTCTTGGAAGGGTTTTTCAGTACCTAAGCCAGCATTATGAGAGAAACAGATAGAGGTCTTGTGTGAGTGGTGGTTTTCCACAAATAATTGCGGGTAGCCTTCATTTGGGGATTGTAATGGTTTAGATATAAATCACTTTATTTTGTCTGTCACTTACACTCCATAAACTACCCTCAACTCTCCCGCTCCGTCCCTCGTTACCCAGAAGACCGTTTTTTTCCCTAACCCTCGCCATTCTGACACTCCCACGCCCTCTGGATGTCGAGGAAGCAGTGGGCAACTAAATGATGAATAAACAAGACATTTGTGAACACTACAGGGATCACAGAAACAATATTTTCATAGTTGACCATTTGAAATAAAAACTGCCTCAGAAGGTCAGTACAAATTCTGAAAACAAAGGTAGAAAAACACTATTAGGAATTTAAAGGAGCACATGGTGAACCATGTACCATAAACCTGTCACATTCATCTGTTTTTGTATCATTACAAATGTGTTACTAATTTTAAAGCTATAAATTAATTTACAAAAATGTTTTCAATTATTTTTGTTTTTTTAATTGAGACTTTTATAGAGTGTTTGCACGAATGAAAATAACCATAACCGCAGTGAAATTTCATTCTCCTGCTATGGCCACTTCATTACAGCAGGGCAGCCTTCTTCCTTATTTTAGCTTGGGATAGCAGTCTAGCATATTGTGTAGTGCAATACTAACCTTCTATATTTATTTAAATATATCTGATATGTGAACTGGAGAAAATAAATAGGATTTGAGCAGCATAGACAATAGTCATCCAACATTTAGGACATACATTACAAATTTCAAAACCAAAGTAATGCGGGATAATAAAGTAAATATTCATTTTGAAAGCTTCTGGTAGAATTTCCATTGAGATATTAAAGTATTGCACATCATTTACAGATTTATGTAGGTGATGGAGAAAAACTCTATGGCCTCTAATCAATTTTGAGGTTAAAGGACAGGGCTGGCCAATGATGTGAGTGCACTGGTTTGGTAACCCTCACCTCCAGAGCAGCTGCTGCCAGGTAACACAGATGTTCAGCTGTACCGCTAACCTCACATAGTTCCACATAGTTTTGAATCCCTGTGTTTGGAGATTTTTCTCTTAAATAGTTTATAGACATGAGAGAAAATTACGGCTCTGCTCATACTTGTAAGAATGTGAACAGCGTCACGGAAGGCTACACATTGTCTTTATACCGCCTTATCTGGTTATGATTGATCTGCAATATGTGCAAAACAATGGCCACTGTTTACATACATACGCAACTTGGACAGGGAAAGTGAACATTATCTAACACTTGCGCTAGTTGATATGAAGCGCATATGGAGCTAAAACCTGCAGGTCAGGGGTCATGAAAGCGGGGATGGGGGTACCCATGTGGTATTGTGAGGTGCTCTGTTTGCACCATTTTATATCCTGAAAAGCAGGACATGGGAAAGAAAACGTTTACTTTGGCAAAGCACTCAAAACATCCTCGTGCAGTCAAGTATGCTCTGCAGTTTGGCGACCCGTGGCTTCCCACATCTGACCTTTGAACAGGTCCCTATGAGATTGGGATGACAGATTTAACGGACCAAACAGACGCACAGCTCCTTATTGTTAAGACTGTGAAGTTCTAAGGTTAAAGCTGCTAACTTGACAATTTGATGCATTTCGTGAATATGTATGAAGTGTTGTGACTTATCACAAAACAGTGGCTAAAGACGTTTTGTCCTCACATCATGCTAAATATTCATATACTGGAAACTCTTGTTATTAACCGGACCCTTTTGCAGTTATGAAGTAGTGTGGGCAGAAGGGAAACTCGAGCTTACCATCTGGGAAGTCTATTGGATATCGGACTAGTCAGCAGAAGCATCATCTAGAAAACAGAATGGCATAAAGACTGAACAGCTGTGCTCCACGTTTAAAATTACCCGTTTTCTTTAGTTTTTCTGACACAGAGAAAACATTGAGAGAGAGCAAGACCGTGCGTCTTTTGCCATTGATGCATATACAGATCTTAATTTGCACACATGCAGACACCAACTGGACTGAGAGCCTTAAAGTAAGAAGCAATGAGCAAACAATTCAGTATTCCACTGTGTTTACAAAAGACAAAATTATAAATAGGCTTCATGTACATTCTCAATTCCAAAAAAGTTGAGATGGTCTGTAAAATGCAAATAAAAGCAGAAAGCAGTGATTTGTAAATTATATTTTACATATATTGAATTGAGGACAGTACAAAAAAATATATTTAATGTTTTACCTTATCAACTTTATTGATTTTTGTAAATATTTGATGCCTCCAACACGTTCCAAAAAAGTTGGGCCCGGGGCGGAAAAAAGACTGGAAAGTTTTTTAAAAACACCTGTTTGGAACATTACACAGGTGAACAGGTGATGCTGTCATGAATGGGTATAAAAGGATATCAAAAGACTCTTGATATCTTATTTTCAGGTACTCTTGTTATAAGCTATACTATAACCTCTCTGCATTTGAATGGATCTCTATGAGAATTGGGGGGTGGGACTCCCATTACACAGGAATGGTATGGAACCCATGTTTAGCTAAATGGCTAAAGATCAGTCATCAAGGGTTTGCGGTATCAAATGAGCCTCAAACCATCACTCTGCTGCCAGATATGCAGTAGATATGGATGGATCACTTTAAGGGTTGTTTCTCCTGACAAATTTTTCTATTGAACTCTATAGAAAAATAAGTCAGGAGAAACAACCCTTCAATTTATCCATCCATATCTACTGCATATCTGGCAGCAGAGTGATGGTTTGAGGCTCGTTTGATACCGCAGACCCTTGATGACTTACAGCTATTTAGCCAGCCATGGGTTGAGCACATCATTTTATTGAAACCAGGTCGGTATTTTTGAATACAAACAGATAGAACATTTTTGTAGTCACTTCACTTGGCTGCATCCTGATCTATCGTTTATGTTTTTCTAAGTTTATGTCCAACTTGAGTGTAGCAATGACTCTCTTTTTGTGAATTCTGACCGTTATGCATTGTCCCTTGGTAAATCACTGATCCCTCTTTCATATTATTGTTAGCTATCTTGCTTGAGAGGTACAGCTTCTTCCAACCTACTCTGGACAACCTTATAGCCTTACAATTGAATAAAAGTAATAACAGACACATACTGTATATTGCTGTCTAATGACTTATATTACACCATGAATTGCATAAATCTTCAGTGTTTCACATTTGCAAATTAGTCGTATGTCTACTCCCCTTACAAAAATATAGGTTTCCAGCAATTTTGCCACAAACCTTTGGCATTGTTGCCACAGGTTTGCGGCAAGCTAATATTTTCACATTAGCTTTGTGGGAACTGCCATTGACTTCTGGCAAAGTTGTTAGTTCGCCACTCCTGGCAAACTCTGACAAACCTCTGGCAACATTTTATGGAAAACAATTAGCAGCAAGTTTGCAGCAAACTCTGCGGTTTTGTAAGGGTCCCTATTTGTTTTGTGTGGACCTGTTAGGCTACCCGAGGTATTAGTAATATTTTTTCAAGTTCACTGCATTTTCTTTCTCGTTTCATTTTTTAAAAAGATTATTTGATCGCTGATTATGATGAAATTGTCATGATTTCTTTACCTTGTTTTGTCATTTTATTGAATTTTTTGTATTTCATATTTCAGTATTGTTAGATTTTTCTAATGACTTTTGTCATTTCATATTCTTGCACTGCAAAAAATGTCTGTCTTATCAAGTGTGTTAGCCTCATAATGAGACTTACCTTTTGCTTGACAAAGGAAATTCTTACCCTACTGGCAAATCTTGAAACAAGTAAAGCTATCTCACCCCACTGGCAGACAGTTTGTCTTATTTAGCAAAAAAAGTAACAGAAATAAGATTCTAAAGTCTAAATATAAGATTTAAATGCTTGTTAAGATTCGTTTTTTGCAGTGTTTGGCCCTGGTAACAGCCTGTCCATTTCTGTTGGTAATTACAGGAGAATGGTGTTTTTTAGAGAGCATGTAATTACTGTGCCTACTTATAAGTCTTAGTAAGTCTTAGTTGGTCAGCCACGCAATGCATTGTGGGAACACAAACAGCTCTGTGGAGGTTTCAGGGCCTGAGAGGAAGTGTGGGCGCCTTGGTCTCCTTCACCCCTGAAATATTTCTCACTCTTGTAAAAGTGCAGCTGGCAGAGACACACGTGTGGATGCTGTTAGAAAGAGCGTGCCATGATTTTGCTTAAATAAAGAAGGGGGAGAGAGAGGCTGCCCAAGAAGAAGGCAGAGAAGTAGAAAAAAAGGAGGGGGAGAAAACGAGAGAAGGCAGAGGAAAGAAAATACGTTGAAGGTTGAATACGTAAAGAGGGAGGGAAAGAAAGAAGGTGAAGAGTAAGTGTAATGTAAAAAGGAAGAAGAGGCAGAACTTGACAGATAGTATGCGGGGAGAGAGAATGACAAGTTGAAAATGTACACCTCAGACCCAGCAAAAAAAATGTATCAAGGGACTTGGAAAACAAAAACAAATATTATTTATTTTATTTTTACTGAATGTCCCTTGTAGCGTATGTTTCAGCATAGTAGAATATGTTGTCCTTCAGATTAAGACCAGAGACTTGTATTCCCTTCAGAGGACAAAATTAAATTGTCCTCTGAAGTGTATTTATACTCGTACTTTACCTTGCACTTCATATCTCATTGTACTCTTTTCCCACTACATCAACATAATGCAACGGATCTCTTCTTTTCTCTGGTGAATTATGTGCAGTAAAAAAACTATTTTAAGAGCGCTATTATATCAATGTGACCGACCGATTGAAAATTTGAGTTCCATATGGTACAGAGGGGACGTCTACCTAAAAACAATTATCCATATCAGTGTCCTCACGGTTTCAGCATGTAGGATCTTCACCCTGACTGTTAGAATTTGGAACATAGGTTGGTGTATGCTGACCTCTCGTGGTCATTCTATGTACTACACACATGTACTACTCCCAGTTTCTCAATCAATAAGGACAACTGCAAAATCCTCAGACTGGTTCATACGGTGACCTACATAGGCTCCGCATGTTTGACCTTTCCTCCAGCAGTCAATTTACAAATCTTTATTATTAAGCAGATAAAAATGTTGCTCTGAAAAAAATAAATCCCTGTTGTCAAAAAGTCAGTCTGCACAATTTTTCTAACAATGGCCAATGAAATAGGCACATACTGCAAAGAGTAATCAATTTCCTATATGTCCTGGCCAAATTCACAACTTAACTTTTTCAGCCTGGCCATTGAGTAAACCATCAGTTTAGCTGTCTTAATAATCAGTCACTCTTGCCTGAAAGGTAATCAATAATATCCTACAATAAATTATGTTAGCAACAGGTGCAACATTGTCAAATTGGGAGCAATATGACTTCTCCTATTTACTCTTCCTCATGAGAAAAAGCCAGAATCAAGATGTCTAGAGGGGTGGGAATCTAGGTTGAGAGATGTTTTGACATAAACGGACGAGGTTAATCCTAATATAGCTCAGGTTTTACCCCGGATGTAGCCCGGCTACATCCTAGTTAGCTAGAAAACTTTCAATTTTCAATCAAATAAAGCTGGATATTCAACGGAATGTCTTGATGGCTTTTTATTGACCATTCCCACAAAAAATATGCTCACTGGGTTGTTTAGAGCCTAGCAGCAGAGATCTGCACCATTTTGTAGCTTTTTACAAACATTTATGAATACATAAGTGGGATCTCATTTGTTTATATTTTAGTGTTTTTTTTTTATAGTTTAACAACAGGTATGGATGGATGATTCATTCAAATGCAGAGAGGTTATAGTATCGCTTGTAAGAGTAGGCCTACCTGAAAATAAGATATCAAGAGTATTTTGATGTTGATGGGTAACAGACGTTGTGGCATGCAAACGATATGCAACCAAATATTAACTATGATGACGTTATTTAAGTTTATGTTAATTTGTCCAATTACTTTTGGTCCCCTAAAATTGGGGGGGCTATGTGTAAAAATGGCTACAATTGCTACACGGTTCACCCGATATGGATGTAAAAACCCTCAAATTAAAGCTGAAATATGCACTTTAACCTCATGGTCACTGTTTCAAATCCATGTGCTGGAGTACAGAGCCAAGACAACAAAAATTGTGCTACTCTCAAAAAACTTACGGACGACACTGTACATACATAAACTGTATAATAAAGAGCTTGCAACTGTACAATTGCTTATGCTGCTTACAGTTTATGCCCTGCGGTAACTCTGCAGTTTCTTTTAGGTTCTACCGAATCTCACATTTCTATTGTGAAATTGGAAAAAGTTTGGACTTAACATTTTAGAATTTTTTCTGAATTTTTCTGAATCTTTTCTTAACATTTTAGAATCTTTTCAGAATTTTTTTTTAAAAAAAAATCTGAATTTTTTTTTTGATTTAGATTTAGATTTTTTTTATTTATCTGTCTCTCTCTCTCTCTCTCTCTCTCTCTCTCTCTCAGATCATGGCCATTCCCCTCTTCTCTGGCCATCTCCTCCTGGTGGCGCTGCAGCTGTCCGTACTGCACCACGCCCATGGAGGGGCGTACTATGGGCACAAGCAGATTCCCCAGCAGCACCAGCCCATGCCACAGCTACCTTACATGACCCACGGCAAAGAGGGATTGCCTCAGCAGTACCAGGTCAAAGAGCTGCCGCACCTGCAGTATAGCAAGGACATTCCCATGATCCCTCAGTACAGGAAGGACTACCTCCACATGCCCATGCACAAAGGCAAGGACATGGTGCGCAAGGAGAACAAAGGTCAGAACTTTGTCACTTTTGGAAATCGCATGTCAGGAATAGGGATGGGCGTGTGGAATCCTTTACTCCTTTACTAAATGTCCATTAGAGGATACATTGCGCATTTCAAGAATGCTCAATTATAGTACATTTAACTGGTAGCTTTTAATGAAGCAGTTTCCCTTTTCACTTGCATGCTGCTATTATATTGAGGTAAATAGTTACCATAGCTAGCTTGAGAAAAAAAATAGGTAATACTTTTTTAACATAACAAACCTAGCACACAAACACATGCTTACATAATCAATAGATTTATTTATAAACCCTCTAGAACCTGATAGCAGCCGTGAGCGGCCGCCAGAATCATATAATTTCAGAATCTTATAATGGCTGCTGACGGCCACAGCAATCAAAACTGCTCTGTGACTTCTATCATATAAATACATGAATCCACACAAACAATACAGTCCGTGCAGCAATTAGCCGACAGGAACAACACATTTTACTATTTAATTTCACATATTAGGCTACCAGTGATGGCAGAGCAGTGAAAAAGGCTGTTCACCTTAGAACAAACTGTGGCGTTATGCTGTGGTTCTGGTTTATGCCCCTTTTTCATTGCACAAAACAATACCCAAACCATCCATACCCGGAACTATCGGGAACCTCGGCAGTTCCCGGAATGAGTTCCTGTTTCTGTTTCCACTAAACTTTGAGAACCATGACGATGACACTATGGGAGAATGAAGAAAGGCGGCGGTTGCGTGACTGACGTAATTTGGGCAAACGGCACTGTAAACTAAACGACAACATTAACTGCAGGCATCACAAGCATGGAGGGATCATCTTGTTCTGCAATCTTTTTACTCTTGTGTGAATAGTATTGGTTTGTTGCAGCTACCGGGTATTTTAAAATGGCAGTTTGCTTGGTACCTCTCTGGAGGAGTAGCGGAATTTAGTCCCGAGAACTATACACTTACACTTCTGCTGGCAATAGAAATGCATCCAGATCCTGTGATCTCGGTTTCACGGTATAATGCAACACGCTACGGCTGTGGAAAACGGCTATCGGAATCCCGCAACATTGCAGAGGAATTGGATAAGGATGTTTTTGTGAGTGATATATAACGTTGTGGGGTGTAAATAATACCATAAAGCAAATTATGTGATCGCTAGTTGTTATCTAAACAGATTATGATTAACTAAGCTTGATAGCTGTCTAACAACAGCCTCTTTGCTGTAACTATCTAACAGTAGTCTAGCTCACACTCAGCTAAATAAAAACATAACCATAAACGTTGTGACTAGCTAGTTAGAAAGCAACCTCAGTCTTGAATATTGTAATGTTAGCTATGTTGACTGTTGATTTTTAACATTATATAACTAGCTAGCTAACTGGGTTTTAAATGCTACAGGTTGACTTGTCATTTACCGTATGTTTACAGGATTATGCACTGGATAGCTGGCTGATCTGATAATGTTACATGTCACTTCTCACAGAAACAATAAATTAACTCTTGTTTTTCGCCTGGAATTTAAATGTATTAATGCAATAATATGAATGTAATATGTTTTTCTGAACATTGTGCTGCATTGTAAGCAGTAAGGGGCCAATTTTAAGTGTCAAATATATTAACTTGATATAGTATTATAGGACCAAATATAACTTGCATTTATACATTTTCTTTTGTTCTTCAGTTATTTCTATTTTAGTAAAATATTGGTAAACAATTTTTTAAAACTTCCTTTGAAAATAACTGGGATTCTGCAGAAGTATTCTAGAATTCTACTGGGTTCTAAAAGGTTAATGATGTCCTACCAACAAAATACAAAGGAAAAGAGTTACAATTTTCTGTCTAATTCATGCTATTTCTTCCTCAGGTGAAACAGTTTCTAGAGGCGAGAAGGGTGTCCCAGGAGATATTGGGGCTCAGGGCCCCCCTGGATCCCCAGGCTTACAAGGTGTACCTGGCATTGGAATATCAGGTCCCCCAGGAAAACCGGGACCCCCAGGTCTACAGGGATTCCCAGGAATAGGAAAACCTGGAATGCCAGGAGTGGCAGGAAAACCAGGAGAAGTGGGACTCCCAGGACCAAGAGGGGAGCTGGGTCCTGGTGGTGAAGAGGGCCCAATAGGGTTGACAGGGCCACCAGGTCTTCCTGGTCCTCCAGGGCTGCCAGGCCTGGGAAAATCAGGGGGCCAGGGGCTGCCAGGGCAGCCAGGGCCCCGAGGAGAGCCTGGCTACAAAGGGCCACCTGGACTGCCGGGTCTACCTGGACCTAAGGGTGACAAAGGACATGGCCAACCAGGATTTCCAGGACCAAAGGGGCCTGGTGGACCACCGGGCCCCCCAGGACCAGTAGGGCCACCTGGACCAGGGAAACCTGGCAGAAATGGGCTTCCAGGGACGCCAGGAGAGCAGGGAGAACCAGGCCCTGCCGGAGAGCCGGGTGTGGCAGGACCACCAGGGGCAGAAGGACCACTGGGGCCACCAGGGTTGCCAGGAAATGGCAAAACAGGCGAGGATGGGTTGCCAGGAGAACTGGGGGCTCCGGGTGACAGAGGAGAACAAGGCCCACCAGGGTTGCCAGGGAGCCCAGGCCTCCCTGGAATTGGAAAGCCGGGACTTCCCGGACCAAAAGGCGACAAAGGTCACAGCGGTTTACCTGGTCCTTCAGGCCCAAAGGGTGACAAAGGTCATGGAGGCCCACCAGGGGTATCTGGCCCCCCTGGATACACTGGACCTGAAGGTCCACCCGGCCTAATGGGGCCACCAGGGAGTGTTGGAGTCCCAGGTCCAAAAGGCGAGGATGGCGCAGGTGGTCCAAAAGGGGAAGAGGGTCCTGCTGGTGAGCCAGGTCCCCCTGGGCTTCCAGGCAAATCTGGGCTTCCAGGTGAACTGGGAGAACCGGGCCCACGTGGTCCAGCTGGAATAATTGGCCCAAAAGGGGAAAGTGGCCACAAAGGATTGCCAGGTCCTTCTGGAGAAAATGGGTTGCCAGGTCCAAAGGGAGATGCGGGAATTCCAGCTGAGCAAGGTGAACAAGGCCCTAAGGGTATTCCAGGAACCACGGGTCCTAGTGGACCCATTGGGCCTCCTGGCCTTCCTGGACCAAAAGGTGAGTTTGGTTCACCTGGTGCACCTGGCTTCCCAGGAGAAGGCGAACCAGGGATCCAAGGCCCTGAAGGGCCCTCAGGAAAACCTGGCCCCATTGGGCCCGCCGGTGTCTCTGGTCCACCTGGGCTACCGGGACAGCCAGGCCCGCCTGGACCCCCAGGCCAGTTTCCAGACATGGGTCACGTCCTCGCGGAGATGGGCCCAGATCTGGACGGCATCAAGACCCTGCCTGGGAGTTTCAAGAAAGGGAAGTACAGCGGGGCAGCAATGGCAGGTAGCGGCCTGGAGATGCCGGCGTTCACAGCCCAGCTGACCACCCCATTTCCCCCAGTGGGCAGTCCTGTGGTGTTCGACAAGCTTCTGTACAACGGCGGCCAGAACTACAACCCTAACACGGGCATCTTTACCTGTCATATCCCAGGGATTTACTACTTTGCTTATCACATCCACTGCAAGGGTGCCAACGTGTGGGTGGCACTGTTCAGGAACAACGAGCCAGTGATGTACACGTATGATGAGTACAAAAAAAACTTTTTGGACCAGGCATCTGGGAGTGCCGTTCTTCCCCTAGAGCCTGGGGACACGGTGTACATGCAGCTCCCATCAGACCAGGCGGCGGGACTTTACGCTGGCCAATATGTACACTCCTCCTTTTCTGGATACTTATTGTACCCAATGTAATACAGAAAAGAAAACATTTCACATTTATAGATTTTTTTCCTTCAAGGATTTATTCCTTTGTACGGTTTATTGTCAACAGTGACAAGTGGACAGTTGAACCAGCTACTGGGTTTCTCCCAGTGTTCTTATAAGACGGGCATATAAGCAATTTATTTTACAAGATAACTATTTTTTTTGTGCTGAACGAGAAACAATGATCATAAATAGGATGTAAAACTACTCAATTCTCCTGTCTTATAAACTGTACTACAGATCAGGTTTTAGAAAAAAAAAAGAAAAAAATTATATTATCTATTACATTTTATGTAATCCTGGAGAAAAAAAATTACTCAAAAGATTTTAAGACATTATAATTGACCCTCATTAGAAATGTTGATTGAAGTACAAAAATGTTCAGAAAATAAATATAATTTATAAAACAGGCAGCTGTTCACAATCAGGAATGTAGCATCAAAAGTAACTTGGAAATCCTACCTTAAAACTAGTGTAAACATTTTCCCTAAAAATAATATTTTATGAATGTTTTCATTATAATGCAATTATCCAACTGACTATCTGGAGGGAGTGATTCAAAGTTATTTTTTGTTTGTTTTCTGGGCCCTATTCAAGTGTAATAGACCCAGTTTGAGCAAAGGGGGTTTTGGTAATAGCCTACAACATAGGAAAAAGCTATTAAAACAGATTTTTCCAGGTGAACTGTTACAGTTTGAAAAGTGTGTGATTATTTTAAAATGGATTAGGGATGCACAGGTTTCTTATTGGGTGATGAGTTGCCAAGCACCATCTTTTGAGTTTAAAAAAAAATTTTAAGTAAAAAAAGCATGTTCTTCGAATGCCTGTCATAATGCATTAGTTGCAATGCGGGATGACAGTGCAATATAAATATGGTGCCTCTTGTCAAGGGAGTCATTTGGAAAATTAGAATGGAGACCTTTTCTTTTCATAAAAATGTCAGCAGAGGTCAGCAATTTAAATAATACCGTATATTGTTTTACCCAAATGTATAGTAGTCACAGTATACACAGTATACATTCCAGAATGTATCTAAATCTTGACATACAAGTCAAGATGTTGTTTCCAACAAACTCAGTGGTTGGGATTCAACATGTAAAAGTTAATTTAAGCAGGTGTTACTTGTCATTAATGTTTTCTGCGAGTTCCATCGACTGCCAAACTCATGATGTTGTGCAAAGATTGAGGAAAAAAGTGCTTAAATTTTTTATGGGACCATAATGGGATTTCTTCTTAAATGTGTTTGACAAGTTAGAGCAAGTATAACATTTCTTGCTGAAATTGCGGCTAAGCACATTACCTATTTCCCTGAATAAAGGTTATGTCATGCATCACGTGGGTTCATATGACATGTGCATGAATGATTCCTGGCAGCCCACTGAAATCAGTAGCTATCAATAGTTAACCACATAATTATTATTTAGGAAATACATTGGACTAAACAAATAACCAAGTCAGTGGCCCTCATAGAGTGCAGTTGGTATCGGCCACTTAAAGATTGGTTTCCTTATTAATATGCTCAAGGCACACTGTGCGGTCTCCACAAGTTTCCTGTGGAAAGGGGTGGTTAGGAATTAGCCCCAGATTGAGTCGAATGGCATACACCCACAGTCAGTCAAAGGATGTGACACTCAGATAAGGTAAAGGTCACCTTGTATGGTTTTCTATAAAATGCAAAGGAAGGGAAAACCAATTTGCCAAACACTTCTAGAAAGGCCTTTTCATGGCGGAAGCTTAGCACATCCAACCGCTCAGTTTATTTTACAAATTATAATTTATGTATGAGAGAAAATATAGCCAATGACCCATTTCATGATTACTGAAATAGTCTACGATAACAATTGAGCAGGTGTGACAGAAACCAACATTGTTAATATATATTATATATATTACATATTATAATATAATATAAATATAATTTGGAATACAAAGGTACAGATCCAAATTGCATGCTGTCAAAAATCTATAGAAATGAGGAGTTAAGAAATATAGCTGATAAAGTGGTCACCATGTTGTCGGCTAAAGATTAAGGCCATGTGTTGATGTGAAAAACAGTATCAAACAAAGATAGTTTTTCAGAGAGTGGCGCTAGGTACCCACTAAGTTTATTTATTGGTGCCAAACAGACAAGCATTCCGATTTAAAAAGATGTGTTTTAGTACCTATCTCTGTAATTTATTTGTTTGACTACTGATCGCCTGATTTTGTATATGTGCAGATGAGCAATATCTGTAGAATAAAATGAAACTATCATGAACTCCATGTAAAGATTCTCTTTTTTAATGTCTGACAATGGTGCTGAATATCTAACCTAAGTGGAATACTTAGTTAATGTTTTTACTATTATATTATTATTATTGTTGGTGTTGTTGTTGTTGGTTTTTTAAATAAAGGTGAATTAATAACCAAACATGTATTTGGAATGGGTCTAATTTTCTGTCATCATCTAATGTTGCAGCAGAAAAAAGAAAATTGCCTTGTGACATGGGTGTCAGACTCAACTGTATAGACTCCACTGCACAAACTTTTATTGCACCAGGCAAATGAGCGCCACAAATCATCTCTGTAGCTGCTCAGACATGCTATAAAGCCCTGGATATTGATAACGAGCAGGCATCAATTTCTCTCCCATTTTGTGAGCTAGGATGTCTCACTGGGAAGGATGAAAACTGCAGTGGAGAGACCAACTCCTCGAGGGATTGATTGCACATGGACAGAGTCCTGACACCTGAAGTACTGTAGCAATAGTTTATGTAAATTTACATGTTTTGGTATGAAGCACCTGAAGGACAGGTAAAAAATATATATTTTTTGTTCCCTTGCAATACTGTTGAATTCCCTGACAAAAGCATTGCAACGAAAATGATTGCAAAAAAACACAAAATTGTCACCAGATTATACTTCGAATAGTTAATTATGACATGTGTTGGCCTATCGTTAAGTAATTTAGATTTTTTTCCCAGATAGAAATGCTAGCTAGCCAAATACATATTAAGCGTACAACACAGTTATATGAACAGAAGCACATAGCTGTAGCCAGCTAACTTGAGCCCCCATCCATACTGAATACCATCTATATTAATAATCATGGAATCCGAACAGAAATAGCTAACGTAGCTAAAATAAATGGAGACAATAAGCCTACTGTTAGCTTGATTTATTAATATTATTCACCTGTCAGTCACCACAGGCACACTCTGATTAGCTGGATGAAAGCATGCACACACACAGTTGTCACCACAGGCACACTCGGATTAGCTGGATGAAAGCATGCACACACACAGTTCATGCCTCAGTGTAGCAGGTTAATTCCCAGCGATATAAGCAAAGGTATGAGAATGGAAGAAAATTATAATTTTATGCTTGATCAACATTTGTATTTCTGCTTAATACAACATAGTAATCTGCTTAACATTCAAACTAACAGCTAGAAGCACCTCATTTTGATGAGTACTAACTATGGACAAAAATAATAGAATATAATTTAAGAGAAATGTTCATTAGGCATGTAAAAGTGAGAGGGCGGGGGGTTATAACTCTTAATTTTGGTACATAAAGTACTTTAATGCATCTTTTTAATGTTGTATGAAGCAGACCTGGGTCAAATACAGATACTAATCGTAATAATAATTTTCATTTACAATATTTGTTTTGTGTATTTCAGTTATTAACAAATACACTGGGGAAGACCAATCATTTTTATTTGTAAATAACTGGTAAATAAAACAAATATGTTAATTTGAGCATTTTAATTTAAGTATAAATGTGTTCTGTACAATTACTTCAAATACTTTAGAAATAATATTTCAAATTAAATTTATTTATATATTTCATGAAATAAGAGAGTGCCTCCAAACTAGCCACCCCCCCCCCCTTTTTTTCTTCTTCTAGATGTATTAATTTTTCATGCCACAAAATATGCTAAATTATGGTACAACAATAAGATGTGAAAAACCTGTAGAGACTAATGACTGTGCAGTGATCGTGGATATACCTAAGTTGATCAACATGACTGTTCTGTGACCCTATGGATATACCTAAGATGGTTAAACATTAATAAAAGAGCATAACATGGATATTAATGTATCGCATACACAAGAAATTTAGAAAAATACAGCAATTCAAGTTAGAAAATAAAAGAAGTCAGGTTTTGGTAAAAAAACCAAACAAAAAAAAAAAAACCCTCTAACACATTCAAGGTCAATTAAGAACAAATGTCTGTAATCACATCACCTCTGTCTCTGAATTCAGAAGAGTAATAGCCATGGGTTAAAGTAGATCAGTAGTCACAACTCTGAGGTAGCTGAAGACCAGAGGGAAGTATTTGGAATTAACAGTTGAGGAGTGAGTACAGACAGGATCGCTGTAAATTAATACTTTCAAATTTTCGTAGTTTGAATGCAACCTTATCATCCTTGATGCACCATCTTTGTAGTCAGACGTGAATTGATCCCCATCCCCTACCCCAATGTAAAATAACACCTGAAATAACACCTTTGTGAAATTCATACCAATATCATTTACAGGCCTCACATGGACAACGATGGGTTAAACTACTGGAATGCGGAAAGTATTTGAAATAGTAAATGAAAAAACGAATATTTCAGATATCTTGTTTCAAATATTCAATGTTTGAATGCTTTTAAATAAATCAAATAATCGGCATGTATTTTGAAAAGAAACAACATAAATAAAATAATTGTATTTGTACATTTAGACTATTTTCCACATAAATAATTGAAATAAATATATTTGAATGCCCATGAAATAAAAATAATCTGGTATTAAGCAGAAAATGATCAAATACGTACATATTTCTGTACAATACTGTATATTTATGTTTATAATTGTGAAAAGTTGTTCAAGATGCTTTAGAGTTAGCTCTACCAAGAGCCTGAAAATGCTCCTATATCAGCCATTATAATTACTGCAGGTCTTCAGAAACATCTGCATCTAAATATCCAAAATCGCACAAAAAACAAATGCCTGGGCCCATCGAAAACATACACGGAATTTATATTAAAACCCCCCAGAATATGACACATCCCTGTAATAAATCACCAGAACAACGGCGTCTTGTGTTGCGATATCCCGGCAGGAACCCCGGGACTGCGGAACCACTTGCACGCAACTAAGTAGTGACCTACGGACGTCTTTGTTGTTGGGAAACAAGGAAGTACCTGCTTTACTCATTGTAACGAACGAACGGTTTTACCTGTCAGACTAACGTTATTTATTCCAATAATGGGACAACATTACGCTTCATCTGATTTTTTAAACAAAACACCGTACTGTACTTAAAAATATCAGTCCAACGGTAAGACATTGAAACTATGACATTTGGTATTGGTAGCTAGTTTATACTGTACGATTGCTCGTCAGCTGTTAGCCATGTAAAATGTTCAGCTAACGTTGTCATAAAATTTCTTTTTACCGTGAAAATCCCCGACCTGTTTACAATTTGGGACAAATGTTAAGGTAAATATATCACTTTCGCCACAAGTCAGCAATTATACCGGGAAATGCCCTTTTTGAAAACAAAAAACGAATGAAAATATAAAGGCTGGTCTGTTACTGCATAACTGTTTTTGCCAAAGCTGCATCATAGCTATGATAACACGGAGCTGTAACTATAACAGCGTGGAAACCCTTTTAAAAAAACAAAATAAAAACCGTCGCAGGTGATATATTTACTTTAACATCTGTCCCAAATTGTAAACAGGTCGGGGATTTTCACGGTAAGAAGAAATTTTATGACAACGTTAGCTAATGTTAATTACCTTCTACTCATAATAAATTGATTTGTGATAATACCAACCTGCATATTTATGGAGTGTCTTCATAAATAACAGTTATAGCAACTACACTTACACTAGGGAGCGCGCTAATCAGATATGTAACCGAATGATGAGATTTTACCTTGTTCATGTTAAGTTAGTTCCTTTCAAGTAATAAACTTTATCCTTAGTGTTTTTCGAAATATTTTGATGACTTGTATATCGTAAATTTATAAATGCATGTTACATGTGTCTTCATGTAAATTATATTTTGCTATTATGCTTCTGAACTCAGGAAGATTTGATTACTAGCTGTTGCCATAATACATTTTGTCTAGGTTATCTGTGTGAAACTTAATCTGTGCAAAAACCGAATAGAGTTCTCCTAAATCTGGGTGTTTGTCCTGCAGGTATATGCAAGATCCTGTTGCAAAATGCCTGAACCAAAGTCTGCATGTATGTGAAAAACCCGTCTAAAAGCTGAACGATGGGCCAGAGACGGCGAGCTGGTCCAAAAGGCTCCTTGTCCAACAGAACCCCAGATGGAATTACAGTTGGGATCCAGGACTCTCCCAAGCACAACGTATGCATGGTGTCTGACTTTTTCTACCCAAACATGGGAGGGGTTGAAAGCCACATTTACCAGCTGTCTCAGTGTTTGATTGAGAGAGGACACAAGGTGATAATAGCCACCCATGCTTACGGACACAGGAGAGGTGTTCGGTACCTCACAAAAGGGCTCAAGGTCTACTACTTGCCCCTGCAGGTGATGTACAACCAGTCCACGGCGACGAGCTGCTTTCACAGTCTACCTTTGCTAAGGAGCGTTTTCGTCCGGGAGAGGATCACGGTGGTCCACGCGCACAGCTCCTTCTCGGCCATGGGGCACGACTCCCTGTTCCACGCCAAGACCATGGGCCTAAACACCGTGTTCACCGACCACTCGCTCTTCGGCTTCGCGGACGTGAGCTCGGTGCTAACCAACAAGCTGCTGAACGTGTCGCTCTGCGACACCAGCCACATCATCTGCGTCTCCTACACGAGCAAAGAGAACACCGTGCTCAGGGCCACACTGGACCCAGAGATCGTGTCCGTCATCCCTAACGCCGTGGACCCCTATGATTTTACCCCGGACCCCTCCCAAAGAGATGACTCCAAGATAACGATCGTGGTGGTCAGCCGTCTGGTGTATCGAAAGGGTAAGAGAGGGCATCTAGCCAGCGAGCTACAGGGGAGCTTTCTGGACAGGCCATGCCATTCGCTCAGAAGCCATGATGTAAGGGGCATGCAATAAGCTCCATATGAGGATCTTGGGGCTTTCTGGGCCTGTATTTGTTATCTGCAGGTTTGGGGTGTAATGTTTAAATTTTTGTTTACATTGTAGTTGGCTCAGATTTATTGAGTCTTATATTTTCTGTGTTTTTTAATTTTAATTTTAAATTTTTTTCCCTTAGGAATAGATTTACTAGGCGGAATAATTCCAGAACTATGCCTGAAATATCCTGATTTGCAGTTTATAATTGGCGGGGAAGGACCCAAGCGAATTGTCCTGGAGGAGGTCCGTGAGAAGTACCAACTACACGACAGGTAGGGTTGCGCTCGGGCAGCGGCGGAGATTCACAAATCATCTCCATGCGCGGCCGTTTCAGAAAGACCTGCCAGAAGCAGGTCTGTGTAGTGAGTCAAATCACCAGTGTGTACACAATGTTACACAGCTTCCATTATGCACTACAGTATGTACTACAGTATGTACTACAGTATGTACTACATTATGTACTACAGTATGTACTACAGTATGTACTACAGTATACACTACAGTATGCACTACAGTATGCACTACATTATGTACTACAGTATCTACTAAAGTATGTACATGCTATCCCTCTGTCCAGCTGGGTATTTACTGAAACCCCACCTGGGAGGAGTCTGCAACCTCTTACGTTACATTACAGGCATTTAGCAGGCGTTCTTATCCAGAGCGATTTGCACAACTTTAGGATTTTTTATTTATTTTTTAAATGTATTTATATATATACATAGTGTCTATTTATACAGCTGTATTTATACTAAAGCAATTCCGGTTAAGTACCTTGCTCAAGGGTATAGCAGCAGTGCCCAAGTTGGGAATCAAACCTGCAACCTTTAAGCCCAATTCCCTAACCGTTATACTACACTGCAACCTCTGACTTACAAGCCCTGTTCCTAACCATCATGCTGCACTTCCGAATTGCCATGTAGCAGATTAGCATGCGTTTAATGTCCCCGTGTAGGGTGCGTCTCCTCGGAGCCCTAGAGCATAAGGATGTGAGAAAGGTCTTGATTCAGGGCCACATTTTTCTGAACACTTCTCTGACGGAGGCGTTCTGCATGGCCATCGTAGAGGGGGCCAGCTGTGGACTACAGGTGAATATAATTTTGTCGTTGCAATCGATCATTCATTGGCTAATTGATCTGGTGAGGCTCATTCGTGTTGTCACAGGAAAAGGCCTTTCAGGTTGTACAGTGGAAGTGAAGCAGCTCGGTGAGAAGGTTTATTTAGTTATAACAAGCATCTCAATTGCACGTTAAAATAAAAAAAAGCTTTAGCTCTGTTTGTACTTCCACACATATACAGGGGGTGGACAAAATATCAGAAACGGGGAAAAAAACTGTTTTTCATAAAACATAGAACAGCTGTTATGTTTGCTACCATTTCTCTTACCTGTATGTTCTGCACTCTTATGACGGGCGTGCCATGCATACATTTTAGTTTGTCTTGTTTTTTTAATTAGCTTGATAATGAATCATAATTAGCCATTAATCATATTATTATCAAATAATACTAATTTGTCAATTAAATACTGCTTTTGTGTCAGTAATAACTGAGAGCACTTTAGAGCTAATGTAGGACAAAAACTGAAAGCATTCTGGTCCATGACAACCGGAGATGTGCACCACTGCACAGCTGTGGGGAGTGAACATGTCTGCTCAAAGTGAAGTGAACAGCTGAATAAAATAGAAGATCATTGAAATTGGTCTAGAATCCAACACTTGCACGTGAAATGAGTCACATATGGCCCAATTAGTTTTTCACTAATCACATTCCACTGTACTACATAGAGGAGATCAACTCCAAAATGTTTTGGCTTCTGTTTTGGTTTTCTTATTATACATTTGTTGAAGTGTACTCACTTATTATTGGTATAACAGCGACATGTAATTGATGATTTATTAGCACTTCATAAAAATATGACTAAAAACAATCATCATATAAAATGTACACGTGGCCCAAGATTCACAAAACAGCGTAGATAATCAGGTTAGGAACAGAGTTTGCTGTAAACAGCATAGATGTGTCTGTGTATGTGTGTTTTTGTGTGTGTGTACGTGCATGTGTGCGTCTCTGTGTGCATGTGCGTGTTTTTGTGTGTGTGTGTGTCTTCGTGTGTGTGTGTGTGTGTGTCTCTGTCTGTGCATGTGTTTCTGTGTGTGTGTGTGTCTCTGTGTGCATGTTTGTGTGTGTGTCTCTGTGTGCGCGTGTCTCTGTGTGCGCGTGTCTCTGTGTGCGCGTGTGCGTGTCTCTGTGTGCGCGTGTGCGTGTCTCTGTGTGCGCGTGTGCGTGTCTCTGTGTGCACGTGTATGTGTGTGTGTGTGTGTGTGTGTGTGTGTGTGTGTGTGTGTGTGTGTGTACGCACGCGCTGTTCCCCAGGTGGTAAGCACGCGGGTGGGTGGGATCCCAGAGGTGTTACCAGAGGAGCTGATCACCCTGTGCGATCCCACGGTCAGCTCCCTGTGCCAGGGGCTGGAGATGGTCATCGCCAGGCAACAATTGGGCACCGTGCTGCCTCCTGCGGCCATCCACAGCAGGGTCCAGACCTTGTACACCTGGAGGAACGTGGCAGACAGGACCGAGAAGGTGAGGGAAAGGAAAAAATAAATAATCACATGCCGTCGGATTCAGATTGTGAATATTTATTGTCTTGACTGATCCAAAAGTCCTTCTTAGAAGTGGAGATTTTATTTTTTTACATGCAGCATATTGAAAGGGCATTTAAATGGGAACAATTCCTTCCTATAGATTTCCCCACTGCATGTGGGTCATCGCTATATAAGCATGTCAGCCCTCGCAAGAAATTAGTCGTTGCCGGGCAGGATGTGTCCGGTTATTAAGCGTGCGCGTGCTCGTGCTCGTGCTCGTGCTCAATCACACCAATGCCTTTGTCGTGCCTTTCGGCTGAAACTGAAGATGTCCCTTTTGCCGTGGCGACGCAGGTCTACGACAGAGTTGCCAAGGAGGCGGTGCTGCCTCTGGACGGCCGCCTGTGTCGGCTGAGAGCGCACTGTGGGCCCGTGGCAGGTTCCATATTCGCTTTCGTGGCCGTGCTGGACTTCCTCTTCCTGCTCCTACTGCAGTGGTTCGTTCCAGACTCGGTCATCGACATAGCCGTCGACGCGTCTGGCCCCCGGGGCCTGTGGCAGAGGGCCCGGACCAGGCAGAAGGAACCCAGTGCAAACTGCCACAAGGACACAGGGACCGGTTAGTTGGTTGCACAGCATCTGACCTTCAGGATTATCTTCATTTTTTTGTTTGTTTACAATTTAAAATTGTTATTATGCCAAGCATTTATTTGCCGGAACTTGAGGGGGGAAAAAGGTACACTTCTGTGCAAAATTTCATAGATATTTTTGTATTTTTCTACTCATTATTTACTTATGCACAAATAACTAAAGGTTTGTTTGCTTTGTATGTTCTTTATGAAAAAAGAACGCACACCAAATTAATAAACCATCGCTGCTGTGCTCAACCTATCACTTGAACCACTAAAATCCTGCCTGGGGGGACTTTTAAATAATGCTGTTATAATCTCTTTGTAGAATAGTATTTCACATTTCAGGGTTTCCCCCAGGAAAGTACTGTAGGAGAAGTGCCTTGGAAGGTAAACGGCAGAGAGCCGTGGTATTCACATGGTATTCACATGGTATAGCCTCCACCTGACCTGGTGAAGACATGACTACTCCATGCCAATTTTGTTAAAGTGATACTGCAGTCAAAACCCACTTTTCCCATTGTAAACCGATGTTTTGGGTTAGATTATGATCATACTGTTTATGTCCGAAAATTTCATGTTTAGAGTTTTTGTGTAGGCTTACCAATACGCTGGTTTCCGGGGATTCGTGACGTCACGAGATCCTTAACATAAAAATGGGTGAAGGCTTCTCATGCGTGCTCCGTTTGTTCAAAACTGAGTCAGTTCACCAAGACACACCCTTTCACTCCTTGACCGTATGAATATTCATAATATGACTACGTGGCATCATCGTCATATATATATATATATATATATATATATATACCACACCTGCTCACAAGTTCCAGTTCAAATTGAAGCTGTAAAAAAGGCTCTGCAGTATCTCTTTAAAAAGCGCACGTTTATTGAGTGGTTCAACATAAGACTATGGAGATCAGTGAGTCAGGGTTAGAGGTTTCATTGCACATCCGCTATTAATACCTGGGAGAAACCATGCATTTATTCCAAAGATCACCTACAGTAAGTTGCCAGCGCTCACTCTTATACATTCCCCACTCCTCCAAGCAGTTTTCACTGTAAAAAAATATTTAGCTTCCTTTATGAAGCTGAACAGCTGGGACTTTTGCACAGTAGTGTATTTACGACACTGTATGTTTGTTGCGCTCAGGTAGTTTACGGCAGGCGCTGTAATTCCTTATGCTGTAGGCGTCTCTCCTCTGACCAGCTCAACGGCTAAACGCACGCCAGTCTGTTTCAGTTTCCTGGATTGAGACCAGGGTCGGTTAGACAGGGTAGAGAGTTGAGACGCTTAGTTCTGGCTCGGATTGCTCCAATAAGGTGATACTCGCTGTGCATCTCAGGCCTGTGTGGAGAAACCTGGCTTGAGATTCTCCACCCATTTATTTTCAAAACAGGTTCTAGGTTTGGAACCCTTATTTTGCTATTTCTTTTTTAGCAAAAAAAAGGACAGCAGTTAAAGAAGGGATATGTGAAAAAGAAGAGACCTTTATTCTGGCCAATTCACACACTTTGTGGACAAATGGAATTAAGGTCCAGTTTACACTGTAATTACCCAAAGGGAAGGAATTGATTAACTGTGAGAATCAATTTGTCAAGTGATCCAAATTTGCTTCCTGCCAACCCCCCCACACACACACACACACACACAAACACACACACACACACACACACACACTCCAGTTACAATATATTATCTGCTGTACATTTTAACTGATGCCGATGTCATAGCATTCATTTAAGGCTCCAGTATTTATTGTTTGTAAATGAAAAATTATGCCAGGGTAAGTGTTTTTTTGATTTTTTTATTAAATGTTTTTTTTTGGGGGTGTAACAATCCATTAAAAGCAATTGAGGCAATTTTGAAATGAACTGCAGTTGAAATTCATTTGAAATGAATTGCAAATGCTTGGGCCATTTACTTGATGTGCTTGGTTTGTTGAAAGGACAGTGAAACCCTGGGGCTTGTTTTCAAATGCGTAACTTTCTATAGAATGCTTAAGAAGTATTGCAGGTACATTTTGGTGATAATTTTTTTTTTTTGATCCAAAGCACTGGGTGCCCATGAAAGTTTTTTAGCACAAAAGATACTGTATGTATTCCTGAGCACTCTGCCATTCATATTCAGGAATACGACTGCATTGACTTGAAGACCAGCAGAGTTTTTACCACTAGTGTTGCTTGGCTCTGACTCCATCATGTATGTCCACAAACTTCTCAGTTTTTTAATTAAAGTTTGAGTTTCATTCAAAACAAACGATTCAACGTATCCTTACGCCGCAAATTCTTTATAGTACTATTGCAATATGCAATTTTTAATATTCATTGGAATATGAAATATCTTTTCATTATGAAATACCTTTGAATACAGTATTGCAAATCCACATACCGTTGCGTGAAATCATACCGGTATGCTGAAAAATAAGGTATACTGCTCAGCCCTAATTTAACCTTGAAAATGGTAAGATTTGCATTAATAAAGGAGAAAGTGTAACATCCGCCGTTTCCCTCCAGCCTCTCTTCCGTTTCCTTTGTATTCCCATTCCTTGTGTTTCATGTCATGTTTTTCAGTTCACCCTGTTCGTCTCGTTTCCGCGTTTCATTTTGCAGGCTGGGCGTGGTTCCCTTTAGTTTCCTGTTTCTCCTCTTTATTTGCCAGCCTATCGTGTCTCTTTATCACTCACATTCCTCACTCCTTTCAGTTACTCAATTCAATTAGTTCCTTCACCGGTTCCCTGCACTAGTTTCTCCTCTCACGCCTTTTCGTTGCCAGTTTGTTGTCTCTGCCTCGTTTGAGATCTCTCCCGGCCATTCTGATTATTATTCCCGTTTGTTCAATGGGGTAGTTGAGAAGTTGTCAGTGGAGTCTGTACTTCTTACAGTTGCTGTCTCTCTTGGGGCTAGATCCCCCCCCCCACCCTTGAGGGAATTTCTGCACTTCAATCCCTTTGCTCTGGATAAAAACGTCTGCTAAATGTTGTTAAAGTTAAGTATAGTAAACTACAGTTGATGTTGCCATGGGCAACGTTACTGGAAAGTGATGAGACTGCCTATGAAAACGGTCTAATCTAGTGGAGTCGCCTCCCGAGAACAAAGCAAGCCCACAACTTCTCCAGAGGAATTCAAATGGAGACTCAAATTAACTTGTTGGTGTTTTTTCATGTTTAAATATATACGTTTAATTTTTTTGTTCAACTGAAGGGGGGGCATACAGTCTAGGGGATTAAGTGGATGATCAATAATTTTGCTTTCAGGAAATGAACCTCCAAATGGATCAATACCATATGGTACCCCTTTTGTTCTCTTCTTGGGGATCTCCATTCCATACCCCAAATGTCTAAGATAATTAAAGATTTTATTTTTGCTAAAACCACTAGTGTATATAGGAACTATAATATATTTATGCTTTTTTTTTTACTGCTTTATCAAATGGGACATTTTTTCTGCTTGACATATTTATGGCAGCAGTTAGCTTAATATTGTCCTGAGTTCAAAACCACGACTTGGATATTACAATAAATAAAAATGTCTATTTACCATTTTGTTTAATGTCTGATATTTATTTCTACTGCTAACAGTAAGCTTACTATAAAATTGGGATTTTCTATCCATGCATACCGTAATGACGATGTATTTTATATAATGACGTAATGACGATCATGCTTATTTACAGAGTAGCCCTTTACAAAAGATGTAAATAAAAACTACACAAGTAAAACACCATTTTTAAAAAAAGGTTAATGCATACCGTTAGAGATTCCAGTTTTCCAGGTATATTCATGTTCCTTTGTTCTTAATTGTATTACATTTTCACATTAGTTCAATTTAAAAAATGTCCTATTGGTGCAGAAAGTGTTTTCACAAATCTACATCAGTTTTAAGTTTGGCCCAATACAAAAAACACAACCCCATTATATTATCAGTTCCAAGCACTAAAAGCAGCGGCCTGATAAAAAAAGCTACCATGTTCTGTTAGTGTTAAGTGTCTTAAAGAGGCCTTCAAGTAGTATTTGCGTTGTCATAATAGGAAAGAGTTAGCACGAGTTTTGTGCTTCAGCCAAACTCGCTGGCTATTAAAAATACCCATTTTAAATTTCAAATGATCAAATCAAACTGTTGCCATTTTTCAAGCCTATGAAAACATTTGTAAAAAAAAAAAGTCTTGCACTCAACATATCAGTGAAGTGCACCATTAAATTGAGATAAATTTGTTCAACTAAAAATATTTTTATCATATAAATATACACTACCGTTCAAAACTTTGGAATCACTGAGACATTTTTATGTTTTTGAAAGAAAATTATACTTTTATTCACCAAGGTAGCATTAAATTGATCAAGAAATGCATTCAAGACATTCATAATGTTACAAACTACTATTTCTATTTCATTCCATATTCTATTTGTACTTTCGCAATTGTAGCCATTTTTACACGTAGTCCCCCCCCCCATTTTAGGGCACCAAAAGTTAACAAATTTAAATAAAGTCATCATATTTTATATTTGATAGCATATCCTTTGCATGCCATGACTTCCTGATGTATGTGACCCAACAACATCAAAAGACTCTTGATATCTTTTTTCAGGTACTGTTACAAGCGATACTGTAACCTCTCTGCATTTGAATGGATCTCTGTGGGAATTGGTGGGTGGGACTAGATTAAGCTGTAATTTACATGGGAATAGTATGGAACCCATGGTTGGCTAAATGGCTGTAAGTCATCAAGGGTCTAAGGCAGGGGTGTCAAACTCAAATACACAGTGGGCCAAAATTAAAAACTGGGACAAAGTCGCGGGCCAGATTTCATATTTATTGAAAAAAAGCATGTTTTCCCTTCTTTCTAGATATAATAATGAACCTTTTCATATGGGAACAAACTTAAGTTTTACTTAAACACTGAATCTGGAACAAGCAAAGCTTAATACTATAAACACCTGAGAAATCAAATTTCAAATAAGACATCAGTGGCATTCATTTCTTAAATAAAAATAATATTATGCCTCTTTCTCCATCTGTAGCCTTTTCAGTTAATTTTCAATGGAATCATTTTTTCACAGGCCAACAACAACAAAAATAATAATAATGAGGATAATTTCCTTCAATGAAAATCCAACAATTCAATTTTTGAGAGGGGTGTCTTACATCTGCCCGAGGTGACTGGTAGCATGAGGTTGCGAATTAATGAAAACAGAGGAGGGGACGCTTGCGGGTCTTGACGCGCCAAGGCACTAGCAGAGCATTCTGGGATTTGTAGTATTAGCGGTGCATGCGTTACCGGCGGGCCAACTCAAATAGAAATGTGATATTATCTCGCGGGCCAAATATAATTACACCGCGGGCCAGAGTTTGACACCCCTGGTCTAAGGTATCAAACGAGCCTCAAACCATCATTCTGCTGCCAGATATGGAGTAGTTATGGGTGGATCACTCTAAGGGTTGTTTCTCCTGACTTGTTTTCCTACTGAACTCTATGGAAAAATAAACGGGGTGTAAATATGAGGTGATGCACATGCCAAACTCGCGGACTGCACGTTGCATGCTAAACAGTGCACATTAAACAGCACACTTCTGCCAGTGCACTGTACGCAGGAGACAGGGCGCAGTAGATAGGGCTCTGATTCAGACACAGTACACTACTGCAGGAGACAGGGCGCAGTACACTGTACGCAGGAGACAGGGCACAGTACACTGTACGCAGGAGACAGGGCACAGTAGATAGGGCTCTGATTCGGACACAGCCATAGAACCCCCCATTTCAGGGCACCAAAAGTAATTGGGCAAATTAACATAATAATAAAGTCATCATATTTAATATTTGGTTGCACTTATTGTACGCCGCTTTGGATAAAAGCATTTGCCAAATTAATGCAATGTAAGGTAATAGCTGCACGTTTGAAATGTATAAAAAAGTTTATAAATTGTGTTTGAATAAAAGTCTTTCAAAGTGGGCTTTAAACCTACCACAAGAAAATACCATGTCTGTCTCTTGTCTTGCGAGTTTGAAAAGAGGGTGGGTTGTCTTTGGGTGTTGACTGTTGGTGAGGGTCAAGTTACAGCACTTTAACCTGCCTGCTGTGATTCTTTTGTTATTTAGACTAGATGTATCAGTCTGTGAGGAGGTGTCAAGTTGGGAGGGTCTTTGCAGCGGTTAAGACTGTGCCATTTTAACTCTGGGCCAGCTGCATTTATAGCGGAGGAGTTTGTTGTTGGACATGGCTGGTATGCTGACAGAGATTGCTTTGGAAAGATGGCCTTGGAACATGGCGTTTCACACATATGGGACTTTAATATGTAACCCACTTGTTTCTGGTAAGCTTTTCTTTTTATTTTTGCCTTTTTACACAGCACGCGCTCCTGTGGTTTTTCAGCAGTGCCTGTGTTCCCGTGTCGTGACCTGCATTTTAAATGCATAGACGGTGGGTTATTGTGGCATAGTATTGGATGCTTTGATGCAAAAGAGAAAGTTTGAAAATGTGTTGCATTCAGGTGTTGTTTTTGAAGTGAAAGAGAGGGAAACTCATTTTGGAAATTAATTTTGGAGTTTACTTGGTTGAATAAAATATCCAAACTGGTTTCGACTTGATGCTGTTCTTTCCATTTAAACTTTCCGTTCTGACTGGAACTGAACCACACTTAATATAATTTTGTGGTGATATTTTATAACCATGTGCATAAAGTCCAACAGTTGTCTGGGAAGGACCCTGATTAAAGCTTAAATCTACTGTTCTGTTTTTTCCCCCAGAATCCTGTGCAGATCGCTCTCCCATTCATGAGGCTGCACTCCATGGCCGCCTACTGTCTCTCAGGAGGCTCATTGGACAGGTAGGCAGAAAACTGCTCCGTAAGGGAGTGTAGGGGAGTATTGCACATGCTAAATTATCACATTAATATTTGTCACTGAAATTGGAGGAAATTATTGGAGGAGTGTTAAAAAAAGCTACTTGCCTATTTACAGTTGTGAGTGAATAAATAAATGCATAGCCATGCAAATCAATAATATCGAACTGGTAGCTGTTTAAGTCGCACTGGACAAATGAGTGTAAATAGTAGCCTATATAAGCTATGGAATGAGTATGTTAAAGCTGGAATGTGAACACGTGTGCCTCGTGATGTGCCAAAAGTCAAAAACTTAAGACTGAGATTATAATTAATTTAACTACACCTTACTATGTTTGCCATCTTAGGCTTCAATTGATAATAATAAGTGACAAGTGGTTAATTAAAGATGGTATAGAACTGCCAATCTATCATTTGACTGTATTCACCAAACGTATTTATTTATTTATATAGGTTTAAACATTGTTGCGCATGGAATGCATATCCTTTAAAATCGGACATTTTTATTTTTCACAGGGGTTCAATGTGAACGTTGTAACCTTGGATAGAGTGTCTCCCTTGCACGAAGCGTGCTTGGGAGGCCACGTCGCCTGTGCCAAGTTGCTGGTGGAACACGGGGCCGACGTAAGTAGGCTACCGCGACAATATTTACTGGGACGACCGCATTTGGTCGGCGGCAGCAGCAGGAATATGGATTCATTTTGTGAAAGCTTCTCGCTCGTGTGTCCGTCCCCAGGTGAATGCGGTGACAATTGACGGCGCTACTCCGCACTTCCACGCCTGCTGCAGCGGCAGCGGAGCCTGCCTGAACTTGCTGCTGGAGCATGGCTCCGCCCCCTCCCCAACCCACCCGCAGTCATCGCCCGTTCACGAGGCTGCTAAGCGAGGTACTGCCGCTTTGCTTTGCAAATTCAGTGACATTCCAGCCAAAAGGTTCCATTAAACATATATAATACGATAATACTGATTTAATTGGATACCTTTTCACGCGAAAGACAGTCTGCCTTTCAATAATGAATTATATTAGAGACTTTGCCACAGCTACATTTCACATTAAGAAAGCTTAAACAAGATCCGTGTTCTTGTGGAAGCGTTTTCCTGTCGTTCTCACCTCAGATGGGGCCGCAGCATGCCTGTAGTCCCAGCTTTGTGCAGCATTGGTCCATACCGATTATCCAGCAGACGGCTGCTTTGCATAACAAGGCCTGGTCCACTGTGAAGGGGGCATGGTCAACTCACACCTTCTGCTGGTAATATGGGTTACCATAGTAACCTCCCATTCATTAGGTTAGCGCGAGTTTTCAGGTGAGAGTCGAGCGATTAATTTCATCCCTTGTTGCACAATGCAGGTGTGAATACCTCACCTGGCGTAGGCTAAGTGGTGGTGGGTTAAACTGGCATTCCCACTGAAACCAAGGCTGGGGCGTGGCTCTACTAATACATACGTATTTATTGTTTAGTCGCTTATAAGTTTGCAGGTACCTTTTTTGTGCACACTGTCATCAATGTGTCATAGTGTTCTAGAGAATAAACTACAATTGGTCACATGCACTCCGAGGCTGCTTTTGGGGCTACACCACACCATTTCACAAAGTTTTGTTTTAACAAAGATATCAGGTTGTGTTTTTATATATTTCAGTCACTGTAAAAAAAATTCTAAAGTATAAAAAAAATCTAACTGTTAGGCTTGCTGGAATGCTGGGTATTTATTTAAGTAATTTCAAAAAAGCAGTGTGTGCAAAAAGTGTAATTTAAAATCAGTTATTTACATTTTTTTTAATCACGTCTGCTTAGTCTCTCAAGCACTCACCCAGTAAAAATTGGCCAGTGAGGGAAAGAAAAATTGAACACTTTGAGACCTGTTGCTGATGTGCCTCTACTGTCAGATGTTAAAAGAAAGCTTTAACCCGCATATTATGTTTGGGTAAATTTGACCCGAAGCAATGTTTCACAGTTAACCTTATTTTTTCATCTTCGCACTAGATGAATTTTCTCTATTTTGTTGGGATTAAATAGTCAACACGCAATAAACATAATGTCATGTTTTTAAAAATCCTGTGCCAACTGTAGACAAAGGTGTTGTGTGGGGTAACTTTATAAAATGTAAGAAAAAGAGTGATTCTGGTGGCACTTCCCCAAACAGGTTTTAAGCTTTAAAAAGCTTTCACTTACCTCAGACTCTAAATTGAAATGTTCCCTCACAGATTTTTAATATCTAGAGATGAAAGGGTAGTCAAATTGGAAGACGTACAAAAGGTGACACAGAACGTGTCAAAGTTTTTCTGTTACAATACTTTTGAGTCAGTTTAAACTTCTGGGGTCAATTTGACACCAAATATAAAAGGCATCATAAAATGTAAGAATAATAGCATAATTACGGAGGGATCAGTCAAGAATGTTGCTCTCTTCTAACCAGGCCACGTGGAATGCATGGAGATTTTACTGGCCGATGGTGCGGATATTGACCTAGAAAACCCTCAGCTTGGAACCCCTCTGTATGCTGCCTGCACTTCAGAGAGCACAGACTGCGTGGAGAAGCTTCTGCGTCTAGGTGTGTCTTTGCTTTCAGGCAAATAAGAACACCACAAGCGTGACATTTGTTTATACATTTACATTTATTTAGCAGATGCTCTAAAGGTGAGCAGAGAGAGAGAGAGAGAGAGAGAGAGAGAGAGAGATGTGTTTAACCTTGTGTTTGTGCTCACAGGAGCCAGTGTCCATTTGGGCAGGGCACAGGACACGCCCCTGCACGCTGCAGCGCGCAGGACCAATGTGAGGGTAGTGGAGCTGCTAACAGACTTTGGGGCAGATGTGTTGAGAAGGAACCGCGGGGGAGAGAGGCCCATGGACCTGGCAGCACCCCACAGCCCTGTGGAGACAGCACTGAAGCTGAGAAAAGGTATAGACATACACACACGCATGCAAACACACACGCACACTCACACACACACACACACACACACTCACACACACACACACACACTCACACACACACACACACACACACTCACACACACACACACACTCACACACACTCACACACACACACACACACACACTCACACACACACGCACACACACTCACACACACTCACACACACACACGCGCACACACACACTCACACACACACACACACACACACGCTCACACACACACACACACTCACACACACACTCACACACACACACACACACGCGCACACACACACTCACACACACACACACACACACACACGCACACACACACACACACTCACACACACTCACACACACGCGCACACACACACACTGGCTGGCAAGTTTTAGCTGCTAACGAAACAAGCAGACTGTTTGTGCACATTTATTGGCAGGGAAGAACAAATGACATGACCAGTTCTTTATTTACTTTGAAGCATGTATTCCATGAACTGATTAGCAACCATTCAATTAGCACCATGGGTTTGCTAATGAGTCCAGGGGCAAATGTGCTAAGAGTGTGCTCTGCTGGGAAAACTATAGATTGCATTGACAAGTTCTCTGAACAACTGCAAGGGATTACACACAATTTCCATACATAACAACCGCCCCCCACATATATACCCACTCCTATACATATTCACACCTCACTCACAGTCACATGCATACACCACACAGAAATGCAGCCTGCTCACATATGTATAAGCATGCTCTCAAACAGTTGAGGGCACTCTGTAGAATTTGTTTTTGTATCTATAAGCATGACCCCGCCCCTCCCTCTCTCAGCTGTGCGTTAACCCTGCTCTCAGTCCCCCAGGCCCCGCCCCTCCCTCTCTCAGCTGTGCGTTAACCCTTCTCTCAGTCCCCCAGGCCCCGCCCCTCCCTCTCTCAGCTGTGCGTTAACCCTGCTCTCAGTCCCCCAGGCGCCGCCCCTCCCTCTCTCAGCTGTGCGTTAACCCTTCTCTCAGTCCCCCAGGCCCCGCCCCTCCCTCTCTCAGCTGTGCGTTAACCCTGCTCTCAGTCCCCCAGGCCCCGCCCCTCCCTCTCTCAGCTGTGCGTTAACCCTTCTCTCAGTCCCCCAGGCCCCGCCCCTCCCTCTCTCAGCTGTGAATTAACCCTGCCCTCCCTCTCTCAGCTGTGCATTAACCCTGCTCTGTGTCCCCCAGGCCCCGCCCCTCCCTCTCTCAGCTGTGCGTTAACCCTGCTCTGTGTCCCGCAGGCCCCTCCTCTCTCCCTCAGCTGTGTCGGCTCAGTATACGCGGCTCTCTGGGCCGTAAGCAACTCCATGCGGTGTCCAGGCTCCCCCTGCCCAACCAGCTGAGTGATTACCTGCTCTACAGATGACCCCTCCTTTCTCCCAGCCCCCCCCCCCTCCCATCTCCATGCATCGCTGCTTCTTCAGAGTCCAGCCACTCCTCTTACTTTTTTCTCGTCTTCAAAAACATTTGTTGCATTTAAAAAAAATTAACATTTTATTTGCGGGGGAAATTTTTTTTTTGAGAATTGTGTTGTCATTTTGTATTTCTAAATTGTACAGATTTACATTTAAATTGTTCTGTTTTTTTGTTGTCGATCATTTTCAGAGTAGCTGTGGCAGAGCTTCTCAAAAGTCTAATTTCACTTATTTGATACCTCAATTAACATGGATTCATCTCTCACATCACTCTAAAGTGTGAATAATAACTATCTTGACCATGTTAATTAATCAGTAGATCGGTTTTATTCATATTCACCTTTAAAGAACATAATCCACAGAAAGCAGTTCATTTATCTGAGTTTGATATGTATGTACATTTGTAGTTTCTTAAATTTTTACTGTACAGCAATTATTTTTAGGATGTAGTATAGAATTTCAATAAAAAAAAACATTTAAAAATAAAAATCTCACATTTTTGGTACAAATCTGCCCACATAAATAATTGGTTTCAAAATATTGTCGTTTCAACTAAAGTTTAATGTTTCATAGAAACTAAACAAGCCATGTTCCAAATAAATGTTATCCAAGTTTCCCTGCATTCATTCAAAGAAGGCGAAGAACAGTGGCTAAGGTAATACATGACAGGTAAGGTTGACATGGAAGTTGAAGGGAAATACATAATCAACTAGGGGCAACTGTGGTCAAGGGCACATACACTCTGATGAGACCTTTACAGCTTGGTGCAACTAAGCGTAAATAATAATAAAAAAAGACTTCCACAGAGCTTTCAGAAAGAGGCAGAATAAAAGTATTGCTTTTCCTCAGCAAATTATACTGACTGCAAATTTGTAATTTTCCATCTTCCCACTGAAATCCTAAAGTGGTTTTCTAAGAACACATTCAGGTGTGAGCCATTAAACTTTATTTGCCCCAGAACCACAACGGACTTAAATTACAAATTAACCTTTTGGCAAATGGAAGCCACAACCCTGCAGAAAGGTTCTTTTTCAAAAATGGCTTCATTCACCATATAAAGTCAGTTCAGTATATTTGAGCCCTGCCAGAGCAAAATAAAAAGCTATCCTCAGTTTGCAGATCAATGCTGGCATCTGGCTACAGAAAACAACCCAACCCTTCCACATACGAGTCAATAATCTAGTGCCGGTGTGTATGCAGGTTTTTGCTTCCACCAGTTACCAATCATTTAATTAGCCCAATCATTTACATAATCTGATATTTTAGCATTCCGCGATATGAACAGAACCTGATGAATGTTCCTGTGCCTGTATGCATGTATTGTTGCGTTTTATCATGATCTAATTTACAAGCAAATCGATGTTGGTGTACGTCACTAATTAGCTTATTGAGCCAGGGTAACTGGTGGCAAACCTGCATACACACCGGTTCCCCAGGACTGGAGTTGCCCACCCCTGATCTAGCAGCTTTGCCTTGAATTCTGACCTCACACAATCCTATATGGTAAGATTTCACCAGGGACCTGCTTAGGAGTCCTTTGTAGCCTACATCAAAAATATAATGTTCATAACCCAGACAGTGCTTATTTTATTTTAAAGTTAAAATAACTTTTGTCAGCCTGAAAGATTTTTTTTATTAAGTATTAATTATGTGGAAATAATAAACAAACATACAATACAATGTTTATATTTCCATAACTCAAATGTGTGGTGGTACTATATCCCCAAACCCCAGCTGATTAGGAAGGAGCCAGAGGGCTAGTACCCCAATTAAAAAATGCCTCTTCAATATACACCAAAATATAAAGACATTGTACAGTTCAGAGAAGGGTTTTAAACACTTAAAACAAAAAAAGCCAGCAGGGCGAGGCAATCATTACAAGTCAAATCGCTTGTTGGAAAAAAAATAAAGACCAACAGGGACATGACATTTTCTGCCTTTTTTAATGCCAACAGGAAGGGTGTCATCGCACCCTTATTGGCCAAGGCAATGCACCACACCTGCTCTCAATTATCAATCAACTGCCTGCTAGACTCCCAGGTACTGATCAACAGCTGATCCCCATAGCCTAACAATCAACTGCTGAGTCAAGTAATCTCAAATCTCGAGATTTCGAAATCAAGCAGGGAAAAATCTAACTAAGCAGAAACGAGTGCTACACAGTTGTTATAACAATTAGGCTTGTATTTGCACAATTATAGCAATAGGTCTACTTAACAAAATAGACTCAGCTTTACTGTGAAAACAGTCGGTGTCACCACGCTGCCACATTTCCCCAATTGGCGAGAGCCAGGTCCTCCTCCTGTTGCTTTAGAACTGTTCTCATGGGCATTTATTCACTTTTTCTCCTGAAGTTTAAGGTCTGACCACCCTCTCTTGACATCTGTGATGGTCCGTCTTTGCTCCTTCACTTTGCTAACAGCAGCATTGACACGCTGCCAAGCAATGCATTTGCTTTTGGCGGGTAACGCCGCTATTAAGGCTACCAAAGAGAACATGCTGCATTTCCTCCAGCTCGGATAAGAGAGCACAAAGTTCATCCGCTGTGAAGTTGACATTCACGCGTCGTTCATTTCTAAAGCACGTTCACGTGGGTTCAAACGGAAGTTCATTTGAGACTTGTGTATTACAGGTGCAGAAGACACAGATATGCCACTTTAAACCAATGTAAGCAAGTTATTTTGGTCTCAAGTTATTTTTATAAATCAAGCATGACCACAAGTTGGAAAATGATTTTAAGATTACATCCGATAGAATTTTTATAAATGAGGCCCCAGGTCCCTCTATCTGGAAACATAAGCTTGGTTGAAAAAGGTACATTTGAACATGATATTAATTTCATAGGATGCAACAAGATCTACAAGAGAATGGTGAGGGGAGGACAAATTCAATGTTCTAGACTGACTGTTCTAGACTGACTACCTCAGTCATTTGTGGTTTGAACTGAAGATCAAAGTAGGTACCCAGAAATCTGAAGGTGCAGACATATTTTCAGTGAGTGATCAGAAGTAGCACCCAAACCTCATTAAAGACACATCAATCAATTAATCAAATTTAATATTGGCCATTTTACAAAGGATTTGTCACAATGCACTTCCCAGTTTACCCTGGCCTAAACCCCCTCAAAGAGAGACAGATGCAACAGTGACAAACTCCCTGGAAGATATGTAGGAAGAAACCTTGGAAGGAACCGGACTCAGTAGGGGAAGGGGAGGGGGCATCCTCTTCAGGGTGTGGGTTCACAAACACAAGGTCAGTGACAGGTGATGGTCCAGGGGCGGGTGGCAGGCTGGAGCGGTGGTCATACGGGGAACAGGCAGTAGGCTTCGGTTTGACTCAGGAAATGGGGCAGTTGCGCCATTGGTGGGAGTGGGAAGCAAATAAAAAATAGTTAGGGAATTAGAGCTATGGGTAGAAAACAAAGATACCCAGAGTAGAGTGGGCACATTAAATCACCACCAGGAGCAGCATAACTACTGGGACAGAGACAGAGAAGCCACACAGGTGAGAAACCTACCCACCCAAGAGCCTGCCTGTGAAAAAACAAAGGTCACAACTTTGAGAGGGGACAGTAAGTGTAGGCGGGAGTGTAGCATAACGGTCAAGAGGATGGCCTTGTAACTGAAAGGTTACAGGTTCAATTCCCAGGTAGGACTCTGCCGTTGTACCCTTGAGCAAGGTCCTTAATCGCTTCAGTATTTATCCACCTGTATAAATGGATAATATGTAAAAAATGCTTTAAAAGTTGTATATGTCATTCTGGATAAGATGCCTGTAATGTAAAAGTAAAGTTTGTCACCTGATAATACACTTTGCCTCCAGCTTTGTATCCAGACTATGATTGTTTATACCCACTCTAGTGATGAGCACCAGTATATTTATCAGATATGCTTTAACCTTACAAAGCTGCAAGATGTACTATGCACTATGTACGTCGCTCTGGATAAGACCGTCTGCTAAATGTCTACAATGTAATGTAATGTAATGTAATAACGCTTTGAAATTTAGAAACAGGACTTTAAAGTCAGACTGATACTTCATTGGGAGCCAGTGCAGTGGTGCTTACATTATGTTCATGCTTATTTGTTCTAACCTAAATATGAGCGGCAGCATTTTGAGGAGACTGCTTAGAGCAGCAGATATTTAAGCCTTTTTCCAGCCTCACACAGGCCTGTGATCTTTCCTTATTGAACTTGTGGATTTACATTTCTCTGTGAGCAGTTGAGTTTTTCAGATAAGCAAGCAAAAGTAAACCTGGCCATGTTTCCTGCACCGCAAGACGGCATGAGCGCCCCTTTTCAGACAGTGTTTTCTATCCTTTGCGCTCTTATTTTTTGAAAAGTCTGAAACCCCGCCCCCTGTCTACGGTCTATGGCAGGGGTTTTCAAAGTGGGGGCCACCAGGGGGGGCAATTGGAAGGGAGAGGAAAATGGAAAATGCAAAAAAAAAAAAATATTATTATAATAATAATAAAATAAAATTTATAAAAAAAATACATTTCAATTCAATTCATAAGATTATTGTGCCGGTTTAAAATAAAATATAAATTGTTATAAATCCTTTCATATCGAAATTAGGTATTTGCCATGCCCTTCTTTCAATTGCAGCCAATGATTAACCGTCTGCCTGTCAGTCAAAGCGTTACGTTGAGCTGCTAACAGCCCGATTATGGAATCAAAATATGGTCAAAAGTATTGTGTTGTGTATTAAGAAGCTGTATATTTGATTTTTTTTATATTTGCCAGTGTAATTTAAAAGTTTTTTTTTTAAAGCCATTTCACAATAGGGGGGCCCCAGCCAGAGGCTATGGCTATTTGGGGGTCCTTGGTATGGAAAAGTTTGGGAACCCCTGGTCTATGGTACACATTCAGATTTCCACTCTGACATGATGTATGCAAAAACATACATCATCTCACGTAGGAAATCGTTTTACTAAGAACTCAGAAACATCGCATTCATACCATAAAATATGCATACTTCGACCAAAATGCCAATTATTTGACTTGAACCAGTATGGAACACATTTGAAAAGCTCCAGGATGATGTGAAAAGCTCAAAAACACGGAAAATATGCATGTGAGCCTTTAAACTTTGAATAAATACTCAAGTTGGGGAGGATGAAATGCTTGTGGAAAAAAGCGTTCCAAAAAAAAAAAGTCTAATCTAACGGTAGAGTTAAGCCACATTGCTGAATTAAGGTGGGTATGTGTGGAAGTTTGGAGACCAATTTAAAACATGTTGCATGACTGCATGGTTTGCAGTGTCCTGGATGTCAACCTGCAACACTTATGTTACTATGAGCCTGTTAGATTTGAGTAATTTCTAAGTTAATTTAGCAACATGTTTCAGTTAAAGTCAAACCTGTATGCCCTAATACACTATCCAGTTTCTGTCTGGGGGGGCGGGGGGGTGCCTAACAGCCACCCCGTCTCTGTCTGGGTGTGAAGCGCCCTTTCAGATGTAAGTACTCTTAAGTACTCCTTGCCACCTGCATGAATGTGCCACTGAATTTCCTGGGAATACACATCCACGAGACTTCCCTGTCTAGCCTCACCTATATGATACTTCCAGCTATATGTGTATAAATGCTGGGCCAGTTTGGAATGTAAGAGCACGTTAGACTGGAAAGCTGACAAACATCATGCTGACGAATAAACTATAGCTACTGTCTTTCATCGCAACCATTTCAAGACCCTCTTATTCCTCGAACGTAATTGCAAGTACCGGCAACGAACAGTGTAATTGAAAAATATGAAGCAATTCTTCAAGCCTGATCAAGTTTCTCATAAACATATGGTACTGATCAAATTTCTTACAAGTTCAACCTTTATGGTGCTATGAGCCTGACCAAGTTGCTCTTACAGTATATGAGCCTGACCAAGTTGCTCTTCGGGTGCTATGAGCCTGACCAAGTTGCGCATAACCTTACGGTACTATGAGCCTGATCACGTTGCCCATAACCTCATAGTACTGATGAAATTGCCCATAACTTTATGGTACTATGAGCCTGACCAAGTTTCTCACAATCTTACAGCACTATGACCCTGACCAATTTGTTCATATCTTTATGATACTATGAGCCTGGCCAAGTTGCTCATAACCTTACGGTAGGAATCAAAGTTCTCACAACCTTATGATGCTGACCAAGCATAACATGGTGATAATGTGCTGGAGCATATGTGTCCAATGTGATTATGTAGCCCTGGAACAGTACCCATGTAGACAGGAAGCAACATAAACAATGTAAACGGCCCACAATTTGTTGCTACGTGTTTATGAATTGAGGCGGCTCCAACGCCACCTTATAGGACAAAGGAGGGTCTTTCAGGAGGTGAGAGGGTCTCAGGGGTCTCCGTGGGGCTCCCCTGTATACTCCAGGATCTGTTGGCGGAGGCTGTGGATCTCAGCGCGCTGCACGCGGATGATCCTCTGGTTCTCCTCCTCAGGGGTGAGCGTGGTTGCCTGAACGCCCGGCCCACACGCCGACGGATTACACTCTGTTGCTAAGAAAGGAACAAAATGGCTTTGCTACAAAATGGATGCCGTGCATCATCAAAAATGGACGCTACATAGTAATGATTGCGGCGAGCTTCAGCCTTTCACAGTAAAGCATGAAAAATACAATATAAATGCAATCGATTCTAAACTGATGCATGACCTCTCAAGAATTTCTTATTATACACATTCATTTTCCCTGAAGCACTACAAACACAAAATATAGAATTTCACATTTAAATTCTTAGATTCTGTCAATCACCAGCGTATTCATGTGATTGGAATGATCCATTTGTGTTGTTAAATAAGGAATTAATGAGGAATACATTATTCCGTAATATTTGGCTACTTTTAATCTGTACTTACTGTTGCAATATACTGCGTCTGAGTGTTCATATCACCTTATTTTTACCCAAATACATAAAGAATGATTCTCATACTGAAAGGAAGTGAAGCGATAAAATGCTTTTATCCATATTGTTATTAGTATTACAATTTATATACAGGTTATATAAAATGATGTACTCTGTACTATTCAACATTGCTTGTTATTTTCCATCCAATCAGGGCTGGCTGAGTAATCCTGTGAGTCAGTTAGCAATATATCACAGGCCGGGGCCTATCCTAAACTCCTAATGAGGTGGTTGTCCTTGGTACTGACACACACACACACACACACACACACACACACACACACACACACACACACACACACACACACACACAGCCTAAATATAAAGGATTGCTGTAAATCATGCTTTTTTTAGTACAATGTTGACTTTGTTGGGAGGCATGCTCTCTCTGCAGAAATAAAAACCATTGTAACTGGATCTAGTTTGAAGTGTTTACCTGACTGGGTTACCTCTTTATTACAAGAGAAGGGTGGATTTTTTTATTCAACCAAAAAAAAGAAAAAAGAAAAGAAGGCGATGAATGCAACAAGTAGAAATACCTTCAGTGCCAAAGGAAGTGGATGACTTCGTCCTTCTGTATACTGATAACTGGTTCTCATAATCATGGACTTTATCTTGAGAGACCTTCAACTCCTTTCTTAAATCATTAAGCTCTTTGATCAAGGTGGAGTCATCCTGCACGAAGGCCACAACAAAGCACAATATTAAGTATCATGACCTTTAACCTGTGTGACCTGTTAGAAACCTCTTATTTTTTCAATAATAACTTCCAAATGGTGCCAAAAACTTGCACTCAGTGTACTCCATGCACAGTCCATTTCCACCCCTGGATAACAGCATGTCTTTAATGAAAGGGCCTCTCGCTCTCTCTTACCTGCATCCATTTGAATTTGTCAACGCAGTGAGACTCGGTGTCCTTGGCCAGTTTCCTTCGAAGAGACATCACCACTTTCCTGCCAACGTCATCCCGGTCACGGCCGTCTCTCAGTTTGCCCATGTCCTGCCGTTGGCCATCCTCCTGTAAGACACCCAATCTCTCAGCATGTCCTTCACTGGTCTGTAATTTAAACCCTCATGCATCCATTTACATTTGCAAGGTTAATGTGTGGGTTGATACAGCAGGCCATGTAGAAGTAGAGACCCTTGAAGCGTCTGTTGATTGTGTATTAATAAATAGCCCTGCCTTTGGAAAAGATAAGTTGGCTTTTATCTCTATAATGTGAGACCTCAACTCACCTGTAAAACTACACCTCAACACTGTAAATGCTTAACATGTCCATATTATCCAGTGCATCACATTTGAAATATATATTCATGTTTGCTAAGAAATGCCTATGAGGTTAAGTACATGCCATTTTTATTCACCTCATCCTGCTCTATGTACCGGCCGTGCAGCTCAAGCACACTCTCTTTCAGCTTCTTGGGATCCTGGATGGAGTCCACACAGTGAAGAAGTTCAGCCTTGAATCTCCTCACTATGGTACTCATATCGCATGCCTGCAAGAAACATGAAGTAAAATATGAGTCTAGCCACTTTGTGGTTTGTCAAGAGAAAAATATAGGGATTATCCCCTTGTAGTAGGTCCCCTTAGTCAGTAGTAGTAGATCCATGATTAGTGTGATAGATTGGGATTATCCCCGTTCAGTGGACCCCTGGTCAGTGTGATATACAGGAATTTCCCATATTAGCAATATCTTGGTCAGAGTAACATACAGGGATTATTTTATGAAGGTAGGCCCATGGTCTGTGTGATACACAGGGATTATCTGCTTTCAGTAGTTCCCTGGTCAGTGTGATACACAGGGATTATCCCCTTTCAGTAGTTCCCTGGTCAGTGTGATAAACAGGCATTGTCCCCTTGTAGTAGCCCCCTGGTTGGGTACACACCTTCTCCATTGCTTGCCGCATATCCTTATCTGTAGCATTCAGCTTCAGTTTGAGCTCTGCGATGCTCAACTCTAACTGTGTATTCTGCTTGCTAAACACGGCCAGTTCCCCCTCCATCTAAAAATCAGGTACATTCAATCATTTGAAGTTTGTGAAAGGATCATTCAAAAGTGGAATTCAAAAGAAGTGGACCTGCAGCCAGAAGACAACAAGAGGTTCCTCCACTCTCTGTTTGAAGCACCGGTGAGGTCTCGGTATTCACCTGTTGCATCTGTTCCTTCATCTCTTTGATGGTTTTCTCTTTGGGCTCGATCTGTGTCGTCAGTTCTTTGACTCTGTGGTCTAGAATGTATTTCAGTTTTTCCAGGTCGACGTTCCTCTCTCTCATTTGACCGATTTGAACTTCCTGCAGAGAGAGAAAGAAAAAGAACGAGAGAGAGAGAGAGAGAGAGAGAGACCATTTCAGATGTTTGATTATATTTTATTGTATTCTGTTTTAAGACAGAATGGGAGTTTTGATGAATACCCAACCCCCCTCACCTTTTCCTCAATGTTTTCATTCCTCCACATGATCTCCCTTTCCAGGCCCAAGATGTCCTTCTCCAGACAGCTGATCACATTCAGGTGGTTCTCCACCTTCGCTTTAAGTTTTTCAATCTCCTTGTTTTTGTCACGAAACTCTTTCTGCAGGCAGTTAAACTACGGGGACAAAATTCGGAGAATAGTATAAAAATAATAGAACACACCTTATAAATTTCAATTATATATTAAAAAAAACAGCTCTATCTTTGTTGTCAGTACTTTTATAACTGAGATACCGCCAAACAGGCTTCCTCATTTACTTCATAAATACCCACAATCGGATAAATACTGTCAACCAGTATCCACATATATAACAACTTCCATAACCTTCTTTAACATTCCTTCTTTCCTTAACTTCCCTTAAGCGCTCATTAAGCAATGGGAGGACCTCCAGGGGAATGATTGGGAGGTTGGTTGGTGTACCTTCTTCCTCATGATGCCTGCTTCATCCTTGTACTGAGTGCTTATTTCCCTCTCCTCTTTTAACCTGGTCTCGTACTTGCAGCGGATGTCCAGCATCTCTTTGTTGCCGTCCTGCTCTATCATCTTTATCATGAGCTCGTACTCCATCCTCTGCTGCCGTGACCCGTCCTTGCACTGGGACATTGAGGAACGGGGAACGAGACAAACAGAAAAAAGGTTCAGGTCCGAGAGACTGTGGCTGTGTCCGAATCAGTACCCTTCCATACTATTAAGTAGCCTTGTTGAGTAGACAGGACGAGAAAGTCGTTATGTAGGCGAAATGTTCTCTAAATGTAGTATACTTAAAACCCCTGTATGATATACTTACTTCTGGGATTTCGCTGAGTATATTCGGGAGCACAATTTTCAAGAAGTACGCAAATGTTTTTGTCGCATAAATATGATGTGCAGCTTCGTTTTAAAAAAATGATTTCCTTCAGTAACAAAAAAAACAACACGTGACATGGCCGCCCGCAAGGGTGGGACATCTAACGGCACTTCAACAGTACGGTTGGAAAATAGTATGGAGGACATTTTTTTGCGGACTGCAAGTTGTGTACTAAACAGTGCACATTAAACAGCACACATCTGCACCCCGTGGGTTTGTCGCTATAACGCTCCTCTCCACTACGAACCTGGCAGCGCTAGGCTAACCCCCAGGCTAGCTCAGGAGCTCTCACCTGCTGGAGCTGGAGCAGGTTCTCCTGCAGCCTGGACTCATAAGACCCGGTGAGCTGCTCTAGCACTCGCTTGTGGCTGTCCTCCATGCTCTGCAGCTGCAGCCTGCACTCCCGCAGCTCTTTCTGCGACCGGAGCTGCAGCACATGCGACGCCTTGTACTCCTGTCCCAGATTCCGCTGCATGGCAGAGTCTGCGATTGGTGGAAAGAGGTGGCGGGCCACAGAGAGTGCACACTCAGGGATGTCCAGTAAAACACATCTTGTTACAAAAATACATAACAAGACAAAAATAAGTGCACAACCTGTATCATATATGAAATGCATACATGCAAATTCATATTTAATATATGTGGGAAAATGTGGTTGGGTTGTTTGTTTTTTTCTTCATTTGACCATTAAAGATACACATAACACAAACACATCCCATAATCAGTGCTAAAGTATATGCATTAAAACAGCACAGAGGATACACACAAGATAGGCCTTGGACTTATTTCCTATGGGGTCCTTCAAGCAGTCAATGATGAAGTCATGGAGACATGGCAAGTTTTTACAAAAGTAACTGCAGTTAAAATATCTTTTTGGAGGCAGCCTATGGGTGTTATTAGTTTTAAACAGTTCTTACTTAACTCCTTGGTCACTCTTGAATGCTCTTCCATCACTTCTTTCAATAAGTTGTTGTGTTCCAACACCAACTTCTCCTTTTCTGCCTTAAGAACCTACGAGCAAATTGTGAGATAACTAGGTTAACAATAATACATATTAGATTATTTAATTAGTGGCATCATTACCATCAGTCTCACATTACTGGCCTTTAGCAGGCACTCTTACCCAGAGCGACTAAAATTTTTAATTTTTTTTTTTAACATATTATCCATTTATACAGTTGGATATATACTGAAGCAATTCAGGTTGAGTACCTTGCTCAAGGGTACAACATCAGTTTCCTACTTGGGAATTGAATCTGCAACCTTTGGGTTACAAGTCCAGCTCCCTACCCATTGTACTACACTGCCACCATCTGAGGATCTTTTCAGCTCACGTTGTTATTTTGCTCCAGGGCCTTTATCTGCTGAGTAAACTCATCCGTCATCTTTTTGAAAAGACGCTTGTGTTCCATGTCCTTCAGTCGTAGCTGGTACTGGTTCTCTATGTTCAGCACTTGCACCCTTGCATTCAGTTCCATCATGTTGAAGTTCTAAAAGAAGGCACAAACAAGACTTTACTTTCTTAATTTTTAAAAATAAATACATGGAACACATATAGGGCCCGATTCACTAAGACCTTTAGCGTGTGCGAAACCTTTTAGCACACGCAAAACTAATAACACAACCAATGATTGGTGCAAAACAAATACTATGACCAATCATTGGTCATGTTATTGTTTTTGTGTATGCTAAAATGTTTTGCCCACGCTAAAGGTCTTAGTAAATCAAGCCCATAGTTGTCGTGAAGCAAACGGTCTCTGTTGAGGAGCATGTTGTTCCCCCATGGTTTAGAGTGAACATATGTACCTTCTCTTCCAGGTCAGACTTGGTGATGAGGATCTCCTCCAGGTAGCACATCTTTCTGTCCCTCATCAGACCGTACCTATTCCAGATTATCTTCCAGATCAGCAGAGAGCCGTCCTCTGATATGGTCAACAGGAACTGGTCATCAAATGTTATGACCATCTGAGGACACAGACAATTTCAGTTCAATCAGAAAAATGGGTTCAAGTTGGAAAGAAAACCAAAGCTATCCTTTAACTGAAGCAATCTCACAAATACGGTGGTGATGTTTTTTGTTTTGTTTTTAAATTGAAACAGCTACATTCAACTGCAATCACATATAAAAAAAAAAAAAAAAAATAAAAAAAAAATTTTTTTGGAAATTATTATAATAATATTTTAATTTTTTAATTTTTTATTAGCCTGATTATTTTACCTTCGTTAACGAGGTGATTAGTCACCTTTACAACAGGTACAATCAATATAAATGAATTGGAAAGTGGCAGAAACAACACAAAAAAAAAGTGGCAAAAAAAAAAAAAAAAAAAATGCCTGGCAAAATTTTTCTTATTCTGTTGGTATTCTTGCTCTCTTCAAGTGAGCTTCAAGTGGGTGGTGTGTGGCAGTCAGTGTGGTGTGTGTTGGCACACCTGATTGGCATGGGTGTGGTCCCACACCCATGTGTGACCAGTGTGGTGACCAGCATGAGGAGGAGGAGGAGGAAGCTGTTGTGGAGCTGCTGCTACTCTTCACAAGCTTCTGTAAGCTACTAATAAAATAATGTAAAAAAAGTGTAAAAAAAAAATGTTTTGTTTTTTTTTTTTTTTATTAGTGGGAGAGTGCAATCATCCCAATCCACTCAAAACCAGAGTGAGAGAGTGAAGAATAAATTTTAGCAGGGGATTTTTTTTTTTTTTTTTTTTTTTTTTTTTTTCGCCGTACCCCACACGTGTTGCTGTGCTCATTCCACACGAATACCGATCCTTACAAGTTGTACCCTCGTTGTAAAGGTGACTAATCAGGCTTTCCAACGATATAAAATACAATACCAATTGGTATTATTAAAGGGGAGGAATAATCGACCGAAATAACGTTTCCGAACTTTTTTTGAGGAGTGTAGTTAGGTGCTTTGAAAGGGAGAAACCTATACTGGCTAATAACTACTTTAAACAGGTTGAGTCTCCCTGCAATATAACCAGTATACACAGTGGGGGTGATTGATTGGGCCTGCTTCCTGGGGTCTACACTCTAGAAAAACCTTTGGATGTGGCTGTTTTCAGCAGCTAGTAAAAATGAAAGCTTATATCCTATAACGGCTGTACTGGGGCACATGTGTTCTGTGATTATTGAGTCATTAAAACTGTGAGTCATTAATATAGACAAGCACCCTGGTGATAGCTCCAGCGTGACCTTTGAACTCAAACAGCTCCTCCTGGCTCGACAGCGGGCAGCTCATGATTGTGATGGAGCCGGTAGACGTGCCACAGAAGAGCACTCTCCCTTCGCGAGACAAGGCCAGAGTGGTGTAGGTCACGGTGTTGGCTGGCACTTCTGTGAGGATCTGTCAAACAGAGATCGACAGCACTGTGACTTGTTTCACAAACACATGGACTCACTAATGTCAAGCCAATGGAATACTCAAGGCTGATATAAGTTACATAAGAGAGTACTCTACATGGAGAGAATCCGTTGGCTAGAAACCAAAAATGGAATTGTCAGAACATCACTAGGACTGAGAAAAAATAATGAAATGCCAAACTACAATTCGTCTATTAACAGCATTTATTTAAAATATTAAAATGATTTGCTGGCTACGCTATAATGTAAAGGAAGGCTTAAATTAGATCTCAAAACACTCCAAGTGAAGATTTGTGAGTGAATTCCATAGTTCAGTGTAGTTTTAGTCCATGTCATGCACAATCATGCAAAATTTAACTTGATAGATTAACCTATTTTAAAAACATAATGGAAATTATTCAGCTTCACTGAAAGGGCTTCTATATCAAAAATTCAATGCAAGTTACTCAGGTTTAAAAAATATATTTCTTTAATTTATATTAATCTATCCGGGTGAGTCCCACTGTGATAGAAATGTCTTTATATGTTTTTAGGGGAGCCTGAAATGTCTAAATGAGAGAAAAGAAAAGAGAGCATCGTTCACACACCTGGCTGTCCTGGATCTCTTTGAGAGTGCAGTCTGTCCCCACGGCGAATATGGTCTCACCGTCAGGGGAAATGGAGACGTTCGTGTACCGGCAGGACTTGTGCGTGCACTCTGACTCCAGCTCGCCACTCAAGGTGTCCCAGCAGTACACAACACCATCCGTGCCGCACGACACCAACTTGCAGTCGTCTTCGCTCCAAACGATGGAGCGTACCTGTGGCACAGCCGAGAGATAACATCACACCTAACCGCCCGGCCTCCATTCACTATCAATGTCCGCTGGAAACCACTGGAGAATTACTGTACCCAGTGAACATATTTGTGAAGGGAAGTCAGTGAAATGCCATTTTCCAGACGACTAGGAAGTAGTCAGGCAATATTTGAATAAGATTTGAGCTATATTGGGGTTAACCTAGTATACTTATGTCAAAATGTCTCTCAACCTAGATTGCCACCCCTCTAGACACACAGATTCTGGCTTTTGCTCACTGGGAATGAACCGTGGCTCTGCAGAGCTGCATTACCTAATACCTAACTGATCAATTAAGGAATATTATTATTAAACAGCTCACTTCACCTGTTTTTTTAGGATCTGAAATGGTTGTGGAATCTATATTAAAATAAATAATAAACCAGCAGACCCTGTGGCTCTCCGACATTAATGGCTTTTGAACGTCCAAAATGAGAGGTTTTAGTTAAGTCAGCCTTTCAGTGTTAGTTAGTTGCCTGACTGAATAGAGGTGGTTCCATTTGATTCATGGATCTGTGCAGCACCCAGTTCTCCTAAGTCTTCTGAGCCTCACCGTTGTATTGTGGTCCGCCAGGTCCATGATGTTTTCAAATGAAGCGGTGGAGTAAATGTGAACAGTGGTTCCACTGCTGGCCGCAAACATGTGTCCTCCATTGCTAAAAGCACACTGGGGGGCAAAAGCACATAATATATTAATTAAAACATAAAAACTTTCTTTAGACATGAACATGGTCAACTGAAATGGCTACACTTATGAAGTGTCATTGTAAAACATTCAAAAATGTTTCAATGGTTTTTATACACAAACCACACAGCAAATGCTGATAGCTGGAGTGATATCAGAAATGTTACATCTCCAGCGGTTCTAACCAGGCCCTTTTCCTCTCTGTTACGTGATTTATCATAAGAACCGCTAACTTAGTTAATCAGTCACTCCTTTACTATCGCAGTTTAAGGGCAGATCATTACGACATTCATCTCTTGATACACAGATCACATACTTTTGTATAAATCAGATTTGCAATGTATTATTCTGATACTTCAGTCTAAAAAACGTAAGAAATCCACAAAGACAGGTTTTGATTTTACAGGCGATTTTTGTCCCATGAAAGATTACGGGCAACACCTTCCCGTCACATTAAAGTTGCTTTGAAGTGGTGACCTGAAAGAAGGGGAAAGGACTGCGATGCCCACCTCTGTGCACCCTTTCAGGGTGAATTCCTTGAACAGCCTGAAGCTGTCGAACAGCAGGTTCATCCAGCTCAGCCTCTTGGTGAAGGCCACCATGACTGACAACCCAGAAGGGTGGAGAGCCACGCAGTGAGGCTCTTCAGCAAAGCCCTTATAGATCTCCAGTGTGCTTACAGGGTAAAGAAATGTTTTTATTTTTATTTATGCTTTGATCAAGTGGTCAGACTTCGCTAAGAAAGTAACATACAAAAAAACAAACAAACACCAAGATGATATTGAAAATGACAGTAAATAGCAACATTAAAACAATTCAGATAGACGTATGTGAAAACACACAATAAAATGTTCAGTGCTAAATCTATAGAGTACATATGGTCCCTGTTGGAGTTTAATTAACCCTGTACACTGTACACTGTTCCGTGAAACCTTTGAAGTCAGCAGAAGGTACAGGTGCAGCTCAAAAAATTAGAATATCGTTTAAAAGTTCAATATTTTTTGTCACTCATGTCAGAAAGTGAAACTCATATATTATATAGATTCATTACACATAGAGTGAAATATTTCAAGCCTTTATTTTTTGTAATTTTGATGATTATGGTTTACAGCTAATGAAAACCAAAATTCAGTGTCTCAGAAAATTAGAATATTACATAAGATCAATAAAAAAGGATATTTTAAACAGAAATATCAGCCTTCTGAAAAGTATGTTCATTTCTATGCACTCAATACTTGGTTGGGGCTCCTTTTGCATGAATTACTGCATCAATGCAGCGTGGCATGGAGGCGATCAGCCTGTGGCACTGCTGAGGTGTAATGGAAGCCCAGGTTGCTTTGATAGCGGCCTTCAGGTCATCTGCATCGTTGGGTCTGGTGTCTCTCATCTTCCTCTTGACAATACCCCATAGATTCTCAATGGGGTTCAGGTCAGACGAGTTTGCTGGCCAATCAAGCACAGTAATACCATGGTCATTGAACCAGCTTTTGGTACTTTTGGCAGTGTGGGCAGGTGCCAAGTCCTGCTTGAAAATGAAATCAGCATCTCCATAAAGCTTGTCAGCAGAAGGAAGCATGAAGTGCTCTAAACTTTCCTGTTGGATGGCTGCGTTGACTGTGGACTTCAGAAAACACAGTGGACCAACACCAGCAGATGACATGCACCCCAAATCATCACTGACTGTGGAAACTTCACACTGGACTTCAAGCAACGTGGATTCTGTGCCTCTCCACTCTTCCTACAGACTCTGGGATTTACTTTAATCTGAAAAGAGGACTTTGGACCACTGAGCAACAGTCCAGTTCTTTTTCTCCTTAGCCCAGGTAAGATGCTTCTGACATTGTCTCTGGTTCAGGAGTGGCTTGACACGAGGAATGCGACATTTGTAGCCCATGTCCTGGATTCGTCTGTGCGTGGTGGCTCTTGATGCACTGACTCCAGCCTCAGTCCACTCCTTGTGAAGCTCCCCCAAATTCTTGAATGGATTTTGCTTGACAATCCTCTCAAGGCTGCGGTTATCCTTGTTGCTTGTGCACCTTTTCCTACCACACTTTTTCCTTCCACTCAACTTTATATGAATATGCTTGGATACAGCACTCTGTGAACAACCAGCTTTTTTAGCAATGACCTTTTGTGGCTTACCCTCCTTGTGGAGGGTGTCAATGACTGTCTTCTGGACATCTGTCAAGTCAGCAGTCTTCCCCATGATTGTGTAGCCTACTGAACTAGACTGAGAGACCATTTAAAGACTCAGAAAACCTTTGCAGGTGTTTTGAGTTAATTAGCTGATTAGAGTGTGACACCATGAGTTTCCAATATTTAACTTTTTCACAATATTCTAATTTTCTGAGACACTGAATTTGGGTTTTCATTAGCTGTAAGCCATAATCATCAAAATTACAAGAAATAAAGGCTTGAAATATTTCACTCTATGTGTAATGAATCTATATAATATATGAGTTTCACTTTCTGAAATGAGTGACAAAAAATATTGAACTTTTTCACGATATTCTAAATTTTTGAGCTGCACCTGTATATGCAGGTCCATTTTAATCTGATCCTGTAAAAAGCTCCAACACCAAGGTGTATAATCATATAAAGCTGTCTCGACCAAATTTTTAACATATTAACAGATTTGTATTTTTAAATTGGGGTGTCGTTATATCCTGAAATTATAAATAGTATAGGTGCAGGCTTCTCTTCCATCACAGCAGAAAATTCAACAAATCAAGAACTAAAGACCTCTAGTTGTTTTATTGTGGGGGCCAAAACAAAAGCCTGTGCCAACACTGAACTTCTAATACTGGTCACTCCTGTTTTAGATTTTTCTTCTTCTTCTTCTTCTTCTTATTATTATTAATAATATTACCAAATTTGCGCCTAATTGCCCATATAACAGCTAATGATTCTGCGCAGCCTTGGACAATAACAATGTTTTCATTATAATGACATATTTGTTTTGAGGGTTTAGCCGTAAGACTTATGAATAGCACACATGCTTGCACAGTAACCCTTTATGGTCCTGCTATGCCTTTATACTTAGGTATTTAGCATTATCCAGAAGGACTTATCTAGAATGACTTACAAGTAGGTGCATCTAAGGCGAGCAGAACAGTGTCAGACAGGCACACTTGAGTCAGTGAGTGCAAGATGCAAGAAGACATATGCACAACAGTGCAGAAATGTGCATATAATCAGGGTTGGTATTGACAAAGTACATGGATTAAAGGATTCAATAAGTGTTACAAAAAACGACAATGGCAAAAAAAATTAACATGAAAGGTTTTTTCAGATGACAAGAGAGAAGGAAATCGGGGAAGGGGTGCCAGGATGTTGTAGGGCGCCTTACTTGGTCTTAAAGTTCCATATGCGCACGGAAAGGTCCAGAGAAGACGTGGCGATGAGCGGCTTGTGAGGGCAAATGGAAAGGCTTGTGATTGTGCCCCAGTGGAAGGCATGGTAAAGGTACTCGAACTGGGCCGGCCCCTCCTCCTTAAAAACAACGCACAAGGAAAGCCAGGCTCGGCTTAATTCTCTGACCCAAGTTTCAAAACTTTGCCTGTAGAGGTGCCGATCGCCCACCTTACCTTACTCGTCTCTATAGCGATCAAGTTGGCGCAGTAGAGCTGGCCACGATCAGTGCTGGCGGATAAGATTGCCTCTGTAGGGCTAATGCACATGGCGACGATCTCCTGCCTCTCAGCCTGGCTGGGATCATGACAACACATGTCTGGAGGGATCTGAGAAATATATACATAGAAACACAAGTGACCTCAAAGGCACATATTAATAACCAAACATATGCATTACCTGTTGCTGAAGATATTTGCTGTTCATATAAAAAAAAAAGAACTTTTGTGATGAAGCTTTAACATAGTCATCTACTTCACCACGGCTTATTGATGAGAAGAAGCCATTTCGATTTGAAATGGGTTTGACGTTACTTAAATCTGAAATGTTTGGTTTGCACTGAGCAGAGTCTGGTACCCGGATCTCCATGGATTTCCTGAAGCTGGCTCCATCACTCATCCTCTCGAACAGACAGACCATTCCTGGCCCAGCCGAGCAAATGAAGCCCTTGGAATACGTGGCGATGGCTGTGATACAAGGCTGCTGGGAAGCCACACCCTCTTCCTGATTCGTTTCCTGTGATCTGGAAGGACAGAAAATTATTTCTGTCAGGATAACTCACGTATTTAATATATGAATGAATATATTACTTTGGTTTGGCGCTGAATGGATCTGCTCTATGCACTTCCAGTGCACGCATCTATCAAACAGGGAGCACGACACATCTCCCCTACAAAAAAAGAGATATACCGAGATCCCCCAGTTCGTAGAATCAGATCCTGGAGGTGGAGGCTGGGGTGGTGGAGGGTGAGCAGCAATTGTTTTAGAACAGCGAAACAAACAAGAGCAGCGCAGCCAAAAGCAGTGTTTTTAGAGATCTGACTCCCACTTTTAAAAGGGCCGCTCCATTAGTGATGCGTTCATGTGATTGGTCCATTAGTGATGTGTGCATGTGATTGGTTGAGTATTTGCGACTTTGTTCGCGACGCTCATTTCTTTGGGTTCTCTCTTCGCCACGATTGCCATTCTTTGGATATTTTTCCCTTTTATGAAAATTTGGGAGCTTATTGCCTTTCTTTTTCCACAAAAGAAAATGCATAGGAAAAAAACAGATGGAAAAAAGACTCAATAAGGTATGAAAAAAGGAAAGATAGGAAGGGACCGCTTATCGGTTAATAATTTTAAAAAGCGCTTCTTATGGAGTGAAGCTCTAAATCGGTCGCAGTGAGCATGTCGAGTAGCTCATCTCTTTATCAGATTTTAAAAGACGAATAATGGATAAGCTTCCTGTTACCTGTTCTTGCTTTAAACCCTGAATTATTTAACACTGCCTTAGCTTATGTATCTTATTATTACGTCGGTTGTTTTATTGTTGAGTACTATTGTTGTTGTTGTTGCTGTTGTTTTTGTATGCGGTTTTATACTGCTCAGGCCCCGTCTTGGCTAGGCCTCACTTGCAAAAAAGGTTTTAATCTCACGTGACTTCTTAGTCAAATAAAAATGAAATTAAAATAAGATAAATGTCAGCACCTTTCTGAATCCGTCCTCACACTTGTCTCCCAACACAGGTCCCCAGACTGGAAGGCCATCAGCCGGCCGGCGTCTGTGCCCACGACAACATGGCGCTCTGACACCCATGAGTGCGACAGGAAGTTGTGAGACTCCATATTCTCTAGCTGCTTGATGCTGGACTGTTTCAGCTCTCCCGCAGTGTGGTGTAAAAGCTTGAAGAGCCCATTTCCACACACGCAGATCTGAGTGTTGTCCTCTGGGCTGAAGCTCACCTGCAAACAAAAGAAACTCACAGACTTTGTTCACATGCACTACTGCAGGCTTCAGCTAACACCCATTTCATTTTCATACCACAAGTCTAGTTCCAATCAAAACCGCAACAGTAGATGGAAAAAATTGTAAATTTTCATTACATTACTGTTTCCATAATAACGAGTTATGAGTAACAGCAGCCCTGGGTAAGTCATTTTTAACTTACATTATAAAACTTTATTAGATGAAAAATGTGTGGCCTGTCAGTTTACCTGATTTATGGGGTAGGACAGCCCACCAGTCTTCACTTTGACAATGACCTTTGGCTTCCGTAGGGTCCAAAAAAAGAGGGTCCAGTCCGGTGCTCCTGACTGGCCGATGAGGTAGTGACAGTCATGCGAGAAGGCCACAGAAACAAACTCCTGCCTGGGCGCATCTGCTAAGCTCAGGACGTGCTTCTTCCTGTTCTTCTCGAGCAGGTCATACACTGTGATGGTGCCCTTCTCTCCCCGCTCGGACACAGCCAGGTAGCGGCGGTTGGCGCTGATCGCCAGTGCCAGCATTCCGAGGCTGTTTTGAGTTGCTGGGAGAACATGTTAATAAACGTCCCTCCACGCAGTAACCGTATCTTTCTTTAGTTTTAGCAAAGCCAAGCTGGATATTTTAGACATATAAGCCCACCCAGTAGACTCTATACTGTTTCTCCCTGTTCATCTACAGTATATTCAGGAAATATATGCTACACCATGGCTGGATAATTAGCTCCATTATACCGTCTTTTCAATAAAACCCCTAATCCTTTCACTACTCTCATTGGAAAACAAACATAAAACTGAAATGTAGGTTGTAAGATTGAACAAGCACAATAAACATTACTGCAGAAATGTAAATATATATATATATATTTCAAAAAAACATTGTTTGGGTTTCTTATGCTTGACATAATCCAACATAGCCTATATTATCCTCTGTCATTATACTACATGCATTCATAACTATGTGTGATACTATTGTATTTTCATGAATAATTTCTAAATAGAATATTTCACTCATCCACAACTGAATAAAAAACAAGCCACTGTCCCATGACACCAAGATTGTTTAACCATCTTATCTAGTTTATCAGGTAACAAGTGACTGGCATTTCCCCCCATATCATCTTACTATTTTTCTTACAATTCTTTTCAGGAATTAGTTGCTAAAACTATAGCTAGTGTAAATACCTGGAATGAAATCTTGACATTTTCGCTCAATGTTGAAGCACACACAGTTGTTACCAAAAGGGAAAAGTATGTTTTGCTCGTCCAAATAAACCAGGCTGTTGGCCACCCCAGTCTGCACTCCAAAAACAAAGTGTGGCTCAGCGTCGGCCGCAGACATGCTGCTTCACCTGCCACTAAAGGCAAGATATTACATTATTTAACAATGTACTTGCAATAAAGACAGATGTTTCACCACAGCGATTGTTCATACGAAAGGCAACGGTATGGGGATATAAAATGGTGCATGCCTGTGTTAGTAGTTATTATAGGTTACTTTACTTACCTCTTGCTATATCGCTATAATACCTTAATTTGTTTCATAGTTGTGCGAAATACAGAACTAACTAGACAATCGACCATCCCGTTAATCTCCTTGAGGACTGACCTGGTATTCAGGTGAATTGAATATTTAACTGTGATTCAAGTCCACACTTTTGTGATGGAAGAGAAAGAACATAGCTGCCTGTAAAAGTCGTGGCCATTCTACTTTATGACGCAATTGAGTATGACGTATGAAGTAATTCCAGACAGTAAACAAGTAATGGATCAGATTCAGCTGACTGGAAAAGTGTCAGTGTTCCATAAAAATGCCAAATTCCATGTCTCCTATTTAAACATCCTCTTATTTCAATAGTTTGGTCTGGCGTATGCTACTGAAAATGCGATTATATTCAACTCAAATCCTGAGAATGATTAGGCATATCGCTTGTTAAAGTCGTTCATTTAGCTATATTACTAACAAAAGCCAAACAAAACGTGAATAATATGTACTCCAAATAAGTTTACCATTCTCCCTAAATCAGGGGTACTAGCCTAATAATCTATTTTAACATCGCTGCTTTACACCTATAAGAGCATCAGAAATATTAGGCCGAGGATACTTTCTGTGTCTATGTTTGTGAAATATTGAAAACACATTACGTTTAGTTTCAGCTAGCTACGTAACATAGCAGCCTTATTCGCAGGCTACAGGGCGGCTTGTTGAAGTTAAAACGCCGTTAAAATATCTAGAAAAAGATTCTTCAAATATAGCGAGTCTGAAATACCGCCTCAGCAAATTATGCTTCTTCTAAATTGTGACCGTAGCTCTTTCTATATGGTATTCCATAACATCTAAAGGAGGTTAATTTCTCATTTTACAAATTAATTTACTGCCAATAGTTTCGGTTGCTGTTAATTGTTGTAGCCTACTGGCATAGATTATTTATTCGCTGTCCATGGTGCTTAAGTACATGACTCAGTGACCTTTTGATGGGCAGGTGCTCAAAGTAAGAAATAAATACTGTTTTACGTGACCAATAAAAAAAAAATACTGTTTTACGACACCCAGTTATTGTACAGAATATATTTGACCAAGATGAGTGCATAAAAATTAGTGACAACAATATATATAGGTACTGCATCACAGGTACTGCATGACAGATAACAGCTCAGTTTTTTCATCTTTAAAAAAAAAAGCATGACCGCTATATAGAGCCTGATGTGCTCATTAAAAAAAAATATATATATTATAGCCAATGCTGTTTAATCCCATAAAAAGATACCTGAATATAAAATTTAGGAATGAAAAACCAGCATCTGTGTTGAAATGTGTGAGTTATCAGGTGTGAGTCTGAGAGCAGGCAATGTGTGCAGGGCCTGAATCCGAGCATGGCCAGCATAAAATCTCTTTCATAAAAAAAAAAATGTCTTGGACATGGCTGTGGAAGTTAACGTCATTGTGTGTTCTTGATCAGGGGAGCCGCCAGGGGTTTTGGCCATTGGGCCCCATCACAGCAGGCCCCCTCATCCCTGCGGTTACAGCACGATCAGCCCCGTCAGTCAGGGCCCTTGGAGTCATCCTAACCTCCTGATAATACTGATAATGTACCTGATAATATACTGATAGTATACCTCCTGATATTGCTATTCCTTGCATACATTTGATCTGTCTTTTTAGTTTACCTTCCCAATCCACCAAAGCAGTGTATGTGCATCACATAATAGAACATATGGGGTGAGAAATCTTAACCCTTTCGCGCTTACCATCACAAATATATCACTGGAATGCACCGTTGAGAATGCGGTCACAATGGTTTACTGCCATCTAAACACGGTTTAGACACGTCACAGAGGTGTGTATATTATGGAAAATAAACCATCAACTTGCGATTTCAGAAGCTGAAATGAACGATAAATGACACATTGCTGTGCATCGAATATCTTAGTTTCATCAACACTGAGCTAGCTTAGCAGTTTGGTGGTTTTTAACCTCCTTAACACAAGCTAACAATTGCATCCTAATGTAAAAGTGCAAACATAATTCCAGTGCGGTATCTAGTCGTTTATTGTTCGACTGAAATGCAAATGTTACTATGTCAACGTTATTTGTTATCCGAATAGTCATCTAGTTTAATTTGCAGTGTATGCATATGGGTTACTACGTAGCAAGCTGTATTATACCGACAATCTCACTGACATGCGCATTCACAAATCTTAATACGCTATATACATTTGCATCTTGTCCAGCACGGTCAAGTATCCGAGTACATATTTGCTAATGCAGCGCTACACATTTTCAGCCTATGGGTACATATTCATGAATCTGAGTAGGCTACGTGTTAGCATCTTGTCCTGCACGTTCAAATATCTACGTACATATTTGGAAATGTTACGCTACACATTTGCGATAATAAAGTCTTGGTTTTATTTCCATATTCGTGTACTCGTATATTGTAACATCATTTTATCCAAACATTTATTGAAGCAAGTAACAAAGACAGTTTTTTTTTTTACATCGGCTTGTCTGGGCTGCATTTAGTTATGACGTTGTTCCCATGGCCCTGCCTGATGACGACTGTAAACAAACATGGCTGCATACATGACCGAACTTTATTTTTAGCATGAGCTTTTTTTATCAATAACAAGATGTTGTATTAAGACATAATTCTCAAAACAAATCTACAAATATCAGAATCGGAATGTCAGACCTTTTCATCAAATGTACTAGCATGATATAAGATGAGCAAATAAAATATTTTTTACCAGAGATGCTCTTTGCTTGGATTGATTTCTATTTAAGTGTTCCCGCTGTTAGAATATGGCGTTACGTGCACCCCTCACGTGCACCCAGCACCTCAGTCTGAACACCAGTAGAGTATCAGAGAACAGTATCAGCAAGCTAGAGTACAGACGCAGAAGAAATATGTTTACAAACAGCAGGCGAAGAGAACTCACTGATGAGGAAATTAGGGAAATTTTCTTTAATTCAGATGATGAGGGTGATTACAATACTGAATCAAGTGGGAGTGACAGTGATTCTGAGGAGAAACTACCCCCAAATTTAGTTTCCCTTGAGAGGAACCCTGAGCTCGGGGAGGGAGATGAGGAAGATGTGGAGGAAAATCCTGAGGAGGGTCCATCTGTAGTCCCCTGTAGTCGCCCTGAAGGTCCGGTACCAGTTGAGGAGGTGAGGTCCAGTGACTGGAGGGCTGCCGTCGACTTCACTCCTCCTGGGCCAGGAATTAAATTTGACAACTCAATTTCTGGTGTTCAAAATCCTCCGGAGACTCCCACTGCAGTAAACTGCTTCAAGATGTTTCTCTCTGTAGAGACAGTGGGAGAGATTGTGGAGGAGACCAACCGATACGCCAGTGAGCAGCAGGAAAACACAGCTATTGGCGTAATTGGAAAGCTTTTCAAATGGGTACCTACCTGTTCAAATGAAGTCTACACATTCCTCGCCATTGCCCTTCTGATGTGACTGGTCAGGACATCCACCCTGAGGGAGTACTGGAGTACTGACCCGGTTCTCCTCACTCCATTTTTTGCCTCCGTTTTCTCCCAAGACCGCTTTCTAAATCTCCTGCGGTGTTTACATTTTGTCAACCCTGCCCATGCAGACACCAGAGACCCCCTGTCATGTTCTGAGTCTGTTTTTGTTATTCTGTCATGTTTAGTATTGTCCGTTTCTGTAGCATACACTTTTCCATGTTTTCCGCAGCCTTGCATTCTGTGCTATATCTCTCGCTCCCTCTCACGGAGTTTTTACTTTCGTTTCTGTACACTTTGTTTGTATTACCCTGCACTACTAATTATTATATAGGACTTATTTATTACTAACCGGCTAAACACGGGTGTGGTTAACTAATCTACTAACGTCAGGGTTTAATAGAATTATTACTAACACAAACTAACAATTTAGTTCTCATCACGTTTCCACAGCTGTTTAGTGTTTCCTTACGTATCCAGTCATTGTCTTGTTAACTAATTTACTAACGACAGGGCTAGGATAGGATAACTACTAACGATTTACTAATTGCCTTGTTATGTGTCTCAGCTCAAGCTGTTTTCCATTTCCTGCTATTCTCAAGCTAAGTGTTTGCACCTGTCTACACATGCATTTATACCTGCTGTCTTTGTTCCTCATCGCGAGTTCGTCAAACATAGTATTGTTAAATGTTAGTCTGTTGCCAGTATTTTCCCCGAGATAGCGTCTGTTTCCGAGTCTGTTCCCGAGTCTGTTTCGTGTTTAAGTTCGGTTTTGTTTGTTTTGTTTATTCCGAGTTAGTGAGTTTTTGTGGTCTGTTCGTTTGTCATTGTTGTTCTTCTGATTGATTTCCTGGCTTCGACCTCTGTCCGTGTTCTCGCGACCCTTCTTTTGGATTTTGTTTTTGTACCTCTGCCGTGTCTTTCTGTTATCGACCCCTGCCTGTTTTTGACTTCCCATTGGACATTGTTTTGGTACCTTTGCCTGGAGATAAAACCTGGTTTGTCGCACTCCTGCCTGAGTTTGGGTTCCTGTACTACAGATCGTAACACCCCCTCAATAAAATCCGAAACGTCTTTAATGCCCTCACCTCAGCCTTCAAGCGGTCCTTCATCCCATACAAGGACCTGTGCGTGGACGAATCCCTGATGTTGTGGAAGGGTCGACTGGGATTTCGGCAATACATCCCGAGCAAGCGCCACAGGTTTGGGATAAAGTTTTTTGTCCTGTGTGACGTGGTGACCGGGTATGTGCAAGATATGGTAATTTACACTGGGGCCACAACTTCTATTAAATCCATTGAAGGACTGGGGGTCTCTGGGTCTGTGGTTATGACCTTCCTGGCTCCGCATCTGGGGAAAGGGCACGTCCTGTATGTGGATAATTGGTACAGCAGTCCTATGCTCTTCCAGCACTTACTCCACCAGGGGACTGGGGCGTGTGGGACAGTCCGGCTGAATAGGAGGGGGATGCCAACGTTCCCAAAAAAAATGAAGAGAGGGGAGGTCACCTTCAGGGAGAATGGCACTCAGCTGTCAGTAAAGTGGCAAGACAAGAGGGATGTGAACTTCCTCACAACTGTTCACCCCTCTGCCATGGCTCAATCGGGAAGGCTGGACCACTTCACCGGGGAGCCAAAGGTGAAACCTACATGTGTCCTTGACTATAATAAGAAGATGGGAGCAGTGGACAGGGTGGACATGATCACTAGCTTTGTGGACTGTGCCAGAAAAAGTACCAAGTGGTACAAGAAACTTTTTTTTCACCTGCTCGGAACAGAAGTCCCCAATGCCTACACTGTCCATCGAAAACTGTCTGGTAAGAAAATAACATTTAGTCTCAGTACCCACATAAACAATACAGGGATTTGAACGCAGGTAACAAGAAGGGGAATCTTGCATGATGCCCATACACTACTGGCACATTAGTTGAACCACCAATAGTTCTCTTCATAAAGTTATTTGACATGAAGTTCATAGTCTTTGTCCCAAATCTCATAACCCAAATCTCATAATCCAAGACGACAACCAGGATCATGTTGAAGCTAAACAGAACATTTCAGAAGAAAATACAGGCTGTGAAGTTGAGCGGGGTCACTGTATCAATCAGGGGTACGGTTGACGATTGTAGATCGAGTGTTTGTAATGAATTTCCAAGTAATTCATTCTTTGGTGTACCAGGAGATTATCAGAAGTCTGGTGTAGAGACGGAGAAGATGGCCAGGTTAACAGTGATGTGAATGTGGAGGAGTAGGAGTCTGCGAAAAATCCAACAAGAACGCCAGAGAACATGAAACAGTTGCTGTGGACGGAAATGCATTCCCAGACCGGGAATCGAACACAGGCCGCGGCAGTGAAAGCGCCGAATCTTAACCACTAGACCACCAGGGAAACTTGTACGACCTTCCTTCTAGCATAGGGTCTTTGTCCCGAATCTCATAATCCAAGACGACAACCAGAATTATGTTGATAATCTTACTTCAAGCAAAGGGTCTTTGTCCCGAATCTCATAATCCAAGACGACAACCAGGATTATGTTGAAGCTAAACAGAACATTTCAGACATCCTCTTGGTGGAAGAGCACAGAAAGGGCGTCTAACCATTTACCAAGTGTCTGGCAATTTCAATACAGCTGACGTGATTGTCCTTTTGAAGAAAAAAACAGAAAAACTGCAGAGGTTGTTATTCACTAAATAAAAAAGACTGATGCGCCAGCCGGGAATTGAACCCGGGTCACAAGAATGGGAATCTTGCATGACGCCCCTACACTACTGGCACATTAGTTGAACCGCAAATAGTTCTCTTCATAAAGTTACATGCTTGAATGTGCTTAGACGACAGTTTCTGAATGCACTCTCCCAGTTCAATTGAACTAGACGAAACTTTTAAGAGCAAAGCAAATCTCTGTTTGTCACATTTCAAAGACTGTAGATCACAGCAAACTGCAACAGCCTGATCTGAAACAGACGCACAACATCCAGAGTATCATCCGTTCTTAACACTTGTAGCAGAAGAAAATACAGGCTGTGGAGTTGAGCGGGGTCACTGTATCAATCAGGGGTACGGTTGACGATTGTCGATAGAGCGTTTGTAATGAATTTCCAAGTAATTAATTCTTCGGTGTATCAGGAGATTATCCGAAGTCTGGTGGAGAGACGGAGAAGATGGCCAGGTTAACAGTGATGTGAATGTGGAGGAGTAGGAGTCTGCGAAAAATCCAACAAGACTGCCAGAGCACATGAAACAGTTGCTGAGCACGAAAATGCATTCCCTGACCGGGAATCGAACCCGGGCCGCGGCGGTGAGAGCGCCGAATCCTAACCACTAGACCACCAGGGAAACTTGTCCCATCTTCCGTCTAGCATAGGGTCTTTGTCCCGAATCTCATAATCCAAGACGACAACCAGGATTATGTTGAAGCGAAAGAGAACATTTCAGACATCCTCTTGGTGGAAGAGCACAGAAAGGGCGTCTAACCATTTACCAAGTGTCTGGCAATTTCAATACAGCTGACGTGACTGTCCTTTTGAAGAAAAAAACAGAAAAACTGCAGAGGTTGTTATTCACTAAATAAAAAAGACTGATGCGCCAGCCGGGAATTGAACCCGGGTCACAAGAATGGGAATCTTGCATGATGCCCCTACACTACTGGCGCATTTGCTGAAGTGCCGATTGTTCTCGTCATAACGATACATGCTTGAATGTGCTTAGACGACAGTTTCTGAATGCACTCTCCCAGTTCAATTGAACTAGACGCAACTTTTAAGAGCAAAGCAAATCTCTGTTTGTCACATTTCAAAGACTGTAGATCACAGCAAACTGCAACAGCCTGATCTGAAACAGACGCACAACATCCAGAGTATCATCCGTTCTTAACACTTGTAGCAGAAGAAAATACAGGCTGTGGAGTTGAGCGGGGTCACTGTATCAATCAGGGGTACGGTTGACGATTGTCGATCGAGCGTTTGTAATGAATTTCCAAGTAATGAATTCTTCGGTGTATCAGGAGATTATCCGAAGTCTGGTGGAGAGACGGAGAAGATGGCCAGGTTAACAGTGATGTGAATGCGGAGGAGTAGGAGTCTGCGAAAAATCCAACAAGACTGCCAGAGCACATGAAACAGTTGCTGAGCACGAAAACGCATTCCCTGACCGGGAATCGAACCCGGGCCGCGGCGGTGAGAGCGCCGAATCCTAACCACTAGACCACCAGGGAAACTTGTCTGATCTTCCTTCTAGCATAGGGTCTTTGTTCCGAATCTCATAATCCAAGACGACAACCAGGATTATGTTGAAGCGAAAGAGAACATTTCAGACATCCTCTTGGTGGAAGAGCACAGAAAGGGCGTCTAACCATTTACCAAGTGTCTGGCAATTTCAATACAGCTGACGTGACTGTCCTTTTGAAGAAAAAAACAGAAAAACTGCAGAGGTTGTTATTCACTAAATAAAAAAGACTGATGCGCCAGCCGGGAATTGAACCCGGGTCACAAGAATGGGAATCTTGCATGATGCCCCTACACTACTGGCGCATTTGCTGAAAGGCCAATAGTTCTCTTCATAATGATACATGCTTGAATGTGCTTAGACGACAGTTTCTGAATGCACTCTCCCAGTTCAATTGAACTAGACGAAACTTTTAAGAGCAAAGCAAATCTCTGTTTGTCACATTTCAAAGACTGTAGATCACAGCAAACTGCAACAGCCTGATCTGAAACAGACGCACAACATCCAGAGTATCATCCGTTCTTAACACTTGTAGCAGAAGAAAATACAGGCTGTGGAGTTGAGCGGGGTCACTGTATCAATCAGGGTTACGGTTGACGATTGTCGATCGAGCGTTTGTAATGAATTTCCAAGTAATTAATTCTTCGGTGTATCAGGAGATCATCCGAAGTCTGGTGGAGAGACGGAGAAGATGGCCAGGTTAACAGTGATGTGAATGTGGAGGAGTAGGAGTCTGCGAAAAATCCAACAAGACCGCCAGAGCACATGAAACAGTTGCTGAGCACGAAAACGCATTCCCTGACCGGGAATCGAACCCGGGCCGCGGCGGTGAGAGCGCCGAATCCTAACCACTAGACCACCAGGGAAACTTGTCCCATCTTCCTTCTAGCATAGGGTCTTTGTCCCGAATCTCATAATCCAAGACGACAACCAGGATTATGTTGAAGCGAAAGAGAACATTTCAGACATCCTCTTGGTGGAAGAGCACAGAAAGGGCGTCTAACCATTTACCAAGTGTCTGGCAATTTCAATACAGCTGACGTGACTGTCCTTTTGAAGAAAAAAACAGAAAAACTGCAGAGGTTGTTATTCACTAAATAAAAAAGACTGATGCGCCAGCCGGGAATTGAACCCGGGTCACAAGAATGGGAATCTTGCATGATGCCCCTACACTACTGGCGCATTTGCTGAACTGCCAATAGTTCTCTTCATAATGATACATGCTTGAATGTGCTTAGACGACAGTTTCTGAATGCACTCTCCCAGTTCAATTGAACTAGACGCAACTTTTAAGAGCAAAGCAAATCTCTGTTTGTCACATTTCAAAGACTGTAGATCACAGCAAACTGCAACAGCCTGATCTGAAACAGACGCACAACATCCAGAGTATCATCCGTTCTTAACACTTGTAGCAGAAGAAAATACAGGCTGTGGAGTTGAGCGGGGTCACTGTATCAATCAGGGGTACGGTTGACGATTGTCGATCGAGCGTTTGTAATGAATTTCCAAGTAATGAATTCTTCGGTGTATCAGGAGATTATCCGAAGTCTGGTGGAGAGACGGAGAAGATGGCCAGGTTAACAGTGATGTGAATGTGGAGGAGTAGGAGTCTGCGAAAAATCCAACAAGACTGCCAGAGCACATGAAACAGTTGCTGAGCACGAAAACGCATTCCCTGACCGGGAATCCAACCCGGGCCGCGGCGGTGAGAGCGCCGAATCCTAACCACTAGACCACCAGGGAAACTTGTCCCATCTTCCTTCTAGCATAGGGTCTTTGTCCCGAATCTCATAATCCAAGACGACAACCAGGATTATGTTGAAGCGAAAGAGAACATTTCAGACATCCTCTTGGTGGAAGAGCACAGAAAGGGCGTCTAACCATTTACCAAGTGTCTGGCAATTTCAATACAGCTGACGTGACTGTCCTTTTGAAGAAAAAAACAGAAAAACTGCAGAGGTTGTTATTCACTAAATAAAAAAGACTGATGCGCCAGCCGGGAATTGAACCCGGGTCACAAGAATGGGAATCTTGCATGATGCCCCTACACTACTGGCGCATTTGCTGAACTGCCAATAGTTCTCTTCATAATGATACATGCTTGAATGTGCTTAGACGACAGTTTCTGAATGCACTCTCCCAGTTCAATTGAACTAGACGAAACTTTTAAGAGCAAAGCAAATCTCTGTTTGTCACATTTCAAAGACTGTAGATCACAGCAAACTGCAACAGCCTGATCTGAAACAGACGCACAACATCCAGAGTATCATCCGTTCTTAACACTTGTAGCAGAAGAAAATACAGGCTGTGGAGTTGAGCGGGGTCACTGTATCAATCAGGGGTACGGTTGACGATTGTCGATAGAGCGTTTGTAATGAATATCCAAGTAATTAATTCTTCGGTGTATCAGGAGATTATCCGAAGTCTGGTGGAGAGACGGAGAAGATGGCCAGGTTAACAGTGATGTGAATGTGGAGGAGTAGGAGTCTGCGAAAAATCCAACAAGACTGCCAGAGCACATGAAACAGTTGCTGAGCACGAAAATGCATTCCCTGACCGGGAATCGAACCCGGGCCGCGGCGGTGAGAGCGCCGAATCCTAACCACTAGACCACCAGGGAAACTTGTCTGATCTGCCTTCTAGCATAGGGTCTTTGTCCCGAATCTCATAATCCAAGACGACAACCAGGATTATGTTGAAGCGAAAGAGAACATTTCAGACATCCTCTTGGTGGAAGAGCACAGAAAGGGCGTCTAACCATTTACCAAGTGTCTGGCGATTTCAATACAGCTGACGTGACTGTCCTTTTGAAGAAAAAAACAGAAAAACTGCAGAGGTTGTTATTCACTAAATAAAAAAGACTGATGCGCCAGCCGGGAATTGAACCCGGGTCACAAGAATGGGAATCTTGCATGATGCCCCTACACTACTGGCGCATTTGCTGAACTGCCAATAGTTCTCTTCATAATGATACATGCTTGAATGTGCTTAGACGACAGTTTCTGAATGCACTCTCCCAGTTCAATTGAACTAGACGAAACTTTTAAGAGCAAAGCAAATCTCTGTTTGTCACATTTCAAAGACTGTAGATCACAGCAAACTGCAACAGCCTGATCTGAAACAGACGCACAACATCCAGAGTATCATCCGTTCTTAACACTTGTAGCAGAAGAAAATACAGGCTGTGGAGTTGAGCGGGGGTATCTGTCATGGGGGGGGGGGGTTTTTTGACGATTCGTCGAGCGTTTGTAAAAAAATTCCAAGTAAATAATTTTTTTGTGTATCAGGAGATTATCCGAAGGTGTGGAGAGAGAGAGGAAGAGATGCCAGGTTAACAGTGTGTGTGTGAAGGGGGAGAGGAGTCTCTGAAAAAAATCAACAAAGACTGCCAGAGCTCATGAAACAGTTGCTGAGCACGAAAACGCATTCCCTGACCGGGAATCGAACCCAGGCCGCGGCGGCGAGAGCGCCGAATCCTAACCACTAGACCACCAGGGAAACTTGTCTGATCTGCCTTCTAGCATAGGGTCTTTGTCCCGAATCTCATAATCCAAGACGACAACCAGGATTATGTTGAAGCGAAAGAGAACATTTCAGACATCCTCTTGGTGGAAGAGCACAGAAAGGGCGTCTAACCATTTACCAAGTGTCTGGCGATTTCAATACAGCTGACGTGACTGTCCTTTTGAAGAAAAAAACAGAAAAACTGCAGAGGTTGTTAATTACTAAATAAAAAAGACTGATGCGCCAGCCGGGAATTGAACCCGGGTCACAAGAATGGGAATCTTGCATGATGCCCCTACACTACTGGCGCATTTGCTGAACTGCCAATAGTTCTCTTCATAATGATACATGCTTGAATGTGCTTAGACGACAGTTTCTGAATGCACTCTCCCAGTTCAATTGAACTAGACGAAACTTTTAAGAGCAAAGCAAATCTCTGTTTGTCACATTTCAAAGACTGTAGATCACAGCAAACTGCAACAGCCTGATCTGAAACAGACGCACAACATCCAGAGTATCATCCGTTCTTAACACTTGTAGCAGAAGAAAATACAGGCTGTGGAGTTGAGCGGGGTCACTGTATCAATCAGGGGTACGGTTGACGATTGTCGATAGAGCGTTTGTAATGAATATCCAAGTAATTAATTCTTCGGTGTATCAGGAGATTATCCGAAGTCTGGTGGAGAGACGGAGAAGATGGCCAGGTTAACAGTGATGTGAATGTGGAGGAGTAGGAGTCTGCGAAAAATCCAACAAGACTGCCAGAGCACATGAAACAGTTGCTGAGCACGAAAATGCATTCCCTGACCGGGAATCGAACCCGGGCCGCGGCGGTGAGAGCGCCGAATCCTAACCACTAGACCACCAGGGAAACTTGTCTGATCTGCCTTCTAGCATAGGGTCTTTGTCCCGAATCTCATAATCCAAGACGACAACCAGGATTATGTTGAAGCGAAAGAGAACATTTCAGACATCCTCTTGGTGGAAGAGCACAGAAAGGGCGTCTAACCATTTACCAAGTGTCTGGCGATTTCAATACAGCTGACGTGACTGTCCTTTTGAAGAAAAAAACAGAAAAACTGCAGAGGTTGTTATTCACTAAATAAAAAAGACTGATGCGCCAGCCGGGAATTGAACCCGGGTCACAAGAATGGGAATCTTGCATGATGCCCCTACACTACTGGCGCATTTGCTGAACTGCCAATAGTTCTCTTCATAATGATACATGCTTGAATGTGCTTAGACGACAGTTTCTGAATGCACTCTCCCAGTTCAATTGAACTAGACGAAACTTTTAAGAGCAAAGCAAATCTCTGTTTGTCACATTTCAAAGACTGTAGATCACAGCAAACTGCAACAGCCTGATCTGAAACAGACGCACAACATCCAGAGTATCATCCGTTCTTAACACTTGTAGCAGAAGAAAATACAGGCTGTGGAGTTGAGCGGGGTCACTGTATCAATCATGGTACGGTTGACGATTGTCGATAGAGCGTTTGTAATGAATATCCAAGTAATTAATTCTTCGGTGTATCAGGAGATTATCCGAAGTCTGGTGGAGAGACGGAGAAGATGGCCAGGTTAACAGTGATGTGAATGTGGAGGAGTAGGAGTCTGCGAAAAATCCAACAAGACCGCCAGAGCACATGAAACAGTTGCTGAGCACGAAAACGCATTCCCTGACCGGGAATCGAACCCGGGCCGCGGCGGTGAGAGCGCCGAATCCTAACCACTAGACCACCAGGGAAACTTGTCCCATCTTCCTTCTAGCATAGGGTCTTTGTCCCGAATCTCATAATCCAAGACGACAACCAGGATTATGTTGAAGCGAAAGAGAACATTTCAGACATCCTCTTGGTGGAAGAGCACAGAAAGGGCGTCTAACCAATTACCAAGTGTCTGGCGATTTCAATACAGCTGACGTGACTGTCCTTTTGAAGAAAAAAACAGAAAAACTGCAGAGGTTGTTATTCACTAAATAAAAAAGACTGATGCGCCAGCCGGGAATTGAACCCGGGTCACAAGAATGGGAATCTTGCATGATGCCCCTACACTACTGGCGCATTTGCTGAACTGCCAATAGTTCTCTTCATAATGATACATGCTTGAATGTGCTTAGACGACAGTTTCTGAATGCACTCTCCCAGTTCAATTGAACTAGACGCAACTTTTAAGAGCAAAGCAAATCTCTGTTTGTCACATTTCAAAGACTGTAGATCACAGCAAACTGCAACAGCCTGATCTGAAACAGACGCACAACATCCAGAGTATCATCCGTTCTTAACACTTGTAGCAGAAGAAAATACAGGCTGTGGAGTTGAGCGGGGTCACTGTATCAATCAGGGGTACGGTTGACGATTGTCGATCGAGCGTTTGTAATGAATTTCCAAGTAATGAATTCTTCGGTGTATCAGGAGATTATCCGAAGTCTGGTGGAGAGACGGAGAAGATGGCCAGGTTAACAGTGATGTGAATGTGGAGGAGTAGGAGTCTGCGAAAAATCCAACAAGACTGCCAGAGCACATGAAACAGTTGCTGAGCACGAAAATGCATTCCCTGACCGGGAATCGAACCCGGGCCGCGGCGGTGAGAGCGCCGAATCCTAACCACTAGACCACCAGGGAAACTTGTCCCATCTTCCGTCTAGCATAGGGTCTTTGTCCCGAATCTCATAATCCAAGACGACAACCAGGATTATGTTGAAGCGAAAGAGAACATTTCAGACATCCTCTTGGTGGAAGAGCACAGAAAGGGCGTCTAACCATTTACCAAGTGTCTGGCGATTTCAATACAGCTGACGTGACTGTCCTTTTGAAGAAAAAAACAGAAAAACTGCAGAGGTTGTTATTCACTAAATAAAAAAGACTGATGCGCCAGCCGGGAATTGAACCCGGGTCACAAGAATGGGAATCTTGCATGATGCCCCTACACTACTGGCGCATTTGCTGAACTGCCAATAGTTCTCTTCATAATGATACATGCTTGAATGTGCTTAGACGACAGTTTCTGAATGCACTCTCCCAGTTCAATTGAACTAGACGAAACTTTTAAGAGCAAAGCAAATCTCTGTTTGTCACATTTCAAAGACTGTAGATCACAGCAAACTGCAACAGCCTGATCTGAAACAGACGCACAACATCCAGAGTATCATCCGTTCTTAACACTTGTAGCAGAAGAAAATACAGGCTGTGGAGTTGAGCGGGGTCACTGTATCAATCAGGGGTACGGTTGACGATTGTCGATAGAGCGTTTGTAATGAATATCCAAGTAATTAATTCTTCGGTGTATCAGGAGATTATCCGAAGTCTGGTGGAGAGACGGAGAAGATGGCCAGGTTAACAGTGATGTGAATGTGGAGGAGTAGGAGTCTGCGAAAAATCCAACAAGACTGCCAGAGCACATGAAACAGTTGCTGAGCACGAAAATGCATTCCCTGACCGGGAATCGAACCCGGGCCGCGGCGGTGAGAGCGCCGAATCCTAACCACTAGACCACCAGGGAAACTTGTCTGATCTGCCTTCTAGCATAGGGTCTTTGTCCCGAATCTCATAATCCAAGACGACAACCAGGATTATGTTGAAGCGAAAGAGAACATTTCAGACATCCTCTTGGTGGAAGAGCACAGAAAGGGCGTCTAACCATTTACCAAGTGTCTGGCGATTTCAATACAGCTGACGTGACTGTCCTTTTGAAGAAAAAAACAGAAAAACTGCAGAGGTTGTTATTCACTAAATAAAAAAGACTGATGCGCCAGCCGGGAATTGAACCCGGGTCACAAGAATGGGAATCTTGCATGATGCCCCTACACTACTGGCGCATTTGCTGAACTGCCAATAGTTCTCTTCATAATGATACATGCTTGAATGTGCTTAGACGACAGTTTCTGAATGCACTCTCCCAGTTCAATTGAACTAGACGAAACTTTTAAGAGCAAAGCAAATCTCTGTTTGTCACATTTCAAAGACTGTAGATCACAGCAAACTGCAACAGCCTGATCTGAAACAGACGCACAACATCCAGAGTATCATCCGTTCTTAACACTTGTAGCAGAAGAAAATACAGGCTGTGGAGTTGAGCGGGGTCACTGTATCAATCAGGGTTACGGTTGACGATTGTCGATCGAGCGTTTGTAATGAATTTCCAAGTAATTAATTCTTCGGTGTATCAGGAGATTATCCGAAGTCTGGTGGAGAGACGGAGAAGATGGCCAGGTTAACAGTGATGTGGAGGAGTAGGAGTCTGCGAAAAATCCAACAAGACCGCCAGAGCACATGAAACAGTTGCTGAGCACGAAAATTCATTCCCTGACCGGGAATCGAACCCGGGCCGCGGCGGTGAGAGCGCCGAATCCTAACCACTAGACTACCAGGGAAACTTGTCTGATCTTCCTTCTAGCATAGGGTCTTTGTCCCGAATCTCATAATCCAAGACGACAACCAGGATTATGTTGAAGCGAAAGAGAACATTTCAGACATCCTCTTGGTGGAAGAGCACAGAAAGGGCGTCTAACCAATTTCCAAGTGTCTGGCAATTTCAATACAGCTGACGTGACTGTCCTTTTGAAGAAAAAAACAGAAAAACTGCAGAGGTTGTTATTCACTAAATAAAAAAGACTGATGCGCCAGCCGGGAATTGAACCCGGGTCACAAGAATGGGAATCTTGCATGATGCCCCTACACTACTGGCGCATTTGCTGAACTGCCAATAGTTCTCTTCATAATGATACATGCTTGAATGTGCTTAGACGACAGTTTCTGAATGCACTCTCCCAGTTCAATTGAACTAGACGAAACTTTTAAGAGCAAAGCAAATCTCTGTTTGTCACATTTCAAAGACTGTAGATCACAGCAAACTGCAACAGCCTGATCTGAAACAGACGCACAACATCCAGAGTATCATCCGTTCTTAACACTTGTAGCAGAAGAAAATACAGGCTGTGGAGTTGAGCGGGGTCACTGTATCAATCAGGGTACGGTTGACGATTGTCGATAGAGCGTTTGTAATGAATATCCAAGTAATTAATTCTTCGGTGTATCAGGAGATTATCCGAAGTCTGGTGGAGAGACGGAGAAGATGGCCAGGTTAACAGTGATGTGAATGTGGAGGAGTAGGAGTCTGCGAAAAATCCAACAAGACTGCCAGAGCACATGAAACAGTTGCTGAGCACGAAAACGCATTCCCTGACCGGGAATCGAACCCGGGCCGCGGCGGTGAGAGCGCCGAATCCTAACCACTAGACCACCAGGGAAACTTGTCCCATCTTCCTTCTAGCATAGGGTCTTTGTCCCGAATCTCATAATCCAAGACGACAACCAGGATTATGTTGAAGCGAAAGAGAACATTTCAGACATCCTCTTGGTGGAAGAGCACAGAAAGGGCGTCTAACCAATTTCCAAGTGTCTGGCAATTTCAATACAGCTGACGTGACTGTCCTTTTGAAGAAAAAAACAGAAAAACTGCAGAGGTTGTTATTCACTAAATAAAAAAGACTGATGCGCCAGCCGGGAATTGAACCCGGGTCACAAGAATGGGAATCTTGCATGATGCCCCTACACTACTGGCGCATTTGCTGAACTGCCAATAGTTCTCTTCATAATGATACATGCTTGAATGTGCTTAGACGACAGTTTCTGAATGCACTCTCCCAGTTCAATTGAACTAGACGAAACTTTTAAGAGCAAAGCAAATCTCTGTTTGTCACATTTCAAAGACTGTAGATCACAGCAAACTGCAACAGCCTGATCTGAAACAGACGCACAACATCCAGAGTATCATCTGTTCTTAACACTTGTAGCAGAAGAAAATACAGGCAGTGGAGTTGAGCGGGGTCACTGTATCAATCAGGGGTACGGTTGACGATTGTCGATAGAGCGTTTGTAATGAATATCCAAGTAATTAATTCTTCGGTGTATCAGGAGATTATCCGAAGTCTGGTGGAGAGACGGAGAAGATGGCCAGGTTAACAGTGATGTGAATGTGGAGGAGTAGGAGTCTGCGAAAAATCCAACAAGACTGCCAGAGCACATGAAACAGTTGCTGAGCACGAAAATGCATTCCCTGACCGGGAATCGAACCCGGGCCGCGGCGGTGAGAGCGCCGAATCCTAACCACTAGACCACCAGGGAAACTTGTCTGATCTGCCCTCTAGCATAGGGTCTTTGTCCCGAATCTCATAATCCAAGACGACAACCAGGATTATGTTGAAGCGAAAGAGAACATTTCAGACATCCTCTTGGTGGAAGAGCACAGAAAGGGCGTCTAACCATTTACCAAGTGTCTGGCGATTTCAATACAGCTGACGTGACTGTCCTTTTGAAGAAAAAAACAGAAAAACTGCAGAGGTTGTTATTTACTAAATAAAAAAGACTGATGCGCCAGCCGGGAATTGAACCCGGGTCACAAGAATGGGAATCTTGCATGATGCCCCTACACTACTGGCGCATTTGCTGAAAGGCCAATAGTTCTCTTCATAATGATACATGCTTGAATGTGCTTAGACGACAGTTTCTGAATGCACTCTCCCAGTTCAATTGAACTAGACGAAACTTTTAAGAGCAAAGCAAATCTCTGTTTGTCACATTTCAAAGACTGTAGATCACAGCAAACTGCAACAGCCTGATCTGAAACAGACGCACAACATCCAGAGTATCATCCGTTCTTAACACTTGTAGCAGAAGAAAATACAGGCTGTGGAGTTGAGCGGGGTCACTGTATCAATCAGGGTTACGGTTGACGATTGTCGATCGAGCGTTTGTAATGAATTTCCAAGTAATTAATTCTTCGGTGTATCAGGAGATTATCCGAAGTCTGGTGGAGAGACGGAGAAGATGGCCAGGTTAACAGTGATGTGAATGTGGAGGAGTAGGAGTCTGCGAAAAATCCAACAAGACCGCCAGAGCACATGAAACAGTTGCTGAGCACGAAAATGCATTCCCTGACCGGGAATCGAACCCGGGCCGCGGCGGTGAGAGCGCCGAATCCTAACCACTAGACCACCAGGGAAACTTGTCCCATCTTCGTTCTAGCATAGGGTCTTTGTCCCGAATCTCATAATCCAAGACGACAACCAGGATTATGTTGAAGCGAAAGAGAACATTTCAGACATCCTCTTGGTGGAAGAGCACAGAAAGGGCGTCTAACCATTTACCAAGTGTCTGGCGATTTCAATACAGCTGACGTGACTGTCCTTTTGAAGAAAAAAACAGAAAAACTGCAGAGGTTGTTATTCACTAAATAAAAAAGACTGATGCGCCAGCCGGGAATTGAACCCGGGTCACAAGAATGGGAATCTTGCATGATGCCCCTACACTACTGGCGCATTTGCTGAACTGCCAATAGTTCTCTTCATAATGATACATGCTTGAATGTGCTTAGACGACAGTTTCTGAATGCACTCTCCCAGTTCAATTGAACTAGACGAAACTTTTAAGAGCAAAGCAAATCTCTGTTTGTCACATTTCAAAGACTGTAGATCACAGCAAACTGCAACAGCCTGATCTGAAACAGACGCACAACATCCAGAGTATCATCCGTTCTTAACACTTGTAGCAGAAGAAAATACAGGCAGTGGAGTTGAGCGGGGTCACTGTATCAATCAGGGGTACGGTTGACGATTGTCGATAGAGCGTTTGTAATGAATATCCAAGTAATTAATTCTTCGGTGTATCAGGAGATCATCCGAAGTCTGGTGGAGAGACGGAGAAGATGGCCAGGTTAACAGTGATGTGAATGTGGAGGAGTAGGAGTCTGCGAAAAATCCAACAAGACCGCCAGAGCACATGAAACAGTTGCTGAGCACGAAAATTAATTCCCTGACCGGGAATCGAACCCGGGCCGCGGCGGTGAGAGCGCCGAATCCTAACCACTAGACTACCAGGGAAACTTGTCTGATCTTCCTTCTAGCATAGGGTCTTTGTCCCGAATCTCATAATCCAAGACGACAACCAGGATTATGTTGAAGCGAAAGAGAACATTTCAGACATCCTCTTGGTGGAAGAGCACAGAAAGGGCGTCTAACCATTTACCAAGTGTCTGGCGATTTCAATACAGCTGACGTGACTGTCCTTTTGAAGAAAAAAAACAGAAAAACTGCAGAGGTTGTTATTCACTAAATAAAAAAGACTGATGCGCCAGCCGGGAATTGAACCCGGGTCACAAGAATGGGAATCTTGCATGATGCCCCTACACTACTGGCGCATTTGCTGAACTGCCAATAGTTCTCTTCATAATGATACATGCTTGAATGTGCTTAGACGACAGTTTCTGAATGCACTCTCCCAGTTCAATTGAACTAGACGAAACTTTTAAGAGCAAAGCAAATCTCTGTTTGTCACATTTCAAAGACTGTAGATCACAGCAAACTGCAACAGCCTGATCTGAAACAGACGCACAACATCCAGAGTATCATCCGTTCTTAACACTTGTAGCAGAAGAAAATACAGGCTGTGGAGTTGAGCGGGGTCACTGTATCAATCAGGGGTACGGTTGACGATTGTCGATAGAGCGTTTGTAATGAATATCCAAGTAATTAATTCTTCGGTGTATCAGGAGATTATCCGAAGTCTGGTGGAGAGACGGAGAAGATGGCCAGGTTAACAGTGATGTGAATGTGGAGGAGTAGGAGTCTGCGAAAAATCCAACAAGACTGCCAGAGCACATGAAACAGTTGCTGAGCACGAAAATGCATTCCCTGACCGGGAATCGAACCCGGGCCGCGGCGGTGAGAGCGCCGAATCCTAACCACTAGACCACCAGGGAAACTTGTCTGATCTGCCTTCTAGCATAGGGTCTTTGTCCCGAATCTCATAATCCAAGACGACAACCAGGATTATGTTGAAGCGAAAGAGAACATTTCAGACATCCTCTTGGTGGAAGAGCACAGAAAGGGCGTCTAACCATTTACCAAGTGTCTGGCGATTTCAATACAGCTGACGTGACTGTCCTTTTGAAGAAAAAAACAGAAAAACTGCAGAGGTTGTTATTCACTAAATAAAAAAGACTGATGCGCCAGCCGGGAATTGAACCCGGGTCACAAGAATGGGAATCTTGCATGATGCCCCTACACTACTGGCGCATTTGCTGAACTGCCAATAGTTCTCTTCATAATGATACATGCTTGAATGTGCTTAGACGACAGTTTCTGAATGCACTCTCCCAGTTCAATTGAACTAGACGAAACTTTTAAGAGCAAAGCAAATCTCTGTTTGTCACATTTCAAAGACTGTAGATCACAGCAAACTGCAACAGCCTGATCTGAAACAGACGCACAACATCCAGAGTATCATCCGTTCTTAACACTTGTAGCAGAAGAAAATACAGGCTGTGGAGTTGAGCAGTTGCTGAGCACGAAAACGCATTCCCTGACCGGGAATCGAAGCCGGGCCGCGGCGGTGAGAGCGCCGAATCCTAACCACTAGACCACCAGGGAAACTTGTCAGATCTGCCTTCTAGCATAGGGTCTTTGTCCCGAATCTCATAATCCAAGACGACAACCAGGATTATGTTGAAGCGAAAGAGAACATTTCAGACATCCTCTTGGTGGAAGAGCACAGAAAGGGCGTCTAACCATTTACCAAGTGTCTGGCGATTTCAATACAGCTGACGTGACTGTCCTTTTGAAGAAAAAAACAGAAAAACTGCAGAGGTTGTTATTTACTAAATAAAAAAGACTGATGCGCCAGCCGGGAATTGAACCCGGGTCACAAGAATGGGAATCTTGCATGATGCCCCTACACTACTGGCGCATTTGCTGAAAGGCCAATAGTTCTCTTCATAATGATACATGCTTGAATGTGCTTAGACGACAGTTTCTGAATGCACTCTCCCAGTTCAATTGAACTAGACGAAACTTTTAAGAGCAAAGCAAATCTCTGTTTGTCACATTTCAAAGACTGTAGATCACAGCAAACTGCAACAGCCTGATCTGAAACAGACGCACAACATCCAGAGTATCATCTGTTCTTAACACTTGTAGCAGAAGAAAATACAGGCAGTGGAGTTGAGCGGGGTCACTGTATCAATCAGGGGTACGGTTGACGATTGTCGATAGAGCGTTTGTAATGAATATCCAAGTAATTAATTCTTCGGTGTATCAGGAGATTATCCGAAGTCTGGTGGAGAGACGGAGAAGATGGCCAGGTTAACAGTGATGTGAATGTGGAGGAGTAGGAGTCTGCGAAAAATCCAACAAGACTGCCAGAGCACATGAAACAGTTGCTGAGCACGAAAACGCATTCCCTGACCGGGAATCGAACCCGGGCCGCGGCGGTGAGAGCGCCGAATCCTAACCACTAGACCACCAGGGAAACTTGTCTGATCTGCCTTCTAGCATAGGGTCTTTGTCCCGAATCTCATAATCCAAGACGACAACCAGGATTATGTTGAAGCGAAAGAGAACATTTCAGACATCCTCTTGGTGGAAGAGCACAGAAAGGGCGTCTAACCATTTACCAAGTGTCTGGCGATTTCAATACAGCTGACGTGACTGTCCTTTTGAAGAAAAAAACAGAAAAACTGCAGAGGTTGTTATTCACTAAATAAAAAAGACTGATGCGCCAGCCGGGAATTGAACCCGGGTCACAAGAATGGGAATCTTGCATGATGCCCCTACACTACTGGCGCATTTGCTGAACTGCCAATAGTTCTCTTCATAATGATACATGCTTGAATGTGCTTAGACGACAGTTTCTGAATGCACTCTCCCAGTTCAATTGAACTAGACGAAACTTTTAAGAGCAAAGCAAATCTCTGTTTGTCACATTTCAAAGACTGTAGATCACAGCAAACTGCAACAGCCTGATCTGAAACAGACGCACAACATCCAGAGTATCATCTGTTCTTAACACTTGTAGCAGAAGAAAATACAGGCAGTGGAGTTGAGCGGGGTCACTGTATCAATCAGGGGTACGGTTGACGATTGTCGATAGAGCGTTTGTAATGAATATCCAAGTAATTAATTCTTCGGTGTATCAGGAGATTATCCGAAGTCTGGTGGAGAGACGGAGAAGATGGCCAGGTTAACAGTGATGTGGAGGAGTAGGAGTCTGCGAAAAATCCAACAAGACCGCCAGAGCACATGAAACAGTTGCTGAGCACGAAAATTCATTCCCTGACCGGGAATCGAACCCGGGCCGCGGCGGTGAGAGCGCCGAATCCTAACCACTAGACTACCAGGGAAACTTGTCTGATCTTCCTTCTAGCATAGGGTCTTTGTCCCGAATCTCATAATCCAAGACGACAACCAGGATTATGTTGAAGCGAAAGAGAACATTTCAGACATCCTCTTGGTGGAAGAGCACAGAAAGGGCGTCTAACCAATTTCCAAGTGTCTGGCAATTTCAATACAGCTGACGTGACTGTCCTTTTGAAGAAAAAAACAGAAAAACTGCAGAGGTTGTTATTCACTAAATAAAAAAGACTGATGCGCCAGCCGGGAATTGAACCCGGGTCACAAGAATGGGAATCTTGCATGATGCCCCTACACTACTGGCGCATTTGCTGAACTGCCAATAGTTCTCTTCATAATGATACATGCTTGAATGTGCTTAGACGACAGTTTCTGAATGCACTCTCCCAGTTCAATTGAACTAGACGAAACTTTTAAGAGCAAAGCAAATCTCTGTTTGTCACATTTCAAAGACTGTAGATCACAGCAAACTGCAACAGCCTGATCTGAAACAGACGCACAACATCCAGAGTATCATCTGTTCTTAACACTTGTAGCAGAAGAAAATACAGGCAGTGGAGTTGAGCGGGGTCACTGTATCAATCAGGGGTACGGTTGACGATTGTCGATAGAGCGTTTGTAATGAATATCCAAGTAATTAATTCTTCGGTGTATCAGGAGATTATCCGAAGTCTGGTGGAGAGACGGAGAAGATGGCCAGGTTAACAGTGATGTGAATGTGGAGGAGTAGGAGTCTGCGAAAAATCCAACAAGACTGCCAGAGCACATGAAACAGTTGCTGAGCACGAAAATGCATTCCCTGACCGGGAATCGAACCCGGGCCGCGGCGGTGAGAGCGCCGAATCCTAACCACTAGACCACCAGGGAAACCTGTCTGATCTGCCCTCTAGCATAGGGTCTTTGTCCCGAATCTCATAATCCAAGACGACAACCAGGATTATGTTGAAGCGAAAGAGAACATTTCAGACATCCTCTTGGTGGAAGAGCACAGAAAGGGCGTCTAACCATTTACCAAGTGTCTGGCGATTTCAATACAGCTGACGTGACTGTCCTTTTGAAGAAAAAAACAGAAAAACTGCAGAGGTTGTTATTTACTAAATAAAAAAGACTGATGCGCCAGCCGGGAATTGAACCCGGGTCACAAGAATGGGAATCTTGCATGATGCCCCTACACTACTGGCGCATTTGCAGAAATTCCAATAGTTCTCTTCATAATGATACATGCTTGAATGTGCTTAGACGACAGTTTCTGAATGCACTCTCCCAGTTCAATTGAACTAGACGAAACTTTTAAGAGCAAAGCAAATCTCTGTTTGTCACATTTCAAAGACTGTAGATCACAGCAAACTGCAACAGCCTGATCTGAAACAGACGCACAACATCCAGAGTATCATCCGTTCTTAACACTTGTAGCAGAAGAAAATACAGGCTGTGGAGTTGAGCGGGGTCACTGTATCAATCAGGGTTACGGTTGACGATTGTCGATCGAGCGTTTGTAATGAATTTCCAAGTAATTAATTCTTCGGTGTATCAGGAGATTATCCGAAGTCTGGTGGAGAGACGGAGAAGATGGCCAGGTTAACAGTGATGTGAATGTGGAGGAGTAGGAGTCTGCGAAAAATCCAACAAGACTGCCAGAGCACATGAAACAGTTGCTGAGCACGAAAATGCATTCCCTGACCGGGAATCGAACCCGGGCCGCGGCGGTGAGAGCGCCGAATCCTAACCACTAGACCACCAGGGAAACTTGTCTGATCTGCCTTCTAGCATAGGGTCTTTGTCCCGAATCTCATAATCCAAGACGACAACCAGGATTATGTTGAAGCGAAAGAGAACATTTCAGACATCCTCTTGGTGGAAGAGCACAGAAAGGGCGTCTAACCATTTACCAAGTGTCTGGCGATTTCAATACAGCTGACGTGACTGTCCTTTTGAAGAAAAAAACAGAAAAACTGCAGAGGTTGTTATTCACTAAATAAAAAAGACTGATGCGCCAGCCGGGAATTGAACCCGGGTCACAAGAATGGGAATCTTGCATGATGCCCCTACACTACTGGCGCATTTGCTGAACTGCCAATAGTTCTCTTCATAATGATACATGCTTGAATGTGCTTAGACGACAGTTTCTGAATGCACTCTCCCAGTTCAATTGAACTAGACGAAACTTTTAAGAGCAAAGCAAATCTCTGTTTGTCACATTTCAAAGACTGTAGATCACAGCAAACTGCAACAGCCTGATCTGAAACAGACGCACAACATCCAGAGTATCATCCGTTCTTAACACTTGTAGCAGAAGAAAATACAGGCTGTGGAGTTGAGCGGGGTCACTGTATCAATCAGGGTTACGGTTGACGATTGTCGATCGAGCGTTTGTAATGAATTTCCAAGTAATTAATTCTTCGGTGTATCAGGAGATCATCCGAAGTCTGGTGGAGAGACGGAGAAGATGGCCAGGTTAACAGTGATGTGAATGTGGAGGAGTAGGAGTCTGCGAAAAATCCAACAAGACCGCCAGAGCACATGAAACAGTTGCTGAGCACGAAAATTCATTCCCTGACCGGGAATCGAACCCGGGCCGCGGCGGTGAGAGCGCCGAATCCTAACCACTAGACTACCAGGGAAACTTGTCTGATCTTCCTTCTAGCATAGGGTCTTTGTCCCGAATCTCATAATCCAAGACGACAACCAGGATTATGTTGAAGCGAAAGAGAACATTTCAGACATCCTCTTGGTGGAAGAGCACAGAAAGGGCGTCTAACCAATTTCCAAGTGTCTGGCAATTTCAATACAGCTGACGTGACTGTCCTTTTGAAGAAAAAAACAGAAAAACTGCAGAGGTTGTTATTCACTAAATAAAAAAGACTGATGCGCCAGCCGGGAATTGAACCCGGGTCACAAGAATGGGAATCTTGCATGATGCCCCTACACTACTGGCGCATTTGCTGAACTGCCAATAGTTCTCTTCATAATGATACATGCTTGAATGTGCTTAGACGACAGTTTCTGAATGCACTCTCCCAGTTCAATTGAACTAGACGAAACTTTTAAGAGCAAAGCAAATCTCTGTTTGTCACATTTCAAAGACTGTAGATCACAGCAAACTGCAACAGCCTGATCTGAAACAGACGCACAACATCCAGAGTATCATCCGTTCTTAACACTTGTAGCAGAAGAAAATACAGGCTGTGGAGTTGAGCGGGGTCACTGTATCAATCAGGGTTACGGTTGACGATTGTCGATCGAGCGTTTGTAATGAATTTCCAAGTAATTAATTCTTCAGTGTATCAGGAGATTATCCGAAGTCTGGTGGAGAGACGGAGAAGATGGCCAGGTTAACAGTGATGTGAATGTGGAGGAGTAGGAGTCTGCGAAAAATCCAACAAGACTGCCAGAGCACATGAAACAGTTGCTGAGCACGAAAACGCATTCCCTGACCGGGAATCGAACCCGGGCCGCGGCGGTGAGAGCGCCGAATCCTAACCACTAGACCACCAGGGAAACTTGTCTGATCTGCCTTCTAGCATAGGGTCTTTGTCCCGAATCTCATAATCCAAGACGACAACCAGGATTATGTTGAAGCGAAAGAGAACATTTCAGACATCCTCTTGGTGGAAGAGCACAGAAAGGGCGTCTAACCATTTACCAAGTGTCTGGCGATTTCAATACAGCTGACGTGACTGTCCTTTTGAAGAAAAAAACAGAAAAACTGCAGAGGTTGTTATTCACTAAATAAAAAAGACTGATGCGCCAGCCGGGAATTGAACCCGGGTCACAAGAATGGGAATCTTGCATGATGCCCCTACACTACTGGCGCATTTGCTGAACTGCCAATAGTTCTCTTCATAATGATACATGCTTGAATGTGCTTAGACGACAGTTTCTGAATGCACTCTCCCAGTTCAATTGAACTAGACGAAACTTTTAAGAGCAAAGCAAATCTCTGTTTGTCACATTTCAAAGACTGTAGATCACAGCAAACTGCAACAGCCTGATCTGAAACAGACGCACAACATCCAGAGTATCATCCGTTCTTAACACTTGTAGCAGAAGAAAATACAGGCTGTGGAGTTGAGCGGGGTCACTGTATCAATCAGGGGTACGGTTGACGATTGTCGATAGAGCGTTTGTAATGAATATCCAAGTAATTAATTCTTCGGTGTATCAGGAGATTATCCGAAGTCTGGTGGAGAGACGGAGAAGATGGCCAGGTTAACAGTGATGTGAATGTGGAGGAGTAGGAGTCTGCGAAAAATCCAACAAGACTGCCAGAGCACATGAAACAGTTGCTGAGCACGAAAACGCATTCCCTGACCGGGAATCGAACCCGGGCCGCGGCGGTGAGAGCGCCAAATCCTAACCACTAGACCACCAGGGAAACTTGTCTGATCTGCCTTCTAGCATAGGGTCTTTGTCCCGAATCTCATAATCCAAGACGACAACCAGGATTATGTTGAAGCGAAAGAGAACATTTCAGACATCCTCTTGGTGGAAGAGCACAGAAAGGGCGTCTAACCATTTACCAAGTGTCTGGCGATTTCAATACAGCTGACGTGACTGTCCTTTTGAAGAAAAAAACAGAAAAACTGCAGAGGTTGTTATTCACTAAATAAAAAAGACTGATGCGCCAGCCGGGAATTGAACCCGGGTCACAAGAATGGGAATCTTGCATGATGCCCCTACACTACTGGCGCATTTGCTGAACTGCCAATAGTTCTCTTCATAATGATACATGCTTGAATGTGCTTAGACGACAGTTTCTGAATGCACTCTCCCAGTTCAATTGAACTAGACGAAACTTTTAAGAGCAAAGCAAATCTCTGTTTGTCACATTTCAAAGACTGTAGATCACAGCAAACTGCAACAGCCTGATCTGAAACAGACGCACAACATCCAGAGTATCATCCGTTCTTAACACTTGTAGCAGAAGAAAATACAGGCTGTGGAGTTGAGCGGGGGTCCCTGTATCAATCAGGGGTACGGTTGACGATTGTCGATAGAGCGTTTGTAATGAATATCCAAGTAATTAATTCTTCGGTGTATCAGGAGATTATCCGAAGTCTGGTGGAGAGACGGAGAAGATGGCCAGGTTAACAGTGATGTGAATGTGGAGGAGTAGGAGTCTGCGAAAAATCCAACAAGACTGCCAGAGCACATGAAACAGTTGCTGAGCACGAAAATGCATTCCCTGACCGGGAATCGAACCCGGGCCGCGGCGGTGAGAGCGCCGAATCCTAACCACTAGACCACCAGGGAAACTTGTCTGATCTGCCTTCTAGCATAGGGTCTTTGTCCCGAATCTCATAATCCAAGACGACAACCAGGATTATGTTGAAGCGAAAGAGAACATTTCAGACATCCTCTTGGTGGAAGAGCACAGAAAGGGCGTCTAACCATTTACCAAGTGTCTGGCGATTTCAATACAGCTGACGTGACTGTCCTTTTGAAGAAAAAAACAGAAAAACTGCAGAGGTTGTTATTCACTAAATAAAAAAGACTGATGCGCCAGCCGGGAATTGAACCCGGGTCACAAGAATGGGAATCTTGCATGATGCCCCTACACTACTGGCGCATTTGCTGAACTGCCAATAGTTCTCTTCATAATGATACATGCTTGAATGTGCTTAGACGACAGTTTCTGAATGCACTCTCCCAGTTCAATTGAACTAGACGAAACTTTTAAGAGCAAAGCAAATCTCTGTTTGTCACATTTCAAAGACTGTAGATCACAGCAAACTGCAACAGCCTGATCTGAAACAGACGCACAACATCCAGAGTATCATCCGTTCTTAACACTTGTAGCAGAAGAAAATACAGGCTGTGGAGTTGAGCGGGGTCACTGTATCAATCAGGGGTACGGTTGACGATTGTCGATAGAGCGTTTGTAATGAATATCCAAGTAATTAATTCTTCGGTGTATCAGGAGATTATCCGAAGTCTGGTGGAGAGACGGAGAAGATGGCCAGGTTAACAGTGATGTGAATGTGGAGGAGTAGGAGTCTGCGAAAAATCCAACAAGACTGCCAGAGCACATGAAACAGTTGCTGAGCACGAAAACGCATTCCCTGACCGGGAATCGAACCCGGGCCGCGGCGGTGAGAGCGCCGAATCCTAACCACTAGACCACCAGGGAAACTTGTCTGATCTGCCTTCTAGCATAGGGTCTTTGTCCCGAATCTCATAATCCAAGACGACAACCAGGATTATGTTGAAGCGAAAGAGAACATTTCAGACATCCTCTTGGTGGAAGAGCACAGAAAGGGCGTCTAACCATTTACCAAGTGTCTGGCGATTTCAATACAGCTGACGTGACTGTCCTTTTGAAGAAAAAAACAGAAAAACTGCAGAGGTTGTTATTCACTAAATAAAAAAGACTGATGCGCCAGCCGGGAATTGAACCCGGGTCACAAGAATGGGAATCTTGCATGATGCCCCTACACTACTGGCGCATTTGCTGAACTGCCAATAGTTCTCTTCATAATGATACATGCTTGAATGTGCTTAGACGACAGTTTCTGAATGCACTCTCCCAGTTCAATTGAACTAGACGAAACTTTTAAGAGCAAAGCAAATCTCTGTTTGTCACATTTCAAAGACTGTAGATCACAGCAAACTGCAACAGCCTGATCTGAAACAGACGCACAACATCCAGAGTATCATCCGTTCTTAACACTTGTAGCAGAAGAAAATACAGGCTGTGGAGTTGAGCAGTTGCTGAGCACGAAAACGCATTCCCTGACCGGGAATCGAAGCCAGGCCGCGGCGGTGAGAGCGCCGAATCCTAACCACTAGACCACCAGGGAAACTTGTCAGATCTGCCTTCTAGCATAGGGTCTTTGTCCCAAATCTCATAATCCAAGACGACAACCAGGATTATGTTGAAGCGAAAGAGAACATTTCAGACATCCTCTTGGTGGAAGAGCACAGAAAGGGCGTCTAACCATTTACCAAGTGTCTGGCGATTTCAATACAGCTGACGTGACTGTCCTTTTGAAGAAAAAAACAGAAAAACTGCAGAGGTTGTTATTCACTAAATAAAAAAGACTGATGCGCCAGCCGGGAATTGAACCCGGGTCACAAGAATGGGAATCTTGCATGATGCCCCTACACTACTGGCGCATTTGCTGAACGGCCAATAGTTCTCTTCATAATGATACATGCTTGAATGTGCTTAGACGACAGTTTCTGAATGCACTCTCCCAGTTCAATTGAACTAGACGAAACTTTTAAGAGCAAAGCAAATCTCTGTTTGTCACATTTCAAAGACTGTAGATCACAGCAAACTGCAACAGCCTGATCTGAAACAGACGCACAACATCCAGAGTATCATCCGTTCTTAACACTTGTAGCAGAAGAAAATACAGGCTGTGGAGTTGAGCGGGGTCACTGTATCAATCAGGGGTACGGTTGACGATTGTCGATAGAGCGTTTGTAATGAATTTCCAAGTAATTAATTCTTCGGTGTATCAGGAGATTATCCGAAGTCTGGTGGAGAGACGGAGAAGATGGCCAGGTTAACAGTGATGTGAATGTGGAGGAGTAGGAGTCTGCGAAAAATCCAACAAGACTGCCAGAGCACATGAAACAGTTGCTGAGCACGAAAACGCATTCCCTGACCGGGAATCGAACCCGGGCCGCGGCGGTGAGAGCGCCGAATCCTAACCACTAGACCACCAGGGAAACTTGTCTGATCCGCCTTCTAGCATAGGGTCTTTGTCCCGAATCTCATAATCCAAGACGACAACCAGGATTATGTTGAAGCGAAAGAGAACATTTCAGACATCCTCTTGGTGGAAGAGCACAGAAAGGGCGTCTAACCATTTACCAAGTGTCTGGCGATTTCAATACAGCTGACGTGACTGTCCTTTTGAAGAAAAAAACAGAAAAACTGCAGAGGTTGTTATTTACTAAATAAAAAAGACTGATGCGCCAGCCGGGAATTGAACCCGGGTCACAAGAATGGGAATCTTGCATGATGCCCCTACACTACTGGCGCATTTGCAGAAATTCCAATAGTTCTCTTCATAATGATACATGCTTGAATGTGCTTAGACGACAGTTTCTGAATGCACTCTCCCAGTTCAATTGAACTAGACGAAACTTTTAAGAGCAAAGCAAATCTCTGTTTGTCACATTTCAAAGACTGTAGATCACAGCAAACTGCAACAGCCTGATCTGAAACAGACGCACAACATCCAGAGTATCATCCGTTCTTAACACTTGTAGCAGAAGAAAATACAGGCTGTGGAGTTGAGCGGGGTCACTGTATCAATCAGGGGTACGGTTGACGATTGTCGATAGAGCGTTTGTAATGAATATCCAAGTAATTAATTCTTCGGTGTATCAGGAGATTATCCGAAGTCTGGTGGAGAGACAGAGAAGATGGCCAGGTTAACAGTGATGTGAATGTGGAGGAGTAGGAGTCTGCGAAAAATCCAACAAGACTGCCAGAGCACATGAAACAGTTGCTGAGCACGAAAACTCCTTCCCTGACCGGGAATCGAACCCGGGCCGCGGCGGTGAGAGCGCCGAATCCTAACCACTAGACCACCAGGGAAACTTGTCTGATCTGCCTTCTAGCATAGGGTCTTTGTCCCGAATCTCATAATCCAAGACGACAACCAGGATTATGTTGAAGCGAAAGAGAACATTTCAGACATCCTCTTGGTGGAAGAGCACAGAAAGGGCGTCTAACCATTTACCAAGTGTCTGGCGATTTCAATACAGCTGACGTGACTGTCCTTTTGAAGAAAAAAACAGAAAAACTGCAGAGGTTGTTATTCACTAAATAAAAAAGACTGATGCGCCAGCCGGGAATAGAACCCGGGTCACAAGAATGGGAATCTTGCATGATGCCCCTACACTACTGGCGCATTTGCTGAACTGCCAATAGTTCTCTTCATAATGATACATGCTTGAATGTGCTTAGACGACAGTTTCTGAATGCACTCTCCCAGTTCAATTGAACTAGACGAAACTTTTAAGAGCAAAGCAAATCTCTGTTTGTCACATTTCAAAGACTGTAGATCACAGCAAACTGCAACAGCCTGATCTGAAACAGACGCACAACATCCAGAGTATCATCCGTTCTTAACACTTGTAGCAGAAGAAAATACAGGCTGTGGAGTTGAGCAGTTGCTGAGCACGAAAACGCATTCCCTGACCGGGAATCGAACCCGGGCCGCGGCGGTGAGAGCGCCGAATCCTAACCACTAGACCACCAGGGAAACTTGTCTGATCTGTCTTCTAGCATAGGGTCTTTGTCCCGAATCTCATAATCCAAGACGACAACCAGGATTATGTTGAAGCGAAAGAGAACATTTCAGACATCCTCTTGGTGGAAGAGCACAGAAAGGGCGTCTAACCATTTACCAAGTGTCTGGCGATTTCAATACAGCTGACGTGACTGTCCTTTTGAAGAAAAAAACAGAAAAACTGCAGAGGTTGTTATTCACTAAATAAAAAAGACTGATGCGCCAGCCGGGAATTGAACCCGGGTCACAAGAATGGGAATCTTGCATGATGCCCCTACACTACTGGCGCATTTGCTGAACTGCCAATAGTTCTCTTCATAATGATACATGCTTGAATGTGCTTAGACGACAGTTTCTGAATGCACTCTCCCAGTTCAATTGAACTAGACGAAACTTTTAAGAGCAAAGCAAATCTCTGTTTGTCACATTTCAAAGACTGTAGATCACAGCAAACTGCAACAGCCTGATCTGAAACAGACGCACAACATCCAGAGTATCATCCGTTCTTAACACTTGTAGCAGAAGAAAATACAGGCTGTGGAGTTGAGCGGGGTCATGTATCAAATCAGGGTACGGTTTGACGATTGTCGATCGTTTGTTTGTAAAAAATTAATTATAATATTTTTTTGTATCATCAGGAGATTATTCCGAAAGTGTGGAGAGAGAGGAGAAGATGGGCAGGGTAACAGTGATGTGAATGGGGGGAGAGGTAGTCTGCGAAAAAAATCCAACAGACTGCCAGAGCTCATGAAACAGTTGCTGAGCACGAAAACGCATTCCCTGACCGGGAATCGAACCCGGGCCGCGGCGGTGAGAGCGCCGAATCCTAACCACTAGACCACCAGGGAAACTTGTCTGATCTGCCTTCTAGCATAGGGTCTTTGTCCCGAATCTCATAATCCAAGACGACAACCAGGATTATGTTGAAGTGAAAGAGAACATTTCAGACATCCTCTTGGTGGAAGAGCACAGAAAGGGCGTCTAACCATTTACCAAGTGTCTGGCGATTTCAATACAGCTGACGTGACTGTCCTTTTGAAGAAAAAAACAGAAAAACTGCAGAGGTTGTTATTCACTAAATAAAAAAGACTGATGAGCCAGCCGGGAATTGAACCCGGGTCACAAGAAAGGGAATCTTGCATGATGCCGCGACACAACTGGCGCATTTGTTGAACTGCCAATAGTTCTCTTCATAATGATACATGCTTGAATGTGCTTAGACGACAGTTTCTGAATGCACTCTCCCAGTTCAATTGAACTAGACGAAACTTTTAAGAGCAAAGCAAATCTCTGTATGTCACATTTCAAAGACTGTAGATCACAGCAAACTGCAACAGCCTGATCTGAAACAGACGCACAACATCCAGAGTATCATCCGTTCTTAACACTTGTAGCAGAAGAAAATACAGGCTGTGGAGTTGAGCAGTTGCTGAGCACGAAAACGCATTCCCTGACCGGGAATCGAACCCGGGCCGCGGCGGTGAGAGCGCCGAATCCTAACCACTAGACCACCAGGGAAACTTGTCTGATCTGTCTTCTAGCATAGGGTCTTTGTCCCGAATCTCATAATCCAAGACGACAACCAGGATTATGTTGAAGCGAAAGAGAACATTTCAGACATCCTCTTGGTGGAAGAGCACAGAAAGGGCGTCTAACCATTTACCAAGTGTCTGGCGATTTCAATACAGCTGACGTGACTGTCCTTTTGAAGAAAAAAACAGAAAAACTGCAGAGGTTGTTATTCACTAAATAAAAAAGACTGATGCGCCAGCCGGGAATTGAACCCGGGTCACAAGAATGGGAATCTTGCATGATGCCCCTACACTACTGGCGCATTTGCTGAACTGCCAATAGTTCTCTTCATAATGATACATGCTTGAATGTGCTTAGACGACAGTTTCTGAATGCACTCTCCCAGTTCAATTGAACTAGACGAAACTTTTAAGAGCAAAGCAAATCTCTGTATGTCACATTTCAAAGACTGTAGATCACAGCAAACTGCAACAGCCTGATCTGAAACAGACGCACAACATCCAGAGTATCATCCGTTCTTAACACTTGTAGCAGAAGAAAATACAGGCTGTGGAGTTGAGCGGGGTCACTGTATCAATCAGGGGTACGGTTGACGATTGTCGATAGAGCGTTTGTAATGAATTTCCAAGTAATTAATTCTTCGGTGTATCAGGAGATTATCCGAAGTCTGGTGGAGAGACGGAGAAGATGGCCAGGTTAACAGTGATGTGAATGTGGAGGAGTAGGAGTCTGCGAAAAATCCAACAAGACTGCCAGAGCACATGAAACAGTTGCTGAGCACGAAAACGCATTCCCTGACCGGGAATCGAACCCGGGCCGCGGCGGTGAGAGCGCCGAATCCTAACCACTAGACCACCAGGGAAACTTGTCTGATCTGCCTTCTAGCATAGGGTCTTTGTCCCGAATCTCATAATCCAAGACGACAACCAGGATTATGTTGAAGCGAAAGAGAACATTTCAGACATCCTCATGGTGGAAGAGCACAGAAAGGGCGTCTAACCATTTACCAAGTGTCTGGCGATTTCAATACAGCTGACGTGACTGTCCTTTTGAAGAAAAAAACAGAAAAACTGCAGAGGTTGTTATTCACTCAATAAAAAAGACTGATGCGCCAGCCGGGAATTGAACCCGGGTCATAAGAATGGGAATCTTGCATGATGCCCCTACACTACTGGCGAATTTGCTGAACTGCCAATAGTTCTCTTCATAATGATACATGCTTGAATGTGCTTAGACGACAGTTTCTGAATGCACTCTCCCAGTTCAATTGAACTAGACGAAACTTTTAAGAGCAAAGCAAATCTCTGTTTGTCACATTTCAAAGACTGTAGATCACAGCAAACTGCAACAGCCTGATCTGAAACAGACGCACAACATCCAGAGTATTATCCATTCTTAACACTTGTAGCAGAAGAAAATACAGGCTGTGGAGTTGAGCGGGGTCACTGTATCAATCAGGGGTACGGTTGACGATTGTCGATAGAGCGTTTGTAATGAATTTCCAAGTAATTAATTCTTCGGTGTATCAGGAGATTATCCGAAGTCTGGTGGAGAGACGGAGAAGATGGCCAGGTTAACAGTGATGTGAATGTGGAGGAGTAGGAGTCTGCGAAAAATCCAACAAGACTGCCAGAGCACATGAAACAGTTGCTGAGCACGAAAACGCATTCCCTGACCGGGAATCGAACCCGGGCCGCGGCGGTGAGAGCGCCGAATCCTAACCACTAGACCACCAGGGAAACTTGTCTGATCTGCCTTCTAGCATAGGGTCTTTGTCCCGAATCTCATAATCCAAGACGACAACCAGGATTATGTTGAAGCGAAAGAGAACATTTCAGACATCCTCTTGGTGGAAGAGCACAGAAAGGGCGTCTAACCATTTACCAAGTGTCTGGCGATTTCAATACAGCTGACGTGACTGTCCTTTTGAAGAAAAAAACAGAAAAACTGCAGAGGTTGTTATTCACTAAATAAAAAAGACTGATGCGCCAGCCGGGAATTGAACCCGGGTCATAAGAATGGGAATCTTGCATGATGCCCCTACACTACTGGCGAATTTGCTGAACTGCCAATAGTTCTCTTCATAATGATACATGCTTGAATGTGCTTAGACGACAGTTTCTGAATGCACTCTCCCAGTTCAATTGAACTAGACTAAACTTTTAAGAGCAAAGCAAATCTCTGTTTGTCACATTTCAAAGACTGTAGATCACAGCAAACTGCAACAGCCTGATCTGAAACAGACGCACAACATCCAGAGTATCATCCGTTCTTAACACTTGTAGCAGAAGAAAATACAGGCTGTGGAGTTGAGCGGGGTCACTGTATCAATCAGGGGTACGGTTGACGATTGTAGATCGAGTGTTTGTAATGAATTTCCAAGTAATTCATTATTCGGTGTACCAGGAGATTATCAGAAGTCTGGTGTAGAGACGGAGAAGATGGCCAGGTTAACAGTGATGTGAATGTGGAGGAGTAGGAGTCTGCTACAAATCCAACAAGACCGCCAGAGAACATAAAACAGTTGCTGAGCACGAAAGTGCATTCACGGACCGGGAATCGAACCCGGGCCGCGGCGGTGAGAGCGCCGAATCTTAACCACTAGACCACCAGGGAAACTTGTCTGATCAGCCTTCTAGCATAGGGTCTTTGTCCCAAATCTCATAATCCAAGATGATAACCAGGATTATGTTGAAGCTAAACAGAACATTTCAGACATCCTCTTGGTGGAAGAGCACAGAAAGGGCGTCTAACCATTTACCAAGTGTCTGGCAATTACAATACAGCTGACGTGATTGCCCTTTGGAAGAAAAAAACAGAAAAACTGCAGAGGTTGTTATTCACTAAATAAAAAAGACTGATGCGCCAGCCGGGAATTGAACCCAGGTCACAAGAATGGGAATCTTGCATGATGCCCCTACATTACTGGCACATTAGCTGAACTGACAACAGTTCTCTTCATAATGATACATGCTTGAATGTGCTTAGATGACAGTTTCTGAATGCACTCTCCCAGTTCAATTGAACTAGACGAAACTTTTAAGAGCAAAGCAAATCTCTGTTTGTCACATTTCAAAGACTGTAGATCACAGCAAACTGCAACAGCCTGAGCTGAAACAGACGCACAACATTCAGAGTATCATCCGTTCTTAACACTTGTAGCAGAAGAAAATACAGGCTGTGGAGTTGAGCGGGGTCACTGTATCAATCAGGGGTACGGTTGACGATTGTAGATCGAGTGTTTGTAATGAATTTCCAAGTAATTCATTATTCGGTGTACCAGGAGATTATCAGAAGTCTGGTGTAGAGACGGAGAAGATGGCCAGGTTAACAGTGATGTGAATGTGGAGGAGTAGGAGTCTGCGAAAAATCCAACAAGACTGCCAGAGCACATGAAACAGTTGCTGAGCACGTAAATGCATTCCCTGACCGGGAATCGAACCCGGGCCGCGGCGGTGAGAGCGCCAAATCCTAATCACTAGAAAACCAGGGAAGCGTGTCCTGTCTTCCTTCTAGCATAGGGTCTTTGTCCCGAATCTCATCATCCAAGATGACAACCAGGATTATGTTGATAACATTTCCATCCTCTAGCATAGGGTCGTCTAAATCTCATAATCAAAGACGACAACCAGAATTATGATAATCTTCCTTCTAGCAAAGGGTCTTTGTCACGAATCTCATAATCCAAGACGACAACCAGGATTATGTTGAAGCGAAAGAGAACATTTCAGACATCCTCTTGGTGGAAGAGCACAGAAAGGGCGTCTAACCATTTACCAAGTGTCTGGCAATTTCAATACAGCTGACGTGATTGTCCTTTTGAAGAAAAAAACAGAAAAACTGCAGAGGTTGTTATTCACTAAATAAAAAAGACTGATGTACCAGCCGAGAATTCAACCCGGGTCACAAGAATGGGAATCTTGCATGATGCCCCTACACTACTGGTACATTAGTTGAACCACCAATAGTTCTCTTCATAAAGTTACATGCTTGAAATCCGTACCAGAAAACAGCTGACGACTGTTATATCACTTGTGACAAAACACATACTTTGGATGCATATTTCAGAAATAGTTATTTTTTTCTTTTTTCCTTTTTTAATCTCATGTGAACGGACAGAATCAGAGCTACAAAATCAGGTAGGATTTTGTGAGATTGAGTAAGTATTTTTGCAACAAGCACTGGTTGAATAATTGTTTTCGAAAAAGACTAGACTTTTTTTTTTTTTTTAAAAGACTGTGCTTAGACTAGTTTCTGAATGCACTCTCCCAGTTCAATTGAACTAGACTAAACTTTTAAGAGCAAAGCAAATCTGTTTGTCACTTTTCAAAGACTGTAGATCACAGCAAACTGCAACAGCCTGATCTGAAACAGACGCACAACATCCAGAGTATCATCCGTTCTTAACACTTGTAGCAGAAGAAAATACAGGCTGTGGAGTTGAGCGGGGTCACTGTATCAATCAGGGGTACGGTTGACGATTGTAGATCGAGTGTTTGTAATGAATTTCCAAGTAATTCATTATTCGGTGTACCAGGAGATTATCAGAAGTCTGGTGGAGAGACGGAGAAGATGGCCAGGTTAACAGTGATGTGAATGTGGAGGAGTAGGAGTCTGCGAAAAATCCAACAAGACTGCCAGAGCACATGAAACAGTTGCTGAGCACGAAAACGCATTCCCTGACCGGGAATCGAACCCGGGCCGCGGCGGTGAGAGCGCCGAATCCTAACCACTAGACCACCAGGGAAACTTGTCTGATCTGCCTTCTAGCATAGGGTCTTTGTCCCGAATCTCATAATCCAAGACGACAACCAGGATTATGTTGAAGCGAAAGAGAACATTTCAGACATCCTCTTGGTGGAAGAGCACAGAAAGGGCGTCTAACCATTTACCAAGTGTCTGGCGATTTCAATACAGCTGACGTGACTGTCCTTTTGAAGAAAAAAACAGAAAAACTGCAGAGGTTGTTATTCACTCAATAAAAAAGACTGATGCGCCAGCCGGGAATTGAACCCGGGTCATAAGAATGGGAATCTTGCATGATGCCCCTACACTACTGGCGCATTTGCTGAACTGCCAATAGTTCTCTTCATAATGATACATGCTTGAATGTGCTTAGACGACAGTTTCTGAATGCACTCTCCCAGTTCAATTGAACTAGACTAAACTTTTAAGAGCAAAGCAAATCTCTGTTTGTCACATTTCAAAGACTGTAGATCACAGCAAACTGCAACAGCCTGATCTGAAACAGACGCACAACATCCAGAGTATCATCCGTTCTTAACACTTGTAGCAGAAGAAAATACAGGCTGTGGAGTTGAGCGGGGTCACTGTATCAATCAGGGGTACGGTTGACGATTGTAGATCGAGTGTTTGTAATGAATTTCCAAGTAATTCATTATTCGGTGTACCAGGAGATTATCAGAAGTCTGGTGTAGAGACGGAGAAGATGGCCAGGTTAACAGTGATGTGAATGTGGAGGAGTAGGAGTCTGCGAAAAATCCAACAAGACTGCCAGAGCACATGAAACAGTTGCTGAGCACGTAAATGCATTCCCTGACCGGGAATCGAACCCGGGCCGCGGCGGTGAGAGCGCCAAATCCTAATCACTAGAAAACCAGGGAAGCGTGTCCTGTCTTCCTTCTAGCATAGGGTCTTTGTCCCGAATCTCATCATCCAAGATGACAACCAGGATTATGTTGATAATCTTCCTTCTAGCATAGGGTCTTTGTCCTAAATCTCATAATCAAAGACGACAACCAGAATTATGTTGATAATCTTCCTTCTAGCAAAGGGTCTTTGTCACGAATCTCATAATCCAAGACGACAACCAGGATTATGTTGAAGCGAAAGAGAACATTTCAGACATCCTCTTGGTGGAAGAGCACAGAAAGGGCGTCTAACCATTTACCAAGTGTCTGGCAATTTCAATACAGCTGACGTGATTGTCCTTTTGAAGAAAAAAACAGAAAAACTGCAGAGGTTGTTATTCACTAAATAAAAAAGACTGATGTACCAGCCGAGAATTCAACCCGGGTCACAAGAATGGGAATCTTGCATGATGGCCCTACACTACTGGCGCATTTGCTGAACTGCCAATAGTTCTCTTCATAAAGTTACATGCTTGAAATCCGTACCAGAAAACAGCTGACGACTGTTATATCACTTGTGACAAAACACATACTTTGGATGCATATTTCAGAAATAGTTATTTTTTTCTTTTTTCCTTTTTTAATCTCATGTGAAAGGACAGAATCAGAGCTACAAAATCAGGTAGGATTTTGTGAGATTGAGTAAGTATTTTTGCAACAAGCACTGGTTGAATAATTGTTTTCGAAAAAGACTAGACTTTTTTTTTCTCAAAAAAGACTGTGCTTAGACTCGTTTCTGAATGCACTCTCCCAGTTCAATTGAACTAGACTAAACTTTTAAGAGCAAAGCAAATCTGTTTGTCACTTTTCAAAGACTGTAGATCACAGCAAACTGCAACAGCCTGAGCTGAAACAGACGCACAACATTCAGAGTATCATCCATTCTTAACACTTGTAGCAGAAGAAAATACAGGCTGTGGAGTTGAGCGATTCCGCCATGCCGCATTCGTTTAATCGGCCCGAGTCCTGCAGCTTCTGTCAGAATGAATGACGCCCCAGAATCGGCCCGAGTACGCTCCGCCGGAATCGGCAGCCGTAATCCAGCCGACACTGCCAGCACACAGCCACAATCGACCCAGATGCCGACCGGAACAACCGGCATCTGGCCAGACATGGGCCAACACTGGCGCAGATGTGGTCTGTTTTCATTTAGCCTGTTCCCACCCCCTCACCCAGTTCTATACATTATACAGGTGCAGCTCAAAAAATGTGAATTTCGTGAAAAAGTTCAATATTTTTTGTCACTCATTTCAGAAAGTGAAACTCATATATTATAGATTCATTACACATAGAGTGAAATATTTCAAGCCTTTATTTCTTGTAATTTTGATGATTATGGCTTACAGCTAATGAAACCCAAAATTCAGTGTCTCAGAAAATTTGAATATTTTGCTTTTACATATTTTTAAAGTATCATATTTAATATTTGGTCGCATATCCTTTGCATGCTGTTACTTCCTGAAGTCTGTGACCAATCAACATCAAAAGACTCTCAATATCTTATTTCCAGGTACTGTTACAAGCGATACTATAAGCTCTCTGCATTTGAACTGATCTCTATGGGAATTGGGGGGTGAGACTAGATTCAGCTGTAAATTACACTGGTACAGTATGGAACACATGGCTGGCTAAATGGCTGTAAGTCATCAAGAGTCTGAGCTATCGAACGAGCCCCAAACCATCACTCTGTTGCCAGATATGGAGTAGATGTGGATGGATCACTGCAAGGGTTATTTCTCCTGACTCATTTTCCTATAGAACTCTATGGGGAAAAAAGTCAGGAGAAACAACCCTTAAAGGGATCCATCCACATCTACTCCATATCTGGCCGCAGAGTGATGGTTTGGGGCTCGTTTGATACCTTAGACCCTTGATGACGTACAGCCATTTAGCCAGTCATGTGTTCCATACTGTACCAGCGTAATTTACAGCTGAATCTAGTCTTACCCCCCAATTCTCATAGAGATCAGTTCAAATGCAGAGAGGTTATAGTATCGCTTGTAACAGTACCTGAAAATAAGATATCGAGAGTCTTTTGATGTTGATTGGTCACAGACTTCAGGAAGTAACAGCATGCAAAGGATATGCGACCAAATATTAAATATAATACTTTAAAAATATGTTAAAGCAAAATATTCTAATTTTCTGAGACACTGAATTTTGGGTTTCATTAGCTGTAAGCCATAATCATCAAAATTACAAGAAATAAAGGCTTGAAATATTTCACTCTATGTGTAATGAATCCATATAATATATGAGTTTCACTTTCTGAAATGAGTGACAAAAAATATTGAACTTTTTCACGATATTCTAATTTTTTGAGCTGCACCTGTATAGTTTTATATGTTATATGATGCTTTGTGATGAGGTTTACAGGTTGTACCATTTTCTATTTCAAATTGATACGAAGTAGACATTTTCAAACTAATCAGAATTTTATCACTTCACATCATATACCAAAGAACAGAATAAATTACAAAAATAATTTCCTTCCTCTCCAAAAAACACAACGTTGTGACAACCTATTGCTTTGGTTACCACAATGTTGTGCAGACTGCAGAGGAACGTGGAAATGCCCCATAAAGTGGCGACGTTTCTGAAATCTCACCGTCTTGACAATCGGCGACGTTCTGACAACCTAGTCTGGAGTTGGTTGCTTGAAAATAGCCGCAACGTTGTCACTATGTTTTCTGACAACTTTAATAAGTCTGTAGCTTATTCTGGGGACATTTAAAATGAATGGCATGAAAATCAGTAGCAGCCAACGCTATATCGGAACTTAGCCTAAATGTAAATATTGGTATTTCTGCCCACCCTTGTGGAGTATGGTTTAAAAATACTCGTAGCATAGCTCCCTAACATATCTAGCTAGGTCTTGGCTGACTCTTTAGTTGCCTACCTACTTTAGATAAATGCAGAAGTAAGTAAGTATTTAAAAGTAAGACGAACAAATATTTTGGAGTACACTATTAACATGTCCAGTGGTAGGCGTAAAAATTGCACTGATGTCGAAAATATATTCTTTGTGGCCAAAATTCTACAATATTTTATCATGTAGGCCAGGGGTGGGCAACTCCAGGCCTCGCGGGCCGGTGTGTATGCAGGTTTTTGCTGCCACAAGTAAACAATTATTTAATTAGCCCAATCGTTTACATGATCTGATATTTTAATCTACATTCTACGATATGAACAGCAGCTAATGAATGTTATTGTGCCGGTTTGCGTGTATTGTAGCGTTTTATCGTTATTTAATTTACGAGTGAATCGGTGATGGTGTATACAACTAATTAGCTGATTGAGCCAGGTTAACTGGTGGTAGTAAATACCTGCATACACACCGGCCCGCGAGGCCTGGAGCTGCCAACCCCTGATGTAGGCTATATATTCATTGTTTGTGGAATTGGCATGCTTTAGGCTACTGAAAAAACAGAGGCTGCAAAGAACCAAGACAACGTAATTTTAAACAATACGGTAACCCTGTTTTAAGGGCTGAGTCTGTGGTCATTGCGATTATTTCTGTAGGAAAACCTGAAAAGTGGAAAACTCTCTGTGCTGTATAGGTATGGTGCATGCAAAGGCCAAGGGGTGACATTACCCTGAAACATGTCGCCTAGGTTAATGTTTTCACAATTTAAATTTTAAAGCTCACATTTCTGCCATTTCTTGTGATTTTTAATGCTAACTGCAATGGTATCTACATTATTATGCAAGTGCCAGTGCGAATGCGAGTGGCACAAACTGACAATTGTGAGTGTCAATGCTCATGCGGATGAGATTTTAATGTTATTTACCAATTAAAACGCAGTGTAAGGCAGTCACAGACTACATCATTTTGGCACTGTTGGCTGCCCATAGTATAGAGTTCAGAATACTATTAGTATGGAGAGGAATTCATGCCACATCACTTTTCAATGGTGACAAGTTGAAGATGTGTCAAAATGAAAAGCAAAACCTTCATTACTTTGTTTTCACGTCGATTCATCCCTATACTGAAAAACAATCAGTGGGGATTTTCTTTAAGGGATTCTAAAAACTTCAAATAACCACAAACATATCACAGAGGGATGTATCAACTATACACCCACCAAATATCTTTTCAAAAAATGTCAATAGGTATATTGATATACATCTCAAAGTCAGCTAATAAACTCAGTCTTGAAAGGACTCAGGATTGTAGGGGTGTGGTCTACATTACATTAGTCATTTAGCAGACGGCTTTATCCAAAGCGACATACAGTAAGTGCATATAGAAACGTCATCGAAGTAAGTACAGAACAGATAAGACAAAGCACATCCTTCCCATAAAGTAGCAGCTATCTCTAGTAATGAACATTGAATGCAGTTCACAGTAAACTTGGTAAATCAGCTCTACTACAATTCTATTCTAAATACTATTATAAACTTCTAAATCTAAATCCACGCCCTCAATCCGAGTGCCATCGACGTCATCCAGCCCTACATGTTTGAACCACAAAACTGTTCTTATGCAGTTATGTGGTTTGAACCCGGCGAGGAATTAATGCAATCAATTCAAAGTAAAATGCAGCTGCTATCAGGAGATAAATATCACACGCAAGCTCGCAATCAAAGTTAAGTTAACGTAAACGCTAAGCAAAGTTGCCAAACCACGAGACCGTAGTGACACATTCAATTACAATAGATGAAGACATCAGTTTTCAATGTTATTATTGCTTACTGTTTGAGCTAGACTGCTTGCGTTACTACCCTTTTCACAGTTGGTAGGCTGGGGTGTTGGTTCCATGATCACATGAAGCAGTGAGGTGGTTCGCAACTCCCAACAAAAAAAACTACTACATGTATAATTACAATTATTTATTGTGCTGAACAATGTTTATATTGCCTTCCGGTTTAATGCAGGTTTTGTTTGACGTGTGAGTGGAAGCGAGTCGATCACCCGCAAGAAGGAATCGAAAATATTAACATACCTCTACTTTCAACATGTCTTCTTTTTATTGATATCGCTAATTTTCTCTGAGAGAAAACGCTACACCAGAGACAAGTCGTCTTCAACAGCCTCCCTTTCTTCTCCTTTGAAGTCTGTCCTTGAGACACTCTGGTTAAAAGTAAAAAATTCAAAACACAAAATGTATCAAAAATGTTTTAAACAGTTTTAATATACAGCATGAGTTATGAGTTAGATACTACGTCAATTTTAAAATAATTAATTAATCTTGTCTACCTTTGATGGCAGTAACTTTGTGGTGTCAAGCGGGTATTTGCCAGAGCCTTTTGCAGAGTTGCATTTTGGACCCTGTCACACTCCTGTCTTTTAGTGTCAGGGAGCCCCAGATGGCTACAGCCAACGATCTGCTAAATAGTGAGTCCAATCGTGAACCTTTTAAGAAAATACATTTTAATGCAATTAGTTTCTCTACCTTTCCTAGAGACATATTACCATTTATTAAAATCCACAAATTTACAAATAAATGTATGAATGGATATATTAGATGAAGCAATTTAATGAAAATTTTCTTGAAGATGTAGGCTGCCTTTGTAACAGGATCATTCCATGTCATTTGGCTAAATGGCTCCAAGTCATCAAGGGTCTGACGTATCAAACACACCTGAAACCATCACTCTGCTGCCAGAAATAAAGTAGATATGGATGTATAACTTGAAGGGTTTGTTCTCCTGACTTATTTTTCCAGAGTTCAATAGGAAAATTTGTCAGGAGAAACAACCCTTCAAGTGATCCATCCATATCTACTGCATATCTGGCAGCAGTGATGGTTTGAGGCTTGTTTGATACCTCACACCCTCGATGATTTACAGCCATTTTACCAACCATGTATTCCATACTGTTCCAGCATAATGTACAGCTAAATCTAGTCCCATCCCCCAATTCCCATAGAGATCCATTCAAATGCAGAGACGTTATAGTATTGCTTGTAAGAGTACCAGAAAATAAGATATCAAAAGTCTTTTGATGTTGTTGGGTCACAGACATCAGGAAGTCAATGAAGTTTTGGTGTTAATAGCTTCCATTACCATAACTGAAAAAAATAAACTAGCTACACAATGGTAGCCAACTGACTTAAAAATATATCAAAATCTATTTCAGCCATTTTCAATGGTCTAATAATGCAACGTTAATCACCTTCTTTAGCTTTGGCTATCCGTAATGGATGTCAGCCGGATAGCTATTGTTTAGCTCTATCTAAAAAGGAACACAATAAATGAAACTTTAAAAGAAGCTTTTACTCTGTGCCAAATCTGCTTTTTCTTTACTGTTAGAAGAAAAACTAAATTAAAAATACCTCTGGAAGCAGCTATCCCAGAGACCAAGCAGCTATGTCTTTATAAAAACTGCTTAATTAAATGACAACTCAACGAGCATGCAAGAATCCCTACTTCCAATGGATTTAAACTTTAAATGACAGATCCAAATTGTTTGCTGCAAATTTCCTCTGAAATCCAAAAATTATTAACATCCATGTAGGGTAAAGATAACATAACAATGTGTTCATCATAAAACTGTTCTTTAGCAAATCAAACTGATATGTACAATTTTAAAGTGGCTAAAAACAGTACAAAGAAAAGATATTTAATGTTTTACCTTATCAACTTTATTGATTTTTTGTAAATATATGCCAATTCCAAATGTGATGCCTTCAACACGTTCCAAAAAGGTTGGGATACCTCAGTCAACCTTGATGACTTACAGCCATTTAGCCAACCATGGGTCCCATACTATTCCAGCTTAATCAAGTTCCACCCTCCAATTCCCATAGAGATCCATTCAAATGCACGTGGAACGTGTTGCATGCATGAAATTCGCAATTAGCGTATATTTACAAAAATCAATAAAGCTGATAAGGTAAAACATTATATGTAAAAGAGAATTTACAAAACACTGCTTTCTGCTTTTATGTGCCTTTTACATACTATCCCAACTTTTTAGGAATTGGGGTTTGTATATAGCCTAATTCGTGGTTATTCAAAAATACATAATAAAGTAATTGCTACATCTTACCTGCAAGCATTGAAATGTATTATTTGTCGTGTAGAAAAACAATGTGCCTCCGTGGATTGAGATGTTTCTTCTTGTCAAAGTATTTCCTTCAGATTTAAAATTATTGATGTATGATATGAAGTTAAACCTTCTGGCAACATTGTCACAACGTTGTTGGAATGCAGAAAACGTTGTGACAATGTTGTGTGTTTGCTGGGTCTCTGCCTTGTTCCTCCCTCTCAGTCTCCAGCGTTAGTTGGAGCCACTGTTTTATCAGTTTTCCGATCTCCCCAAAAATCCTTGGCTGGTTCTTCCTGACTGCGGCGAGATTATTATACAACATTCCTCAATGACCATTACCATAACAGACGTGTAAATTGTATTCAAATCAATTATGTTATCATACGTTAAAACTATGTTGTTTTAACGTAAATAACGTTAGTTGTTAGTATGTTTATCCCGTCGTCAGCTCAGCTGCTGGTTTACCTCTACTCAGCTGCTGGGTTGAGGCTGAGAAGGCAGCGGGAGCTTCCACCTCGCGTAGAACTGTTGGCTATAGTTAACGTTAGCAGTAGAGTAAACTTCACGAGAGTAAACTTTTCCCTCGTCCATAAGCTAACAAGTTATTAATCGTTGATAGTATGATATAATTAACGGTAGCCAGCTAACGTCAAGCTCGCTCTAGCCAGCTGCCGAAAGCTGTTTTTGGCTTGTATGTTTATAGCAGCTAGCATGAAGCTAACATCGTTAGTAACGACCATGTGAAGAAATGAGACGAAAATTAATATTGCTAAATTCTCTCGGAATACATTTCACTAACGTTATCTTTACAGCCAGTTTACCGTTAACTTTATTTGGCATATAAATATTACCTTAACCATCGAAAACCAACCTAGCAAGCTGAGTTAACGTTAGCTGTCACTTCCGTTAATTTACCTCAGAACCAGGCAGAAAACAGTCAAGACAAGTTCTGAAAGAGAGATAATGAACGTTAATGTTTTCGTGAATTTGGTGAACATCAAAACAACCATAAAATAAACGTGTTTAGCTATAGATATACATCTTAAATACTATAAACCAGGGGTCACCAACCTTTTTGAAACTGAGAGCTACTTCAAGGGTACTGAGTAGTACGGAGGGCTACTTGTTTGATACAAACTTCCTGAATAACATAAAGTTGCACAGATCACCTTTTAATAATAATAATAATATATGTGAAGAGACTTAGATATTATTACTTCCTTTTATTGCCCTGTTTAATACTTTATTAGACAACAGCGCCCTCTTCTGGTGAAACTAAAGTTTTACGGGACAATTTTTATTTAGACAGATCTCCATGGTGATTAGTGCTATTTTTAGAACATGCCTCGCGGGCGACTCACGTGGTCCCTGCGGGCTACCAGGTGCCCGCGGGCACCATGTTGGCTACCTCTGCTATAAACTAAAAAAATGTTTGGTTATGTTAATGTTAAATAAAAGAAACTTGGCTAATACTTACCCAACTGTGTGCGCTTCTATCTGTCAGAGTCTCAGGGAGAAGACTGTTTCACGTGCAGTTTAAATTAGTTTCAGTTATCCTCACGTCACTCATCTGGCTCAGAAGAAATTGTAAACTGTCATCATTTATTTGTTTCATGACCATTGACTAAGTGTGGCTGCTGGATGCACCACTGGGCTGAAATGAATTCACCCCTTTTGCGGAAGCGCACATATTCAATCCCTTTTTAAAATTTGAATCAAGGGGAAAAAAACTGTTTAAAAGTTCGGCTGTTTAAAGATGAAGCAATCTTTGATTTTCTTAAATAAATAGGCTTACGCACATTAATCAATACAAAAAGGTTACATAACTAGGATCACTTCCCTGCTAATTGATTTAAAGGTGGATCAAACCGACAAATGTTTAATCGGAAATAGTTTTATTTTTAATCGTTGCCAGTTTCCACAACATGCCGAGCAGTAACCAGAGTGCGTTTAGACACAACCTGGCCTCATCTTTGAATAGGCGACTCTGCCGAAGGTTGGCCGGAATCGTCCCGAAGAACTGTCGCCGTAGCCGACACTCAGCCGACAGTGCTGACACTCAGCCGGAATCGGCACAGGTCCGTAGGCTAGCTGGGTAGCTAGCAACCCCTCTAGCTAACGTTAATTTAGCGGTCACTTTTTTTCCCCACAGCTTGCCAACTAGACATTCGTGAACAGGAGTTGCAACAACAAAAAAATCCCAGCAGCAGCATGCAGCTTTGAACTGGATTTTGGATTTTACGGACATAATTACACACACATTACAAACATTACATTTTTTTTTTTATTTATCCAAAATACAGATAGAACATATCGAGTAACTACAAGATAATAAGAGATAAAGCACATTCGTCCATAAAGCAGCTAAGCTCTCCTAAGAACATTTGATGAATGCAGTTCACAGTACTGGGGGAATGGGTGAATCTCTATTCTATTCTATTCTAAATATTATAAACTTGAATACACAGTTCACAAGAACAAGTACCATGAGGTTCTTGGTAAGTATCAGTCCAGATGGAGTCTGAAAAGGTGTGTTTTCAGGCCACGGTGGAAAGCAGGCAGGGTTGGCATAGAACGTAGGGAAATGGAAAGTTTGTTCCACCAGTGGAGGGCTAGGGTGGAAAAGCTCCGCAGTCGGGACGAGCGAGTGCCATTGACACGGAGGGCGGGGAGTGCGAGTCGCCCTGCTGTAGATGAGCGAAGTTGTCGAGCAGGAACATTGTTCTGGATCAAGTCCTGCAGGTAGACGGGGCCTGTCCTATTGGCTGCAGTGTAGGCCAGGGTCAGAACTTTGAACCTGATCCTGGCTGCAACTGGCAGCCAGTGGAGTGACCTCAACAGGGGGGTGAAATGCTAAGATTTCGGGAGGTTGAACACAAGCCGAGCAGCTGCGTTCTGGATCAGTTGAAGAGGCAGGATGGCGCAGGCTGGTAAGCTTGCGAGCAGGGAGTTGCAGTAGTCCAGGCGTGAGGTGACCATAGTCTGGACATGAAGCTGGGTGGAGTAGGTGGTCAGGTACGGTTGAATCCTCCTGATGTTGTACAAGAGGAACCTGCAGGACCGTGCTGTCACCCTGATGTGGTCTTTGAAGTCCAGCTGGTCATCCAGGACCACCCCCAGGTTTTTTGTAGAGCGGGAGGCAGCCAACATGGTCCCGTCAACAGTGATGGAGAGGTCAAGTAGTGGAGAGGTCTTGTATGGCATGAAGAGGAGCTCTGTCTTGTCGAGGTTGAGCTTCAGGTGATGGGTAGTCATCCACTCAGAGATGTCAGCCAGACAAGCAGATATCCTCTCCTTCACTTGTTGGGTAGGGAGGGAAAGAGAGGAAGAGTTGAGTATCGTCAGCATAACTATAGTATGAGAAGCCATGTGAATTGATTACTGAACCAAGAGACTTTGTATAAATGGAGAACAGCAGAGGACCCAGTACAGATCCCTGCGGGACTCCTGTAGACAGGGGATGGGGTGCAGAGACAGAACCCTTCTAAGAGACTTGGTAGGATCTATCAGTGAGGTACGATACAAACCAGGAGAGGGCAGTTCCAGAAATGCCCATCTCAGAGAGTGTGGAGATCAGGAGTTTGTGGTTGACCGTGTCGAACGCTGCTGACAGGTCAAGTAGAATCAGGACAGAGGAGAGGCATGAGGCTCTAGCATTGGAGAGTGCCTCAGTCACGGCCAGGAGAGCAGTTTCCGTGGAATGTCCGGTTCTGAAGCCGGACTGATGGGGGTCAAGCAGGTTGTTCTGGTGAACATAATCCATGTAAAATGATTTTTTTATTTATAATAATAATAATTATTATTATTATGATTGTGAAAGACCTACCATATTTATTTTTGATTTGCAACATAGTAAAATAAGAACAACATATTATTTGTTGTGGCTGAATGGAAAGATAAGTCATATCATGTATTGTAGGCTAGCATTAGTATTTATACAGCTTAGCCATGCATTACCCTATATTGAGCACACCAGCATCAATGGGCCAGAATATGGACAAACAAAGCATTGTATTCATTTTTGGATAGGGTTAGATAGGTTTCATATCCCCCAAACATTTTGTTAACATGTGGTCAAGAGGTGTGTGGACCAAGAAATGTAAAGTATGACCTGTTTTATATCTTTGCCTTTCAGAGGTGCACTGTAAAGTAAGAAAGTTTAAGAAAGGGGAGGGAGTCATTATATTGCCTCGCTCCCTCGTTTAGCCTCCCTTCCACCAAGGGTATAAAATGCAAGCTTTCAGCAAGAAGGGAATCCCACAATGCAATGCTCCACATGGAAAAAGTGAGTGGTCACCACCACAGAACTATGTGGCGGTCACATGTTGCACTTCCAAAATGTTGCGAGGGCGGTTCGGTTCCGTTTTTGTTTGTTTCTCGTCAATCCTCTCTTGCAGAGCATCATTTAAGTTTGCTTGCTGCGCGCAGAAAATTGCGTCACAAGACAGCTCCCTCGAGGGAAGACAGCAAGGGAAGGGAGTGTGTTAAATTGGATTTGCATGCAGCCCAGGAGGCGCAGTTCTAGTGCAGTAAGTTCTTAGGGTAAGCTTCAAGACTCACATTAAACATATAGAATCGATATAGAAGTTTAAGAAATAACCCAGAGTTTATTGAATCAGAAAGATTTGTATTTATGGATCTGAATGTTTAAAATCTGAATTTCAATCTGAATTGTTGATATTTGAAAAGAAAATTGTTTAAATGCAAATTTATTAAATAGTCTACAGCTCAAAAAAAAAGTGGATTAAATGTCACACGTATATAATTCAAATATACTAAATTCAAATTCAAATACTTTTGTCAGTTCTTGAGCTCCATCGATTTGTGACCAGATTTCTGTTTTAAAGCCTGTAATGATGTTTTGCCTGGTTCTAGTGGGCGGAGCTTCCGATCGGAGTTGCGTGTGGTTCTCTGTCAGCAAGACTCAGGAGCCACAGCAGTGCAGTGCACGTATCCAGCGACTACAGAATGATATGGATGGCGGTTTCGTGACATTTGGAAGCACTGACATTTGGAAATGACTGCGAAAATAAGAGACCTGAGATAAGAGACCGCGTTTTAATTTGTGGATGTATCGCAAGACGGGAGAACTTGGATTCCCAAAGGACCGACCCTGGATAGTAGGCTATTTGCTATTTAGGCGACTTTCCATTTTCGCTGCTGGGGCTGCACGTTGAATGCCAGTGTGTTTGCTAGACCGGGAGACCGCTTCGCCTTCTCATTGAATCCACAGGCGATAAAATAGGTAGATCACTGCTGCAATCCTGATTCGGGGAGCATACATGTTTTTAGTGTAGCAGAATGTTATTCTAGCTAACTTGCTTTTGCGTGTAGAGTGGACCACACTGCTACAAATTCAAATCGCTCTGCTGCATTCCCAGTGAGCCCCTCTATGCCTGCTGCAGAGGAGGAACAGGGTGTTCGTTCAGCAGAACTGCACTATGAGACCGGTCCACTGAATTACGGGAACAGATCTTGTTTATGGTCATTATTTGGGTTATAGCCTAAGTCACGATTCACAGGCAACGGATTGCAGTGACTATTATAGAAAAAAAGAACTGTTCGGATCTAACGACATCAAATGTTGTTGAACAGCAGCTATTTATTTGCTGTGCAGGTGACATTGTTTAAATTAACCTCTCTACAGTCTACAAAATGGGAAACAGTTTTTCCAACATATCAGCTTTTCAATCCCTTCATATTGTAATGTTGGGGTTGGACTCGGCAGGGAAAACGACTGTCCTTTATCGATTGAAATTCAACGAGTTCGTAAACACGGTGCCCACAATCGGGTTCAACACAGAAAAGATTAAACTGAGCAACGGTACCGCAAAGGGCATCAGCTGTCATTTCTGGGACGTCGGGGGACAGGAGAAACTGAGGCCTTTGTGGAAATCATACAGTCGATGCACGGATGGTATAATCTACGTGGTGGACTCTGTGGACGTGGACAGACTAGAAGAAGCCAAAACCGAACTGCACAAAGTCACCAAATTCGCTGAGAACCAAGGGACTCCCCTTCTGGTCATTGCAAACAAACAAGATCTTCCCAAATCTCTTCCAGTCGCTGATATTGAAAAACAGCTGGCGCTTCAGGAGCTTAGTCCGGCCACCACATATCACGTTCAGCCAGCTTGTGCCATAATTGGCGAGGGCCTTCACGAGGGTATGGATAAGCTGTACGAAATGATAGTTAAACGAAGAAAATCTCTTAAACAAAAAAAGAAGCGATAACAACAAGTCTTTTGCCAACGGCAGTGTAGCTAATTCCCTTAGGGTATATCATTGTTGGCCCCTAAATTAAATGTTTACTTTGCAGTGATATATTTTTGTTGCTTTTGGTTTGACTGCAGTTTCTGCTGCTGTAAACAGTATTTGTAGTATGCTGCATTACGCAAAAGAAGATGTAAAGGGTGCTGGATGTTTTCACCGAAGTTAACCAAAACCTGCATTAACTAGCGACTAAAACAACATGAAAGTAAAAAAATAAAAAAAGGGCTGGGCCCAGTTTGTTGCTGTTTATCATAGATTCTAAATGTAGCTTGACAATTTATACATTATTATGGAGTCAATAGCACTGTGATGATCATCGAACATTCCGGGCGTTGCTGTCTTAATGGAATGCTTGCTTTCTTCATCGAGACAATTCGTTATTTTGCAGTACTTTGGATGTAGTGCGTACTGAAATAAGCCCATTATACAATGCACCTGTGCCAGTAGGCTTTTTTTTTTTGGCCCGATACCATGAAAACGTCGGAATTTGTGTATCACCACTTTCAGACGACAGTACTAAATAATCTGTATTATAACTCAGCTTCACCTCAATTGTAAACAGATTTACTTAGAGAAGTATTTAAGTATATTAATAATATGGTGACCGTACACCACAAATCTATTTTGCTGGCAAGAGTCCACAGCTGTTGCATATTACTTTGCACTTTCTCAACAAAACAAATGTTACACTGTATAGCAAAGTAAGACTGTTTATGTACAGTAAAGCCAAAAATAAACCTGAAGTATTTTTAATTAAAATGTTTTAAAATGACCTGCCTGATATAGTTTTTTGTCATTGTGGTGAGTGTTTAGCTAATTGGCAGCTTTTGTTCTAATACTATGCTTATAAATGCTAATAAATTGAAATATGTCCACACTGACAAACCTCATAGTGTTACATAATATGTGGGCCTGATTGACAGATAATAATAATAATAATAATACATTTTACTTATATAGCACCTTTCATACAACAAGTAGCAGCCCAAAGTGCTTCACATTATTGAAATAATAATAATAAAGAAAATATTGGATTAAAATTTTTTTTTTTAATAAACACAATTAAGATGGGTGTTGTATTGCTATGTGCTGTAGGCTGGTCTGTCAGGAGATCCACGGTATATGGGAGGGAAAGTTATAATTACATTTCCTGTTGAGGAGTAGGGGAACCATCTTCTGGTTCCACAAAAAATACAAACAGATTTGTATGGTTATTGTGTAATAATTCTTAACACTATGTCAAAAGTTAATACTTAGTTTTTTCACAGAAGTTTTCTTTACACCCAAAAATGGCCTTCGTGTGTATCGTGTGCTATAGCTCATATACAGTAGACTCATAAATGATCACAATGAACCTGTGAATAGTCTTAATGTAAATGTTATTCAGGGTTATCACAATGAACCTGTGAATAGTCTTAATGTAAATGTTATTCAGGGTTATCACAATGAACCTGTGAATAGTCTTAATGTAAATGTTATTCAGGGTTATCACAATGAACCTGTGAATAGTCTTAATGTAATTATCAGAATGAACCTGTGAATAGTCTTAATGTAAATGTTATTCAGGGTTATCACAATTAACCTGTGAATAGTCTTAATGTAAATGTTATTCAGGGTTATCACAATTAACCTGTGAATAGTCTTAATGTAAATGTTATTCAGGGTTATCACAATTAACCTGTGAATAGTCTTAATGTAAATGTTATTTCTGGGGGAGATATAAGCTACCTCAACCAGATCTTTCTTTTCAATCAGTTTAATTTCTATTTCAAAATAAATTAGTCATAAAAAAAACAATAAAAAAAAAACAATAACGAGGGGCAGGAAACCAGGACGGAAAGGGGGGGGGGGGTCCATCTCATTTATAAATCATGTTCTACCATATTTAGGTTATGCCATCATCCATCGCATACATATTCAGATGCATATACATTGTATTATATATCAATTTAATCATATTTACATTCCATTACACATACGCACAAGCATGTGCACACATTTGTAGTATGCATTACCTATGATACGCATGAGCAGGTTGTTAAATCTCACAGTGTGTTGATCCCAGTCCCTGAGAGCTGCAGTGAATGTGGGCCTGCCCTTCTAGTGCGACCATTGCGTTCACCGCACACCAGACAGGGAAATGCCACTCCTTCCTCCCAGGGCCAGGAATACCAGACTCAGCCGAACAGAAAGGGGAAGCTTTCAGAGCAAAGCTGAGGTTTATTTACCACTGATAAATATCTATTACAATACAGGGCTGTAGTACTGTGGGCATGAAACATTTACATTCCGCATAATAGTTGTCTTGTTATATAAAAACATTACTAATTTATATTCATTATTTGAACACAGCTGTCATTGGTTTAGCCTATATATTTTTGCACTGGTCCTTTCCTGGTCAGGTTGAAAATCTCAGTTAGATACAGAAGGTATATGTAGTGTGCAAATTCTGGAAAGGAGTTGCTATGGAAATCAAGTCATTATAAGGTTGGTGAAGTCAGGGAAAATGGCTGCCATGAATTTTGGTGCTTTTTTGCCACCTGTAGCCCTGCTGAAGCAATAATGACTATATGCTGTGTCAGAGTGATGCTTCTCGCTGTGGTCCACACACTGCTTTCTTTGTGCATGTGCACAGTCAGCAGAGCGGCTTTAGCCAGGCTCTTCTACGTCACATGACACTTACAAATTGGTTTTGTTTTCCCACTGAAAAAGCATGCCCAGAGTTCACACGTCTAAAAGACCTTCCATTTAAAAGTGTAAAAATATTAATATATTTTGGGGCAGGGGGTGGTCACTAGATATACCTGGAAATCTGAGGCTACAAGTGAGTGATGTTAGTTTCTATGGAAAAGCATTGCCTGCTTAAGATCATTTACTGCTATGGAAAAGTTTTCCAGGGTGTATTGTCACTGTGGAGTTAATTAGATCATGCTAATTCTAGGATGTATATTTTGCCTCTGCTATCTCTATGATTGTACAGGTTTATGTGTGCAGGTTGGCCTGATAACTCTGAAATCTGAAACCTTGCAAGACATGGAAAATTAATATGGTGAGCTTTTTTTCCAAAGCATGATCACTGGGTGCTCATAAGAAAGAGGGATTGTTCCAGAAGCCCACAGAAACCTGTGACATCCACAAGGTACTCATTGCCTAAAGAGCAGATATACAGGGAGCACCATAATTAATTGGACAGTGACACTTTTTTGTTATTTTGGTTCTGTACTCTAGCACTTTCAGTTTGAAAAGATACAGGTTGAAGTGCAGACTGTCAGCTAATTTGAGGATATTTTCATCCATATCAGACGAATCATTTAGAAATTATAGAACCTTTTGTACATAGCTCCCCCCATTTTCGGGCATCAAAAAATATTGGACAGTTTAACATAATGTAGACTAAAGTAACCTTTTTAATATTTGGTCTCATATTCTTTGCATGCCATGACTTCTTGATGTCTGTGACCCAACAATATCAAAAGACTCTTAATATCTTATTCTCTGGTACTCCTATAAGCGATACTATAACCTCTCTGCATTTGAATGGATCTCTATGGGAATTCTGGAGTGGGACTAGATTAAGCTGTAAATTACACTGGAACAGTATGGAAAACATGGTTGGCTAAATGGCTCTAAGTCATCAAGGGTCTGACGTATGAAACAAGCCTGAAATGATCACTCTGCTGCCAGATATGCAGTAGATATGGATGGATAACTTTTTTTTGAGAGTTTCTTCTCCTGACTTATTTTTCCATAGAGTTCAATAGGAAAATTTGTCAGGAGAAACAACCCTTAAAGTGATCCATCCATATCTACTGCATATCTCATTTGATACCTCAGACCCTTGATGACTTACAGCCATTTCGCCAACCATGTATTCCATACTGTTCCAGCATAATTTACAGCTAAATCTAGTCCCACCCCCCAATTCTCATAGAGATCCATTCAAATGCAGATACATTTTAGTATTGCTTGTAAGAGTACCAGAAAATAAGATTGTGGCAAGTTCGAGTGCCACCTCTCGTGGAAGAACGTTACACCACACCGAGGAGTTTGGGGGAAATGTTCAGCTTTTATTTTTCTTTTTCTTTATGTCTTCCTTCGTCAGCTGACTACGGGCTTTTCGGATTTCCGTGCTTCATCCGTCTTCTCCCGTCTCTAGCCAGACCCCGTCTGTTCGCCAGGTTCTCCTTTTCAAGCCCAGGCTCACTGTCATAGTAATCAGGAAACAATCAAACCATTATTCAATCACAAATCACCGTGAGGCGATGATTAACTTATGACAGCTGTGGCTCAGGGTCCAAGAGACGCTCAGCTCACTCTCTTTCTGCAAGCAGAGGCTAACCACGCCCACCCTGCCACAAAGATATCAAGAGTTTTTTGATATTGTTAGGTCACAGACATCAGGAAGTCATGGCATGCAAAGGATATGCAACCAAATATAAAAAATTATTTTACAACATTATGTTAAACTGTCCAATATTCTTTTATGCCCAAAAATGGGGGAGGGGGGACTATGTACAAAAGGTTCTATAATTTCTAAACGATTCATCCGATATGGATCAAAATACCCTCAAATTAAAGCTGACAGTCTGCACTTCAACCTGTATCTTTTCAAACTGAAAGTGCTAGAGTACAGAACCAAAATAACAAAAAAGTGTCACTGTCCAATTAATTATGGTGCTCGCTGTATCCCGAGTATAGCAAAGAAGGGTGCCACTGTCATGGTTCGTGGCTGTGTATTTTCTTTTCTTTTGCGGTTCTCGTCCTGGTTTCCCGATTGTTTATCAATTGGAATTTTTCCACATTCAATTTCGGGGTTCGCCGTCCTCATTATTGTTTTCACCTGTGCTTCTACCTGCGAGGTATTTAAGTTCTTCACTTCCGCTTCCCCCCAGTGCTTGTTTGTCTTTCGACATTGCATTGAACCAGGTATAGCCAGGTACTAGCAACCTCCTGATATTAAACTCTGTTTATTTTCACGAGGGACTTGCTAGTAGCTATTATTCAGGTATAGGATTGTTTCCTCCTGATTGTTTCCTTTCTGCGCTATTTATTTTGCCCGTTGCTGTTCTCTAGGAGACAGTTTTTCTTTGTGCGTTTGTTTTGGTTTTACATTCTTCCGGCTCTGAGCTAAGGTAGCCAAAGGTGTTTTTTTGTTTGCTAGTTTTCCCGTTCTAGCTCATGAAGTGAGCTCGGGAGATTTAGTTAGTATTTCACTAGTTTTCTAGTTCGCCCATTTTTGTGGGTTTATTTTCGTTTCTTTGGCTGTTTAGCCTTCAGGAATTAGTTTCCTGTTTTTTTTTCTTTTTTTAAATTCTTTTTTTTCCCTCTTTATTGGTCCTCACTGCAGTGAGCTGACTTGTTCTGATTCCCCCACCTTCACGTTTGAATCTCCGACACATTAAAGACGCATTACAGCCACAGAGCAAACAGTATAGAACTGGGCATTGCTATTCTCCAGTGATTGTTTTTTTGTTTTGTTATCATTCCTTGTATTATGCAGAAGAGGAGTGGGCTAACTCAGAATAAATTAACACAATGTCATTGAAGTTTCAATTACGTGTAAGATTTGATCTCTAAAATCAGCGGATCTCTAAAATTGGTAAAAGTGGGCTGAGTGAGTTTTTGGAAAAACACTCTTAATTTGTGTTAAGGCTCTGCTCATTAAAGCTACTGGTGTTTGGCCTGTGAAGAATGGGTGTGTTCAATTGATAAATTAAGTTTATCATGTTTAATGCCATTGTTTTCCATGTGAACACAAGATATTTACTTTATGAAAATCGTGCCTAAAGAGGAGAATTGTGTGACGTGTTTTTGGAAAAATGTGAAATGAGACTGAAATTTGTGTGGAAACAAGCGAAATGTGTTTGTAATTTTGAGGATATTCATTTCCTTTTTGCTCATTGGGGTCATACAGTTCCCTCCATAATGCTTGTAAAAAAGACAAAAGTTTTCTTGATTTTGCTCTGTACTGCACAATTTAACATTTATAATGAAACAATTCACCTGTAGATAAAGTACAGATTTTCAGCTCTTATTAAAGTGTATGTTTATACATTTTGGTTTCACCATGCAGAAAATACAGGCCTTTTACATCACCCTACTATTTCAAGGTGCCACAATGTTTTGGACAAATGGCGCCACAGATGTTTCTGATTAATCAGGTGTGTTCAATTGCTTCCTTCCTAGATTAAGCTGTAAATTACACTGGAACAGTATGGATCACATGGTTGGCTAAATGGCTGTAAGTCATCAAGGGTCTGAGGTATCAAACGAGCCTCAAACCATCAGTCTGCTGCTAGATATTCAGTAGATATGGATAGGGTTGGGTACCGAAACCCGGTACCACTATGGCACCGGTTTCCGTACGACCGGTACCTACCGTACCGAATCAAAACATATATTTCGGTGCCTCATTATGGTGCCACGTTAAATTTACTTTGGCCCTCCAGAGGCAATTTCCACCTGGTTTCTACTAGTTTTATTTAAATGTCAATATCTCCCTACACATCCATGGTTTAAAGTTCGAATTGAAGCTGTATCATTCAGAAATTATGCAACAGAATACATTTATTACAGAATAGTCACATACAGTATATACATAATAACCATAACATAAGTAGCCTATAATGTATTTAAATACGTTTTTTTTTTAAACGTACAAAAGCGCACGTTTTTACACAAGAAAGATAATCGGGTTAATCGGAAAACAGCTGTAGCTGAATATACTGGTAAGTACTTGGTTTCTTAAACATATTTATATTTTTAGAAATCGATGGTGGTCAGGCTGATATTGTCAATGTTCTGACAGTTGACATTGTCAGCAATGACTCTCTGCTGTATTTCTCGCATTCTTTCAACTCTAGAGAAACAAACATGCATTTTACTGAATTGTACATATACTCTGTAAAAAAGAAAGACATGCATTAAACATCTACTGTAGTGACCAAAAAACTACTACATACAGTACCTGTTGTGTTCTCTGAAGTTTTTTGCAACATGTGTTTTAGCAAGACAAAATGTGTTTAGAGTTATGAGAAAAAGGGATTGAGTTTTGTGAATTGTGTCTACAGGTGAAATGTGTTTATGGTTTTGGCAAATGGGGTTTTGTGTTTTAGCAATTGTGAAAAACTGTAATACGCAGAGTAGTGTAGAGTAGTGCATAGTAGTGTAGAGTAGTATAGAGTAGTGTAGAGTAGTGCATAGTAGTGTAGAGTAGTGCAGAGTAGTGTAGAGTAGTGTAGAGTAGTGCATAGTAGTGTAGAGTAGTGCATAGTAGTGTAGAGTAGTGCAGAGTAGTGTAGAGTAGTGCAGAGTAGTGTAGAGTAGTGCATAGTAGTGTAGAGTAGTGCAGAGTAGTGTAGAGTAGAGTAGAGTAGAGTAGAGTAGTGCAGAGTAGTGTAGAGTAGAGTAGAGTAGAGTAGTGCAGAGTAGTGTAGAGTAGTGTAGAGTAGTGCATAGTAGTGTAGAGTAGTGCAGAGTAGTGTAGAGTAGTGTAGAGTAGTGCATAGTAGTGCATAGTAGTGCAGAGTAGTGCAGAGTAGTGTAGAGTAGTGCAGAGTAGTGTAGAGTAGTGCATAGTAGTGTAGAGTAGTGCAGAGTAGTGTAGAGTAGTGCAGAGTAGAGTAGTGCAGAGTAGTGTAGAGTAGAGTAGTGCAGAGTAGTGTAGAGTAGAGTAGAGTAGTGTAGAGTAGTGCAGAGTAGTGTAGAGTAGTGCATAGTAGTGTAGAGTAGTGCAGAGTAGTGTAGAGTAGAGTAGTGCAGAGTAGTGCAGAGTAGTGTAGTGTAGAGTAGTGTAGAGTAGAGTAGTGCAGAGTAGTGCAGAGTAGTGCAGAGTAGAGTAGTGCAGAGTAATGCAGAGTAGAGTAGTGCATAGTAGCGTAGAGTAGTGTAGAGTAGTGCAGAGTAGTGTAGAGTAGAGTAGTGCAGAGTAGTGTAGAGTAGAGTAGTGCAGAGTAGTGCAGAGTAGTGTAGTGTAGAGTAGTGCAGAGTAGTGCAGAGTAGTGTAGTGCAGAGTAATGCAGAGTAGTGTAGAGTAGAGTAGAGTAGTGCAGAGTAGTGCAGAGTAGTGCAGAGTAGTGTAGTGCAGAGTAGTGCAGAGTAGAGTAGTGCAGAGTAGTGTAGAGTAGTTTTCACTTCGTTTTATTTGCTGTTATTTATTATTAGTAGTACTGTCTGTTTGTTAATTTTGTTAATTTAATATTTATTCGTAATGTTTAATAGTGTTTTGTATTTAATTGTAATTCTAATTTAAACAGTGTTAATGGATTGTTATAATAGAGTTCATATATTGTTCAATTATTTTGCATTCGCAATAAAAAAAAGACATTCTTTAATGTTGTTGTTTGCTCTTTATTTTAAAGAAGGTATCGGTTCAGGCACTGGTACCATTTTAAAAGTATCGTTTTCGTACCGGTATCGGCAAAATCGAAACGATACCCAACCCTAGATATGGATGGATCACTTTAAGAGTTTCTTCTCCTGACTTATTTTTCCATAGAGTTCAATAGGAAAATGAGTCCGGAGAAACAACCCTTAAAGTAATCCATCCACCAAAGCACTCCAGATGTAGGTTAGTTATGAACATCTGAAACCTAAAGAACAGGGTCCATAAGATCCTATTGGTGGTGTGCATGGTTCAAGAATTCCATCAGATAATATGGTGGAGAGCCAGCACAAGGCTGTAAAAGTGTATTAGAATGTCTTCGATCTAATGCCGTTCCTCTTTATGGCCGGAAGCACTGTGATATAAAACGCATTGTGATGTGGAAACTTCTGCATACAAAAAGAAAGAAAATGTATCTTATAAAACATTGTAAAGACATTCAATCATTTTGGATCAGAGGAATTATTCACATCAAATGCTCTGGCCTGTTGCCTTACAGTAAACATCTTGGCTTTATGTGTTCACTCTCCTCTGATAGTGCTTTTGCAGCTCTCATCTACATAAAGATATAACTGCCTAACTGAAAAACATGCTATTGTTGTGGTAGTAACACATCTAATTTATCATTTATACAAGTACTTCATTAAAAAGGCATGCACAGGAATTAAGCTGCCATATTCTGTCCTGTAATTATTGCTTATGCTCACAAGCCCTGGTTTTAATGTGCTTAATGAGTACTATGTAATCAGATTTGAAATTTGCTGGCCATATTTTAACAGAGGACTCTGACTTACGCAATAAACTTAACAGCTTTGGCCATCAATCAAATAAAGTAACCAATATCCTGTATTATTATTATTATTATTATTATTATTTGCATAACCTAAGTAGATATTTTATTAAATATTCATGAAAATATTATTAAATTATGCTTTTCTGTACAGAGCAGCTGTCTGTACATCAGACCTTGGTCAAATATGGAAACTCTATTTGGATGGTTTTAAACAAGTTACAAACTACATCGTACAACCATATTAAATAATTTTTATCCGAATATTAGTGGAAGTCGATGTTTTACATCTAGATGTATGAAAATCCATAACCCTACATGAGGGCTGCCCAGCCATTCCCGGAGATCTGCAGGTTTTCACTCCCACCCTAACAAAGGCACACCTCATTCAACAGCAAGAGAGCTTGTTGAGCTGCTCATTAGTAACATCAGGTGTGCCAAATTAGGGTTGATATGAAAACCTACAGAACGGTAGATCTCCAGGAACAGGAATGGCCAGCCCTGCCCTACATAATGTCCATCTCAGGCGATATCATTGTTTAATTTTAAGGATGACCGTTTCCACTCTGTGTTAGTAATCAAAGACAGTGGTTCATGGGTATGCCAAATCTTTGCTGCAGAGTGATGAGAACTGTTTTGTGGTTGCTAGGATATGTAAGCCAGTGGGTAGAGGATGCTATGTATTCTCTCTCATTCCATTAACCTAGCCGTATGACACTGTTATAATAGAAACCTAGTAGATTTGCTGTAATGCTTGGGGTTAATGGCGCACTGGTTAAAGGCAGTGGAGAGATGCTGGGGTATTTTGTAGAACCCCTGTAATGGTGAATGGGAGCATGCAGTAGCATGTAACAGACACATTATGTGTCCATCAGGGTGAAGATAAGCCCTACGGTAAATTTACCAATTCTGCAGGTTGGTGTCCAGGCCTTTAATGTGTGTGTGTGTGTGTGTGTGTGTGTGTGTGTGTGTGTGTGTGTGTGTGTGAGAGAGAGAGAGATAGAGAGAGAAAGGGAGAGGGGGGTGTTGTCTTGAATTTTATGTTAAGGGCAGCAGGGTGGGGAAGGAGAGAGAGGGGGAAGAAGAGGGCAAGAATAAGGGACACAGATAGAGATAGAATGAGAGAGGGAGGGAGACAGACAGAAAGATAGATGGAGAATGAGGAGAGGAGAGAGGGAGGGGAAGAGAGGGAGAGATTGATGGATGGCTGTAAGGACAGGCTCTCACAAAGAGAGGTATTTATCCAGGTCCTCAATCTCTCAGGATGCCAGCAAGCAAATACACACAGGAACAAACCCTAAAGGACCAGAAAAGCAAACCAATCCGCCTGCTCCCTGCAGATGGTGAAAATCTCATTCTTTCAGACAATGATTCAAATTTGAGTCAACCAATTGTTCTTTAGTCAAATGCCTTTATTAAGTATTTACATCACCGTGACTATATGTGGCCTTCCATTAAAATTCATAACTGCAAACTGAGCTTGTGCATGTTAAATGCATAAAATATGTCATATAAACACATATAATGTACACATAACAGTTCAAAAAGATAAATACATTTGGTTACATTTCCACAGGGAAATAATAAGCAAATTTACAGACATTTACTGCAGATTGAACAGTAAAAATCTATCACACATTATTGCATGTAGCTCATTTTGCTGTGTCACTTTAAACAACTGCCTTGTCATCTGGCAGGTCGGTTTAGATGACCACCCTCATCAGGCTGCATTGAGCAAGCAGCTGTGGTTAAAAGCCAAGTCTCTTATTCATGAGTCATACAGGGGCACTGGCCAATCATAGCCCTCAGAATGAGTCATACAGGGGCACTGGCCAATCCCTGCATGTCCTGACAGACTCCCAGTGCCAGTCGAAGAGAGTCTGTGAGTAAATAAATAAATAAACACGACTGAACGGTCCCGGTTTTTGGCCTGACAAAAGGGGTTCGGGAATTAGTCGGCATTGTGACATTCAAGCCGACTTACTTCTTTTCCACAAGGAACTAAAGAGCTGTTTAAAAAGGTAAATTAAATGAAGACAGAGTAAATTCCCTTCTGACACTTTTCTCTGCTTTTCCCATCTCGTAATGGGCAGATTCAAAATTAATCGGCATAATGGCAAATAACAAGAGTAATTTGCCCTTACCTTGCTTCCTTACCTTGCTTCCTGTCCTTGGCTGCATTCTCTCACTGCAAAAACCAAATCTTAATAAGCATTTAAATCTTATATTTAGACCTTAGAATCTTATTTCTGTTACGTTTTTGCTAAATAAGACAAAAAGAATGCCAATGGGGTAAGATAATTTCACTTGTCAAGCAAAAAGTAACTTAAATCAAGCTAATATTTTCCACTTCAGAGAAAAAAATTTGATTTTAAGTTTCATTACAAGACTAAGACGCTTGTTAAGACATTTTTTGCAGCGCTCTCTTCATTCCAGTCTTTTGAATACACTTTAATGATGCACCTACAAGAGTCGTCTCCTTGCAAAAATATTTAAGAGACTGCATGGTTAGAAAATTTAGTGAATTGCTCACTATGGGGTCGGAGTTGGGGAAAACTGGAAGCAGCGTTTTCCCATCAGCTCGCGGGTGAGCGGTACAAGAGTGAAATTGGAGAGGGAGAAAAGACTGATGCTTCGTGCATCTTTTTGAAACCCCCGCTCTGCGCTCCAGTCCGCTTACAGTGCTCACACATGCTCAGTGAGGCTTGCGATGGCCACTGGGACCGAGCAGGGGTGCATAAAAGGGCAAAGAAATGACACACTCTGCTGAGCAGGGGCCTGTAAGTACTGCCTCTGGAGTGAAATGTTTAACTGAGGTTCCCATTCGTTTACACACAGGCATCTGCCCTGAATGCATGTGAGGAAAATCAGTGTGGAAATCAAACCCTGGACTTCCCCCCATTGCATTCTGGGAAGGTGAAGAATATGGATTGAGAAAGGCCTCGGCCACGGTGTAAGTACCCCTCGCCATAGTAACACAGTTTATTCACACCACATCATAAATGGACGCTTCCCATTAATTATACTTTATACTTGTAGTCTATTTGTATGCATGTTTTGTGTGCTAGCTAGTTGATGTTGGGTAGCTCGCATGTTGAATGCCATGGGATTGTTTGGTTGGTTACCCTGTCAACTAAAGCCAGAGCTTTCCATCAGCGCAACTACTCATTTAAGTCCAACCAGCTACTTTATTATATTAATTTTTGAATCTAATAAAATTGTTTTGATTTTATTTGAAGTTGCGACTCGCTATGCGTGTACATTTACGATCACAAGCCTCCGCTTCAAAACAATGTGAGCATGATGATAGAGAAACATGCCTATCTGTCTGTATCATAGACTGTATAAAAATATGGACAAAGTCACTGTGACGTCACCCATTGCCTTCCCACGGCCTCGTAAAAACCATTTTGAGTCTCCAGAAGACTTTTTCGCCGCCCGTTTGTACAAACTGCGTCTGCTCCGTGGAGCTGAAGTGACGTTGTCGGGAGCAGGGTCAACCGGATATGGTCTTCATGGTCCAGGCACAGTATGATTGACAGTTCAGGGTGGAGAAGCCACATAAAAAATAAACTATAAAGCCCATGATCTGACCAAACCCACCATTTTGCAAAACAAACTCACGGTAAACTTCCTTTTTTTTTGGAAAGCTCAAACAGGTTACTGGACGTGTTTGAGAAAATGCTTCATAAAATGTAAATAGTTCACATAAGTGTTTGTCAATTTGTTTTTTACTTGTGTTTTTACCTTTTAAGATACAGAGGAGTTTAGTTTTCATCTGAGTGCCCCCTTCAGCAGCACAGAACAATTTGGGAGAAAAAAAACTAACAAATACTAACAATTTTGCTGATCGTGTAAGCTTCATGAGGGTAATACCTGGGCTATTTCTGGCTTATCTGTCTCTCGCTCTTTACTGGTAACTTCAAATGAATGTCTTCCTTTTTGTAAATTCTAAGTAGTCAGTCTACATTCATAAATGAATGATTTGCAGGCATTATTCTAATTAACTGTTTTTCTTTTACTGAAATTATGTACTCTTAGGCCTGAATTAGACTTTGTTTTGACTTGTTGCTTCCACCAGGTTACTGTCCGACTGACCTATGGACGAATTATGCGATTGAATTGAGGATTGTCATTTCTAATAATTATGAAATATATTTTTACTGCAGAATAAGTGAGGGGTTCTAGCACGCAATATCGCCTGTGTTCAGTATTCAGAGTGGTCATTGACTGTTGGAAACGCTGGATTCAGAAAATAGACATTTTACAGAATCCTCACTTCCCCGACAGGTGGTTGACATACATTGGTGTCAAAGTCGTATGCTTATAGTGTGTTTTGAAATAAATAAAGGTTGTAATGAAAATGTGGCACAGAAAAGATGTATGAAACTGATATGTTAGTATCCAGAAGTGATTTTATTAACAATAACATAAAAAAATAAAACAGATTAACACTATGGACAGAAATAGGGGCTGTAAGGGATAATATACAAACATAACAAGAAATGGAGACACTAACAAAAAGCTCTCCTGTATATTTACGGGCGGCAGTGTGGTATAATGGTTAAGGAACTGGGTTTGTAAAGGTTGGTGGGTTCGTTCGATTCCCAGGGACTGCCGTTGTACCCTTGAGCAAGGTATTTCACCTACATTGCTTTAGTATATATCCAGCTGTATCAATGGATACTATGTATAAATGCAAAAATGCTGTGTAAGTCGCTCTGGATAAGAGCGTCTGCTAAATGCCTATAATTTAATATTTTTAAAAATGGCCAAATTACATATAATCATGTTCATTCAGTGCTACTGGACACACATTTGGAGCAGACGGCTGCCCCGTCAGTCGGTCTCACCGGCCATGTTCGCTTTGTTCCCCCCTCACTGGACGTGGTGGAGCCACACCAATATCACCAACATCCTCGACAACCTCAAGGATGTCCCCCTTTGTCAGGCAGATGTTATGGAGCACAGCACATGCGGTGATGACCGTGGGTACAAAGGTGTGGTCCACCTCTAGAGCCTTGAATAGCAGGCACCTCCTGGACCCTTACGCTCTTCCTTGCGGCAGTAGCATTATCAATGATTCCATGGAGCCATGGCTCAGACGGTAGTCTACCATGAGGTCCTGGTCCCCATTAAAGTAAAGCTGGAGCACTGGCACAGTGGCATTTACTTGGGCATAATGCCCAGCTGTTGGATCGTCAACCTAAAAAAGAATTAAATGAAAAACATGAAGTGTGTACATGCAGCCTACAGTTCACACAGGTTGATTGATTAACACCAAACCACAGTAGCCAAATGTACAGTTTGTAGTCCTACATGCAGGTAAATGTGTGGTATTATAGAACATGCAATTACTATGTGTGCATGACATAACTTTGCTGTATATTTATCCAGGTGAATTCTACTCCACCCACTGTTAAAAGTTCTTCATGCTTATCAATGTCCATGTTTGATCAAGAGCACTGTCTTATGAGTACTGTTGAGAATACGTGATTCTTACCTCACTTAGGAACAGGACTGCGCAGCGCAGTCGCGATCTCCTGAACTGGGAACGCCACCGTTCCCGCTGAAGCCGGTGCCATGCGTTTAGGGCGAATGCTAGGTTCGTTGCGGACATGTTGATTGCGTACAGTAGCAGAGCAGTATAGTAGCCTATTGATGTGCGCAATCTAAGTTTTGAAATCAGTATCTGTCAGATCATACATGCTTGATTAATTAATTAAACGGAATCAGCTGGGGTATTGGCTGGTTAATGGGACACTGTACGTCAAACACAAACACCTGTAATTGAGAGACAATATCCCTATTTCACATGTCATTTTCACATCTGTCATATTGCATGGGAGAAAATCATTGCAAATAATTGTGATAACTTCACAGTGCAATATAGCGTAAAATAAAACAATAGCTTATACCATTTTGCATGCAAAAACAAGCTCAGAGATAAAAATACGATAGGCTACTGAACAATCCGTTAGCCTTCATGGCCACTGACAGGTGATACGGCTTTATTTTGCTTTTTTTGACAGGTGATACAGCTGTGTAATTGACGTCGCATCAGCTGACGCTTGACTGAGCTTTTCATTTGCCTAATTCATGTTGCCTCTGTTGCTGCGTCCTCGTATGTGATCCTTGGATCCTTTCCTTATGCCCTCCACTGGATGGCGCTAATGAGCGAGGAAGTGTGTGTAAAAATAAGGACAGTTTCCGATGCAGGCCGACGCAGATATGACGTAAATCGGCTCTAGCCGAACACGCTGTCACTGTTCAAACTCGTTGGGATTCAGCACAGCACAAAGGGTAGGGGGGAGTGCACAGCAACTACATACATTGACCATTTCCATATTTGAACGTGACAAAAAAATAAATACGAGTGGTAGATAGCCTAATTAACTACCCTGGCCATGTTTTTTTTTAACTCCGTGCTGAATGTAAAAAAATAAAAATTATTAAGTCTATCCCGACAATACACTATACCCCCACAAGAGAATAATGGAATCGACTTACTGAAGGCAAAGTTGGGATCATAGCAACTAATCTAAAAGGAGGGGAGGGAGGTATAACTATTTTAAAAAATATATTCACGCATAAATGGTTGAATTAGGTGACAGTCTTAACCTGTAATATTTGAATTAATTTACACATTAAAGATTGGATTATGCAACTCAAACTGGTCATAAATAAGAATGAGTTACTTTCGTATTCTCCACGTACCCTGCGCAATTGTATGGGCTCACGTTTCAGGCTGGTGCCGTCGCACTCGGTTATATTTTATCGTTCGGTTTTCTGTTTGTTTTTTTTAGTTGGGGCTGAGAGGATTTCGATAAAGTTGCAGTTCTTTTTTTGGTTCTAAAACTGTTTTAGATCTGCATTAATTTCGGTAAGTTCTTCACGAACTTTATATAGACTTTCCAGCACTGAATTTTTTGTTTTTGTTATTTTCCACACGTCGTGGTATAGCAAGCTAAAGTTAGATATTTTCAGATTCCCGTTTAGTCTGTTAGCGTTAAGCAGTTAAACGGTAAATTAGCTATCGCGATAATTATTGGCTAATACTGTTAGCGTTAACCAGTTAAACGGTAAATTAGCTGTCGCGATAATTATCGGCTAACACTGTAGCAAAGGACTGAACCTGTGTAGCCAGCTATACTAACTTCACGGCCTAAATAAATATGCTGGCCAACACTTGACAAAATATAACATTAATATTAACTTTATGTACTAACGTTATGTAGTTACGTTAGCTATGTTTCCCCCCCACAGTTTCACTCCGAAGTCGCGATGTAACGTTAACGCTAGCTAACGTCCGTCTGCTGTGTAACGTTAGCTAGGGAAACTTGGCACCATAGTTTGCTATCTGTGTATGCAGAATTGTTTTTAAATCGGCTTACATTAGCGTAGTGAATGGTTAGTTCCTGAAATGAACTAGCTATCGGGTCGAGTGTCCTCGTTATTAGTAACCTGGCTTCGCCAAGCCGTCCAGTTTTCACTTGGTTGCTGTCCTAGCTAGCATTGACCGTTAGATGTACTGGCCTAAGCTAGCGAAGTTGACCAACGTTAAGCTAACGTTAAGCTAACGTTTACTTTCCACGCTGGGTTTGCGGTTTCTGTTGTTTACAACGTGTAACGTAGCTAACGCTATTGTCAGTCGATTGTTTGGCTTGATTTGGGGAATAACGTTACGTTGTTACCGGCCGGTTGATTGTGAATGCTTTCATAATGATTGTGGATTAACGTTACTACGTTAGCTAGCTAGCTAAGTAACTAACGGTACATGATTCACGAGCTAACGGTACCGTTGACAGGTCTCGCATGCGTGGGGCATTTTCTCTCGCTAACGTTGGGTTATAAACATGAGAGCGACCTGTTGAAAGTCTCGATTCTACAGGATAAGTTACTGTTTTATATGTAACATCTATAGCTCAGTCTGGTTTTGTTGATCGAACGTGTCCAAATTAGCTTACATTTCAATGTTTTGGAGACCATTTTGGAGACAATGTGTGTGAAACAATGCCGAGAGCCGACCTGCGACACTGCGCAGTCAGGGCGTGCTATGCGCTAACATTTAAACTGGAATATTAATGAACATGACTTTGCCGTTTGTATAGCAAAGGAAAGACATTTGACATAGTTGGTTTTATATTGTCTGTTCACATCTTCAAACGGTAGTTAACGTTTACGCGTTTATATTTGGCGGTCGTGCTCTCCTTTTAAAAATGTGCGACGTAACTTAGTAGAGGCGTGTTTCCGTCTGCGAACGGCGGCCCAGCTGTCATTTCTTCAAAATATATCTGAAAGTTTCACTTGTCGGGAGAACGTGCCCCCTTGTGTCAAATAATTAGAAATTGTCTGATCGGATGGCTGTTTGATTGCCCTGTATGGCATCATGTAGTTAGTTAGTTGGATACAATAAGGAGACGCTAATCCGTTGCCATATTTTTTTCTTCCTAGGATTTTATGAATAATCAAAAGCAGCAAAAGCCAACGCTAACCGGCCAGCGTTTTAAAACTAGGAAAAGAGGTATGCAATTATCTTAATAGCGTAATGTTTTTGTGATCACGTGTTGAATTTTACTACATTTAAAACCTGTAAATTGTGTTTTTCAGATGAAAAGGAGAGATTTGACCCTACTCAGTTTCAGGAAAGCATCGTCCAAGGTCTGAATCACACTGGCACTGATCTGGAAGCAGTCGCAAAGTTCCTTGATGCCTCTGGCGGCAAGCTTGACTACCGTCGATATGCGGAGACACTCTTCGACATCCTGGTGGCCGGCGGAATGCTGGGTAAGGAGGACACGCCCTTAATTATTAAGCAACATGCAGTCAACCTCAGAAACATTACTGAACATGCAGCGCAATGTACGGTATATATGTGAGTGTCTTGTGTAGAATATTATATATATGTCCTATATTTTGTATGTGTTTTTAGAATAATTTTTTTTCCCCCCGCTGTCTTACAGCCCCAGGTGGAACTCTGTCTGACGACATGACCCGCACGGAGTACTGTCTCTTTACAGCACAAGAAGACCTAGCCACCATGCAAGCGTATGCTCAGGTGGGCTGCTAAGTCAGAGTATTGTTATTATCAAAACTCAACATTGAATTTTTAATCTTATCTATACTGTCAGATAAGGTAATCATAAACGTAAAAATGGTGACAGTTTGAGGTTTGAAGAGTTTGTGATTAATAATCATTTTGGTTTCCATGATTCCCAGGGTTTTTCCTACATGGTAAATTATTTGGCGGCAGCCAAAATGATTTCACGGACCGCCAAAGGGAAAGCACGACCGCCAAAATGACAATAATTGAGAAAACTGCAAGTAAAATCATATCTGAATGAATTTCAGTTCATTTGGATTTTTGAGTGCATTTGCATATGGTATTTTGGCCAGCGGATGGCGATATGTCGTACTAGTCGCTTTTAAGATGTTGGTACTAGGAGACGAGAAGAAGAAGCATAGAACCACGGCTCAGTTCTGTGGGAGAGTGCGACCACAGAACTGTTATACAGTTCAGTGAGTGCGACTGACTCGGTAGAAAGAGCGCACTCCAATTTTGAATGACCTTTGAAGCCCTAATTTATGAAAAGGTACAGGCTTTAACCCAATCTGATCCACGTTGGTGCCCTAGTGGTAGATGTATCGGTCCCAATTACAGTATTCGTGTTTGTCTGAGATTATAAATTAGGCTACAGCTTTAAGAGAACTTTGTAAATTTTGACGCAAGATTGTTTAAGTACGGTCACTGTACAGCGCTAGAGTAAGATTAGAACGTCTATTAACGAATGACGCAACAATAGGCCTGTGGGCTGACGCAACAATAGGCCTGTGGGCTAACCCTAGTAAACACACAGTTCCACAAAAACATTGTACCAAATAAACATCTTTATAGCTACAGTTCGCTAACGTCATTGTACTGCTGTAAGAAAAGCATGTTCAGATATAGAAACAATATTTTTTAAAAATGTACAAATAAGCGTTGTAAATACAGTAGCCTACCTGATGCACTTTCAGTTTAGAAGACACCAAAAAAAAATTCTCAGAAACCCCAAAACCCTGGAGAGTTTCTGATTATATTTCGCCAAAGTCCCATACAGTCAACCTTTCCACAGCGACCACCTATCGCACTTAAAGCTGAAATACGTTGCTGTTATGTAAAAACACATGCTTTTTAACCTTTTTTAAAAAACATTTAAATACATTAGGCTACTTATTTTATGCATATTATACTGTATGTGACTATTCTTAAATATATGTATTCTGTTGCAAATTTCTGAATGATACAGCCTCTTCGTCAATTTGAACCATTGATGTGCAGTGAATATTTTTTGAGATATTGACACTTATACCTCATTCACAGTTCACACCATCTACTCGCGACAGAGACAAAAATGCTGTACTTGGTCACGTGCAGCGACAAGGCGTCGTTGTAAGCGCATTTGGTCCTACCGATTGTCATCACTTGTTTGCAAAGTACAATACAGTCACTAGACTTGCCGAAGGTCTCGGAAATTCTGTTCAAAGCCTCAAATTTTCTAACGTCCCTGTAGCCAGTCAGACTGTTAAAATGCAAGCTCGTCGGACACTTATTTATTTTTAACCGTCTGAGCGGCGTCGTTTCTGATTGGTTGATGGTGCGACAAAGTTGACTGGTAGTCAACATTTCAGAGACACGCATACAAGTTATTTGTCCCTGTGTACTAACTCCAGCCCTCCCTTTGTTGGTTGCAGTTATCCATAGACTTTGAATGGAATTATATAGTTTTGTCTGTCTCTAACTTGTGTTGTTTATTTATTTTTCTATTTGTGTGCTATTAAATGGCCTAAATGGTGTCGTATTCAAAAAGCTTCAAGGACCTTTGATTTCTATACCCTAACCCCTAGACATAACCCTACTGGTACTTTACAACCAAAGCCAACATGGGCTGTTTGTACTCCAAAAACTGTATTTACGGTAAAAATGTATGCAAATATTTTGCTGCGTGCGCTGGCTCAGGTACCACCAAAGCCAGATACTCAGCCAGGAAAAACCCTGATTTTGTTTATTTCTTTCCACTTTAAAAAAAATTCACTCAGGATCCCAGATATCAGTCATGATTCAGTTTGTTACATTTCTTCTTCAGCCCCCGCTCAAAATGTAATTTTGAGTTCAAGTGCATTTTTTTTCTAATTCTCATTTTGTCCACCTCTCAGGTTTTTAAGAAGTTAATCAGGCGTTACAAGTACCTGGAGAAAGGCCTGGAGGAGGAGATCAAGAAGGTGAGGCCCATCTCGCCTTATCAGCCAATGCACTTAAGAAATTATGTAAATCGGGCCATTGTTTTTTAATAGAATGAGTCATATTTGATTAATAAAAATCACTCAATCATGTTGGAACCTTTATATCTATTCACCTTCATAATTCAGTGTTGTGCACCTCCCTCCATTTAAATCCGTGGTTCTCAACTCGGTCCCGGGGATCCCTGTGTATACTGGTTTTTGTTCCAACCACAATTGCAATCCCAGAATTTTACCAAAATCATTATTTTTCTTAATGGGATGTTTTGAGACATTTTGACCTCTTCACCCCTTTGCGTAGATGCCTAGTGATAATGCCGCCGGCGGCAACATTTTGCTCAACTGAGACATTTGTTGCTCCTGCAGCCAAACTATTAATGGAAATCTCAAACTCTGTTTTATCTTTATTGGTAGACTATTCGTCATAACTGCTGAGTACAGAGTTTCTAAGTGTCACTACCCGTAGCAAGTCCATTTAACAAGCAACCCCCCACCCAGTCTCGCCTACAACTATACCTACCCATGCGTGACATAGTGGACAATAGTCTGAATTCATAAATATATTTATTCATCGTATAAAATTAGAATTCCGTCATAGCAACAAGATAAACCCAAAAATAGCCTGATCTTATGCCAAAAAAAAAGCAGTGAAAAGCCCTGCTCACTCAAATGCAAAATAAACATGTGAAATTATTGTCTCATTGTACCACGTATTCTACTATGAATATCCGCTACTAAATAAATATACAATCCTACCATTGGTTGTACAGATAAAGATGTTCCTTTCAAAATTCAGTGGTCATTTGTCTGGTACAATCCGTTTGAGAAATATACACTTTATACCGTGTTTTCGTTCCAACCACAATTGCGATCCAAGAATGTTAACAAGCCGTTAATTTCTTAATTAAATTTTTCATGTTTCGATGGATTATTTACCCTCTTAAATCATTGAATGTAAGTCTCTGCTGTTTAGGGCCAAGGATTAGCATTTCAGTTTTGTCTGCATTCAACAGCAGGAAGTTTGACGTCACCCATCCTTTGACTGCAGTTAGGCATGCCTCTAGTTTCTCCAATTTTTGCAGATTATTTGGTTTGATGGAAATGTATAGTTGAGTATCATCTGCATATGAATGGAATCCTAAGTAATTTTTAAAATTCGTTTACTGAGAGGCTGCATGTAAATGGAAAATAAAATTGGAGCGAGCATGGAACCCTGTGGCACGCCGTAGTTAACCCTGACATGATTTGATGTAGTTAGTGTAAAAAAATAAATTAAAAAAATGTCCTGTTTTATAGGTATGATCTAAACCATGAAAGAGCTGTGCCACTAACACCAACATAATTCTCAAGGCGGTCCAGAAGAACATTATGGTCATTATGTATCAAAGGTCACACTAAGGTCAAGGAGCAGTAAAATGGAGATAAAACCAGAATCGGCAGCAAGCAGCAGGTCATTCACCACCTTGATCAGGGCAGTTTCTGTGCTCTGAAATTTTCTGAAGCCAGATTGGTGTGATTCATATAGTTGATTACAGGATAGATATTCTGTGAGTTGGTTAGCTACTATTTTCTCAAGGATTTTTGAAAGGCAAGGCAAATTTGAGAGGTTTTATTTAATGGTGAAGAAATTATATGATTTCTGATTTGGTCTACTTTGGACGTAAAAAAAATGTGGGAAGAGGGTTTACGTGTAAGTTTTGCGACGGTATGAGATACAAAATTTGGATTGTTTTTATTGTTATGCATCAACTCAGAGAAATTTATCCAGGGAGTTTATCCAGGCAAGCCGTGAAACTTAGTTTGGTAGATCGCCACTTGCGCTCCAATTTTCTACAGGCTTGTTTAAACCTGCATGTTTCTGGTGTATACCATGGAGTTGGTTTCCGTCTGACACATTTTCTTGTGACCAACGGAATCAAGAAGTGTTTTTTAGCAACGTGAGGTTCAGGTCATCTGTGAAATTATCCATGAGTGGTCATTGAGCTGGAAAGAGCGAATTGTAATAGCTAGTTTAGAAGTAGTGGTCGGATCAATGCGACGACTGGAATAGGTCACTGAGTTTGATGCCCAGTCAGTTGTAATTTGTAGAATGTATACTTGTCCTTTGTAACTTTATTGAGAAAGACGCAATTTTAAACATGATTATTTATCTGTTAGGTCCTCTGTTGAGAAATAAACTAGTTTTAAACGATTTAATATTTTAATTTAATCTTTATTTGTTTAGCCAGGATTGCCAGCACTGTGTAACTGTCACTGTTGCTAGGAAAACGGGTTTTTAAAAAAATAATTAAAAAATATGTAGATTGTGAAAGAAACTGGTTCTGTTATTTATTACTAGTTCTATTTATTTTAAGTTTTATTTATTTGTAATCCACTCGGGGGACTGGTGTATAGTTTCTCATTTATTTTTTCAAATTTTGGTTTTTTAAAGGGTTTGTAATTTAGCCTGGATTGATAGATGAGTAGGCATATTATTTGAATACGATGGTGTGGTGGTGAGTCGGAGTATTAAACAACTGCTTCATTTCTTCCTCTAAAATCACCCTAATCATTGCTAGAGTGATTAATTATTTCAAAATAGAGCTATTCGTTATGTATCTGGTGAAGTTATCGTATTCCTGTATTTTTTCATTTCGAAATAGATATAGATGCTCCAATATTGTGCAGCCCTACCTGTCTTGTTTCATTTAAGCCATTTACAAAGTTTCTGTAATGCTCACACCTGGAGTTATAAAGCCTTAAACAGAGCACCCCCTAAATAGGTGAGAATTGACCAAATTTGCCATCTGCGCAAAGGGTTAAGCCACATTGCCATGAATACCTATGTATGCCATGAAGAACAAAAGTCCCATTTCACATTGTGTTTATTGTGCTATGTTGCAAATGATTACATAGAAAGAGGTTAGGCATTTTTAACTGAATTTAAATACTGGTGTGAATCAATACGCTCCATTACTAACCATTTGGTTGATAATGAAGAATTCACACAATGCTAATCATGAGCCAAACCCGCATTGTTTAAATGTGCTTAAGGAACAAATGATGAAAGAACTCAAACTAGTCTTCAGTTTAGTTGTTTAATTGGTGGCATGCGGTGCGCGAGCCGACACCGGTGTAGTTATCTCCACACTGTCAATACCAGTATTTTGTAATTGCAATTAAAAAATAAATTTAATAAAACATCTGCTGACCTTCAACGTTTGTGTTATTAAATTAATATAATACTCAATACCATCAGATATGGCCAGTTCTTCTTGATTAGACTATTAGGCTAAAATTAACGTTTTAAATAGTTGATGCATGTAGGCTCAGCACTCAGTCGAAGAATATTCGTGGTTAAGATCTGCAATGCACAGATATTGTAATTTAAACAATCTTTTTAAAGGTTTTGTTAACGATAGTCTTTTTTGTAGGTTATGCTGAAAGCTAAAGCGGAGGTGCTAAGAGTGGTGTATAATTTTTTCGTTAAGTGTACTTGGTGATTAAAACAGATTTTTCAAAATTTAATTTATCTAAGTTTAATCTCCCTAACATGATCCATGTGTTTACCTGTCTATTGTACAGATCATTGGCACACTTGTCAATCAAGGGAAATAAAAACGGGTTTAAAGACCAACGATCCGTTTAAAGGGAAGTTTGATATTACCAGTGTTTTAGCGGGACGTAACACCGGTGTCTAAATGGTAATGCTGTGACGAGCCTAACTCAAACACATGCGTTCAAACTTAATTGAGCAGATAAGGCTGTCACAAAAACTAGCATACACGGGTCCTCAGGACCGAGATTGAGAAGCACTGATTTAAATGAAATGTTGGGATAAAGTTGAGGGGAGAGACTCTGTGTTAATTTTGAGTGATCTCGGGGGAAGACGCCTGACGTAGCTTTCCCTCCTTGCAGCTGCTGCTGTTTCTGAAGGGGTTCACTGAGTCAGAGCGCAACAAGCTTGCCATGCTGACCGGGATCCTTCTGGGAAAAGGGAACATATCCGCCTCCATCCTGAGCAGCCTCTTCAACGAGAACCTTGTCAAAGAAGGTGACGCCCTCCTCTTCCACACAAACCCCACTCCAATCCATCCATTTCGGCACTTAGCAAGTCCATCCAATCTTTTAACACCTGTGATTAATGTACATTCTGAACATAAACGTGTGCTTATCTCTATTTCCTTAAACTTTTCTCCTTGGTGTTTAAACTGGTGATGGGCGATAGCACAAATTTTCTTTTCGATACAATACCAAGGCTAGTATCCCGATACGATACTTTTAAAAAGTCTTATGTACATAAAAAGGGGGAGATCTATGATTTCTACAGTGAAAATTGGTCAATGTCTGCCTCTCTGAAAAGCTTTCTGTCGGAGAACCCTGCTCGACTCTGGCTCCAGTTGTGGGGGCATTTGCCTGCGTTCCCTCCCCTCTTCTGATCGCTACTGCTGTAACTCATCGTGCTCTTTTATATGGGCAGCAGTTTAGTATAATGATTAAGGAACTGGCCTTGTAACCCAAAGGTTGCAGGTTAAATTCCCAGGTAGGACACTGCCATTGTACCCTTGAGCATAGTACTTAACCTGAATCGCTTCAGTTTATATCCAGCTGTATAAATGGATAATATGTAAAAAATGCTAAAACGTTGTGCAAGTCGCTCTGGATATGAGCGTCTGCTAAATGCCCGTAATGTAATGTAATGTAATATGGCTTATTTTCATGCATTCCGGCAGGTTTGTGGTATTGCCACAAAATTGTACATGCTTTTGACACACATCATAGTTTACTTCAATAATGTTTAGTGGAGTGAACTCCAAACAATGCTTCGCTTTCTTTCTGCTATATTCGCAGAGCAGCACAGGTGCTGTCTCATTGTATGACTTTCTGAGTGCTGCTTTGCTTGTTTCTCGGCCTGCCTGTGTGGCAGAGGGAGGGAGGGGGCGGAAGAAGTAGTTCCTATCCTACACAATTATTTGCTACGTTAAGTTTTTTTCACTTTTTCAGCAACACATACTCATTCAATTTCCTTAAAAAATAAATATTAAAATTACTGGATAAATAAAACGGTTGGCGTTGATATCTTTACGTGTGGATTGATTCTGAAAAAGGAAACGTCAAGATCGAAGTATCTCAGCATCGATCCGCCATCACAAGTTTATTTAAACTCTGTTGGTCTCTTTCTCCCCTCTCTCTCTCTCCCCCCCTCTCTCTCTCCCCCCCCCCCTCTCTCTTCCCCTCTCCCCTCTATCTCTCCCTTCTCTCTTTCTCCCCTCTCTCTCTCTCCCCCTCTCTCTCCCCCCCCCTCTCTCTTCCCCTCTCCCCTCTATCTCTCCCTTCTCTCTTTCTCCCCTCTCGCTCTCTCCCTCCCCAGGTGTCTCAGCGGCTTTTGCTGTGAAGCTGTTCAAAGCATGGATAAACGAGAGAGACATCAACTCTGTCGCCGCCAGTCTGCGAAAAGTCTGCATGGACAACCGGCTGATGGTAAAGCGGGGTCTTTGTTGGATATTTACTTCTCTTCTCTAACCCAGGGGTGCACAAAAAAGGGCTGATCAGTATCAATTATTTAATTGGCTTGGCTCATGTCTTGATCTGACATCTGGATAAGCTGCAGGCTGCAAGTGAATCCTAAAGATTTTACTCTGGTCAAGTACAGGAGTGAGCCAGCGTTGTTTATGGAGATTTCAGGAAACTAAAACTAAGGTATTTGGTTGGAATAAAGACCAGCATGCAGACTGGACCTCTAGGACTGGAGTTGGCTCCCGACCGTGCTCTAACCTGTTCACCATTTAACTGGTGGGGCAAAAAAACGTTTGAGTAATGGCAGCCTGTGTTGTCCTCCCGACACAGGAGCTGTTCCCTGCTAACAAGCGAAGCTGCGAGCACTTTTCAAAGTACTTCACGGACGCAGGGCTGAAGGAGCTGTCTGACTTCGCCTGGAACCAGCAGTCCATCGGAGCTCGCAAGGAGCTGCAGAAGGAGCTCCAGGAGCAGATGTACCGTGGGGACCAGTTTAAAGATGTGAGTGCACCTCCTCTCTGCTCTGAGTGTACCACCTCCACTGCCTCCTCTCTGCTCTGAGTGTACCACCTCCCGGTCTGACCAGTTCCATTCTCTCAAATCAGATCATTTTGCAAGGTCAAGAGGACCATGCTAAGGTTATAAGCTACTCTTGATCATGTTGGTGCAAAACACTTAACTCGCTTGCTTGGCGCCGGAAGTTAGTTTTGACGTTTTTCAGGTAGTTGAGTTAAGGGGTTCTTTAAAAAACATGGTTAAATGTAACCTCCGTATAACCATGCGATGCTGCGGAATGCACAAGGACTGAGCGCGACATCCCGCCAATGACACGCTAAGCGGCCGCTCCTCTGGCCCCCCCCTCCCAGATAATCTTCTACGTCAGGGAGGAGATGAAGAAGACCAACATCTCGGAGCAGGCCATGATCAGCATCGTGTGGACCAGCGTCATGAGCTCAGTGGAGTGGAATAAGAAGGAGGAACTGGTGACGGAACAAGCCATCAAACACTTGAAGGTGAGCCGTCTGGAAGGGCTTGGCTCCCAGAATGCCGTGGGTTCCCTCTCTCCCAGTACTTTTGATTTTCATAGGGTTTGTGTCCTGTTATAAAGACGCCTCAATGGGCAGGGGCTGTAGATATAACTACTTTAGATATAACCAGGGATTATGAACAAATTATTTTTGATTTTGATTTTGTTCTGAACAAAAACGGTATAATATTTCTGTTTCAGCATTCCGCACACATAAATTAATGGAATAACGGTTAGAACGCAATTTAAAAACAGGTTAAAGGGATATTTCACCTTTGTGTGACAGTAATTTTGTGGAACCTCCCCATTATATTTGCATAGCATGAATACTAGCAATGTCAGCTGTCCCTGCTGACTGTTAACGGCATCCCCGGTAGTCTCGGTTGTCAGCCTCCCCATTCACTCCCATTCATTTTCGGGACCTCACCAAAATTAAAGGGACTGTAAAGGTAAAACCGTACTTTGCTTCAGACTACATTATATGTGGTAGTTATGTCATGTGTTATGTCAAGCATCAGCAACAGTATGAGATTTCAATTTCATTGCAATGTCGATCTATATCCATCTATCCATTTCCATCTATTCCGATGTGGGGATTAAATAGGTGGAGTTCAAATTATTAGTGGCTCAGTTCTATTGGCCACAGACCGGTGGTTCATGACATCATGAACCTAATGGCCAATAAATGTTGTACATTTAGCCTATTACATCTATAAATATGTATTTGCATTTTTTAAATTTTATTATGCATATGTAAAAAAAAATTTATTAATCTCCTAGCATAGTACAAACAAGACACTGCAATGTATTTGGGAAAGAGATCTTGTTTGTTTAAAAGGATATAACGTAGCAGGTCAAGGGCAGAAAGAAAGAAGTATGTGTTTGGATAGAACGTAGCCTATTGCCTTGTGTGTCCTGGATTTTGTAAATGCAAAAAAAACGAAAAACTAAGAAAAAGACAGTACAGGGGAAGAAAATAATGTTGCCAGAATTAGTTGACTGTGCGTCGCGTTCTTTTAAAGGGTGCAACATTGGCTACCTGGCTTTCTTTAACGTTATATTGGTAGTTTGGATATGGCCTAATGTGCTTGGAGATGCATTTTTCTTATGGCTTTGTCTGCATGATGCCTCTGCAACAAGTCTTATTAGCTCATTTGGCTGCCATAGCTGTTGCATCAATGGGAACCCATGCTGAACTATTTTTGACCCAGCATTTATTTGCAAAAATATCACTTTCCTCAGTTTTACAACATTTTTTTATTATTGATAATATAGCCTACACTGTAAATTCCAATTAGTTAACTTTAAAAAAAGCATGCAAACCGATTGCACTTAAAAAAAGGAAGTACAGTGGAATAGGTGGTATTTTAGCTTTTTTTTATTAGACAGGACAGTGTAGATTGACAGGAAAGGCAGGAGAGAGAGGGGATGACTTGCAGCAAAGGGCCAGGCTGGATTCAAACTCAGTCTGCTGCGGTAAGGACTTAGCCTTAGGTATGCATGCTACCAGGTGAGCCACCGGGACGCCCCCTATTTTTATTTTTTTTAATTTTTAAGTAATGCATTAAGGATTGTAGTTCGACTTGTAGTCCACTTTAACGGACTGCATATTCAGTACTGCAACGCATGGGTGGTTCTCAACCAATAAGATAACATCATCTCGTCTGTCTGCTCTGTGGCAGATGGGAGTAGACTACTGCCACTGAAGATTAGCTTGCTAAGTAGAGAAGCCCGCCCGACAAAGTCAGAAATTATGCTACGGTTAACCACATAAAGCAATTCTAGCTTTTAGTCCTTCAAGCTAGCTAGCTAACGTTAGAAAAAAGTGTTTAAAAACGGAGCTGTGTGCTACTGCTGGCTACCGTTATATGACAACGTCTGGAGACCTGGATACAAGGCTGCACGTTCGGAGGGAATTATGGGACGTGGAGTTTTTAAACGGTGCCAGCGCTGGTATTTTCACACATAAAATATACTCGAAGCTGGTCCAGAAAAACAACATAGTTTGCGAACGGGCGTTATATTGAACAATCCGGGAAATTGACGGTAAGACATAATCAGTAGAAATGGTTTAAAAGTAAGCTTTAGTTAATGTCTATGCTCTAAATTAATGTGGAATTTACTTCTGAAACCAGCGTGACGTAGTCACTTGAGTACTCTATAGCCTACTAATGGCCTACATATAGCATTACAGACTAAGCATGTTAAAAAACACGTCACAAAATATCTGTTTACTGTCTCGTTAGCCTACCCAGTGCGCAAAAGCCGGATTCTAGACATCTAGAGGGGTAAAACCATTTACTTTTTGGGGGTTGTCTTGCTGTTGCCTCTCCTGTCCATCTGTTGTCACTCATTTGCACCAAAGCAGGTGAAATTGATTCACAATCGTTTACGCTTCCTAACTGGACAGATCGATATCCCAGAAGTTTAATTGACTTGGTGTTATACTGTGTTGATTAAGTGTGCCCTTATTTTTTTTGAGGAGTGTATAATTGGCACAATGCAGCTTTAAATTAACTTCAGTCTCTAATAATTGCCTGCCCGCGTGCCTGAAGCATTTGGTTGTTGAAGCAAATAAATTACCCAGCAATTATGGGAAGTTTTACGGTAGTTTCTAGTTAGTCCCAGAGGGTGTGACATATTGGGCTGCAGCCTGGGCTTTTGCGAGAAGAAGAAAAAAAAAACTGGAAAGAACTATAACATTAACCGGTTTACATGCTCAGAATAGCGTTCTCTCTCCCCTGAACCGTTTCTAATCCCTGGATATAGCACTGCATGCAGATGCGTAATCCTTTTGGTAACATTGCCCGTTTACTTGTCTAGCTCCACAGAAAGCTTGTAATGACACCTCACGCTTTCTCCCCCCCCTCCTCCCAAGCAATACAGTCCCCTCCTGAATGCCTTCACCTCCCAGGGGCTGTCTGAGATCACCCTGCTGCTGAAGATCCAGGAGTACTGCTACGATAACATTCACTTCATGAAGGCGTTTCAGAAGATCGTTGTGCTGCTTTATAAAGGTGCGTAGCCCCAGAGCTTCAACGCTTGTCCGCACTTTAGCTCGCGTGTCGGTCACAGGCTGGCGTCCTGAAACGCGCGTGTTTTTCTGTTGCAGCGGATGTTTTGAGCGAAGAGGCCATCCTGAAGTGGTACACGGAGGCTCACGTTGCGAAAGGGAAGAGCGTTTTCCTCGAGCAGATGAGGAAGTTTGTGGAGTGGCTCAAGAACGCTGAAGAAGGTATGTACTGGTGTAGAAGATATGTACTGGTGTAGACGGTATGTACAGGTTCAGTGGCCTGCTGGAAGTCATAATGTGACTAATTAACCGTCTAATCATTCCAAGTGTGTTTTATTGATTATTCACAAGAAAGCATGTCTTCTGTGTGGATGATTAAGATGACTATTCTAGAACCTCTTACTGTGCAGCTGACATTCTCAGATTCATGGGCATTAGGGGGTTTGTTTTGCCTTTAACCTTTTTTTTTTAATGAATGTTTGTACCTGCAAATTCCGGGCTGTACATTAAGTTGTTTGGTGCTAGTAAGGTCAAGAACTCTGTAGCACAAAAACAAAACTAGTTTAAACTAGATAAAATAAAAAAATAAAAACATTCTAGTTGATCAAGCGTAACGATTAAAAAGATAAATTTTATTTTCGGTCATCTAACGTACAACGTCTTTCCGAGAAAACGTAATGCTTTAAGTCCACTAGATAGAGCTGCATATTTTAAGTGTCTGAGAATGGGCTTGGACATCGACATCCAGGTACTGGTGCAGATGGTCGGAAACGCGTCATAGGCATGTAGGCAGAGCCAGCGTGGAGGAAAACAATCCAGTGTCTGTCATTGTTCTGAATAGGTGCACATCGTAGATAAAGATAGTTGTCATTACTATTTTATTGTCAGCAAATTACATTGAATCATTGTTTTCTAAAAAAAACCAGCAAAGGCATTTTGGTAAAATAAACTGAATAGGACTTATGCGGTTAGAGTGGACAAATGATCCAACTCAATGGCCTGAGGTATCATTCCCAGACTTCTATCTTATTTAATCTCCCCAGTAAGGAACCACGTCAACTACATTATGATCCATGACCATGAAAATTAGACTAACGTTAGCTAGCTGACCATAATAGAGCTGAACAGTGATTGCCCACGTTTTTAGCAGCCCTGGTTCTGGAAGTTAATTTCCCATTAATTTTCTCCATGGACATTTCAGGAAGTCCCTAGCTACAAAGGCCATACACCGAGCTATCCAGCTACAAGACGAATCATGACATAAAACTTTGAGAGAAAAAAAAGTGGTGGACATCTCTATAATAACGCTGACGTCTGATTGTTAGAACTCTACTTGTGGGCAACATAGTCTTTCACCAGTTATACAGGAATAAAACACGATTTCTTAAAAACGAAGTTCAAATTGGACTGACTTACGGCTTCTAAAGGAGCATATACAAACCATCGTTTTGCAATCTCGTACCTCATCGTAAGTGCACCATTTACGGTTAATACATTATGACTAATAATCAAATTCTTCTACGGTGAGGGTGAATGGCATTTTTAACCAGACTGTTGAGCTCTATTGGACGGTTTCACTTGAGCATTCGATTGCAGAAGCAATGTTAAAAAATGTCATATTGTGGGCTATTGTAGTTAGCTGTTGGTATCAACGGGTTTCTTATCCATACATACAGTTGTGTTAAAAAAAAAAATGGCAGTACAACATCAGTAACCTGATGAACCACTGTTATTAGTAGTAGTGATATTTCTGCATGGCAAATAATTTACTTGTAGATGTAGTAGTGTAATAGAAAAACAACAGACCCAACTGTCATGACATGCACGCTGCTTGTTCTGAGTAATTGACTCATTCATTGAAAGGGGCGTGTTCAAAATAATAGCAGTGTGGAATTTAATTAGATTAATTCATTCTGTGAAAAAACAGGTGTCATTAATTGTCCTTTATTAAGGAAGAAGGGAAGCAAATGTTTCACACATTGTTATAAAATTTATTTCCTTCTGAATTGCTAAGTAAAATGGGCCGTTCCAAACATTGTTCGGAGGAACAACGTAATTTGATTAAAAAGTTGATTGGAGAGAGGAAAACGTTTAAAGAAGTGCAGCAAATTCTAGGATGCTCAGCTAAAATGATCTCGAATGCTTTAAAATGGCAGCAAAAACCCAAAACACGCGGAAGAAAACGCGCAACTACTGTTAAAACGGATAGTCAGAATGGCAAAGATTCAGCCAATCATCACCTCCAGAAAGATCAGAGATGATCTAAAATTACCTGTAAGTGCTGGTACAGTCAGAAAACGTTTGATCGAAGCTAAGTAAGTAAGTAAACTTTATTTATATAGCACTTATCACAGAGACAACTCACAAAGTGCTTTACAGTGCATAAAATAATACAAAAAATACAGGGTACGAATACAAAAGGCATAAATAAATACATAAAATACATAAAAACAATGATGCATAAAAACAAGGACCAACAGTCAGCACATCGGTACACGCATGCCACAGGCATCAAAGGGCAGCCTCAGGAAAGGCCTGGATAAAAAATAAGGTCTTTAGGCCTGACTTAAAAACATCTAAAGAGGGTGCAGACCTAAGACCGGGGGGCAGGGCATTCCACAAACGTGGGGCAGCCACCTGGAAAGCCCTGTCACCCTTGGAGGACTTCCTGGAACGGGGAACCCACAGCAAACCCTGATCCGCTGATCTCAAAACCCTGCTTGGGGCATGGGGGCGGAGCAGCTCAGAGATATAATGAGGGGCCTGACCATGCAGGGCCCTATAGGTCAGCACCAAGACCTTGAACTGTATACGGAAGCTGACCGGAAGCCAATGCAAGGCAGCCAGAATTGGTGTAACATGATCATACTTCCTAGATTTGGTTAGGAGTCTGGCTGCCGCATTTTGAACAAGTTGTAGTTTATTTATAGAGGCCTTGTTGAGACAAGTAAAAAGAGCATTGCAATAGTCAATGCGTGAGGCAATAAAAGCATGAATAATCATTTCAAGCTCAGGTTTTGGTATAAATGACCTGAGCTTAGCTATATTCCTCAGTTGGAAGAAGCATGTACGGGTTTGGGCCCTAATGTGGCTGTCTAGGTTCATGGCCTGATCGAAAATAACACCAAGATTCCTTAGACTAGCGCGCACACTAGGGCAGAGGAAACCAATACAGCTAGTCACCTGATTTGCAATGCTCTCTGAAGCCACAACAAGAACCTCTGTCTTAGCGGCATTTAATTGCAGAAAATTGCCCGCCATCCAATCATTGATGGCTAACAAACAGTTGTTTAAAACAATGAGACTGTCGGTCCTTGCAGGATTAAAAGAAAAATACAGTTGGAGGTCATCAGCATATAAATGATATGCGATGCCCTCGAACTGGCCAATAATATGGCTAAGAGGTAATAAATACAAGATAAAAAGAATAGGACCCAACACCGAGCCCTGCGGCACACCACAGGAAAGGGGCGCAGACTCAGAAATAAAAGAGCTAACGGCCACTGAAAAGCGTCTACCCGAGAGGTAGGAGGCAAACCAATCAAGGGCACTACCTGAAATTCCGACATAATTGCTTAGTCGCTCTAAAATAATATGGTGATCAACAGTGTCGAATGCCGCACTAAGATCAAGCAGCACCAGGACAGTGCAGTCACCAGCGTCAGAAGCCATTAAAATGTCATTCGAGACTCTAAGCAGAGCAGTCTCGGTGGAGTGCTTCTGACGAAAACCAGATTGAAATTTATCAAATATACCATTTTCATTTAAAACACTTGATAACTGGTTAGCAACAATTCTTTCTAAAATTTTCGAAATAAAAGGCAGCTTTGAGATGGGCCGATAGCTATTAAAAGAAGAGGGGTCCAGGTTTGGCTTTTTTAAAAGAGGCTGAACAACAGCCGTTTTAAAACAGTCAGGGAAGCGACCAGAGATCAGCGAGCAGTTAATTATTTCGAGCAGAGAAGGGCCAATAGAACTGATGACCTTTTTCAATAAAGATGTTGGGAGGGAATCTAAAGGACAACTAGAGCTTTTCATACTGTTCAGTAGCTCACTTAACTCTGGAAGCGTAATGGGATCAAAACAGGTCGAAGCTAAGCTATCAGCAAGAAGCCCCCGTAAAGCACCATTGTTGAAAAAACAGCATCGGAATCGGTTAAAATTTGCCATGGAACACATCGATTGGCCCAAAGAGAAATGGCGTAACATTCTGTGGACTGCTGAGTAAAATTGTTCTTTTCGGGTCTAGTGGTCGTCGACAGTATGTCATCCGACCCCTGAGTACTGAATTCAAGCCTCAGTACACTGTGAAGACAGTGAAGCATGGTGGCGCAAAAATCATGGTATGGGGTTGTTTTTCATACTACGGTGTTGGGCCTATTTATCGTATATCAGGGATCATGGATCAGTTTGAATACATCAAAATACTTGAAGAGATTATGTTGCCGTATGTCGAAGAGGAAATGCCCCTGAAATGGGTGTTTCAACAAGACAACGACCCCAAACACACAAGTAAGCGAGCAACATCTTGGTTCCAGACAAAAAGGATTGAGGTACTGGAGTGGCCAGCTCAATCCCCCGACCTCAACCCCATTGAAAACCTGTGTGGGGTGACATAAGAAATTCTGAAGCAAAACCAAAAAATTCACAGGGACTGTGGAATGTAGTTTGTTCATCCTGGGCTGAAATACCTGTTTCTAGGTGCCAGAAGTTGGTTGACTCGATGCAACGCAGATGGGCAGCAGTTATCAAAAACAATGGTTATGCAACTAAATATTAGTAATTTAGAGTGGTTAAATCTTGAAAAATTTCTTCAGTTTATACAGTAAGTATTTGAGTTTGAAGAGTAAAATGTCGACACTGCTATTTTTTTTAACAGATTAATATTCCTTTTCTTTGCTTCTTGTAAAAGAATAACGCCGACTTGATAAAATTCGTTAATGCTTTGATTTGGAATTGGATGTGTAATGTTTCCACTACATTTGAAATATGGAACTAAAAGCAATTTAAAAATATTTGCACTTTATTCACTTTTTTTAACGCACTGCTATTTATTTGAACACAACTGTACGTGCCAATTCAGGATTTTAAGTTTGTTTGCTGTGCTGTAAGCCACACAGCGGCTTTTTGGCATTTTAAAAATTGCTATGATTTTAGTATATGACTAGATTTTGTCCTAATTTAAAGACCGATAACTGACCGTTTCAAAATTTCCCCCTCGGGGGTTGGGCCTGGAGGGTGTATGACGTGTTTGTGGGCGTGCCCCCTCTGCAGACTGGATCTATTTTAAGTGTCTAGGCAAGGTGTTTACTGCTATGTTTTTATTTGATTTGTCTATACCCTGTTGGCGAGTTGAAATAATTACCAATCAGTGAGATTCAGCTACAATAAAGTTTCGTAATTGACAAAATGTCTCATTTATTACACGCATGAAGACTATAGCCTTGGACTGTTTTAAGAGACCATTTAAGTGTAGCAGTTAAGGAAGAGACTTTAAATTCCTTGCTATCGGAAAATATTGTTTGTTCGCACAGTAAATATTTTCATCGCAAATGCAACAGCATTGTCACACTGTACAGCCCTGAAATTGTCAGCCAGTTGACCACACTGGACTCCCTGGAATGGACATCCTGTCTATATCGCTTTATTTTAGCACACTGAAATGTAGCGCATCGTTGGCTGTGTAAATGCGAAGTGTGTTCACACGGGTGATTTTTAATTGTATGTGTTTTTGCAGAATCTGAGTCCGAGCAGGAGGACGAAGACTGAACCCTGCATTTTAAACGCAGTAACAGCAGGAGTGGTAGAATGTTTTTGTTACAAAGTACTCTTTTTTTTCTTTCTTTTTCTATTCTACCTCCTGTATTTTCATAGCCATAATCCATAATGTTTAGATGTGATTTAAAGGGCTTTAACAACATTAATTTGAACTCCTTTTTCTAAAATAATAATTACACTTAAAGAGCACCAATCCTCAAGCCAGCCTTGCCAATATGACTTTGCTATGGCACTAATTGTGAAGGTGCCATGTTTGGACATATTTAAATTGACCTTGGCCCAGTTTTCAATATAATTATTCCCCCCCCCCCCCAGTGGTCCTTACAGTTTCCACCTTGTTTTGGAGTGAAAGCATTTGGTTTAATTTCAGACACAATCGCCGCTTTTTGAACGAGTTGGACTCGACTTGGATGTTGGGGTACACATTTGAGTTAGCCTTCTCTCAGCTACGTATGAGGACCCTGGTCTGGTTTTTTTTTCTTGTTTATTTTCTCAACTATTATTATTATTATTGCCTTTTTTTCTTGCCAAAGGAGTAAGCCCTGTTTTTTTATGTCTGTTCTTTCCAGCTATAGTTTATTCTTTTCTCTTTGGATAAAAATGTCAAAATAAGAGATGTAAATGCTTGGTGCTGGTGACGCGCCACTTTTGAACGGAAATCGCCCTGTACATCGTATGTAAGATGCAGTGCCAGCTCAGTAATATTGGTTGCTCTTTTCTTTACCCTGATATAAATTGAATTTTTTTAAGAAATAAATGTAAGCAAAGGTATGGATTTTGTTTTTGTGTGTGTGTGTGTTATGGGGTGTGCGCGCAGGTTCAGTTTTGTAGGGGTGTGCGCGTGTGTATGTGCGCAGGTTCAGTGTGGGGTTTGGGTTCCGTTTAAGGGAGTTGGGAAACACTGCTTTATGTCCATATCTTAGCACTCATTTGGTTTTTGTGGAACACTTGACTAGGGCTGTGACAATTATGAAATTTTAGCTGACTAATTACAGTATAAGCCTAATCATTATCGCTCTAATGACACCTTTAAGGAACATCAATTTTTTGGTAATAAACCTGAACATACTTAAATAAAACTCAAGTGCCTGACTTGGTGCTTTGTAAACCAAGATAAATTGCACATGGACTGTTATGGCATAAGCAAACTTTAAATAGACTAGGCCTATATAAATTACATGTCGAATGTACAGACCGGTGTATGCATGTTTTTACTGCCACCAGTTACGGCTCAATCCGCTAATAAATCATACACACAATCACTGATTCACTCGTAAATTGGTGTTCCATCCCTCCAGTTAAGTTCCAGACACTAGAATCTATGCCAAGGCGCATTGAAACTTCTGGTGGCTCGTGGTGGCCCAACACCTTACTTAAACAATGTGACCGAATATGATCCCTGCCCCCTGTCCACTCAGACCCCTGTCTACTATGTGCCCTCTGCCCTCACCTTACAAGCAGTGTGCGAAAGAAATCCTGCAAAACCTTCTATACTAGTGAGGAAGTATTTAGTTTTTTTGAGAATATCAATCGGTTTATATGTGACAATAGTTACAAAGTGTAGATTATGAATGAACGAGAGTAGATTATGTTATGCTCTTGTGCTACAAGTTGTAGTTTTTACTTCCGGTTTTCTTCCTGAAATTGTTGAATGAGTGTGCTCCTGAATCCCCTCAACAAAACCCAGATTTTAAGTGCCCCCATTTGAGAGAAAGTCGCCCACGCAAAAGCTTTTGACGAAGTTGACTCAAATATCCACCCTCAAAGCGGGGAAGGGATCATATTCGGTCACTGTCTCAATGTTGGTTTTTTCTATAATTTATCACCCGTCTGAATGTAGGCCTAGAGTTTTCCTTAACTGCCGTTTTGTTTTCTGTAGAAAACTGGAGCGTTTCTATCGCTGCATACCTAGTCACACTGTCGTTAGCATTTGCTAACGCTGTTAGCGTTTGCCACTTTTTGCTGTGATGCTGGATGTATGCCAATTGGTGCTCCCAGTTTGATGGAGAATGTTACTGGAATCCAATAGGGCTACAGATATTGCGACAATCATTTAATTGTCAAATAGTGCGGCACCGACCAAAAGTCATCAACATGAGGAATTTGAATATCGTTGAAAAAAATTCTGCAATTGAAAACAGGCATGTGTAAAAAAAGCACATTGGAAAAGTACATCTGATTTGAGACCTGAACCCCCAAAAATCAAGTGAGGTAAAGGAAATCCCCAGCGGAAATAAATCTTAGTAGGAATCCTAGAGGGAGCCCATCCTCCACTGGCCGGCCCAGTGTGATAGGCTGAATGGTAACAGAAATTTAGTTCTTTTATTCTATAAAATAGGTAGTCCAAGTGAAGAAATGTACATGCATATTAATATGCAGTTCAGAGGGGCAGGGTGATGTATCTAGGCTTCCAGGTTGCGTCATGGTGCGGGCTTGAACCAGGAGCAGGGCGGGGCTGGAGTGGTCTGTGAACTGGGGTGGATACGGTGATGGAAAATGTTAGGCACTAATTTACCCTTCCCTGACATTTTTAACTGAAGGATTAACTAAAGAGGTGGGTTTTCAACCTACGTTTAAGACTGAGGGTGTCTGAGGCCTGAACACGCAGAGAAATCTGTTCGAGAAGGCTGCCTCCCATCATCATTTTAGCTATACTTTAGCTTTAGAATTTTCAAATAGCCAGCACCTTGTAAGTGAAGCAGTCTGGACCATTTAACCCTTTAACTAGCACGGAATGTGGTTTAGTTTATTTCCATTCCTTGCAATTTTTTATTTTTATTTATTTATTTTTAACTGCAAAAGTTAAATAATCTGGTCCCACAGTATACACTATTCTAACTATTTTACGATCCCAATATTATAGCGACAACGGTTCCGTATTTGGAACGGGCTTGATCAAAATGACGAATCCATCTGTGTGCCACGGAAACCCACAGATGACATGAATAATGGTAAAGTCGGTAGGATATCCTTATCCAGCAAACAAAAAAAAATCTTTTAGGCGAGAACTTTCTCTGTGAGATTCTGTCACTTTGTTTCTGTAATACAGTAAAATGGTAAACAAACTCCAAAGGGTTAACATACAGACGAGACCAGGATTATGTCTGTAGTTAAAGGGGTTCAAGAACAGTAACCATTTTATTTTGGATCTTGTGTTCAAAAAAGATGGTGCTAGCGAAGGGGTTAAACCATTTAAATCCTCATACATTTAACAGGCAACCAATGAACAGATTCGAGCACCGGGCTGATATAGAATAACTTATTTCCCTTTAGGGAACTTCAGTTGTAGCCCCAACAACAAAAAATAGACAGCGGGGCAGACCCAGAACACACAAACACATCAAATAAAGACATTCAATAGAATCATTGCATTAATCAAGTGAATTAAAGTGGAATACAGCCATGATTAAGAATAGCCCCCGCTTTCCCGAGATGTCCAGTGTCATAAGCAGTCCAACACACAAACTCCGCCTCCGCAACTTTCCTCCATACACGCAGTGTTGCGGTCTCTGTCCACTGTCGAAACGGAGCTCAGCCTTCCCTCACTCCTGCATTATATTCTCCTTCCCTGGTGGCCTTCTGAAGAGTGCCTGCAGTCTTGGATCAGTCCCGACATTTTCAACTCCGGTGAAGAGCGATGGTAAACTCCGTGGCTGCAGATCCAACGGACATGTTCACGTTTTATAGTTCTATTTATTTGAACACCACTGTAGAAACGACAAGACGCGTATAACAAGACAATGAACTATTTACGGTTTAAGTAAATTAGTTCATAACGGTAAACATGGTGTTACCAATCAATACAACCTTTCATGGAAATTTTTTATTTTTTTTGAGGACACCCTTGGGGCTCCACTGGAGGATCCCAAACTCCAGTTTGGAAGCGTTGCTGGATGCCGCAAAGTAATGTGTAGTATGGATGTGCTTGGTATGCTCACTAGAGGACACAATAGCGATCTTTGTATGAAGAACAAATCAACACATGACATAACTGAGGTTTGGCGAAATAACTTTTAATTTCGATCTCCATTGGATGTGAAAAAGAAAATGTGTCGGCAAGAAAAATGTTTTTGCATTTCCATCACAATGGAAACTCGCATTACTTATTTTGTGTCATGTTCTTTTTCTGCCTGTATAGGATATCCTCACATGGACTTTTTGTTTATGTGTAGCTATATATTGTTTGAATATTTGACGCTATGATAAACATTATGGCAATGCTTGAAAGCTTGGTGCTTGACTGTCCACTAGAGGTACCATTAGTGCAGTTTGAATTTTTTTCACTATATACAGTACTCCTAAAAACTGGCAATTAATGTTTGTCCCCTATAGGGGACTTTAGTCTCTGGTCTTAATCTCAAGAATATTCTACTGAGACCTATTCTGTGTAAAGGACATAAAAATAAAATCATATTTTGGAAAATATTTTCACTGCTGTTTCACTTTTGTGAAGTTTTGGTCATCCAATCACTTGTATGATGCCAAAAGCTAATTAAAATAGTATTGGCAGAATATGTGGTTTTCTCTGTGAAAAACATGCACAAAGTAAAACAAGTAGCCATCGTTTTAAAAATAGCTTTAATTTGAATGAAAATTAACTGATGTATGCAATTGGTTAAATTCATATTTATCTTGTTCTATTGTACAAAAATACATGTGTCATTTGTAGCAGCTTCATGTTTTGCTATGTGCAAAATAAAACAACAGTATTGCAATATGGACACAGGTCAAGGTAAATTCAAGTATGCTGACATAAATGGCATATTTAAATACTTTGAGAGGTAGGCCTATATACACTGCTCAAAGAAATGAAGGGAACACTTAATCAACACCGTATATCACCAAGTCAGTTAAACTTCTGGGATATCGATCTGTCCAGTTAGGAAGCGTAAACGATTGTGAATCAATTTCACCTGCTTTGGTGCAAAGTGACAACAGGTGGACAGGAGAGGCAACAGCAAGACAACCCCCAAAAAGTAAATGGTTTTGCAGGTGGTGGCCATTTAGCCACCACCTGCATCTAATTTAGCATTTTGCTAGTGCCCTTGTCACTACTGGTAGTATGAGGCGGTACCTGCAGCCTATTAAGGTTGCACACGTAGTCCAGCTCCTCCAGCATGGCACATCCATAAGTGCCGTTGCAAGAAGGTTTGCTGTGTCTCCCAGCACAGTCTCAAGAGCGTGGAGGAGATACCGGGAGATGGGCCATTACACGAGGAGAGCTGAACAGGGCCGTAGAAGAGCAACAACCCAGCGGCAGGACCGGTATCTGCTCCTTTGTGTGAGGAGGAACAGGAGGAGCACTGCCGGAGCCCTACAAAATGACCTCCAGCGGGCTACTTGTGTGCATGTTTCTGACCAAACTGTCAGAAACAGACTCCATGAGGGTGGCATGAAGGCCCGACGTCCTGTAGTGGGACCTGTGCTCACAGCCCAGCTCCGTGCAGCTCGATTGGCATTTTCCAGAGAGCCCCAGAATTGGCAGGTTCGCCATTGGTGCCCCGTTCTCTTCACAGGTGAGTAGGTTCTCACTGAGCACATGTTACAGACGTGAAAGAGTCTGGAGACGCCATGGCAAATGTTATGCTGCCTGCAACATCATCCAGTTTGGTTTAATTGACTTGGTGTTATACTGTGATGATTAAGTGTTCCCTTAATTTTCTTGAGAAGTGTATTTCAGTAAATAGTGCATATGTAAACTACATTTATGACTCTTAATTGAGGTGAAAGTTTCAATTGTGGAAATGTGACATTTTTCATAAGTGGTATTCTGTTAGGATACTCATAAGTAAAGAATAGGTTTGTACACATACATAATGTCACAGTTGAAATGGTCATGGTATTGGTAATGATGTATTGTTGGGCACATCAGCTATTTTTGAAGAGTAGGCTGTCTTGAAAAACCAAATCCATCAACCAAAAGTGCAATTACACCGTCAAATCTAACCCTATTTTAATATACTGCAAAACATTCATAATATTCAAAATATTGAGGTGCTTTTTACATTTGTCTTTGACTGACAAAAATAATCAGAATATGTTGTATTTGCAACATATTGTCTGAAGTTTTGTGCAATACAAGCAAGTAAACGTTTTTCTATATTTGAACCCCAGATTACCATGTGTTTACAAAGTATGTGTATGGCACAAAATTATTTCCAAAATCAATTTACTTCAAGAAACTTTAATCCAGGCCCTTCAGGAAACAAGCACTCTCTCACGCACGCACGCACACACTCACTCAGATGTGCATGCACACACATTTTGTACTTTTATACAGTATTGCAATGCTATTATATTTAAGATCAAGACAATTATATATAATAAAATTTTAATAATAGTTTGCAAACACAATGTAATTAGGGGTTTTTGATCATAGTGAAAAATGATTCATGGTACAGAGAATCATATGATAGGGCTACATCTGTCATTGACAGGACAAAGCTTGGATTCAAGCTAAATTTACCATTTTTGCGCTGCTTATCTTTCTTAGTTCAAGGTTAGGCTTTTAGGTCACACTTTAGCCCTTCACAGTTCATTCATTACCATGGGTAGCCTATTCTAACTCAATTCCCCCCACTTTAAGTGCGCAGTTCAGCTAACTTTACGTATACTAAAATACGGTTAACGACTGGCCGGCACAGGATTAAAAGTACTTGTTTACGGTCGGAGGGTGCCCCAATAGCGGAGGGACTTCAGCTGTCCAGCTGGCAAAAGAGCCGTCTCTATACTGACAGCAACCACTGTGTGTCCTGGTTTCGGTTACAGCCATGTGGCAGGCTGCGGAGGCAATACTTTCATTTAGGAACGGGACGCTGAGGTTTAGCATTTCTGATACTGAAATAGCTGCATTGCCAGGTGCAGCTGTACACACGGGCTCGTGTTACATTTTACCAAAACAAAGTGCACTTCAGTGAGGGTTCCCCCTCCCTTTCTTTCTTGAAATTACAAAAATATACAAAGTTCTGTTTCTTCTTTTTTCTATACAACTGTAGTCATTTTTACATGTAAACATCGGCGCTTGTCCGAGCATGTGTCCTCCGTTTCCACAGCTCAGTCAAACAGACGAGTGCGTTTCCACATCTCTCACCTGCCGAGGTAAAAATCACACATTTTAAACGTTGTAGGATCAATTGCGCTTTCCCAGTATTGATTCATCTTAAGTTGACTGTTCATTTTAACTACACAGCACAGTCATTTTATGTGTTCGCTAAAACATGCCACTGACAATTTAACGCAGCACATGTACTGTATACAAAGGTTGATTAGAGACATAAAAACGCGTTTATGTGCACATTATTAATTAATAAATTTTCTGCGCCGCTCACGCAGACAACTCTAAAAATAGAACTGGTTAATTTCTGCACTGTTAAAACCAAGCGCCAGAATAGTTCAAAGCTCAACACAGCAGTGGATGCATGCCAGGCACTGTCAACCAAGTGCATGACCTCAACACACACACACACAAGCACGCGCGCACACACTTGTAGAGCTAATCTTACCATTTTCCTCTGGTTGCTGAGACAGAAAGTGCAAATGGGCCGGAGCGTGGGGTTGGTGATATGTGCGCCGCCCTGCAGGATGGTGTGGTACTTCAGGCAGGGTTGGCCCTCGGGGCTGTCCTCCCCCAGCAGCAGCTCGTTAGCCAGGTGTGAGATGTAGCTGGAGGCCAGGCGCAGCGTCTCGATCTTGGAGAGCTTGCGGTCGGCCGGCTCGGTGGGAATGAGTGTGCGCAGCGCGGTGAAGGCCGTGTTGACGCTGTGGGTCCGGTCGCGCTCCCGCGCATTCGCCGCCTGCCGCTGCTTGCTGACGGCGGCCAGTCGCCGGCTCCGCTGCTTTCCCTTGGCCCCCCCGTGGGGGCTGCACCCCCCCGTGGACTTGCCGGAGCTCTCGCTGCCGCTGTCCAGCTCGTCCGGATCGGAGGGGAAGCCGCCCTTGTCGCTCCCTGTGGACTTCATGGCGGCGGTCGGGTGAGTGGCGGCTATGCGCGCCCCATGGCCTGGATGGTGGCTTCCCATCACTTTATGTAGATTGAAAATAGCACCTGAGACCAGCTGCCACCGATCCGATGACCGCGGTCCACCGCGTCCCCTCGGCTGTTCAGCATAAATGCCATTTCTTGAATGACAGATCCTTTCTGGGCCCTCTGCAAAAGGAGCGGCAGGTGGAGCCTGGGAAGCACCTGTCACGGTCTTTGGAGGCTAGAGGGGTTATATATATCCTCCCTCCTGCCCCCACTGTGGTGTGTTCTACAGTCCCTGCAGCAGGGCCCATGGAGCAGCTCAGGTACATATCCTCTGGGCTCTCTGCTTCATACAGGTAAACTTAGGTGGGTCACAGCGGCAGAGAATCTGTCTTCCTCTCTACGCCTGTAGCTGTGATGAGTTTGCCTCCTCTCCGATGCTCACTACATCTTTACATCTTCTTTCTTCTCCGATGCTCACTACATCTTTCCTCTCCGTTGCTCACGACATCTTCTTTTCTCTCCGATGTATCAGCTTGTTGTTCATTATACCTCTCTTTCATCCTTCCTTTGATCTCTTTCACATCTAACCTCAGGGGCAGGTTTAACGCGACGCCGCGCCGTGTACATTCGGCTCAAAGGCAGGTGTGTGTGTGCGCATTGCACACGTGTGGAGTCACGTGCAAGGCATATGTGATGATGCTGTATACGTTACAGCAGGGTTGAACAGATTGTTCTCTCAAGCACAATTTCTGGCTGAAGTTCCAACAGAGCAATCAGAGAACTTTAAGACACCATCATCTTGAATGGCAAATGATTATGTTTTTGATTGCTTTGCATGATTAAAAAGCCCACCCGGTTAAATAAGGATCACCCACTAGCTCCTCATTCACTAGCTCCAATCTGTATGATTGCATTTAATAAGGTAGTTTTGCCTTCTCCCTGGAACCATATTCCTTTTTACAAGGAAAATAAAGATTTTAATAACGATTAATAAAAACAGCTTGATTACTTTAGATCGTTAAGGTAGTAGGCTACAGCCAGAATAACAGCATGTGGCACAGTATTAATAAAAACAGCTTGATTACTTTAGATCGTTACGGTAGTAGGCTACAGCCAGAATAACAGCATGTGGCACAGTATTAATAAAAACAGCTTGATTACTTTAGATCGTTACGGTAGTAGGCTACAGCCAGAATAACAGCTTGTGGCACAGTATTAATAAAAACAGCTTGATTACTTTAGATCGTTACGGTAGTAGGCTACAGCCAGAATAACAGCTTGTGGCACAGTATTAATAAAAACAGCTTGATTACTTTAGATCGTTACGGTAGTAGGCTACAGCCAGAATAACAGCATGTGGCACAGTATTAATAAAAACAGCTTGATTACTTTAGATCGTTAAGGTAGTAGGCTACAGCCAGAATAACAGCATGTGGCACAGTATTAATAAAAACAGCTTGATTACTTTAGATCGTTACGGTAGTAGGCTACAGCCAGAATAACAGCATGTGGCACAGTATTAATAAAAACAGCTTGATTACTTTAGATCGTTACGGTAGTAGGCTACAGCCAGAATAACAGCTTGTGGCACAGTATTAATAAAAACAGCTTGATTACTTTAGATCGTTACGGTAGTAGGCTACAGCCAGAATAACAGCTTGTGGCACAGTATTAATAAAAACAGCTTGATTACTTTAGATCGTTACGGTAGTAGGCTACAGCCAGAATAACAGCATGTGGCACAGTATTAATAAAAACAGCTTGATTACTTTAGATCGTTACGGTAGTAGGCTACAGCCAGAATAACAGCATGTAGCACAGTATTAATAAAAACAGCTTGATTACTTTAGATCGTTACGGTAGTAGGCTACAGCCAGAATAACAGCATGTGGCACAGTATTAATAAAAACAGCTTGATTACTTTAGATCGTTAAGGTAGTAGGCTACAGCCAGAATAACGGCATGTGGCACAGTATTAATAAAAACAGCTTGATTACTTTAGATCGTTACGGTAGTAGGCTACAGCCAGAATAACAGCATGTGGCACAGTATTAATAAAAACAGCTTGATTACTTTAGATCGTTACGGTAGTAGGCTACAGCCAGAATAACAGCATGTGGCACAGTATTAATAAAAACAGCTTGATTACTTTAGATCATTAAGGTAGTAGGCTACAGCCAGAAGAACAGCATGTGGCACAGTATTAATAAAAACAGCTTGATTACTTTAGATCGTTACGGTAGTAGGCTACAGCCAGAATAACAGCATGTGGCACAGTATTAATAAAAACAGCTTGATTACTTTAGATCATTACGGTAGTAGGCTACAGCCAGAATAACAGCATGTGGCACAGTATTAATAAAAACAGCTTGATTACTTTAGATCGTTACGGTAGTAGGCTACAGCCAGAATAACAGCATGTGGCACAGTATTAATAAAAACAGCTTGATTACTTTAGATCGTTACGGTAGTAGGCTACAGCCAGAATAACAGCATGTGGCACAGTATTAATAAAAACAGCTTGATTACTTTAGATCGTTAAGGTAGTAGGCTACAGCCAGAATAACGGCATGTGGCACAGTATTAATAAAAACAGCTTGATTACTTTAGATCGTTACGGTAGTAGGCTACAGCCAGAATAACAGCATGTGGCACAGTATTAATAAAAACAGCTTGATTACTTTAGATCGTTACGGTAGTAGGCTACAGCCAGAATAACAGCATGTGGCACAGTATTAATAAAAACAGCTTGATTACTTTAGATCGTTAAGGTAGTAGGCTACAGCCAGAATAACAGCATGTGGCACAGTATTAATAAAAACAGCTTGATTACTTTAGATCGTTAAGGTAGTAGGCTACAGCCAGAATAACAGCATGTGGCACAGTATTAATAAAAACAGCTTGATTACTTTAGATCGTTACGGTAGTAGGCTACAGCCAGAATAACAGCATGTGGCACAGTATTAATAAAAACAGCTTGATTACTTTAGATCGTTAAGAGTAGGCTACAGCCAGAATAACGGCATGTGGCACAGTATTAATAAAAACAGCTTGATTACTTTAGATCGTTACGGTAGTAGGCTACAGCCAGAATAACAGCATGTGGCACAGTATTAATAAAAACAGCTTGATTACTTTAGATCATTAAGGTAGTAGGCTACAGCCAGAAGAACAGCATGTGGCACAGTATTAATAAAAACAGCTTGATTACTTTAGATCGTTAAGGTAGTAGGCTACAGCCAGAATAACAGCATGTGGCACAGTATTAATAAAAACAGCTTGATTACTTTAGATCGTTACGGTAGTAGGCTACAGCCACAATAACAGCATGTGGCACAGTATTAATAAAAACAGCTTGATTACTTTAGATTGTTACGGTAGTAGGCTACAGCCAGAATAACAGCATGTGGCACAGTATTAATAAAAACAGCTTGATTACTTTAGATTGTTACGGTAGTAGGCTACAGCCAGAATAACAGCATGTGGCACAGTATTAATAAAAACAGCTTGATTACTTTAGATCGTTACGGTAGTAGGCTACAGCCAGAATAACAGCATGTGGCGCAGTATTAATAAAAACAGCTTGATTACTTTAGATCGTTACGGTAGTAGGCTACAGCCAGAATAACAGCATGTGGCACAGTATTAATAAAAACAGCTTGATTACTTTAGATCGTTACGGTAGTAGGCTACAGCCAGAATAACAGCATGTGGCACAGTATTAATAAAAACAGCTTGATTACTTTAGATCGTTACGGTAGTAGGCTACAGCCAGAATAACAGCATGTGGCACAGTATTAATAAAAACAGCTTGATTACTTTAGATCGTTACGGTAGTAGGCTACAGCCAGAATAACAGCATGTGGCACAGTATTAATAAAAACAGCTTGATTACTTTAGATCGTTAAGGTAGTAGGCTACAGCCAGAATAACAGCATGTGGCACAGTATTAATAAAAACAGCTTGATTACTTTAGATCGTTACGGTAGTAGGCTACAGCCAGAATAACAGCATGTGGCACAGTATTAATAAAAACGGCTTGATTACTTTAGATCGTTACGGTAGTAGGCTACAGCCAGAATAACAGCATGTGGCACAGTATTAATAAAAACGGCTTGATTACTTTAGATCGTTAAGGTAGTAGGCTACAGCCAGAATAACAGCATGTGGCACAGTATTAATAAAAACGGCTTGATTACTTTAGATCGTTAAGGTAGTAGGCTACAGCCAGAATAACAGCATGTGGCACAGTATTAATAAAAACAGCTTGATTACTTTAGATCGTTAAGGTAGTAGGCTACAGCCAGAATAACAGCATGTGGCACAGTATTAATAAAAACAGCTTGATTACTTTAGATCGTTAAGGTAGTAGGCTACAGCCAGAATAACAGCATGTGGCACAGTATTAATAAAAACAGCTTGATTACTTTAGATCGTTAAGGTAGTAGGCTACAGCCAGAATAACAGCATGTGGCACAGTATTAATAAAAACAGCTTGATTACTTTAGATCGTTACGGTAGTAGGCTACAGCCAGAATAACAGCATGTGGCACAGTATTAATAAAAGCAGCTTGATTACTTTAGATCGTTAAGGTAGTAGGCGACAGCCAGAATAACAGCATGTGGCACAGTATTATTAAAAACAGCTTGATTACTTTAGATCGTTAAGGTAGTAGGCTACAGCCAGAATAAAAGCATGTGGCACAGTATTAATAAAAACAGCTTGATTACTTTAGATCGTTAAGGTAGGAGGCTACAGCCAGAATAACAGCATGTTGCACAGTATTAATAAAAACAGCTTGATTACTTTAGATCGTTAAGGTAGTAGGCTACAGCCAGAATAACAGCATGTGGCGCAGTATTAATAAAAACAGCTTGATTACTTTAGATCGTTAAGGTAGTAGGCTACAGCCAGAATAACAGCATGTGGCACAGTATTAATAAAAACAGCTTGATTACTTTAGATCGTTAAGGTAGTAGGCTACAGCCAGAATAACAGCATGTGGCACAGTATTAATAAAAACAGCTTGATTACTTTAGATCGTTAAGGTAGTAGGCTACAGCCAGAATAACAGCATGTGGCACAGTATTAATAAAAACAGCTTGATTACTTTAGATCGTTACGGTAGTAGGCTACAGCCAGAATAACAGCATGTGGCACAGTATTAATGAAAGCAGCTTGATTACTTTAGATCGTTAAGGTAGTAGGCTACAGCCAGAATAACAGCATGTGGCACAGTATTAATAAAAACAGCTTGATTACTTTAGATCGTTAAGGTAGTAGGCTACAGCCAGAATAACAGCATGTGGCACAGTATTAATAAAAACAGCATGAGGACGATTATCTTTCTCAGCATGATCTCTTCCACCAATAATTAGGCTCTCTGGTTTTAACTCACTGGTTAGACTAGTTTTAGCTCAGTGGTTAGACTAGTTTAGCTAACTGAGCAGCCCTATGGATATGTGTGTGTGTGTGTGTGTGTGTGTGTGTGTGTGTGTGTGTGTGTGTGTGTGTTTGTGTAAAAACCCTGTGGATATGTGTGTGTGTGTAACAGCCCTGTGGATATGTGTGTGTGTGTGTGTGTGTGTGTGTGTAACAGCCCTGTGGATATGTGTGTGTGTAAAAGCCCTGTGGATATATGTGTGTGTGTGTAATAGCCCTGTGGATATGTGTGTGTGTGTGTGTGTGTGTGTGTAAAAGCCCTGTGGATATGTGTGTGTGTGTGTGTGTAACAGCCCTGTGGATATGTGTGTGTGTGTAACAGCCCTGTGGATATGTGTGTGTGTAACAGCCCTGTGGATATGTGTGTGTGTGTGTGTAACAGCCCTGTGGATATGTGTGTGTGTGTAACAGCACTGTGGGTGTGTGTGTGTGTAACAGCCCTGTGGATATGTGTGTGTGTGTGTAACAGCCCTGTGGATATGTGTGTGTGTGTGTGTGTAACAACCCTGTGGATATGTGTGTGTGTGTGTGTAACAGCCCTGTGGATATGTGTGTGTGTGTGTGTGTGTGTGTGTGTGTGTGTGTGTAACAGCCCTGTGGATATGTGTGTGTGTAAAAGCCCTGTGGATATATGTGTGTGTGTAAAAGCCCTGTGGATATGTGTGTGTGTGTGTGTGTGTGTGTGTGTGTGTGTGTGTGTGTGTAAAAGCCCTGTGGATATGTGTTGTGTGTGTGTGTAACAGCCCTGTGGAAATGTGTGTGTGTGTGTGTGTGTAAAAACCCTGTGGATATGTGTGTGTGTGTAACAGCCCTGTGGATATGTGTGTGTGTGTAACAGCCCTGTGGATATGTGTGTGTCTGTAACAGCCCTGTGGATATGTGTGTGTGTGTGTAACAGCCCTGTGGATATGTGTGTGTGTGTAACAGCCCTGTGGATACGTGTGTGTGTGTAACAGCCCTGTGGATATGTGTGTGTGTGTAACAGCCCTGTGGATATGTGTGTGTGTGTAACAGCCCTGTGGATATGTGTGTGTGTGTAACAGCCCTGTGGATATGTGTGTGTGTGTGTGTGTCACAGCCCTGTGGATATGCATGTGTAACTGGGACTGTGAGTGGTGACTCCCCTCGGTCTGAGAGTAGCTTTATCTCCTTTATGAGTGAGTTGTACAGGTGTTATGCTGCCGTTACTCTCCAACTGTTCCTGTAGCAATGGTTGCTTACCAGGGCTGTGCCATCTTTAGAGTTGATATAAATATCTGTGAATGTACATGGCACTTATATAGAGTTACTCTTGTAAACATAGTTTACAGCTAAGTTTTAGAGCTCCACAAATCACAAGATGTGAATATTACAGGGGGAAATGTAATGAGTTGAGACAGAAAACTAACAACAGCATATAAACGAGTTACCTGCAAGTCTTAAGTTTCATACTGAATTACTGCAGATAACTACATAAGTTTAGTGCAAATATAGTCTTTCGCTCACTACAACTTTGTAGTGGCAATATTACATGGGACTGACATATGAAACTTTGTGAGGTCATCATGCCAACAGAGTAAACTACTCACAACAATATGCTAATTTATTGGCCTGTTTATTAATACACATATCCAAGCTGAATATAAAATCAAAGCTTGTCCTCATTGCAAAGAGCCAGGCCTGTTTATGACCAGCTCTAGAAAAGCTCACAAGAAAAAAACATTGTGCATAAGAATATACTTAGCTTACAAAGCTTGCGTTCTTTTTTTAACTTTTTTTTTTACATGCAATCCATTTGTACAGCTGGATATTATTTTTACTGAAGTATTTTAGGTTGTACTTATGTTGGCCAAGCGTACAAAGGCAATGTCCTACTGCGGAATCTACCCAACAACTTCGGAGGTGCAAGCTTAGATCCCTAACCATTATGCTACATTGCTGCACTGCCATCTCTGCTGCCGTTATCATTATTAATAATATGTGGGAAGGCGTGTCTCGCGGTGTAGCCTGTAGAGTACTGTCCACATGCTCATTGCGAGCCGCGACGTCGGCGATTTGAATCCATCCATATGACCTTTGTTGCATGTCTCTCCCTCTCTATCGCTCCCGTTCTTCCTGTCTCTCTACACTGTGCTATAAAAGCAGGAAAAGCCTAATATATACAGTACTGTGTAAAAGTCTGAGGCACCCTAGATTTTTCATCTACATTTTTTCTTAGATGTTTATTTTTTGTCTACTGTGTGTCAGTAGAAAAGAACACATTTTTGATTTCCAAACATTTATTTTCCCAAAAAATAATTTAACTGTCTTCAGTGAAAAGAAGAACAAGGAGTTCTGCAACAAATGGTATGGCCTCCACAGAGCCCTGATCTCAACATCATCGAGGCCGTCTGGGATTACCCACAGAGCCCTGATCTCAACATCACCGAGGCTGTCTGGGATTACCTGGGCAGACAGAAGCAAGTGAGACAGCCAAAGTCTGTAGAAGAACTGTGGCAAGTTCTCCAAGAACAACCTACCAGCTGATTTTCTTATAAAACTGCGCAACAGAAAATTGATGCAGTTTTAAAAGCAAAGGGTGGTCACACCAAATATTTACTGCTCTTTTTGGTAAATTGTTTGATATTTAAAATCTTTTCATGATTTTTGAAAGCATCTTCACTTCACATAATGTTTATACATGTGCCTAAGACTTTTGCTCAGTACTGTATATAAATATATACACTGCTCAAAGAAATTAAGGGAACACTTAATCAACACAGTATACCACCAAGTCAATGAAACTTCTGGGATATCGATCTGTCCAGTTAGGAAGCGTAAACGATTGTGAATCAATTTCACCTGCTTTGGTGCAAATGAAAGGGACAACAGATGGACAGGCGAGGCAACAGCAAGACAACTCCCAAAAAGTAAATGGTTTTGCAGGTGGTGGCCACAGACCATTTCTCTCTCATTATCCTTCCTGACTGATTTTTGTCTAGTTTTGCATTTTGCTAGTGCCCTTGTCACTACTGGTAGCATGAGGCGGTACCTGCAGCCCATTCAGGTAGCACAGGTAGTCCAGCTCCTCCAGGATGGCACATCCATACGTGCCGTCACAAGAAGGTTTGCTGTGTCTCCCAGCACAGGCTCAAGAGCGTGGAGGAGATACCGGGAGATGGGCCAATACACGAGGAGAGCTGGACAGGGCCGTAGAAGGGCAACAACCCAGCGGCGGGACCGGTATCTGTTCCTTTGTGTGAGAAGGAACAGGAGGAGCACTGCCAGAGCCCTACAAAATGACCTCCAGCGGGCTACTCGCGTGCATGTTTCTGACCAAACTGTCAGAAACAGACTACATGAGGGTGGCACGAGGGCCCGACGTCCTGTAGTGGGACCTGTGCTCACAGCCCAGCACCGTGCAGCTCGATTGTCATTTGCCAGAGAACACCAGAATTGGCAGGTTCGCTATTGGCGCCCTGTTCTCTTCACAGATGAGAGCAGGTTCACACTGAGCACATGTGACAGGCGTGAACGAGTCTGGAGACGCCGTGGCGAATGTTATGCTGCCTGCAATATCATCCAGCATGACCAGTTTGGTTTAATTGACTTGGTGTTATACTGTGATGATTAAGTGTTCCTTTAATTTTTTTGAGCAGTGTATATATGTGTGTGGGGGAAAATAAAAGAGGCATTAGGGTTAGATCTGAATAGAGTCAATAAGCCAGTATCATTCTGTTGCATGTATATGTAATTAGGTACAGATGAACCTCGATCCAACGGACTAATAGGGGGGGAGCAGTTGTCCGTTAAAGCCGTTTGTCCGTTGCAGCGACAAAATTTTCCGGGTGCGACACTGCAAAATATCACTATAACAAGAGATATGTAGCGCACAACAACCAGGCAAACCGACGCTTGTACGCTTGTAAACAACACGTGCGCGCCGCCAAGCGGACGCTTACTCAAGTAGCGGTCTAGGTTCGCTTCACCCGGGAGTTTTAAACGTTCGGACCAGATATTCACTCTAGCGGATTGTGTCCGTTGGATCCGGAATCCGTTGCATCGGTGTCCGTTGGATTGAGGTTCATCTGTATAACAAATTGATGTGCACAGATTGAACGTCAGAATGGTTTATTTGCTAACCACCAGATGGCAGTAAAGTGACTTTATAAACTAATTTCATGTTCTCTGCAGAGTAAAATCTTACCAAAACGGTATGCTTTTATACTGTTTGGTGGTAAATTGGGTCCCTCAGATGGGAGACTGCTATTAATCTCATTTTGCCAGGGATTTGACACTTTATAAAGCCAAAAAGCACAGAAACCAAAAAATATACAGCAGGCTGAATCCAACACACTCATGCATATACACACAGACATACAGTACATACACGAACACACACACGTACACACATACATACAAACATACACACACACATAAACATACGCGCACACACATACAAACTCACACGTATGCCCACACACAATAGTATTACAGAGGTTTATGTTGGTTAGAAAGCCCAGATAAACCCGTCCTCTCAGATCACAGGAGACACGTTAATTTCTCCACAGCTTTCAGACAGATAGGGCTCTAAAAAGTTGAGGTTTCATTTATTTCATTTGAATGAAAAAAAAAAAAAAAAACTTTTCTGTTTTAAAATTTCATTTTAGATAATGGATGTTCTGTTCATGTTTGCCATATAAACCAAGTACTGAATAAAACATGTTTGGGCAGTACCTGGAGAACTATTCTCTAAATATATTTCCATCTGGAGAGCTAAAGAGAAGCTCTTTGATAAACATGTTCCCTGTGTTTCTATTATGTGTATATACTGCTCTGCTACTCCGCTCTTGCAATAGAAAATGGAAAGAAATGAATCATGAAACTGGAGAAAATAATATCTACCATGAAGGATCAACTGTGCAAAATTAATGTAATACATACAGTACAGGCCTCTCTCCAAATAATAGTATAGTGGAGCTGCGCCACCATGACGGCGTACTAGCTCCATCTTGTAGTCCATTTTCATCCATATCGGATGAACCGTTTAGAAATTATAGAACCTTTTGTACATAGTCCTCCCCATTTTCAGGCATCAAAAAATATTGGACAGTTTAACAATGTAGAATTTTGTTGTTTTTTCTGACAAATTTTCCAATTGAAGTCTATGGAAAAATAAGTCGGGAGAAGAAACCCTTCAAATTATCCAAGAAATGCCCGAAAATGGGGGGGGGGAGAGACTATGTACAAAAGGTTTTATAATTTCTAAACGGTTAATCCGATATGGATGCTAGAGTACAGAACCAAAATAACAAAAAATGTGTTACTGTCCAATTAATTATGATGCTCACTGTATATCCAGCTGTATAGATGGATAATATGTAAAATAATTTTTTTTTTAAGTTGTGCAAGTCGCTCTGGATAAATAAATTAGCCTCTGCTAAATTCCTGTAATGTATTTTGTATCATTACCCAAAGCAATACAGGACAATTCATGTTAACGTTATCGTTATACATTAGTTTGTCTTTAAAATAGCCGAATAACAGTTTTGGCAGAGATGTAAATCTTACAACACAGTGGAAGACATTTTAAGATAACTTGCATATCTTTAGGCAATAGCTATAACTCATCTATATGGCCGCAAATAGAACATTAAGAAGCATGGTTTATCAACTAAAAATCTATAATTATATAGTTGTTTTCTGTAAAATGCCACTAAAATAGAAGGATGTCTACCCGAAGCAATGCAGGACAATTCATTTTAACGTGCAAGTCAGAGCTTAGTTTGTCTTTAAAATAGATACACTGAAAAAAGACAGAGATGCAAATCTACCAACACAACAGATGGATGAAGAGTAATAGTTTTTAGATAACTTACAACATAACATAAGTTATCTTAACTGATAACTTCTTTAGCCAATGTAGCTGTTATCGCAAATAGCTTACGTTAACAACAGAAGCATGGTTTATCAGCTAAAAACCAAAACGTAGGCCTATAAGAGTTGTTTTCGGTAAAATGCAACAAAGATAATTCTGTTAGCCTATAGCTAGCTCTTTAACTTGGCTATCTGCCATTGATGTGGTGCTAGCCAGCTACATTGGGCAAAAAACTAAACTTAAAACTGAAAGAGCATGACAAAGATGTTTAACAGGGAGAAGTAGCATAGCATACAAGCAATTTGGCAATGATGACAATTTTGTAATGTTCTTACAAGCAAGCACAGCAACACTGCTTATTCCATTCCTAAAATAACATTCAAATTCCCCTAATAAAATCACACAATGCAGCTCCAATATATTCTATGATCAAAGTCATGTCATATGTGTGCAAGAATTGTTAAGAGGGCTGATTAAAGTATTTATTAAAGAAATTATGCCAGAAACAAAATGTCTTGCATAAGAACTGTTGGGACAATGGACTACAAGCCCCATGTGGAACTACAGTCCCTCTCATGTCGGAAATCAGGGTTCGGGAAATCAACCCCGACCTCCCGACTAAGAACTTGACATCACATCCTCATGGCAGCTCACACCACGACCCACATTGTGAACAGTAAACAAACATTATTTTTGTTTAGCTTTTAAAACACTTCAACTTTCGTTTTTCAGCATAAAACTACAACTATTGCATGTACTGTGTCCAGTAAGCAGAGGTTTAAAATCAATAAAGATGTTTGCATTTTTTAAATTGTTGTCAGTGTGTTATCCATTTTAGTAACTCAAAAAAGTATTTTGATTATTTTTTTTGTAGAGTTTGACTACTTTGAGCAAGACTGTTTGGACAGCTCATGCTATTTATTCACCACAACAGGAAAAGGTGATAGCCTAAACAAACGCGATTGTTACCAATATTCAACAAAGGAATTATTATCCACAAATTATGGAAAGTTTCTATTTTAGATTTAAATAACAAGGAATACAACAAAAATACTCGTGTGTGTAATGCACATGTTGTCTAAAGAAAAAAATGTGTTATAGCCGAACTATAGGGACAATTACTGAAGGAAAACAAAAAAATAGTAGGCTAAGGTTATCACCCTTAAGCATTTAGGACATGGGAAAGGAAGGAATCATGGCGACAGTGCAACTTTGTCCAATAATAGCCTGCTTTAATTAATAAAATCACAACAGGTGGTCAAAGTGGGGATTTGAACATTTAATACCAAGGAATATGCCGGATATACCTAGCTATCTGGGCAAGAGTGCAACTAATGCACAGAGCGAATTTAAGCGGGTTTGAGCGATACCTGTTCTTATATATGTCAATGGTTCAAGTGCACTCCTCGCTCAGGTTAAATTAATGGCGCTCTGGTCCCTGCTCCACTCAAACTCCGCTCCGCTCACATGCTCTGATAGCCACTGTACTCTACATCCTCTACAGGTTCTCATTCCTATCCAGAAGGTGAAAAACAGACCATATGTGTGTTTTCATCCAGTCTCACTTATATAAGAATTTCTTTCTAAACACAAATGTGGTGTTTTAAACCGGAAAACTGTAATTCCTAATCAACAGTCTGTTCATGAAAGGACAAAAGTTGCATTTGATTTTTACATAATAGTTACAATGTCAAATATAATTCACACCACCATTACATTAAAAAACTCCTTGGCTGCACAATTTTTTTGCCATTAATCAGAAAGGATCTTAACCAGTTTACATCGAAATCAATGGCTTGCAGAACACCAAATCCCCAATCTACTCAAAATTCAACAGGTTGCCATTTGTGCTCTAATACTGCCATCTAGTGGGCACGTAGGCAAACTCACCACATTCGATAAATATGTCACGTATGATATTGTATACAAGCTACAGTTTTTACTCAGTAACCATTAGCCTACAAAAATACAGATGTTAATAATGTCACCGTAAAATAATATTATTTCTTAAGCCCAATTCAATCAATATTATTTTTTTACCCTCAATTCATACAAGGTAGGTTGAGTGGGGAATTGTTTTCTCTCGCAATTATTGTATGTTGGGTTTCCCCTCAGAAACTGATGAAGTGGTGGCACCCAATTTTAAACGCCTTAAGATGTTCAAAATGGACGTGTTAACAGGGTATTTTCTATCATCTTAGGACGTAGACTTTAAAAATAGACGTATGAAGAAGAACAAATTTAATGTCTAAATGCGGACGCCGAACAACACGCTTTGGCCCAAACGGCGTTCCGTACTAACGCAACATTACCCAAGCGCGCCGGCCGTTGAGAGGAAGAACGTCATCATCTTCATGACAAACGAACTCTTGTATTTATTCATCTGTTTATACAGATTGGTAACGCGAAAAGTATGTAATCCTTTCATAAATCATCAGTGCATATTATTAAATCCTGTGAAGTTTTGGGTGAAAAGTGAAACTTGTAAATAAGTAAATTTGGTTTGCTAATGAGTCAGCATTAATTTCACGATTCCGTTACCGCACATTTAATTAAGGCTTTGCCCCGCCTGAATGGTACCCTCAATATTAAATTTTCTCTTAATCCCAGTGCCCTTTTAGCAATGTTGTCTACTCACTCATTTCCTACCACCCACACATGAGCAGGGATCCATCAAAACTGCATGTAATCCTAATCTCTGCACCCATAATAATATTAAATATCACCTCTGTCTGAGTGCACACCGGTCAAACTCTGACGGCTCCAATCGAATCTGAGAAGATCACAACTTATGATCTTAACTTCCTCTACCCACTGTAAACCAAGCATGATAGCTATGAGTTCAGCCGAACTCATTAGTTGGAACATCCAATAGTTGAAATTTGTGGGGGTTATTAGTTAACGCTGGAATAAAGTGTATTTTAAGGTTTGTTAAAATTAAGTACCATGTTGGAAGTGATGTAACATGCAGTATTATTTATGCATTTTGTTTTTGTGTTTTGATTAGTTTTTTCACAATGTTTTGCTGGTATGAGAATGTTGTTAAAATGGTAAAATGGCATCTCACCAAACAACTTCTACAGAAATTGGTAGGGCACATACAAATAATGCATTGTACAGGAATTTACACTGTCTCTGTTGAGATGGGCTTGTTTTCTAATGCCGCTCTGAAGAGAGCAGTCACACAATATCGGCCGAGTTTAAGGCCACACGTGACCCAGAGAGACGCATCGGAGGTGCAAATGCAGCAGGCTCCCACGAGCCCTTCCAAAGTGTGGCTGCTACGCTCTTCCTTCAAACAGCAGCTGTTAAAATTCCAGCATCACCCGTTTAATTATGTGGGAAATCTGAAGCCAGAGTTGGGAGCCCTGCACTAACCTTCACTTTTGGTGTATTCAGCAACCTTGGTTTACAGCCTTGGGGAGGAACACCTCCCCTGTTCTCAAACTTTTTAAATTACGCCCTAAGGATGAGTACACTCCACTCACCGCTAAACTCCCTCAACAGCTCATCTGTGAAACATGACCATTAGAAACTCTCAAGGTAATTGTAGAAATGGCAGAGTTTCGGCCTATATAAAAGGCAGCAGATAAGGGTGTCACCTAGGACAGTGACTCCAGAAGTCCCTGAGCACACAACCAATTTAATGAGCGAATTAATTTTCTGTGACCTATTCCTTCTTGTGGTCCAGAGGGTCCTGACCCGCCGTTTGGGAAAGGGGGGTGCCTAGTAACTGTAACTGTCATCACTCAGCAGGGTGTATGTTATCCCATTAAGATCATTTTTGGTGGGGAAAAGCATCCATTGGACTGTTCAGTGTCAATGTTTGCCACTGAATGCTGCAGAGCACATTGCAGTTATGTGGACCTGTGTACAGCTTGGTCATATTGTACTATACAAAATGTATTAAGCACAATAGGAGTGTATGTAAGCCATTGAGTGTTTATCCATCTAAGATGTTTTGAATGGTCCACATTCATTCAATGTAGTGTTTAGTACTGTTAAAATATAAACAGATGGGAATTCACAATTAATCATACAAAGGCTACTTGCCTTTTCTTGAATAATTTACTGAAGAATACCCATAATATTTACACTGAGAAAAAGCTGCTTTTCCAGGCTAATTATAAATGATTCAAATACAACTGTAATTTGGAATCAAGGTTAGAATAAGTAAGCAATAATCCACAATGAGGTGTGCATTACAGAGTTTTCACCACCCAACGCAAAGCTACCTGACCCACCACGGTGTGCATTAATATATACTTTTTTGCTGGCACTAACTACTTGAACTAGGGCTTGCTATTCTTTCAGTATGTTGCTATGGTTACATAGGTTGGTTAGCTGGCCAGGCAGAGTATATGAATTATATACTTCAGTAGTCACTGAGAGAAAGAAAGTAGGATACATTCTGCTTATTACGTTGTTAATTTATTTAATTAATTTATTCTACTTATTTTGTTGAATGTTTTGGACTCAATTAATGAAATTAGAATTAAAAGGTTATGAAGCAAGTTTTAATACAAAATGTCAAATTTTATCTTCAGGTACTCTTACAAGCAATACTATAACCGTTCTGCATTTGAATGGATCTCTATGAGAATTGGGGGGTGGGACTACATTAAGCTGTACATTACACAGGAATAGTATGGAACCCATGGCTGGCTAAATTGCTGTAAGTCATCAAGGGTCTGAGGTATCAAACGAGCCTCAAACCATCACCTTGCTGCCAGATATGCAGTAAATATGGATGGATCACTTTAAGGGTTGTTTCTCCTGACTCATTTTCCTCTATGGAAAAATAAGTCAAGAGAAACAACGCTTCAAGTGATCCATTCATATCTATTGCATATCTGCCAGCAGAGTGATGGTTTGAGGCTTGTTTGATATCCTTCTATACCCAGTCATGATAGCATCAACTGTTTACCTGTGTAATGTTTCAAACATGTCTTTTGAACTTCCCAGTTTTTTTCCCCTGTCCCAACTTTTTTGTAACGTGTTGCAAGCATCAAAAAAGGCATCAAATTCTAAATGAGCATATATTTTAAAAAATCTATAAAATTGATAAGGTAAAACATTAAATATCTTTTCTTTGTACTGTTTTCAATTAAATATATGTGACCCACTCTACAAAAAAGGAGTTATTCATAAGGCTTAAAAGAGAATAAGCTTATATAAATAAAATAAGCTTCAAATTGGTGTATGTTGGAGCTCTCTAGGGTATTGCATTGGTTTTTTAAAATAATATATTTTATGTCAAAAAGCCACATAAGAGAAAAACAAGCTTTTTAAACCACAATATTGGACCCATATTTGGACACAGGAAGGTTTTGCAGCATTCGGTTGTTAACATAAATGTAACGGGGGTGAATATAAAGACGATCGCAAGAGGGGCGAAAAACTAATTTTACTCATCACAGCGAGCAAAAGAATTAACTTGAAACAAAAGAGTCAACAAAATCCTTTAATAAAACAACTTTAGGAATCAAAATCAATACTTCTTTCAGTTTTATCTGAGAATATGGATAAACAAACAAATTAAATTATTATATATTTTTTTCAGAATAAAAATCACCCCACAACATTCAATCGCCCTGTACGTGTAAACATTATGCAACATCAGACTCATTATTGCAGAGCGGGTCACATATGTAAAAGAGAATTTACAAATCACTGCTTTTATGTGCATTTTACATACCATCCCAACTTTTTGGGAATTGGGGTTTGTATATACAGTGAGCACTATAATTCATTGGACAGTGACACATTTTTTGTTATTTTGGTTCTGTACTCTAGCACTTTGAGTTTGAAAGGATACAATGAGGTTGAAGTGCAGACTTTAATTTGAGGGTATTTCCATCCATATTGTATGAGCTGTTTAGAAATTATAGAACTTTTTGTGCATAGTCCCCCCCATTTTCGGGCATCAAAAAATATTGGACAGCATAATTTACAGCTAAATCTAGTCCCACCCCCCAATTCCCATAGAGATCCATTCAAATGCAGAGAGGTTATAGTATCGCTTGTCGGAGTACCAGAAAATAAGATATCAAGAGTCTTTTTGATATTGTTGGGTCACAGACATCAGGAAGTCAAGGCAAGATTTTTTCCATATAATTTTGGCAAAATTATTACATTTACTCATTATATTCCAGCAACTATCAAAAAATCACAACCCGATCAGGGCTAGCTATGTAGCTACCAATCAGGGCAACTATCTACAAGCAAAATATTCTCCCCGTAGTATAAACCCCTGCCTGTCTGCGCATGCGCACTGGAGCATAACGGAGCAGCCAACGGAAGATGGGCTCCCTGGCCCTCGCTAGCCATACAAACACAGGCTCAGGGAACTATAGCCATGTTCAGAGTCACAAACATGGGCTCAGGGAACTACAGCCGTGTTCAGAGTCACAAACACAGGCTCAGGGAACTACAGCCGTGTTCAGAGTCACAAACACAGGCTCAGGGAACTACAGCCGTGTTCAGAGTCACAAACACAGGCTCAGGGAACTACAGCCGTGTTCAGAGTCACAAACACAGGCTCAGGGAACTACAGCCGTGTTCAGAGTCACAAACACAGGCTCAGGGAACTACAGCCGTGTTCAGAGTCACAAACACAGGCTCAGGGAGCTACAGCCGTGTTCAGAGTCACAAACACAGGCTCAGGGAACTACAGCCGTGTTCAGAGTCACAAACACAGGCTCAGGGAACTACAGCCGTGTTCAGAGTCACAAACACAGGCTCAGGGAACTACAGCCGTGTTCAGAGTCACAAACACAGGCTCAGGGAACTACAGCCGTGTTCAGAGTCACAAACACAGGCTCAGGGAACTACAGCCGTGTTCAGAGTCACAAACACAGGCTCAGGGAACTACAGCCGTGTTCAGAGTCACAAACACAGGCTCAGGGAACTACAGCCGTGTTCAGAGTCACAAACACAGGCTCAGGGAACTACAGCCGTGTTCAGAGTCACAAACACAGGCTCAGGGAACTACAGCCGTGTTCAGAGTCACAAACACAGGCTCAGGGAACTACAGCCGTGTTCAGAGTCACAAACACAGGCTCAGGGAACTACAGCCGTGTTCAGAGTCACAAACACAGGCTCAGGGAACTACAGCCGTGTTCAGAGTCACAAACACAGGCTCAGGGAACTATAGCCATGTTTAGTCACACAAACACAGGCTCAGGGGACATTAGCCATGTTCAGAGTCACACAAACACAGGCTCAGGGGACATTAGCCATGTTCAGAGTCACACAAACACCGGCTCAGGGAACTACAGCCGTGTTCAGAGTCACAAACACAGGCTCAGGGAACTATAGCCATGTTTAGTCACACAAACACAGGCTCAGGGGACATTAGCCATGTTCAGAGTCACACAAACACGGGCTCAGGGGACTTCAACCGTGTTCAGTCGCAATATCGGCTTTTAGAAAAACAGGCCTTTTCAAAGGATATTCAGACAATTTGCAGCCTGTTGTGCGTTTACCAGGTCAGACACCTTTATTCTCACATACAGGCACATACAAAACACTGACAAAATGCATGCTCACCAAAGTAGCCGAAAAAGGTGACCACTTACATTACACAATTTGTCTTGTCTTCCTTCTAGCCATTTTTTACTTGGAAAAAAAATAGGCAAAGCAAAGAAACGGACATGGTTTGGGCGTAAATAAAATGCTGTGCTGGAACACGCCATTGCAAATCAACTTCAGTTACGATAATTCAGGTCAATGACCAAATGTGGCTTGCTTTTTACAAGACGAATGAAAAAAGCCAATCTGTGGAAAAAGGACAAATGACCATTCACTTTAGAAAAAAAGGCAGGTTTAATATTTGCACTTAAACATTGTCTTTTTTCTCCCTGGACATACAGATACATAAAAGCATATATATATATATTAAGGGGAGGGCAAAATTTCACACATCCAATAACTTAAAATTCGCAGTGGTATTCAATAATAATAATACATTTTTAAGTTCTTTGGGCTTAGACCAGCAGTCTGTCTTTCAGGAAAAGAGCAGTTTTACGTGCTTCCTTTAATCTTATATGAACAGCTGGTCTGTTTGTTATGCTTTATAAAAACCAGACCAATAACTTCAGCATAAGCCGAAGTGGTAATGAGGGTTATCAGTACAGTTAACTGCTTCCAATGTTTGCACTGCCTCAGACACAATCGCTGTGAATATTTACAGAACATGAAAGAGCATTGTGCCCAGGAATCAGAAGAAAGGTAATGGAATTGCTTTGAGAAATACAGGACCTGTGCTTGTTTATCTCCGCTCGTTTAAGAGCGCTCCTCACATTGCCTATAGGGAAGGAGAGGTACTGCTGGGCGAATTGACAGTTGGGACTTAGAAATGGCGGAGAAAAGCTCTACATTTGTTATGGACGGTTTATTTATGTCTGCTTTTCAGGCCAACGAAACCTGTCCTTTAAAAATGTCACAATGACATTAAAGGATGCATTTGTGCATAACTTTAAATAGAAAGGACACTGTCCAAGTTTAGATCATGGGCACTGAATAACTAAACCTTTCTGTAATCAATGGTCTCTGTAGACAACTAACAGTCATCTACATACTATTTGTAAACCAACAAGCAAATTCCACATTTATATGGATAAAAGACTGCGTACAATATCCAAGTAACCTCTGTGAAATGTGCCAGTGTGAACAGACGAAAACAAACATTAACATAAAAAAACATCTTTATATGAAACAGATAAAAAACATTATATTATACCCTTATGTATAAATTATAATCTTTAAAAATATATATTACAATTGATGTACAGGATGAGGAGAGGGTAACGCCCTGGGGGGAGGGGTCTGCCGTGGGCTGCGGGACGGGGGTGCAGTGCGGTGGAACAGTGGAGGGGGGGCAGGGGTGCGGTGCAGTGGAACGGTGTCCTCAGAGCGTGGTTTCCCAGGGACCCCAAATTCAGCCTCGTCTAATGGGGAGCTGGGACACAAGGAACAGAGTGAATCACTGGCTAAAAGAGCAGTCCCTGTCACGCACACTACAGAGCACAATTACAGGGCATTAGGTCCTCTGCTTAATCCTGCATTCAACTGAGCATAGCCTCTTACCTCTTTCGTAGCTTAGCTTGCTTCTTTCAAATGCAAGCTCCTTGAGTATGAAATATGTACATTGCACCGGTTAGTTCCCTCAATGGGTATTGTATTTGTCTAATTTCCAACGGTTTACCTACACTTGGCACAGGCTTTCAGAAGTACGGGATTACTGAGAGGACACTTGGCACAGGTTTTCAGAAGTACAGGATTACTGCTGGAGGACACTTGGCACAGGCTTTCAGAAGTACGGGATTACAGAGAGGACACTTGGCACAGGCTTTCAGAAGTACGGGATTACAGAGAGGACACTTGGCACAGGCTTTCAGAAGTACGGGATTACAGAGAGGACACTTGGCACAGGCTTTCAGAAGTACGGGATTACAGAGAGGACACTCGGGACAGGCTTTCAGAAGTACGAGATTACAGAGAGGACACTCGGCACAGGCTTTCAGAAGTACGGGATTACAGAGAGGACACTTGGCACAGGCTTTCTGAAGTACGGGATTACAGAGAGGACACTTGGCACAGGCTTTCAGAAGTACGGGATTACAGAGAGGACACTTGGCACAGGCTTTCAGAAGTACGGGATTACAGAGAGGACACTTGGCACAGGCTTTCAGAAGTACGGGATTACTGAGAGGACACTTGGCACAGGCTTTCAGAAGTATGGGATTACAGAGAGGACACTTGGCACAGGCTTTCAGAAGTACGAGATTACAGAGAGGACACTTGGCACAGGCTTTCAGAAGTACGGGATTACTGAGAGGACAGTAATCAAAACACACTTTTGATAACCAGCAATGTTAATAAGAGCATATTGTTGTTAGGTCGTCCACTTGGATTCAAACGTTGGCATGCAATTGGACCAATTGAGTCAATTGAACATATAGTTTTATCTTCTCATCACTCAACTGAGTAATGCAAATGTCACTTTTTTTTGACACAGACACAGTTTAATTAGGTGATATTTGTCACTTGCCAAATATGTGCTGTGCAATGAAACCCGCCATGGAGGTAAACTTTGTATAGCAGTCACATGCCCCAAACAGTGATTCTACTCCCCTGGGTGGCCGTCTTAGACAGGTTTCACTGTATTTGGCCTTTTTTGTTTTACAATTTATTTTTTCCACACACTGCTTGGCAAATTCAGCATTCACTGAAACAAAGTCTCCAAACTGGAGTTTGAAGAAAATGTATAAAGCTTGCATTTACAAGTCATAGTTAACGACAAGTGTCACAGTCCTGTGTTTTGTAAAGTAGAGATTTTTAGTGAGGAAGCCTTAGTTTACCTTTCTGTCACAGAGAGCCCCGAAGTACCCGCTCCGACAGGCGCACACGTTGGGTCGGACACAGCGGCTCCCAAACAGACACCTCTGCTCACAGGTCGCTGCAGTGACAAATCGCTAGTTATGCTTCAGACAGGCCTGAGAATCACCCCCGCCAACGGCACAGTCAGCATAAACACATAAACACACCCGCAGCTGATCTTTACCCATATACACACAGGTCTGAATTCAACCAATGTCTGCCCTTAACTCTCAGTCACAAGCGTTTGATGTTTTCTTTTTTTCTCTCTGAGTTTAGAGCTCAGTCATCACCAAGATTAACGTGCTAAACTGTGAATGTAAATTAATTAATTAACAAGACGAATTTAAGGACACACTTGGTTGAATCCAGGACAGAGAAGAGTAGACACTAGGGATGTATTCCTGACACCAGCTTCTGCTGTTTACATGACCTTCCATTCCAATGAGCTTCTGCTGTTTACATGACCTTCCATTTCAATGAGCTTCTGCTGTTTACATGACCTTCCATTTCAATGAGCTTCTGCTGTTTACATGACCTTCCATTCCAATGAGCTTCTGCTGTTTACATGACCTTCCATTCCAATGAGCTTCTGCTGTTTACATGACCTTCCATTTCAATGAGCTTCTGCTGTTTACATGACCTTCCATTTCAATGAGCTTCTGCTGTTTACATGACCTTCCATTCCAATGAGCTTCTGCTGTTTACATGACCTTCCATTTCAATGAGCTTCTGCTGTTTACATGACCTTCCATTCCAATGAGCTTCTGCTGTTTACATGACCTTCCATTTCAATGAGCTTCTGCTGTTTACATGACCTTCCATTCCAATGAGATTCTGCTGTTTACATGACCTTCCATTCCAATGAGCTTCTGCTGTTTACATGACCTTCCATTCCAATGAGATTCTGCTGTTTACATGACCTTCCATTCCAATGAGCTTCTGCTGTTTACATGATCTTCCATTCCAATGAGCTTCTGCTGTTTACATGACCTTCCATTTCAATGAGCTTCTGCTGTTTACATGACCTTCCATTCCAATGAGATTCTGCTGTTTACATGACCTTCCATTCCAATGAGATTCTGCTGTTTACATGACCTTCCATTCCAATGAGATTCTGCTGTTTACATGACCTTCCATTCCAATGAGCTTCTGCTGTTTACATGACCTTCCATTCCAATGAGATTCTGCTGTTTACATGACCTTCCATTCCAATGAGCTTCTGCTGTTTACATGACCTTCCATTCCAACCCCAGCACTAGCCTCCTGACTGTAGAGTGCGTTCCTGGGATTCCTCTGAAATGGCTTCATAATACACTAGTCTAAATACCCCTGTGTGAATTTCATCCGCTTGTTCTAAATGAACATTTTATGGCTGCACATGCTGAGATTTACTAATGGCAATTGTTGGCAGTGCAGAGGGTTATAAATGAATTATGAATAAATCAATACATTAATTAACGATGACAATAAATCACATTTACTGCCTGTCACAAATTTAGCAGGTAGTAATATAGTAATATGACATCCTAATTAAAGTGAAAATGTGCCTTTGCATAATTTGGGAATTTCTAATGGTGGGTCATGATTTACTTCCTTCTACAATGTGTCAAGCGCTTTATACTGTATGTTAGCAGGTATCATGAACTTCAGGGTGACAATTGCACACTGTATATACTGTATACTTGCTAATACAGAATATGCAGGGGTGTAAAAAGTACCCAGAAATTATACTTACGTGAAAGTATGGATACTGTCTCAAAATCTTACTCAAGTAAAAGTCAGAGTATCTGGCTAAAAATACACTTGAGTAAAAGTGAGTAAAAGATCCCCACTTTCTAGTCTTGCACAAAGACCAATCAGCATGGGGATGGGCGGGTTAATTTTCCATTGATGGGGATTTGATTGGCTGTTTTAAATAAAGTGCGGCCGCAGGATTAATAACGTTAATGTTAGGCCAGAGAAACAAATATACTAATTAATTAAAATCGTTGGACCAGCGAGATTTGTACTTTGTACTTTGAAGGTCTGCATTTTAAATGTTTTTTTTCTCTTAATGGTAATTGAGTAAAATTACAAGTATACAAACTTAATAATACTCGAGTAGAGTACAAATCCCCGAAAACAGTACTTAAGTATTGTAACAAACTTTACACCCCTGAGAATATGTAAATAATATAAAAACTGCAGTTAGAGAGACACAGTGTGGTTTACATTTGGTAAAGGTAAAGGTTGTAAGCACTGTCCTGGGTCGGGACTTGGTAAAGGTTATAAGCACTGTCCTGGGTCGGGACTTGGTAAAGGTTATAAGCACTGTCCTGGGTTGGGACTTGGTAAAGGTTATAAGCACTGTCCTGGGTCGGGACTTGGTAAAGGTTATAAGCACTGTCCTGGGTTGGGACTTGGTAAAGGTTATAAGCACTGTCCTGGGTTGGGACTTGGTAAAGGTTATAAGCACTGTCCTGGGTCGGGACTTGGTAAAGGTTATAAGCACTGTCCTGGGTTGGGACTTGTTAAAGGTTATAAGCACTGTCCTGGGTTGGAACTTGGTAAAGGTTATAAGCACTGTCCTGGGTTGGGACTTGGTAAAGGTTATAAGCACTGCAGTATGTGTTCCCAGATACTCACGGACTTGGCACAGCATGCCCTGCCATCCAGGTCCACAGTGGCAGGTATTTGGCCCCACACACTCTCCTCCATTCAGACACTTCTGTAGACATGTGGCTGTAATCAAACGTAAAACTTGTCAGGGAAGCCTACGATTAAAACGGCCTTTTATCTCTCGTATATTTCCTTTTAGAAAAAGGGTGTGGTCACCTACATCAGCAATAATAAGTAGGGACACTGTATGATGTTCTATATACATACCGTGTTTGCGTATGTAGTACTATGTGTGATTGATTTTAGATTTCAAGCTTTGCAGCTCAAGGAGAAGCTCTATTATATGTTTAACTATGAAAGTGTAGTTCTGTAAATGACCAATTACTTCACACTGAAAGTAGTTGCACTACAGCCAAGCTACCCTAAAAAGAAATGTAGTTTGCCAAAATACAATTACTCAAAAAATGTAGTAAAAATATATATAAAACTATTACCGTTAATTGTAAATTTCATAGCACCGGGCAGTGTGCTTAGCAATGATCCTCAACCCTGTTCCTGGAGATATACCATCCTGTAGGTTGTCATTTCAACCCTAATTTGGCACACCTGATTCTACTAATTAGCAGCTTAATGAGATCTCTAGCTGTTGAATGAGATGCACTTTGTTGGGGTTGGAGTGAAAACGTACAGGACGGTAGATCTCCAGGAACAGGGTTGGGGACCACAGGTGTATAGGGACAGCAGGCATTCATCTCCAGCTCAGCTGCCAGGAGATGATACAAGTTTGTTTAAAACTGGCAGGATAAACGCAATTTAAGGCAGCATTCCCCTTCTCTGAAGGACAGGTATGTAGTCCTTGACTGATTTTATTATTACACCCGTACACGCATAGTGCTCAGAGTGGGGGTATTGTAATTACCCGCATCTGTGTGTCTGTCTGTAACAGCTTTATACTGTACCTGATGCACCGACAGTTCTGATTCAATTTGGATGAATCATCGCACATACATTAACTCTATAAACTTCGCCCCTAGTGGTTGAGATGTATCTGTCTCAATTACAGTATTCATGTTTGTCTGAAATGATAAACTACAGCTTTAAGAAAACCCCGTAAAATTTGACGCAGTATTGTTTAAAAGGGTAGCCTCTTGCGAAAACCTCTGCTTCTCCAGTTATACTAGAGTGCAATAAAATAAGGGGGTGATATTAATAGCCCAAAGCACCAAGTTACACGATCAAGTTCAATGTAAATTGGGTGAAAGGGTGCTCAAATACAGTAGCAGCACGAGCAACATGTTGAATCCTTTAAAATACAGGCACCTGTGCGTCCAAACAGACAAGCTAACAGATTCCGATTCCCCAGACTGGCTACCTTAAAGCGGGGACACATTACACTATTTTTTATCCCGATTTGGCAACGATTTGAGGTCAGGCAAAGTCTGAGGTAGTCCAGGGTAGTCCAGGCTAATTGTGATGTAAAGTTGCATCTGTAAGCGTTATGTATGTGGGAGTGAACTACTGTAGTCTTGTCTCCTACGATCCCAGTCAGGAACGCCACGATTGTATCAAATACGTTTGAATTTATCGGGGTTAGTCTTTGCATAATCCTGTGGTTTGCGCTGGTCAAAAACAGAAATCACTACGGGAATTTTCCATAGCCAATGAAAAGTGAGTTTGCGACAGAGGAAGGCAGAGGTGAAAAAATACGGAAGTAAACATCAAATCCAACGTGCAGATGACTGAGCCGAATAAATATATCTTTTGGAATACTACAAATTAGGAGCGACTTGTGGACATGACATGAGCGTGTCTGTCTGTATAATGTCAACTCTACAAGTTACCACAACAATACTGACAAAGTTGCAAGCTGTATGGGCTCCATGTTTGTTTTGGTTTCAGAATATCTGGGGAAAAAAGACACTCGCGAGTGCAGGTCTACCACGAGAAATCATGTTCATGCGAGAGAATTGCATCCGTCTGCCTAAAGTCTTTTAGACTTGTGCTCCTGAAAAACAGCCGTCGTTATGTGTGGTGTGTCACTAGAGACTGAAAATCTGCATATGACATTTGTTAAATGTGGGGTACTCTTTATTGTGATTGTCGCGTACAATTGAAAAAGTCGTGTAATGTGTCCCCAGCTTTAGCCAGACGGTATCTGCGTGTGCCGGGGACATCCTTGCCCCAGGAGCCGGTGTTATCAGCGGCGAACCTTCCCGTAAACAGACTAGCATATGCACAGATTAACTCCAGAACATGTCAACATGTTAATCTTCCTGAACAAAAATGTGTAGGCTAGCTAATAAGTAGACTAAATTTGATTTAGTTTAGCCTAGTTCATGTCATAGCCTAATTACATTTTTCCCCCCCCTCAAGAGATCCGGCTATAGCATAGGCTAGCATGTGCCGATGTCCATTTAAAAATAATTAGGGCTACAACGTAGGCTGCTATTTGTAGGCTATACAATGTAGGCTATATTACAACGTATTATTTGTTATGTTGAATGTTACATTTTGAAACCAATAAATACCATTCTGAGAAACGAGAAACATTCTGTGTATGCATACATTTTTAATTCGGGGGGTTTGGGTTTGGTTTTATGCGGGTCATAACTGTAGAACGTTTTAGCATTTCTAACCGTTAATTAACTGAATAATGATGTCGGCTAACCGGTTGCAAAACTATCCGTTATCAACATTCCTACCCAGGACCAGCACTCTGAGCTTCAGTTTCGCATATGAAAGTGCTCTCGGAGGACGAGAAGCACAGGGCAGCTGGTAGTTTGGTGTCCGTCACGAACAGACATTTTTCACGACAGCGTTTGTGGGGGATGTACTCACGTTTGTCGCAGCGCTTGCCTCTCCAGCTGGATGGGCAGTCACACACATCGGGGCCGATGCACCTCCCTTCATTCATGCACATGGGCACACAGACACCTGCCAACACCAGCAGAGGAGTGTGTTACACCTGCAGCCTGTACCTGTCACACATGTGTGAACTCACTCTAGCGCAGGGGCACACACCTGTGCCAACTCACTAGTGCAGGGGTACATAACTGCGTGAACTCACTAGTACAGGGGTACATAACTGCGTGATCTCACTCTCGTACACTGTTACACACCTGTGGGAACTCACTAGTACAGGGGTACACACCTGTGTGAACTCACTCTAGTACAGGGGTACACACCTGTGTGAACTCACTCTAGTACAGGGGTACACAATTGTGTTTGACTCATTCTAGTGCTGAAACAGCTCTTTTTACTTCAGTCCATGTTCCAGATTTGGGAGGGTTCCAGGTTTTACTCAGTGCAGTTATCCATCTAACTATCCTGCTTCTTAGTTTGGATTTGATTGTCTCAAAACCTTTTTTTCCCATTTAGATTAATACTATTTCATATTGCATAAGTGATTCTAACAAAATTGATTCTGTGAGACAAAAAATCATTGTGGATCCGCAAAACAAACAGAAAATATCAAAGTATATATTCATTTTTAAATGTAGATTTTTGAAAAAGTGGCTTTCTGTTACTTTTACATCAATTTAGGGTCACCTGATAAATTATACCAAGAAAGGACAATAAAAAGTCTTGATTTACTGAAAATTACAAAGATTTTCTGCTTTTGCATCCAAACTGTTCATATCGAAGGTAACCACGGTTTTTATGAGTTCCGGATGAGCATTAGGGTCGTCAACTTATAAATATACCTTCTTGTTGCCGGATGCATCGAGGCTCTTATACTAACCATTTGTCATGGACATGACTTCCACGTGATGACGTAACTTCCTCTATAAATAGAGACACATCAATGCGGAAGTCCTCAAAACCCTTCTTGCCCCGAAAGGGTCCAGAGTGACTATGACCCCTCCGACGATTAGGGTTGTCAACTTATGGATGACTTATACCCACCGCGACACGAGGGACAGACATACCGTTAAGTGGATGTCAAGGCCGTTGGTAGGATGGCTGAGCCGACCGTTGAAACAGGCGCCACGTTGACGTGATAATAAAATCTTGTGCAGGGGGACGCCCAAGTAACCGCCGCACAGATATCATGAAGTGCTTCACCTTTCAGGGTTGCCCATGACGTAGCCACACTCCTAGTTGACCTACACTGGACAGTCGTAGGTAAAGGACTAGCACTAGCCTCATAGGCCGCAGCTATCACCTTCACTACGAAGCGGAAAAGGCTCTGAGCTGCTTTTCCCTTAGAAGTTCCGTAGCAGACAAAGAGTTGCCCAGTACGTCTGATGAAAGCTGTAGCTTCAATGTAGCGGCGCAGCGCACACACTGGACGTACCCAGCGCACACACTGGACATACCCAGCGCGCACACTGGACATACCCAGGGCGCACACTGGACATACCCAGCGCGCACACTGGACATACCCAGCGCGCACACTGGACATACCCAGCGCGCACACTGGACATACCCAGCGCGCACACTGGACATACCCAGCGCGCACACTGGACATACCCAGCGCGCACACTGGACATACCCAGCGCGCACACTGGACATACCCAGCGCGCACACTGGACATACCCAGCGCGCACACTGGACATACCCAGGGCGCACACTGGACATACCCAGCGCGCACACTGGACATACCCAGCGCACACAGTGGACATACCCAGCGCACACACTGGACATACCCAGCGCACACACTGGACATACCCAGCGCACACACTGGACATACCCAGGGCACACACTGGACATACCCAGCGCACACACTGGACATACCCAGCGCACACACTGGACATACCCAGCGCACACACTGGACATACCCAGCGCACACACTGGACATACCCAGCGCGCACACTGGACATACCCAGCGCGCACACTGGACATACCCAGCGCGCACACTGGACATACCCAGCGCGCACACTGGACATACCCAGCGCGCACACTGGACATACCCAGCGCGCATCCCCCAGGTCCGGGCCTGGTGGGGGGTGAAGCGCAGCGAGCTCAATCGGCTGGTTAATATCAAAAGCTGAAACAATCTTGGGCAGAAAAGATGGGTTGGGCCGCAGAGTCATCCGCCTAAGACACTCCACGCTGATGGACACCAACGTGCCTATCCGACGCTATTGCTAGTAGAAATGCAGTCTTAAAAGAAAGCCATTTAAGGCTGGTCATATCGAGAGGCTCATAGGGCCTGACTCTTAAGCGCTCGCAAAAAACCAAAGGGAGATACCAGGGAGATTTGGGAGGTTTACCAAAAATAAATTAATATTCTAATTATCACTCAGAAGCTACATTTAGCAGCATTCTGAATTTATGAACGTGGTACACGTGGTCCCGAGCTGGTGTAAAATTTGTTAGTACGTACAAACAAATCTCAGATACGAAAACGTTGATGAATGCCAAAATACGGCCAAATTTGCAAATACGAACGATTTACATACAGATTCGTTCTGCTCACGTTTCATGAATGGGGCCCACTGTGTTTACGATCTGCATAATCCCATATAAACCTTGTGTTTAAAATCTGCATATCTCCCATATAAACCTTGTGTTTAAAATCTGCATATTTCCCATTTAAACCTTGGGCATGACACATCCCTAAATATGCGCATACTTTTATGTACGAAACGAGTTGGTACAAAAAAACTACGCCCGATTCATCAAACCGTGTGGAAGGCAGATTTTTTCGTATGCACGTACGAAGTGTGTTCATGTTATTTTGTAATTAGCATAAATCCACGCCCATTAATTGCCTTATATGGAGGTTGTCACTTCCATTTAAAGCTCATTTCACAAAGTGAAAACGGCCCAGAAAAAGCTAAAGAAATTATTAGTCCGACACTGAAATCAAAGTTTCATTAGCAGATGTTCAATCAAGGAAAATACAGTCAAGCCGGAAAGTCTGCACACCCCTTTCACCTTCTCCACGTTTTATTACGTTACAGACATATACTACAATAGATTGAGTTCATTTTTTACCTCAAACATCTACACACAATAGCCAATAATGACGAAGTGAAAATAGGTTTTTAGAAAATATGCAATTTTATTTTACTGACAAAAATTTGTTATTTATGGGTTACATATCTGTACACACCCTTAGCCTAATACTTGGTTGCTGCACCTTTGGCAGCGATTACAGCTTCAATGCATCTTGGGAAAGAAGCTACGAGCTTCGCACACTTGTTTCTGGACATTTTTGCCCATTCCTCTTGGCATATCCTTGCAAGCTCCGTCAGGTTGGATGGGGAGCGTCGGTACACAGCCATTTTCAGCTCTTTCCACAGATGTTCAATTGGATTCAGGTCTGGGCTCTGGCTGGGCCACTCAAGGACATGCACAGACTTTCTCCGAAGCCACTCCTTTGTTCTCTTGGCTGTGTGCTTCGGATCGTTGTCATGTTGGAAGGTAAACCCTCGCCCAGTCTGAGGTCCAGTGCGCTCTGGAGCAGGTTTTCTTAAAGGATCTCGGTGTACCTAGCTGCATTCATCTTTCCCTCTATCAGGACTAGTCGCCCCGTTCCCGCTGCTGAAAAACATCCCCACATCATGATGCTGCCACCGCCATGCTTCACTGTAGGGATGGTATTAGCCAGGTGATGAGCGGTGCCTGGTTTCCTCCAGACGTGATGCTTGGTATTCAGGCCAAAAAGTTCAATTTTGGTTTCATCAGACCAGAGAATCTTGATTCTCATGGTTTGAGAGTCCTCTAGGTGCCTTTTGGCAAACTCCAAGCGGGCTGCGATGTGCCTTTTACTAAGGAGGGGCTTCCGTCTGGCCACTCTACCATAAAGGCCTGATTGGTGGAGTGCTGCCTGGATGGTTTATCTTCTGAAAGGTTCTCCCATCTCCACAAGGATACGCTGGAGCTCTGTCAGAGTGACCCTCGGGTTCCTGCTCACCTCCCTGGCCAAGGCCCGTCTTCCCCGATTGCTCAGTTTGGCCGGGCAGCCAGGTCGAGGAAGATTCTTGGTGGTTCCAAACTTCTTCCATTTACGAATGATGGTGGCCACTGTGCTCTTTGGGACCTGTAAAGCTGCAGAGATTTTTCCGTACCCTTCTCCAGATCTATGCCTTGACACAATCCTGTTTCTGAGGTCTGCAGATAATTCCTTTGACCCCATGGCTTGGAGCTTGCTCTGACATGCACTGTCAAATGTGGGACCTTATATAGGCAGGTGTTGGCAATCCCCAATCATGTCCAATCAATTGAATTTATCACAGGTGGACTCCAATTAAGTTGTAGAAACATCTCAAGCAGTATCAGTGGAAACAAAATGCACCTCAGCTCACTTTTGGGTGTCATATCAAAGGGTGTGCACACTTGTGTACATATGATATTTTACATTTAGATTTTTAATAAATTGGCACAAATGTCTAAAAACCTGTTTTCACTTTGTCATTATGGGCTATTTTGTGTAGAATTTTGAGACAAAAAATGAACTCAATCTATTGTAGAATATGTCTGTAACGTAATAAAACGTGGAGAAGGTGAAAGGGGTGTGCAGACTTTCCGGCTTGACTGTAAATAGTTTAGTATTGTCCGTTCTGGTGTCAAAAAGTAAATAGTAAAGTAGCCTCCATGGTAAAGTAAAAAAAGGATATTACATGGTAGGATATTCAGAATTTCCCGTTACACACGCTGTTAAAGTGCAGGCCTATCCCGTTACACACGCTGTTAAAGTGCAGGCCTATCCCGTTACACACGCTGTTAAAGTGCAGGCCTATCCCGTTACACACGCTGTTAAAGTGCAGGCCTATCCCGTTACACAAGCTGTTAAAGTGCAGGCCTATCCCGTTACACAAGCTGTTAAAGTGCAGGCCTATCCCGTTACACACGCTGTTAAAGTGCAGGCCTATCCCGTTACACAAGCTGTTAAAGTGCAGGCCTATCCCGTTACACAAGCTGTTAAAGTGCAGGCCTATCCCGTTACACACGCTGTTAAAGTGCAGGCCTATCCCGTTACACAAGCTGTTAAAGTGCAGGCCTATCCCGTTACACACGCTGTTAAAGTGCAGGCCTATCCCGTTACACACGCTGTTAAAGTGCAGGCCTATCCCGTTACACACGCTGTTAAAGTGCAGGCCTATCCCGTTACACACGCTGTTAAAGTGCAGGCCTATCCCGTTACACAAGCTGTTAAAGTGCAGGCCTATCCCGTTACACACGCTGTTAAAGTGCAGGCCTATCCCGTTACACAAGCTGTTAAAGTGCAGGCCTATCCCGTTACACAAGCTGTTAAAGTGCAGGCCTATCCCGTTACACACGCTGTTAAAGTGCAGGCCTATCCCGTTACACAAGCTGTTAAAGTGCAGGCCTATCCCGTTACACACGCTGTTAAAGTGCAGGCCTATCCCGTTACACAAGCTGTTAAAGTGCAAGCCTATCCCGTTACACACGCTGTTAAAGTGCAAGCCTATCCCGTTACACACGGTGTTAAAGTGCAGGCCTATCCCGTTACACACGCTGTTAAAGTGCAGGCCTATCCCGTTACACAAGCTGTTAAAGTGCAGGCCTATCCCGTTACACAAGCTGTTAAAGTGCAGGCCTATCCCGTTACACACGCTGTTAAAGTGCAGGCCTATCCCGTTACACAAGCTGTTAAAGTGCAAGCCTATCCCGTTACACACGCTGTTAAAGTGCAAGCCTATCCCGTTACACACGCTGTTAAAGTGCAAGCCTATCCCGTTACACAAGCTGTTAAAGTGCAAGCCTATCTGCATCAGACGAGCGCATTGCCTCTATTCTCGCAGCCTGGAAATAAAATAATTTATTTATAAATTTTGTCATTTTGTTGGTGTTCTGTGCGTGCGAGAGGTGGTTTGAATTCCTGATCCCCTAGTGGTGGAAAAAGCTAGACCTACTTACTGTCTGACACAGTAAATTTGACGTAGCAATTTGACTTAGCTACACCAATAAGCCACTAAAGCCAGCCAACTGAAGCTGCTGTGGGTCCCACCTGTCTATGGTCCCACCAGGCAATCGAGCCAGGACGTTGTGCAATGCGTTTCGCATGACATAAGCTGCACAGATGTGACAGTCCTTTATATTCATATTTTGCAAATGTATCTTCAGATGGAGCCTTTAGGCTACATTTGTGCAGTAGCCTACAGTTATGGCACCAATAACATTGCTGGGCAGGTTGTCAATTTCATAAAAAACCAGAAAACGACTAACCAGCCATATATCACTCTCAGCCAACAAATCTTAAATCTTAGAGCTGCGTTCGTTTCTCTCCTAAGCAGCTAACTCCTCCAGCAGCACAAGGTCAGCCATTGAAACGCTGGGTACAGACCTATAGGCAATTTAAAGCAAATTTTGTTCACTGGTCAAATGTGTGTTTTAAATAACATATTTAACGTCATATAAGTTAGCATTTAGATTTTAGCAATTCAGAAAAATAGTAGCCTATTGGGAGCATTCATTACACTTATGAGACTAATTAAACAAGTTCATAGCCTACAATTGATTAATAGGCATCATCTAATGTGTTTGCTTTTTGCAATCGTAATTTATTAGCTACGCTTGCATTGTGTATTTCAGAGCCTACATTTTGTCAAAAGAAAATAAAAATAAATTCTAATTCTAATAATCACTCAGAAGCTACATTTAGCGGAATTCTGAATTTACTAACGCGGTACGCGTGGTCTTCAGTAGGTGTAAAATGTGTTCGTACATCCGATCAAATCTCAGATACGAGTATGAAATACGGCCAAACTTGCTAATACGAACGATTTAAGTACAAATCCGTTCTGCTCACGTTTCACGAATGAGGCCCCTTAAAATCTGCATATCTCCCGCTCAAACCTTTGTGTTTAATTTAAACCCTGCATTTAATAGCCACGGCTCATTGTTAGTAACCGATATTCCTGGCCACTTGCCACACTGTAGTTTTCAGTTCAAAAGAGCGAGCTTGAGTCCCTGCACCCGAGGAGCTGCCTCTCTCATCCATACGGCTCAATTTACTGCACAATGTGCCGTATATCAGCGGGCAGATAAAGCCGGGTTTCCCCTGGCGCTGCCGTTGGTGCGTTGGAGGGACTACGGCGCACTCACTCCTCTCACAGCGTCCCCCGGTGTAGCCTTCAGGGCAGGCGCAGACGTTGCTACGGATACAGCGGCCCCCGTTCTTGCAGGGAGGGCTGCAGACGGCTGGAAAAATACAAAAACGACTTCAGTCAGTCGCACGAAGCCTGCGATGTGCGTGTTTGTGTGTGTGTGCGCGTGGGGATGTGCGGGCATGCCTGTGTGTGTATGCGTGGTGTGTGTGGGTGTGCGTTTATGCATGTGTGTGTGTGTCTGTGTGCGGGCGTGCGTGCCTGTGTGTGTGTGTGTGTGGGTATGTGTGTCTTAAAGTGTATGTGCTGTTTTTGTGTGTGTAAGTGTGTGTGTGTTTGTGTGTTCGTTCGTTCAGGCATGCGTGCCTGTGTGTGTGTGTGTATGCGTGGGCATGTGTGTGTGTGTAAGCTTGTGTGCGCGCGTCGCTGCGCTAACAGCTGAAAGGAGAGAGTTACTCCAATGTAAGGGTAAATCCCTCCACAACTAGGCATACTGGCAACATTCCAAACACCTGTTGGATTTTCAGATCAAACAATCAAGACTAAGCCCCTGTCAATCAAGATTTCGTTTTTTGTTTCAAAATCTTTTGTTTCAAAATCATGAGCCTGTTAAACAAGAACGTAATCACTCTGGAAAGTCTTGTAATCATTATAATAAAACGTAAAGCAGAGCAAAATGTACAGCTGGTGTGCAGTGGAGCTTGGGGTGCATGTTTGTGTGCGTGTGTGCGCTGAAGATGATAATGTCACGCCCCTGGAGTCACGGCAACGGCTCCATTAGTGCCTCTGTCTGAGGAAGATGTTTTTTTTTGCGCTCGGCAGGATATTTGTGTTTTGTTGCTGTGGTTTACGAAGGTCGAGCGGTTTGATCCAAGCTCAGACTACAAGGCCCGTGTGCACCCAGCCTACCATTGTGACAGTGGGAGCCATAGAAACCGTGGGGACACGTGCAGGTGTTGGGACGATGACAGGTCCCTCCATTTAGACAGACGGGACTGCACAGGGCTATGGAAAGAGAACAGGGTTTTGGGTTCATTTCAAAAGTCATATTGCATAGTACTGTACATCTCTCGGCTTGGACTGCCTATTTTACCACCTAGTTTAACTAACTCTGACGGAACCAGCCCAAACCATTTAATCTTTTGCTGTGATCGACCCCTCTTTACATTTATGTTCCCATTCATTCTATGTTAACTACTAAACCGAGCCGGCCAGCGGAGGATGGGCTCCTCTGTAGCCGGTTTTCTCTTGAAATTTCTCAATTTGAGTGGTGACCTGGGATTTTAAAAATTATCTCAATGTTTTTTTGCCCAATTTTCTTTTGTATTTCAACTGTAAAGCGTCCTTGTGTCAGTGTAAAAATTTAATTGAATTGACGATGACTGCATGGGGGGACAGTTGAGACGTACACCACGCACTCCCCCCTGCTTTATAAATATGAACACAAACCCTGGTCCCCTGAGGCGAAGGCTCGAAGGCTCTGTACCTGTCTCACAGGACGGTCCGGCCCAGCCCACCTGGCACCTGCATTCATCAGGAGACGTGCACTCCCCTCCGTTCTGACAGTGCCTGTTACACACCACTGGGGAGAGGAGAAAGGTGCGCCCCCGTTAGGAATGGCATCGAAATGGCTCTGCCAGCGGCGGTAACAAGAACACGTAGCTGAATTAGCGGGATTGCCCCGAGAGGGGGTCGGGCGCTTACTGGTCTCACAGCGGGGTCCGACGAAGCCGTACGGACAGGAGCAGGTGTCGCGGCCCACACAGAAGCCTCCGTGCTCGCAAGGCAGGCTGCAAAGAACTGAGGAGGCCCAAATTAATCAGCGGGCGGGACCCTTACACAGGCACAAACCCTCACAGAACACAGCTCTGACCTCTAAACAGGCACAAACCCTCACAGAACACAGCTCTGACCCCTACACAGGCACAAACCCTCACAGAACACAGCTCTGACCCCTACACAGGCACAAACCCTCACAGAACACAGCTCTGACCCCTACACAGGCACAAACCCTCACAGAACACAGCTCTGACCCCTACACGGTCATGCTGTTCTCTAGCCTCAGTGCTGGTTCACTACAGGGTCACGCTGTTCTCTAGCCTCAGTGCTGGTTCACTCACGGTCATGCTGTTTTCTAGCCTCAGTGCTGGTTCACTCACGGTCATGCTGTTCTCTAGCCTCAGTGCTGGTTCACTCACGGTCATGCTGTTCTCTAGCCTCAGTGCTGGTTCACTCCAGGATCTCATAGCCTGGTAAATTAATTTTGCCGATTGCCAAACTGTGTCTACGAAGAATGAAATCGACACTTGCATTTAATCATAAGTTAAATGATTATCCTGCCTGGATTGGGATTGGGATTGGGATTGTGGCCATGGTTTGGGGGTTAGGGTTAGGGTTAGGATTCATAAATTAAATGATTATCCTGCCTGGATTGGGATTGGGATTGGGATTGTGGCCATGGTTTGGGGGTTAGGGTTAGGGTTAGGATTCATAAATTAAATGATTATCCTGCCTGGATTGGGATTGTGGCCATGGTTTGGGGGTTACCAGTTTGGCAGGTCTCTCCGTGGTATCCCTCGCTGCAGGCGCACACGTCCGGAGCGATGCACCGTCCCCCGTTCTTGCACTCGGGATCGCAGATCGCTGAAAGGGGTGAGAAATCACATTGCGCGTTTAGCCAGAGACCTGACGCAATAAAACACACAAGAAACATGAAGACGGGGGGAAGTGACATCACAGAGCGCGCATTACCAAGTTGACAGCTGTGACCCGTGTATCCCGCTTTGCAGCGACACGTGTTGGGAGCCGCACAGTCCATGTTCTTCCCACATGGGCGCCTGCACACGGCTGCGTGATAAAACCACAGAAATGTTCACATTAAACGTGAGCAATGAATGTGAGCGAACTCTAACCTCTACCTTTCCAGCTCATGTTTTTCACCAAACCTGCAAGAGTGATTCACGATTCCGACATGCAAATGCCTTTTAAGTGAAAGTCAGCATGGTACTGGGATGAAAGATGAGTGCCATGATAGCACGGCCTCTGAAGATTTTGAAAGGTAAAGCAGTGCTTTTTCATGAAGTGATAAAGACCTGCACAATCCCTCATTTGTAATGGCTTCTGGTACCCTGTCATTTATAAAGCCAGTGTCATTGGCTGATAAGGTCACCTGAGCTTTATCAGTATGCAAGTTCATACACCAGTAAGCTTTCAGTCATAATGAAGAATTTATTATCCCTAAAATGAGCGCTTCTGCCAAGCTGTGCTTTCTGTGAAATAAAAGGGTTGAAAGAAAAATGTGTGCTAATAAAATTGCGAAATGAAGCAGCTTGAATAATGTACACTGCTCAAAATAATTAAGGGAACACTTAATCATCACAGTATAACACCAAGTCAATTAAACCAAACCGGTCATGCTGGATGATGTTGCAGGCAGCATAACATTCGCCACGGCGTCTCCAGACTCTTTCACGTCTGTCACATGTGCTCAGTGTGAACCTGCTCTTATCTGTGAAAAGAACGGGGCGGCAATGCCGAACCTGTCAATTCTGGTGTTCTCTGGCAAATGCCAATTGAGCTGCACTGTGCTGGGCTGTGAGCACAGGTCCCACTACAGGACGTCGGGCCCTCGTGCCACCCTCATGGAGTCTGTTTCTGACAGTTTGGTCAGAAACATGCACACGAGTAGCCCACTGGAGGTAATTTTGTAGGGCTCTGGCAGTGCTCCTCCTGCTCCTCCTTGCACAAAGGAGCAGATACTGGTCCTGCCGCTGGGTTTGTTGCCCTTCTATGGCCCTGTCCAGCTCTCCTCGTGTAATGGCCCGTCTCCCAGTATCTCCTCCACGCTCTTGAGACTGTGCTGGGAGACACAGCAAACCTTCTTGCGACGGCATGTATGGATGTGCCATCCTTGAGGAGCTGGACTACCTGTGCAACCTGAATGGGCTGCAGGTACCGCCTCATGCTACCAGTAGTGACAAGGGCACTAGCAAAATGCAAAACTAGAGAAAAATCATTCAGGAAGGATAAGGAGAGAGAAATGGTCTGTGGCCACCACCTGCAAAACCATTTACTTTTTGGGGGTTGTCTTGCTGTTGCCTCTCCTGTCCATCTGTTGTCACTTTCATTTGCACCAAAGCAGGTGAAATTGATTCACAATGGTTTACGCTTCCTAACTGGACAGATCGATATCCCAGAAGTTTAATTTACTTGGTGTTATACTGTGTTGATTAAGTGTTCCCTTCATTTCTTTGAGCAGTGTAGTTAGTTGTATGGCTCATGGCTCATTTGCACTGTTACTGAAGGTCTGGGTTCTTCTCTCATCCCCTGCTATGATGCTGCCGTGCACCTTTGTCCTCTGTAGGGGACATGCGTATCTTAATCTCCAGGACCATATATTCTACTATGCTGAAGCCTACACTAAAAAAGACTCAACAGAAATAAAATTGATACTATTTTTGAAAATGTTTTCACTGCAACATGTTTTTGTCATCCAAGACCTTTTTTTCCGCCGCTGATTAGCCTAGATTGGAGTTAACAGTGGGAACTCTGGGAAGCAGCCGGTCCTGGGAACGTGTATGATATGTGGCAGTATTCCAGACCAAAAGTGAGGATAAATAAGGAGGTGGCACATTGAGCATGGCTTTATAGATAGAAACATACCAGTGCCTGTCACGTCTTATGAACAAAGAGGACCTTATTATACAGGATGCGTAGCTATCGCCTGTTATAAATCTAAGGGCAGAGTGGAAGACAGCATTTAACGGATTAAGGGTGGTAGCAGTTGCATGTGTCTACAATTTATTACCATAGTCTAAAACTACAAAAACACTGCTTCGATTAACCTCTTTCTACATGACATGGGGAAGCAAGTTTTGTGTTTATACAGTTGGCTGAGATTTAAATCAAGGTTCCTTGTTAAATTATCAGGGTGTGGATACAGTGGTCAGACTCTAGTCATTCACCATTGTGTTCCATGTGCAGGCTGGGTAAGGATACAGTGGTCAGGATCTAGTCATTAGGGATTGTGTTCCATGTGCAGGCTGGGTAATGATACAGTGGTCAGGCTCTATACATTATGGATTGTGTTCCATGTGCCGACTGGGTAAGGATACAGTGGTCAGGCTCATTAGGGATTGTGTTCCATGTGCAGGCTGGGTAAGGATGCAGTGGTCAGGCTCTATACATTAGGGATTGTGTTCCATGTGCAGGCTGGGTAAGGATATAGTGGTCAGGATCTAGTCATTAGGGATTGTGTTCCATGTGCAGGCTGGGTAAGGATACAGTGGTCAGGCTCTATACATTAGGGATTGTGTTCCATGTGCCGACTGGGTAAGGATACAGTGGTCAGGCTCTATACATTAGGGATTGTGTTCCATGTGCAGGCTGGGTAAGGATATAGTGGTCAGGATCTAGTCATTAGGGATTGTGTTCCATGTGCAGGCTGGGTAAGGATACAGTGGTCAGGCTCTATACATTAGGGATTGTGTTCCATGTGCCGACTGGGTAAGGATACAGTGGTCAGGCTCTATACATTAGGGATTGTGTTCCATGTGCAGGCTGGGTAAGGATATAGTGGTCAGGCTCTATACATTAGGGATTGTGTTCCATGTGCCGACTGGGTAAGGATACAGTGGTCAGGCTCTATACATTAGGGATTGTGTTCCATGTGCAGGCTGGGTAAGAATACAGTGGTCAGGCTCTATACATTAGGGATTGTGTTCCATGTGCAGGCTGGGTAAGGATATAGTGGTCAGGCTCTATACATTAGGGATTGTGTTCCATGTGCCGACTGGGTAAGGATATAGTGGTCAGGCTCTATACATTAGGGATTGTGTTCCATGTGCCGACTGGGTAAGGATACAGTGGTCAGGCTCTATACATTAGGGATTGTGTTCCATGTGCCGACTGGGTAAGGATATAGTGGTCAGGCTCTATACATTAGGGATTGTGTTCCATGTGCCGACTGGATAAGGATATAGTGGTCAGGCTCTATACATTAGGGATTGTGTTCCATGTGCCGACTGGGTAAGGATAGAGTGGTCAGGCTCTATACATTAGGGATTGTGTTCCATGTGCCGACTGGATAAGGATATAGTGGTCAGGCTCTATACATTAGGGATTGTGTTCCATGTGCCGACTGGGTAAGGATACAGTGGTCAGGCTCTATACATTAGGGATTGTGTTCCATGTGCCGACTGGGTAAGGATATAGTGGTCAGGCTCTATACATTAGGGATTGTGTTCCATGTGCCGACTGGGTAAGGATATAGTGGTCAGGCTCTATACATTAGGGATTGTGTTCCATGTGCCGACTGGGTAAGGATATAGTGGTCAGGCTCTATACATTAGGGATTGTGTTCCATGTGCCGACTGGGTAAGGATACAGTGGTCAGGCTCTATACATTAGGGATTGTGTTCCATGTGCCGACTGGGTAAGGATATAGTGGTCAGGCTCTATTCATTAGGGATTGTATTCCATGTGCAGGCTGGGTAAGGATATAGTGGTCAGGCTCTATACATTAGGGATTGTATTCCATGTGCAGGCTGGGTAAGGATATAGTGGTCAGGCTCTATACATTAGGGATTGTGTTCCATGTGCAGGCTGGGTAAGGATATAGTGGTCAGGCTCTATACATTAGGGATTGTGTTCCATGTGCCGACTGGGTAAGGATATAGTGGTCAGGCTCTATACATTAGGGATTGTGTTCCATGTGCAGGCTGGGTAAGGATATAGTGGTCAGGCTCTATACATTAGGGATTGTGTTCCATGTGCAGGCTGGGTAAGGATATAGTGGTCAGGCTCTATACATTAGGGATTGTGTTCCATGTGCAGGCTGGGTAAGGATATAGTGGTCAGGCTCTATACATTAGGGATTGTGTTCCATGTGCAGACTGGGTAAGGATATAGTGGTCAGGCTCTATTCATTAGGGATTGTGTTCCATGTGCAGGCTGGGTAAGGATACAGTGGTCAGGCTCATTAGGGATTGTTTTCCATGTGCATGCTGGGTAAGGATACAGTGGTCAGGCTCATTAGGGATTGTGTTCTATATGTATGTGCAGCTGGGTAAGGATACAGTACCTCTGCAGCTTCGTCCGTTGCCGATGTACCCAAAGGGGCAGCGCCCGCACCTGAAGCCGCCCTCGCTGTGGGGTGAACAGGAGACTCCTGGGAAACAGGGCATGTCGGCACAGGTCAGGCTCCTCTCCATGGAGACCACCGTGTTGCTGATCTGCGGGGTGTGGGGGGAAAGCAGGGAGGGGGCTGAGCCGACGCTGGAGCCAGGGACTCTCCTCCCAGGCGTCGTGTAAGAATAGATCTGCACTGGGAGGAGATCTGAGGCTCCGTCCTCGTCCCCGTCAGCTGAGAACTCTGATTCAGCGAGGGCGTGAGACGAGATGGCATGGGACGAGACGGGGTGGGACAAGACGGGGTGAGATAAGACGGCATGGGACGAGACGGGGTGAGACAAGACGGGGTGAGATAAGACGGCATGGGATGAGACGGGGTGAGACAAGATGACATGGGACGAGATGGTGTGAGCCGCCGTCAGGGCGGAGTTCAGCGCGATATCTGTTCTGGAAGGAGTCTGGAGCTCGCCATCATTCTGCTGTTTCCTCGTGGGCTGTCTGGCAGTGGCGTGTCTCGCGGATGCCCGAGGCGCCGTTGCCCCCAATGATTCGCTCGGGGTGGGGGTCTGAGCTGGGGTGCCTCTGGTGAGCCACGGATACGCCTCATCAGGTGCTTTCCTCCTCACTGTCCCGTTAAACGGGCCAACGCTTTTGGCAGAGGAGGGCTGGCTGTGGCGTGTGTGGGGGCGGGGGTGAGGAGGGTAGGTGGGCGTCACAGGGTCGAGGTGCCGCGGTAGAGTCTCTCTCCGTTCGGCGCCGGGTCCCACAGCAGCCCTCTGGAGCGGCCTGTTGGTGCTAATATTTCTCCCCCTGGAGGGCAGAGCAGGTAAGTGCAGCTGTGGCGCTTTGCTTAGGCTGTAGCTAATCCGCTTGCTCTTAGCTTGTGTCAGTCGTGAAGATGGAGGTGGGGCACCTGCAAAAACAGGAGTGCTATGGCAGCAGAAATTAAACCTCACAAGTAGGGAGTTCAGCATGCTAATGTGAGGCCGGGGCGCTAGATCAAAATGAGGAGATGCGCCTCTGTATCACAGGAATATGTGTCATGGCAAAACTACAAACACTTAATCTAATAGAAAGATTGAAAATAAAAAATAAAAAATTGAAATGCTCGTATTGTTAAAAGCACGAATGATGACAGAAACATTGTAGACGAAGACTGTGTAATAAAATATGGCAAACAGAAATGGCTGCATCCACTGTCTTTCAAGATAATGTTTAAAAGATAGAAAGCTGGAACGAATACACTGACTTTCTCGACTGAAGTGGACCCAAACCTGTACATATGATTGATTTTAAAATTGAAACGATACTTTTACACATACTTTTACACAGGAGTAGACTTCTTCCTTACCAGGATTATCTAGTAAAGCAGAATGGTTCACACATTGTGCACTGGATGTTTGATTTTTTACTTTTTTTACTGAAGATAATATGGTTCTTTGGTGAATTTCTAGCAAACAGGCAGAGATTTACTGCTTTACTTTTCAAACCCATACGCCTGGGCATTTCCCCTACCTCTCACACTTCTTTGACACATAGCGACGGGAGAATTGGGCAGGCGGCCGTCTCAGAATACAGAATCCTGCTCCACAGAACACAGAACTATGCTGGCTATGTGCCACAACATAAGCAGTATTGAGTCCTATTCTATTGTACTACTCCATATACTGAAGTCTGTACACTGATTGAATGAGTACTTGTGTGTAACTGTCTGCAAAGCTACATTTAGGTCTTTAGGAGACTTACACAGCTTACATACAGTTATACAGCAGGATATTTACTGAAGCTATTCACGATAAGTACCTTGCTCAAAGGCACAGCAGTGGTGCTTCACATCAAACCTAGAACCTTGGAGTTGCCAGCCCCTAACCATGACGTTACACCATTGCCACAACTCTCCGGTGGGTGTCCATGATCATGATCAATGGTCCATGATTGCAATCTACCCCCTCCCTCCCCCGTCAGTGAACACAATAGATTTGACTCCAGGCAGCTGACTGTACGTTGCCAATTACGCTACTGCTAAATCCAAATACAGTATATCAAGATAAATATGTTACTGCTAAATCCAAATACAGTGTATCAAGGTAAATATGTTACTGCTAAATCCAAATACAGTATATCAGGGTAAATATGCTACTACTAAATCCAAATACAGTATATCAAGGTAAATATGTTACTGCTAAATCCAAATACAGTATATCAAGATAAATATGTTACTGCAAAATCCAAATACAGTATATCAAGTTAATATGTTACTGCTAAATCCAAATACAGTATATCAAGGTAAATATGTTACTACTAAATCCAAATACAGTATATCAAGGTAAATATGTTACTACTAAATCCAAATACAGTATATCAAGGTAAATATGTTACTGCTAAATCCAAATATAGTATATCAGGGTAAATATGATACTGCTAAATCCAAGTACAGTAAGCTATATCAGGGTAAATATGTTACTGCTAAATCCAAATACAGTATATCAGGGTAAATATGTTACTGCTAAATCCAAATATAGTATATCAGGCTAAATATGATACTGCTAAATCCAAGTACAGTAAGCTATATCAGGGTAAATATTTTACTGCTAAATTCAAATACAGTAGGCTATATCAGGGTAAATATGCTACTGCTAAATCCAAATACAGTATATCAGGGTAAATATGTTACTGCTAAATCCAAACACTGTATATCAGGGTAAATATGTTACTGCTAAATCCAAACACTGTATATCAGGGTAAATATGTTACTGCTAAATCCAAATACTGTATATCAGGGTAAATATGTTACTGCTAAATCCAAATACAGTATATCAAGGTAAATATGTTACTGCTAAATCCAAATACAGTATATCAAGATAAATATGTTACTGCTAAATCCAAATACAGTATATCAAGGTAAATATGTTACTGCTAAATCCAAATACAGTATATCAAGGTAAATATGTCACTACTAAATCCAAATACAGTATATCAAGGTAAATATGTTACTACTAAATCCAAATACAGTATATCAAGGTAAATATGTTCCTGCTAAATCCAAATATAGTATATCAGGCTAAATATGATACTGCTAAATCCAAGTACAGTAAGCTATATCAGGGTAAATATTTTACTGCTAAATTCAAATACAGTAGGCTATATCAGGGTAAATATGCTACTGCTAAATCCAAATACAGTATATCAGGGTAAATATGTTACTGCTAAATCCAAACACTGTATATCAGGGTAAATATGTTACTGCTAAATCCAAATACTGTATATCAGGGTAGATATGCTACTGCTGAATCCAAATACAGTATATCAGGCTAAATATGATACTGCTAAATCCAAGTACAGTAAGCTATATCAGGGTAAATATTTTACTGCTAAATTCAAATACAGTAGGCTATATCAGGGTAAATATGCTACTGCTAAATCCAAATATAGTATATCAGGCTAAATATGATACTGCTAAATCCAAGTACAGTAAGCTATATCAGGGTAAATATTTTACTGCTAAATTCAAATACAGTAGGCTATATCAGGGTAAATATGCTACTGCTAAATCCAAATATAGTATATCAGGCTAAATATGATACTGCTAAATCCAAGTACAGTAAGCTATATCAGGGTAAATATTTTACTGCTAAATTCAAATACAGTAGGCTATATCAGGGTAAATATGCTACTGCTAAATCCAAACACAGTATATCAGGGTAAATATGTTACTGCTAAATCCAAATACTGTATATCAGGGTAAATATGTTACTGCTAAATCCAAATACAGTATATCAGGGTAAATATGCTACTGCTGAATCCAAATACAGTATATCAGAGTAAATATGCAACTGATGAACCCAAATACAGTATATCAGGGTAAATATGCTACTGCTGAATCCAGATACAGTATATCAGGGTAAATATGCTAAATACAAATTCAGTTAATCAGGGTAAATATGCTACTGCTAAATCCAAATACAGTTTATCAGGGTAAATAGTAGGCCTATATCCATGATTGAGTGGAGTGCTTTCTTTTACAGTTAGAGTCAGAGTTGTGAGATTCTAATAACATACAGTATCTATATCATGGCCCAATCTACAAAAATAGGGTTTCGCAGAAACAAAATGAATATCCCAGAAAAGTACGGAGCCATTTCCGAGACGAACGGTATACTGGGGACAGGGCCACTTGTGTCCTCTGTACCTTATAGTGCCATAACTGATGCATGACGAGAGGGAAAGAGACAGTCACTCTCATTGAATAAAACATCAGAATAATGCTCAGGAAAAATAAACTGGCCATATTTTAGTGACATCGAGTTATCACCTGGAACGCCCTGTGCTGTGGATGTAGAAATAGCAGTGAGCCCCTAGAGGGAGGCTGACTTTACACTGAAGCCAAGATGACAAAATGGGAAACATTCATCTTTTGGTTGGGAATCCAATCCCAGATGAAATGAAAAAGAAGCAGACTAAAAACAGGAATAACGGGGCAATAACTGCACGGTGACACCAGAAGATGTGCGCGTAGGTGAATAACAGATTTCTACCCATGATGTGAGCGATACCGAACGCCTCCTGAATTAATTTTAGATTTTGCTGTTGCTATTTGTGAAACAAACCCGAGTGTCATCTCCAGGTACAGCTATCTGACGAGAAGTCAGAAAAATAACACATAGACCGTCTGCAGGTATGAATATTAGAGTCTCCAGGCTTCTCTAAGGCTTACTTATGAAGAATATAGGGCCTAGGGATTGGATCTTTTTCAGTTTTTTCACTTGCTAAACAGTACGCACCAGAAATAAAACAGACTGCAAATTAGACAACCAAAAATAACAACAAAAATAACATCTTACAATTTACTCAGGTATATGTTAAAAGTCCTTACACAATTCAACAAACAGATGCAGAATGTGGTACACGTGGTTCTGGGGTTTACACAAAGTAGACAGAAAAGCTGTTCTTGCCTGCTCGGGACAGTTTGGTGCAGGCTTACCTGCTCGGGACAGTTTGGTGCAGGTGTGTCCGTTGCCATGGTACCCAGGTGGGCAGCGGCCACAGACGTAGCCCAGGTAGGGGGGCCTCCGGTCGACGCACTGGACCCCGGGGAAACAGGGCCTGCTCACACACTTTGCCATCACATCCACAGGAGCAGAGAGGCCTAAAGATGAAACACAACACGCTTGTTACCGTGGGAAATATTCAATCCTGCAACCACTGTCGCTCCAGTAGCGACTTTGCCATTAATTTACGCGTTTACAACTCGACTTAATTCACACTGATTATAGTGGCGAATTTTACAGCAACAAACACCTCAACTTTCATAAACTTCCCACAGATCTATTGTTTGTTCACGTGTCTATATCATGTAGTATGTAGGCGGTAGTGTAGTATAATGGTTAAGGAACTGGACGAAAGGTTGCAGGTTCGATTCCCAGGAAGGACACTGCCGTTGTACCCTTGAGCAAGATACTTAACCTGAATTGCTTCAGTATATATCCAGCTGTATTAATTGGATAAATGTAATAAGATGCTAAGAAGTTGTGTAAGTCGCTCTGGATAAGAGCGTCTGCTAAATGCCTGTAATGTAATGTAGTATAACATGGATGTTAGCTATATGAATTCGATTTGTATTATAGCCATAGTTTGACATAAATTAACTAACATTTATTGCTTTACTAATGTTGAACTCTCAGGGAGCTAACTAGCACAATTAGTAAGAAGAATGAAAACACTCATAAACAATGATTAGGCCACAGACCACAGGAAGCTGCCGTAAAGGCCTTTGTGCATTCATTGTCAAAAGTCTGCACAACAAACAATGTTATTGTAGTATGGTGGAAGTGTATTCAGATGACTTACTACAATTAAATACATAAGGAACGACTTCTGGATGTGGAGCAGTTCTAATTTAAAGTGGCTAAGTCTGGTAATCACTAATTAAGACAAATCCATTTCTGTAAAATGACAGCTGCAAACGTGGACATTGGGACTAAAACTTCATTGCAGCAAGCAGTTGTTTCTGGACAATATTTGAATATACATAAAATTACATTCACTTAACACCCTGTTACTCAAATCAGAGCCCTAGAGGGCTGAGAACGGCTGGTTTTTCACCCTCCCTTTAACCTGGGAGTCAGGTGTGCAGACAGTCTGGCCAATCAGTAGCACTAATTGTTCAGTTAAAGGGTAACAAAGCACTAAAACCACTTATTTTAGATGAGAACTGATACATTTATTTTTTTCTAAGTGTTACTGATTGATCCTGGTTCAAATCTTGACATTTTACTGCAGTCAGCGCAAAACAGCATAAAATCAAAAGATCTAGCTCAAAAGTGTCTCTAGTGGTAAAACGTTGGGAACTGCACGTCCAGTCTTTCATTGGCCAGAAACTTCATCCAGCTGACGTATTCCACCCAGTGATGAAATTGAAACCTGTACAGCTACGTCCTGAAATTTTGGAGCGAGGGCGGGCTACGCCCCAGCTATAACAGCGAATCTCAGCGGTTGATCTCACCGTTTTTTATATAGTTCAGTGGTTGATCTGCGTGGACGGAAAGGAGATAGGCGAGTGAGCGAGTGGTATATATAGCTAGCTTACAGTTTAGCCTTTTGGAATATTCTACTAAGTTATAGTAACCTATTTTTGGTATTGTTTTTATAGTTAGCTTGATAGTCCCTTGTTTTTTGATAGTTTGTTTTTTCAGGCTAGCTTAGCAAGTAGCTAGGTAGTTTATTTAAAATATATATATACTTTATTAAAAATAAATATATAAGTTGAGCTAGGAGTTGTATTATATGCATGCTACACGTTTACCTTTGCAAGGTGCCTACAACAGACATTCTCTCTTGGAGAGTTCAGTGCAGTGACCACGTGTGCACCAATTCAAGGGGAAACCAATACTGTTGATATCTTGCAGGTAAATTGATTGCCTACAGCCTGTGTAAAATGAGTAGCCTACAGCCTGTGTGAAATGAGTAGCCTACATGGCTTGGGTAACTATTTGTACAGTGAGTGATTTGTTGTTTGCTGGCCACATCATTATAATCCAAAACGAGGCTATGAGGCTATGCGTGCCACTGCCTACCACTCCAAAACATTGCCCATCTTCTCATTCTCCACCATTGCTTCTGCCTCGGCTACTTGGGGCTCGGCAGTAGCTGGAGCTAGCGTGTTTGTTTGTGTGTGTGTGATTGAGAGAGGTAGCGAGAGAGAGAGAAAAAGAGTGGAACAAAGCAGCCGCTGTGAGTGCTGTCCAGAGCAGAATGAGCTTTTGGCTACTAGTGAAAAATATTGCTGGGGCGTGGTTTGATATCTGGGGCTCAGTCCCTATATTATTACCTTATCAAGCCCAGATTTCAAAAGGGGGCAGGGTCTAGCTAAACCAGCCTGCTTTGTTACCCTTTAATTTCCTGGGCGAATAGAAAACCAGGGCCTGGTTAGGGTTAGTTTAGCAGTGCGGACAATTTGACTAAAAAACATCATCAAAATTGTCAACTTACCCCTGCGTTTACAGCAGTAATGATTTCATAATTTTTTTCAATCAGAAGATTGAAGCTATTAGAGACCAGGGGCTCTATCTTGGCAATCTTGGCGCTTGGTCTAAGCACATGGCGTGAAGGCCATTTAGGTCGTGTCCAAGTCCATTTTTGCTAGTTTACCGGCGTGTATTTTCGGCACTAAGCACTTAGTCTCTTCATTAATTATAGGTGTGTCCTGGGCGTGACATGCAATAAACCAATCAAAATGTCATATCCCATTCCCTAAAAGCCTGCTTTGTCACCTTGGCAGATTGCTTGATGGCGAAACAGACATGCTCGTGCGTGTTTAGTGCGATAATGAAACAGGCTAAATGGATCAATAGTCAATATTATTCGGACTAACCGGACTAATCGGAGAATAAGCTATTGATGGCTGCAGTCTCACCTTAGAAAACGCAAAATTAGCCTGCTTGTTGAATGAATTTTGTTTGATTTTGCAATGAAAGTGTCAAACATCAATTCCAATTCCAGTTCAAGCTTCATCCGAAGTTCATTAGGCAACCTGCATAGTAATATTGATTAATAACATAAATACCATTATTTTGCCTTCATGATTAGGCTATACTAAATACAATAAAGCTGTCAGGTTGGAAACCCATATGTACACAGGATCAGGTTCAAAGTTCTGACCCTGGCCTACACTGCAGCCAATAGGACAGGCCCTGTCTACCTGCAGGACTTGATCCAGAACTATGTTCCTGCTCGACCGCTTCGCTCATCTACTGCAGGGCGACTTGCACTTCCCCCCCTCCGTGTAAATGGCACTCGCTCGTCCCGACTGCGGAGCTTTTCCACCCTAGCTCCCCAGTGGTGGAACGAACTTCCCATTCCCCTACGTTCCATGCCAACCCTGCCTACTTTCCGTCGTGGCCTGAAAACGCACCTTTTCAGACTCCACCTGGACTAATACTTATCTAGGACCTCATGGTATGTGTTCTTGTTGAACTGTGTATTCAAGGTATTCAAGTTTATAATATTTAGAATAGAATTGTATTAGAGCTGATTTACCCAGTTCACTGTGAACTGCACTGTGTTCATTACTAGGGATAGCTGATACTGTATGGGAATAATGTGCTTTCTTATCTGTTCTGTAGTTACTTCGATGACCTTTCTGTATGCACTTACTGTACGTCGCTTTGGATAAAAGCGTCTGCTAAATGAATGTAATGTAATGTAATGTACACACGTATTTCCCCTTGTTTTATAATGTCCTGCTAATGGAAATGTGACCAACCTGTTTTACTCGTAGTGTAATGCTTTCAAACAATCCACTTTAAGACTGTGAAACGTGCGACTTACAGCAGGAGAAACGGAAAACATGCAGCGCACATGCAGATAATGGCATTAAAATTAATTAAATCAAATATATATATATATATTTTGCTGGGTTTTAATAAGCTGAGAGTATGAAAACCTTGTCACTGTAATTAAAAAAATATGAAGGGCGAAAAATACTTTTAACCGTAGGCTATGGAAATAACCTTATGCACAGCGAATCCGCTGTATCTTAGGCTATTTGAAAAACAATAAATGCAATATTCACTGGAAAAGGTTTTGAACTTTTTTCAGTCAAAACCATTCTATTTACTTGCAGGCTGTAGGCCGAGAGAGTTGTATTGTAATGACATCTATATGAATAAATATTGATTTGATTTGAATTTGAGGACCGGATTTGAGTATCCATGATTTAGCAGATGCTCTTATGCAGAGCGGCTTACAAGTATAACAAGTATATAACAAGTACATAACAAGTACATAGCAAGCATATAGCATATAACAAGTATATAACAAGCATATAACAAGTATATAGCAAGCATATAACAAGCATATAACAAGCATATAACAAGTATATAGCAAGCATATAGCATATAACAAGTATATAACAAGCATATAACAAGTATATAAGTGCAACCACCAGAGCTACTGTATATGAGAAACAGCCTCATATGTGGCTAATAACATTCAGATCAGCGAGTATAAGTGCGATATCAATCAAACACAAAATGCCAACTTATACCAACCTAGAACCATAATGCAAATCTGATTCATATTAAAACCATAAAGCATGCCATTACAATCCAATGTTAACAATACAACGTTACCAAAAATAGATTTTTGGGAAGTTTAAGTGAAAAAGTTAGAAACTCAGAGGAGAGTCTCGGCAAAGTAAGTAAAGTGACTTATTTATCTTCTGAAGAAAAATGTATACTAATGAAGGTCTTCATTTAATGAACAGGAAGTAATTTTAAAGAATAAATTAATGGTTTCCTACATGAAATACTTAATTGAGCAACTGTGGGGAACATAGGATTTAAGTTACTGTCCATAATAATAGACATAAGGTCCGGAGTGAGGTCAGCTAGAGAATAAGCATAGTTGTGGATTCATTTACACACAAATAAACATGCTTTGACAACAAATGCAATGTCATGTCATTTTACAAGAAGTTCATATGTAATAAATGTTCCATTTTAGGGGATATAGCCTTAGAGATTCTTTAAGTTTTTGGCAGATGGAAATTCAATCTTTGGATTCTGGAAATGAGGATGAGTCAGAACACTACTTATGATAATAACCAAATTAATCTGATATTAGCCATCATTGACAGTATTAAGTTAATTAAAAAAATAAATATAGGAAGATCAAATGATGGACAATCTGCCCGTCCACTTTGTTGAGGTTGAAGAAGTGGATGAAGTGGAGAGCTGGGAGAAGAAAGAGAGCAGATATGTGAAGGTGAGCTGCCCAGAGGTGGTGAGAGAATACAATGACTCAATGAGGCTGGGTGGCATTTATCTGCTGGAACAACTGATCAGTCTCTACTGAAAAGAAATAAGGTCTCGAAAGTAGAAGCTGAAAATAATCAATGATCCTTGTATTTGGTCAGTTTTAGGAATAATATATGAATAAAACAACAAAAATGGTGACTAAATGTTAAGCTGTTTGTGTAATAACTGTACGGCCACTAGGACATGACGTCCATTGCAGTGAAGGAAAAAATTATAAAAACACATTCAAATTTAGTTTGAGCCTTATTTCTACATGGCATAGGTGTCAGAATAAACGTACAATTTTTTCTTGTAGGTGGAAACAATTCAGGTCTAAAAATGGCAAACATTGCAGTTTAACACTGCTTTAAATTCAATGTAAAGTTCAATGTAAAGTGGAACAGCTCATACCTGAGCGAGTGTAATTAGCACAGATGGTGTTAAGTTACAAATTGTAGACCCAGTGCACTGATTGATGATTGGGAAATGTGAAAATTCTGCTGGTTCCAGCACATTTTTTGGGCAGGAGAAGATTGTGCTGTCATAGGAGGATGTTCGAAGCGACAATGAGTTCAAGGAGGGCCAAAGTGGCCGGCCGTGCCCCGAATCTACCTCTACCCACAATCCCGCTGGGTCAGCATTCTGTCCGCTCCAATGGAGGGTGAAAAATTGGTTGAATTGGCAAAGCCTTTATTGAGCTTTCCTGCTTGTATTTGCAGTCAAATGAGAAGGATCATTTCAACCGACAGAGTAACAGGGAGTAACACTACATTTGCTGAAAACTTACACGCAGCAGAGGCTGGGTAGTCTGATAAATGAACAACAATTCCCAATGCCTATAGAAAGAATATGCTCTTAATAAGTACAAAAAAAATAACAGCATCTTCTGCTACAGCCAAACACAGGCCCCGTTTTTGATACTTATTTCCCCTCACTTTAATCCCAGACTCAACAAAACCTTCCTTATGCAATCAGACAATGGGGAGATTTATGGACCTGCGAAAGACATGTTGCTTTGTGTTCATTTACACTGTTCCACTCGTCTTTAGAGACGTAGGATGACCTTCCGAATATAAATATAGACCATCTGAATTTCTTCGGTGGGAGAAAGTCAGCACTTCAGATCGTCTTTATGTCCTTGAAATTCATTTTGAACTGCCCTTCTCAGGCCAAATCATTGTTTATAAACAAAATGACATCATTGCAAGATCCGTTTCATAAAAACGAAGACAACCTGCATTAAATCATTAATTTAGACTGGCAACAGCACCCCCTAGCAGGGTATGAAATTCATTTTTCACCCACTGGCCAGAGTGGCTTGTGGATTATAAAAATCACCAGCCATTTTCAACATTTTACCTGCCACATTACCTTTTACAATATAACACAACCTGGTTGGTTACCGGCCAAAGTGGCTGCTAGAGTAAAAAGTTTACCAGCCAGAATCAATTTTACCAGCATATCTCCCTGCCCCCGAGCCATGGAGATATTCATGAGACCTGCAGAGACCATTTCTGTTTGGTATCCTCTGTGAAAGAAATGCACTGCACTAGAACTGTATCCGACACACATATCTGTGCACAGGTAAGCCACTCACAGCACAGGCAGCCTGTGCACCGGACTGGGTGGTGCTGATGTAACAGCACATTAGACACTACAGAGGGTGACACAGCAGCATCGGGTCACATCCAGGTTAATAACCCTTCAGAGAGTATGTGCTGTCCTTTATACTGAGGCTAATGCAGAAGGGGGGGGGGGGGTTGTGCAGGTAGTGCATAAAAGCAGGGGGAGTGGGGTTTGAGGTCCGACGCTGAATAGGAGTCAGCTATGAGGTCAGCCGAGAAGGAAAAACAGTCAACAGATCACACACTGCCATTGAATAAATACAGAAGTAGCCAGCCACTGGCGTATGAAAAGGAAGCCATAGATTAAATGGCTGCCCACCCATTGGTCCTTGCTCAGGGTGCTGTTTGGCTGGCGGTGAAAGCCTTTTAGCCTGGTTCCTCTCTATAAATACACTCTCTGGGGAGCTACTTGCCAGCTTTGCCGCTCTTGCTGGGCACAGGGACTTCGGAGGGGTCCTTCTCAGCCACTTCAGAAGCCTCTGGGGGGGTTCTGCCCGGAGGAAGACCTGTCGGGATGAAGATCACAGGAGCGGGGGTAGGAGAGTCTGACCGGCCCAGAACCATAGAGGCAGGAACACAGAAATGATGGAGAGAGAGGGAGAGGGAGAGAGAGAGAGAAAGATGGGGAAAGGGGGAGAGAAGGTCAGGAAGGCATCGTGAGACATTGACTTGTGATGCTCCTTTATTGAACCTGCACTCAATTCATAAAGCAAACATACACTGACCACTCACAAAACAAATATTACTACTGTCCACCAGAAACAAGAGAGAGAGGGAGTGGGAGCAAGAGACGGGGGAGGGAGAGAGAAAA